>WOAB01000702.1:0-1200000 GCA_027886185.1 Rheum nobile
TGGACGAAGCCCAAAATACAGGTTTCAGATTATTACCACCAAAACACGTCGGATCATTTTCCTTCCAGGGCCGCGTTAGTTATCGCCAGATTTGGTTCAATTTGGCCCTGAAGCCCATTTACATATAAGCGTTGTTTAAGCAACAAAAAAACCCTAGAGCAGATCTGAGATTCATTTCTCGGCGCAGCTTCCAGATTAAATCCCAAAACTCTCTCTTTCACTTTCTTTCAGTTTTTCATCTTCTTTCCATTTCAAGATCTACAAAGTCCATGGCGATTTCTATTTCGAATTTCAGGTTCGTGTTTCTCTCCCTCTCATCTCCGCTTTGTATTTTATTTCGATTATTTCGATTATCTGATATTTTGTTCCTATTTTTCGATCCAGTTTGAATATGTAAACCGATCTCGTTTTGTGTGGATATCCTTCAGAAACGATATTTTAATTCAGGTGTGTATCTCTCCCTCTCATCTTCCGCTTTGTATTTGTTTCGACTGTTTGAAAATATCTGAATTTAGTTGGTTTTTTTCAGATCCAGTTTGAATATGTAATCCGATCTCATTTTATGGGGATCGAGTTCCTTCCGAAATCAGATTTTTAAATTAACTGAGAACTTGGGCCAGGTATGTTTTCATTGTTCAGATCTGAGTTTTTTTTAGTATCTTACACGTATTATGTCTAATATTCCGATTATTATGCAGATGAAGAAGGCAAAAAGATGTCGATCTCGAAAGTGGAAGTGTAGGGCACAATTGAAAAACCAGGACACGGTTTCAAATCAGACATGGATGAAAAGTAATATTCCATTTTCAAATTCTAAATTCATTTCTGTTTCGATTCCTAAAAAATCCAGAATTTCACTCTCGATGCTGTATTTACCGAAAAGAAACATACCGATTTCTCTTTCTATGTATTTTAGGGTTTCATTTCTGAAAGACGCTATTTCACTTGTTTCACCAAAATGAATTTTTTTTAACACATTTCTTTGATTTCGACAGGTATTTTGAATTAAGTTTTCGAATTTGTTTTAAGATGTAGGATAGATGAACCATTAATCATTTAATAATCTAATAAATATCATACATCTCATTATTTAAAAAAATCGAAATATTATGTTATTCTAGATGTTTCTTATCTAATGCATGCATATAGTAATTATAAAATAAATTAAATATTAAAAATTTGCATCAGAGTTTATATTAACCCTAAAACTACATTGAGTAATGGGCTACTTGGCCCAATACGTTTTTTGGCCCAATATACTTAATGTGGAAGTTTTCGAAACACAATAACAGTTGCCAACAAATTTTTAAATTGCTAGTACGACCAAGCCCATTAGCACAATTCTGGCATAGATCCAGTGTCAAGCCCAATAGGCCAATTCTGGCATTAAATCACAAAAAAAAATGTAAATAACTTACTAATTTGAAATACAAATGGTAACTTTTTTAAAATAAACACAAAAAAAAGTCAATTCTAGTTACATTAATGGGATAATACTCCGCCCAATGTAAAACGCTCGACTTCAATAATCCGTTTAGAAATATCGAAAACATTTTCCAGGCCCAATGTCGAGCCATATCTGGCCCAATATCGAACTCATGTGCCGAAGCCCAACTATAGCGTAGAGGATACCCTAAAACAGAAACCCTAAATTCATTTCAACATTTCATTATGCGCCGCTTCTCTTCTCTTCTCTCTCACTTTCAATTTTAGGGTTCTGGTTAAATCTTTCCATTTCTAACTTTGAAGCTTATATGGGACGCGTCTCTTCTTTCCTTCTACCACCTTCCATTTCCAGATTTACCATTTTCAATCTTTCCACATTAATATCCACTTTTCTTTCCGATTTCATCTTCCATTTTCGACATCCACAAATTTCAGTGAAGCACAAAATGAACATCTCCATTTTTGCATCCTCTTTCTCTAAGTGACCAATACTAATATCGATCTTACAATCATATGTCCCCAGAAACCTAAATATTCCTTTGATCGAAGATCCGGGATAACAGACTCTTCAGATCCAGATCTTTCAAAGGTAATTTCATTTCTCTCTGTCTCTTTGTCAGTCTCTATATTGATCTCGATAGAAGTTGCTTTATGGATCATATAATTTAACCTATGATTTATCTTCTATGACACCAGATCTAATGTTAGTTTCATTTGTTTTTTCTTGAAACATGTATCTGGGTTGGAGATCTGGAAGACAAGAAGTCGCCGATGATGAAGATTTTTTGAATAATATTCAGGGAATTTCCAGAATAAGATCCAAAGTTAGTTTTTTTTTTCTGTCTTTCTCTTGAATTTATCTGAAAATTTAAGATATTTCAAAACCTTAAATTCGAATTTCATGTTTGGTAATAAACTCATCTATCATTTTCTTTATCGTTAATTTTTTGATTTCATATATTTTTTCAAGTTTGTTCTTCACATAGTATTTGGGGAGAAAGTAATTTGTTTTCTTTAATTTGTACGTAACTTCTGATATTATATGAAAAAAATTAAAAAAACATAACTTAGGTCAAACCGGTTTGACAAAAAGAATAAATAATATATCAAATCGGTCCACTTAAATATATATAGTTGTTACTATTTTGTTCACCAAATATATAATTTAATTCTGCTTTGGCCAAAAAAAATCTGCTTTGGCCCAAATGAGGCAAAAAAAAAGTTTAATCTGGTTTGGCCCAATAATATATGTAAGTTAATTGGCTTATTGGGCCGCCTATTGTATTATTGCTTTGTTATCAAGATTATGACATTTCTGTATAATGTGTTTTTTTAAAACAAAATGTATATGAAACAGATATTAATCGGTACAATTATTGGGCTTATTGGACCAATATAATATAACCGAGTAAAAACACAACCAAACAGTCACTAATTGGGCTTTCTCTCTCTCTCTCTCTCTCTCTCTCTCTCTCTCTCTCCTCTCTCTCTCTCTCTCTCTCTCTCTCTCTCTCTCTCTCTCGCTGGCTCTCTCTCTCTCTCTCTCTCTCTCTCTCTCTCTCTCTCTCTCTCTCTCTCTCTCTCTCTCTCTCTCTCTCTCTCTCTCTCTCTCTCTCTCTAATTCTTAAATTATATGGGACTCTCTAATTCTTAATTTATTCTACTATATATCAACAAACTTAACACATGTATATCTAATTCTTAATTTATATGTGACTCTAAATAAATTAAATAATACTGAATATAGATTTTCTTACAATCAGAGTGTGTAATCATGTTTTGCATGTAGTTTTTTTTCTATCACCCTAAATCCACAAACTTGCACTACTATTTAAATAATTAATTCATAAAGTATAAGTCAAGGCCTGTGTATAATTCATGATTTGACTAAAGCTCAGCTCCCATGTTTAATATATATAGATTATGAATAGAACCTTATTCATTGTAAATATTTGATTTACCTGTACAGTATAAGTCAGGCCTGTGCAAAAATTCATGATTTGACTAAAGCTCAGCTCCCATGTTTAATGTATATAGATTATGAATAGAACATTGTTCATTGTAAATATTTGATTACCTGTTACTGTCGCTGAGTGATAATGATTTGACTAAAGCTTTCTCTCACAAGTAAAAGCCCTTTCCTCTTCACAACAACTGATTCCTGCAATACATAATAGCATTATAGATAACTTGTTCTCTTCAAACCACGAACTGGAATACTTTTGCAATCTGCTAGGTATATTGTTATAATTAATTTTAATATTAATATTAACTACCATAATATAAGCTTTAATAAAGATGATCATGTTTGTTGTTCAAGTTGTTCATTTGTTTGATTTATTTTTAGAGATTATAAATCCAATTCTAAATACATAATAGCTATATAGGTTGCATGCATTCAATAAACCATCATAGCTCTGTTTTATATGCCTAACAAAAGAATGTAAAACTCATATCATGTGTAACCTAAGGATAAAACATATGTCTTCTCATATTGAACTCCTATTATGTGTGCAAAATTTCTAATTCTCTTACATGCAATAAATACAACATATTAGCTCTAAAGTAGATTATTATAATATGAGATTCATAAACCTGATATTATGGTTATCCTAAGAATGACAAACCTTTTAAAGCCTGCTGTTTTTTAATATGTATAATTTAGTACAATGAAACTTTATTATTTGCTTTGTTACATAATTACTTACATGACAATAAATGTTTGCACTTACAGGTCTAGTGTATACAAAACATGCTATCAGGGTATCATATCAAGAAGTAACTTTTACATGTTATGCACAGTCAGGTAATGTTTTTCTGTTGCCTAGATTCTCATTGAATATCAGGACATGTGGATATTTTTTATCAAACTATTACTGATGTATTTTTTTATCAATAATGCAGAATGCAAATTTGGATGAAAGAAACAACACTATCATATCCTAGGATCATTCATACACTATTAGTAAAGGTATGAGTACTATATTTAACAATTCATTGACAATACTGTTATTATTTTGTTTTTGCTCATTTACTTTTGTACTCATTATATATATTTTCTTTCTCTTAAAGTTATACATGGGAGCTGAGCTTATGGAGATCTCAACAGGAAGAGGGGATAACATATATAGAGAAAAATATATAGAGAAAAAAGAAGAACTGAAGGTATGCTTTATGATGCCAAAACTTTTAGTCTAGTAATCAAATTTAACCCATCATGAAATTCTAGGTTTAGTTATTATGACCTGCACATTTGTATTTAAAGCATGCAAAATTTTTTTTAAGCAAAACCCATCCTCAAATTCTAGGTTTAAAAGTATGTACATCTTATGAACTAATCTGATTTATGTACCTATAAACAAACACAACAAAATTACATAGTAAGTAACCCAAGTTAAACATATGGTATACCTGTAACAAAACTCAGCAATAGATCTAAAATTCACGATGAACAGCATATTAGAGTTCTCATATAACCACAACCATCACTTTACATTAACGATGAACATCACCTTTAGGTTTTCTGAAAAGACAACCCTCAAATCTCACAGGATATATAGAAGTTATAATTACTCAGCTTATATATCTTTGTAATATATATATGTTAATAAATCATCTTCCATATATTTACATATACAGAGCTATTATAACACAGGAAGGTTTATATACTATCCTTGTATATGTTATGAATGATTCTAATTGAAATATATATGCTCAAATATAAACGTACATATTTTATAATATGCTATATATTTTTTGTAATTGCAATTTACATCATTATATAATATCCAACCCCTTCATTCAGACAACATAATGGATATTATAACATAAATTATATTTCCATATTCTGTACATATAGTTGGCAATTTATTTTGCCAACTATATGTACGTTTATTGGGCCACTAAATCAAAGATATAGGTTTTTTTTGATTATTGGTCCACTAAATTGTTTTTAAATTGGATTTGAAACGACCTTCATAATGTTTAATATATCTAGTTGCCTTACCCGAATTCAGACAAATAATAACCTAAGTAATTTACAATTTGAGTTTTACTCATAATGAATTTCAGTTTTAGTTTTATTCATAATTTGTATACCACATAATAATCTAATCACTTTTTAATTAAACAGATTTGCAATTTATTTTGACAAGTAGAACCAAATTACATTTTAATGTTTTTCAATTATAGTTCTATACTTTTAATATATATAATTTCTGGATTGGGCCAATAACACTAAGTTTAACTTGGATATGAAACGATCTTCATAATGTTTAATATATCTATATTATAATTTTGCACTTGTTTAGATTAGTGTCAAAAATCAGTTAATCTGTTTCTAACTACTATCTTGATTGGCTCAATAACAAAACTAATTGCTTTAGGAAATGTATTTAAGAAATGCTATATAACAAACAATTACTTGTCATCAAAACAAAATATCATAGAATGATTCTAAATATTCAAAATAACTTTAAAATAATTCAACCATGACAATAAATAGCATAGAATAATTCTAAATTGTCTAATTAACTTTAATATAATATAAAATAAGACAAATTCTTAGCAATTTATTATTCATCTTCAAAAGGCTCTTCTTCTTCTTCTTCTTCTTCTTCTTCTTCTTCTTCTTCTTCTTCTTCTTCTTCTTCTTCTTCTTCTTCTTCTTCTTCTTCTTCTTCTTCTTCTTCTTCTTCTTCTTCTTCTTCTTCTTCTTCTTCTTCTTCTTCTTCTTCTTCTTCTTCTTCTTCTGCTTCTGCTTCTGCTTCTGCTTCTGCTTCTGCTTCTGCTTGGTCTTCTTCGTCTTCTCCTTCCTCGTCTGACAAATTAATAACAACCTGCCTACCATTTAAGTGTTGCCAAGGTAGACGATTAATCTTGGCAAATTCATCCAATACAGCCCAAAGTTGAAGTCCGGATATTTCATATTCCATATCATAAATACACGAAAGTTGCCATGCTAACGCACATTTACTACTGAATTTCATCAAATACTCTCTTCCTTCCCCTTCAATCCATATAATATTCAAAATAACTTTAAAATAATTCAACCATGACAATAAATAGCATAGAATAATTCTAAATTGTCTAATTAACTTTAATATAATATAAAATAAGACAAATTCTTAGCATCTTCTTCTTCTTCTTCTGCTTCTGCTTGGTCTTCTTCGTCTTCTCCTTCCTCGTCTGACAAATTAATAACAACATGCCTACCATTTAAGTGTTGCCAAGGTAGACGATTAATCTTGGCAAATTCATCCAATACAGCCCAAAGTTGAAGTCCGGATATTTCATATTCCATATCATAAATACACGAAAGTTGCCATGCTAACGCACATTTACTACTGAATTTCAGCAAATACTCTCTTCCTTCCCCTTCAATCCATATATTTATATCACTGTTTCGCCATGTGATGTAATTGTGTTCTTCATTCGACAATGAATCGATACGTAAATAACGATCATGGCCATATTGTATAAACATGTCTTCAAGCCCTATTTCGTTCAATTCAGTCTGTGTAAGAATAATAATCATAGGATTGTAGGAACTAAACGTTGAGTGAAAATCAGCCTCTTCAGTTGGTCCAAAATATCCAGCAACATTCTTGACTGCACAGTTTAGCTGTTTGTTCGGGAACAAAATAGGGTCTCTCTCATATATGAAGGGACACAATTGCTTATTAACTTCGTCTAAAGCATGTTTAAACCTGTAACAAATACATTGAACACATTGATATGATATGAAAAAATAATGGCTAATCTTCATTTAATAAATGTTAAAAGCATTATATTAAAGTTACACATGAATACCAAAGAATTTGTATAGGAATATCAGATGTTTTAAACATATATTAAATAAAACAGTACCTTTCTGCAGCTATTGCAAGACCAATTGGCATAGAAATCAAACACTTGATGTACTTCACCTCGTCAGATAGATCAATAGGTAACGAAAGTCTAATGTGGAAGCTATTAGCCATACGTGGAAATCTGAAATAGTGGCTTTCGGGTAACATATCGGAAAGATAAACAACATCAGTAAGAACTGAGATGTCATGAGCAATAGGATGAACCATAACTGATTCTTAGGAAGCAATTAAATGGTAGAATGAGATGCTAACTGTTATGTGTGAAACAAAGTAAGAGGCTAGGTTTTATAGAGTACTCGAATTCAATTTTTATAAATAATTAAAAGATCTTACATAATACTCGGGCTTGTAAATTTGAGAAAGACTTAAAAGATCTTATAACAATTATAGACACATGTAACAAAATGTATATTTTAAGATATAATGTGTTAAAATTCGTACACATGTATATATAGCATAGATATACTTTAAATCAAAGATATAGTTGGCAATATGTATATATTATAACATACATTGTATTTCCATATTCTGTTCTATTTCCATATTCTGTTACATTCCTTAAAGGATTTGTTCAAACAACACTAATGTCTTTCATAATAACGGCAGCCACTATTCTACTACCATCTTTAGTGCATATAATAATATTCTGCATCCGTGTAAAATGAAGCCTAATTATTATTTCTGAATACTTTAAATTGAAAACATATACTTTAAATTAAAGATATAGTTGGCAATATGTATATCATAAAATAAAATTTATTTCCATATTCTGTTATATTTTATCACATTAATTTTATACATTCCTTAAAGGTTTTTTTGAAACAACCCTAATGTCTTTCATAATAACAGCAGCCACTCTTCTACTACCATCTGAAAGCATATTCTACATCCGTGTAAAATGAAGCCTAATCATTTTTTCTTAATACTTGTGTCATGTTCAATACCTTAATGTTAATAATAATATTGCATAGATGCTATATCATTTAATGTATTAATACTCTGCATGAAAAAGTGTTTAATTTTAGCCAAATTTAGTTCTGTTTTTCAATAATCTAAGTGTATAAAAAAAAATGAATGTTAATATTCCATTTGCATAACTGATGCATAACAGATTGTTAATCACTTTTTTTCAATACCTTGGGTATTTATGACACTGAATTGAATTTCATTAAATGCTTAAGAACAAAATGCATTCAGCACACCAAACTATAACACGATGAAAGGAAAACCCAACATAAATTCATTGAATGTTTAGCAACATCATACCAACGTAAAAAATGAAACAAAATACAGTAATTATCTCAAAAGCTAAATGGTGTACTGGCTCAAATAATAGAAAAAACGACATCATTTATTCTAACTTTTCCTTCTTCACTTTCTTTAGAGTAACCCTCCTCTTTGTGGTTGATCCTTTGACATGCTTCGTAATATCACTCTCTTCATCATATTTGCTATTTTCTTCCTCATCATTGATGTTTATATACTCGCGTTTACGGGGTGTCTCCATTTCATTTGACGACACTTTTGACACCTCATCAGTCTCCACATCGAGGGATGCCTGATTTTCCTATAATAAAGAAAAACTTGATTTAATTCAAGAACCCATATTTAAAATGAACAAATAAAATGAAGAATGCATACCTCTGAATCTAAACTGCATTGTTCAAACTTCTCAATCAAAGTCAAATCATCCGTCATGTTTGTTACCGTGTATGCTGTAGCTGATGGAAGTCTACTAATATTAAATTGGGAAATTAGAACCCTAAACAACATTTTTTTATTTAACAACACATTTAGATCTTCTGGGATTATACTAATGTCGTCATCCTGAAAATAAAAAAATACAAATAAATTAATCACTTCGCAATTTGTAAACTTAATTGTAAACCAAACCTTTTACCTTATCTATTGACTCAATAATGCTTGTGACTGATTTCTTTAAAAATTGAGTAGCTTCTCTATCAAAGATAGTTAGTTGAGCAATCCCAGATCCATCTATAACATTAAATTGAATACAAAATCTGCACAGAATATAACATATATTAATAGCTAAATAATTAAACATTATAAACCAATTTATCTGAAATTCATTACCTAGGAATAGCATACTTCACTAATGCATCACATTTCCTGCACCAAAATTGTTCTTCTTGTGCTTGCACTTTGCTTTTGCACCGTTTGCATGAATTATAGTACCATCCAAATGAATCTTCAATATGGTCAATGGTCGCAAGTACAATAGCATGGAGAACCTGTAATAATGACAAAATGTAATAAAAATTAAATAACCTTTAAATTGACATCCTCATCCAGAAAACTAAATATTTATACACACAATGTTTTAAAAATAAACTATTATTAACTTACCGTCCCATGCTCATGAAGATGTTCATAAAGTTCATCCAAGGTTTTTCTTGCACTCACATCCAAGAAAATATCAGTAGAAGAATATGATCGCTCACTTGATAGTTGTACACAACTATTACCACCTTTTGCAGCAGATTGTTTTGATATACTGAAGTTTAAGAAACAATATAGCCATTTATTTACAATTAATATATCAAAATATCAAAACAATGTCATAAACAGATATGTAAAAATAAAAAAAACAGAATATACCTTTCCTTGAACTTTGAAATCCCGCTAATACTTTCATCATCAAAATACACCCTTGTGCCATAATATCCATTTGACACATTAGGTAAATTATTCCATTTGCCAAGCTTGGCGAACTGAACTATAACAACGATCGTATTCTGATTTGATGCGCCAATAAATGGACGACATAATTCAGCAAAATCATCCCATAGATTACAATTAATGATATTGTTACTGTAATATGAACAATAAATTAATTAGAAATCATCATTTTGATTAACAGAAAATGTTTATTGTGTGTAATCTACTTTAATATTACTGCAAAATTATAAATATATAATACCTTGCATCCATTAACTGCAAGTTAATTCTTTTGCCATCTTTACCGTTGCTTTTAGTAAAAGTCACTATTTGATCACCAATTCCAACCAATTGACCAATAACATCTACATATAAAATGTACAATATTAATTATGCATATTATAAACATAAAAACAAATTAGTTGAATGATTATAACATAAAAATATTCAAAAACAACTTACCATAAAGAAATCCTTTATCTAGTGACTCGTCCAGGATTTTGTCAAATGCAGTAAAGTTGAATCCATGAACAGGAGCAGAAATGGACGAACATAGTTTAACGGTAGTGTTCCGATAAAATATGACCTTATACTTGTGATCAGAAAACTTAAATGGTATATCATATAGGGCAACGCCGAAATTAGAAATCAGATAAGCACCTCCTTCTTTTAATAAAGATAAGCTAACCATGAAAGCTTCTTTAATTACTGCATGGAATTTGTCACCCTGAAAAATGATATAACAGAACTAAAATGACAGATTTGAATTTACTTGTAACATTAGGCACACAATTTTGTAAATACACAAAACAATCTGTTAAAATATAAACGGATTACACGAACCCTAAGTTCTTGATTGAGTTGGATCGTCTTTCTTTGGAACTTTAAATAAACGGATTACACGAACCCTAAGTTCTTGATTACCACGGGTACCAGTAATGTCCTTCACATGCTGTATACTTTTTGACATCTGCAATTCAGAATATACAATTCAGTATTTATATTAACATTAACATTAAATATGTAATAGAATCAGTTTGTAATACAACAAAATTTAAACCCCATATGAAATTAATAGCTATACTTTCAGTTTTTAAATTTGTATGATGTTTCTAAATTTACTGTATAATAATTTACTGCATAATAATGAATGCTATAATATCTATCCTGTGTTGCAGAATATTTTGTAATGGTGTAAATATCTCGAGATTGATGAGGATTGCACATTTATTTGTCTATATACATACCCTCATCAAAGAAAGAATAAAAGTAAGTTCTTTGTCAATATATCTATTGTGCTCTTCGATCCGATATATATATATATATATATATATATATATATATATATATATATATATATATATGAAAGACATCTTTTTCAAATGACATTGTAGAAAATAGAGGGTGTATTATTAGTCGGTGCAGGTTATGCTCCGAGAGACTATTTGTTTCATTGGTTAAAATACTAATGGAATAGTCTCTCAGAGCATAATCTGCACCGACTTAGGTAAACATGCCTCCTTAAAGAACAAAAACAGTTATTTATTTCATTGTTGAAAAACACTATTTTATTTCCTACTTATGAATGTTATATTTCTCTATCTCTATCTTTTAATCTACTGTATTTTTTCTGAAAACCTGTATGTTTTATTTTTTTTATCTTGATGAGGATGTCTGGAGGTTGAGCACATATTTGGAATAAAGAGGTCAAGCACAGTTCCCAAGTCATCAATGTAAGCACAATTTATATATTTTGGTATCTATCTCTTTCTATTTGTATCAATTTCAATTCAGATATACATGTATATAGTTACATTGGCAATAGCACTATTCTTGAAAATAGAAGGGTATTATATCATTAGTCGGTGTGGATATGCTCCGAGAGAGTATTAGTTACATTGGCAATAGGACTCATGTAATAGTCTCTCGGAGCATATTCTACACCGACTTGGGTAAACATGCCTTCTCATAAAAAAAAAAAAACAGTAATCTATTTTGGTAAACATGCCTATATATTTCTGTTTATATAATCTGCATCTAAGACACTTTTTTGTTTCATTTTTTTCATCCATTGATGAGGATCACTGGAGATTGGGAACATAGCATCCTCCTGTTGAGTGTGCTTTGTAGCAGATTATGGGTAAACATTACTCTCTATCTATCTATCACACACATGTCCTATAAATCAATAAAAATGTAGTAAATGTTGCATATATGTTATGAATTAATACCTTGGTAGCCGAGTTCTGGATTTGCTCAAAACAAACCTGCAAAAAGAAGAAGAAGAAATCAGTTATGATTGAAATGTTAAATCTGAAGACTGAGTTCTTCTTTAACATTACCTCTGAATGTCTGTATTCTGCTAGTGTAGGGTTCCAACAGCACGGAAAAAGTTATTTTATAGCCGAGCCTTACAGAATAGTCATGCTTACATTTATGGCTGTTTTCTCAAAAAGTTATTTTATTTTTGGAATGCATAGATTTTTATTTATATTTTATTATTAGTAATCCTAGCAAATTTGTACATATACTATTCTGTAAGGCTTTTATTGATTCTGTGATATGCTTTGCTTATTTATGTCAGGTATTGTATTTAGTTGCGACATTTATGGCTGTTTTCTGATATGCAGAAAATATGCCATTGGGAAACAGAAAACGGTCGACCCATTGTATGAATATATGCATTTGTGTAATTTTTATACAGGTTTAAAAGTTGTGCAATATATTTTGTAATATGCTGTACATGTTTATGTTTTGTAATGTGTTATGGTTAATTTTGTCTTTACGCATTTGGGTTTTATGTTTTGTAATATGTGGTCTGGTTTTATGCATTATGTGGTCTGGTTTTATGCATTATGTGGTCATATTTGTGGTTGGTTCAGTGATTCATTTAGGTACAATATTTGGTGTAAGTTTGTTCCTTAATTTTCGTATTTGTACTGCAAAATTTTTAATCCGGCAGGTTTTTAAAAACATTATCAGCCGCGAATCATTTATTTCTCAAAAACGTTATTAATTATTTTATTTTATTCTGTAATATTTCCCTGTTGGTTTTGATTCTTTTTTGTTATGGGAAACGCTGAGATCTCAAACCAGTTACCTTCTATAACATATCAGCGGCAGAGATATTATCCGTAAAATAACAGTAAGTGATTAAATGACACGTGGCAAAATCCTCCGCAAGTGACACGTGGCAGCGGAAAATGCGGGTGTAATGAGGGGGCGCGTGCTGCTCAACCGCGATTTTGTTTTAGTTATTATATAGTAGATTATGAGTACATAAAATATTCTAAAGCTATAAATTACTTAGATTAGTATATTTATAGGACATCATAGGAAAATCTCAAAGTTATGCAAGTAAAGTCAACTAGCGTAATTTTAGTACCAGACACAGGGTTGTAATTCATATATGTTATATATAAAATATTAATAATTATCTAAAATTATACTATATATTTAAATTTTTAGATCTAGACAATGTTGATATTAAAATCAAATTAGGATCATAATTTCATATCTCAATCATTTGATAAAATTAAATTGTTTGATCGTCTCATCAAATCAAAGATTTCAACTCATTGATGATTGCTTAAGTCCATAAATAGACTTCTTAACCTTGCATACTTTTCTATGATTTTCTAGATCCTCAAAACTCTCAGGTTGTGTCATGTACATATCCTCCTTCAAACACACATTTAAGAAGGCGGTTTTGACATCTATCTGGCAAATCTCATAGTCGTAATGAGCTGTAATTGATAGGATTATCCGAACGGATCTAAGCATTAAATTTGGTGAAAAGGTTTTATCATAGTCAATACTATGAATCTGTCTAAATCCTTTTGCAACCAATCTTGCTTTGAAAGCTGATACGTTTTCATTCTTGTCTATTTTGAGTTTGAAAACCCATTTGTATCATATGGGTGTTACCCTATCTGGCAATTTAATCAAGTTCAATACTTGATTTTCAGACATGGAATCCAAATCATACTTCATGGCCGGTTATGTGCCATTTTTCGAAGTATGGACTCGTCACAACTTGTTTATAAGTAGTAGCCTAGTAGGCTCTCATTTCCTCTGGAGTGGACATACTTGATGGTGTGAGCTTTCATCCTATGAAACCTCTTTTGAAGCTAGGTTCAATTCCATGGAAGTCAGTCTAAGACAAAGTGACAATCATTGGCTTATCTTTGATATATTTCTCTGCTTCTATTTCCTCTGGAGTGGACATAGCAGTCGAAGTTAGGATAGGGGTGGCAATGACATTCTCTATTCCTTCAAATCTGAGAACAACCCAATCGAGAAAGTTATTGTCATTTAACTTATTCTTCTCAAGAATTGAATGCATGTTGATGATTGTTAGGTTATCGTTTCTAGACATGATATCTACAAAAAGAAATAACATGCAAAATAAATTATGATTGTCATACAAAAGCTTAAAAATTCAGACATGCTTTAAACATAAATAAGCTAATGTACATTTTATTCAAATAAATTTATCCCTTGTGAATAAAACGATTCCAAGATCATATTTCAAATACGATTTAAGCATACTTTTGGCACTTTTCTAAGTCTTATGTGATCAATATAAGTAACTTTTACTAGCTATAACATTTATAACTCTTGGTTGATAGATTACATCTTATGTCAAAGCTATCCATATGCCTCAAAATCCAAAACTTTATCTTTTGGCATTTTGTTGAGTATAACCAAAGTACCAAACCAATGTTGTAAACCCCTTATATAGATTTAACCATACTATCTCAATGTCAAATAAGGACACATTGCTTTGACAAAAAACTATCCTTCAAATTCCAAGGGTCTCATATGCAATGATTTGGAAAGACCAAATCTCGATTTTCATTTGAGGGATCTAAGTTTAGTATGTTGGTTTATCTACTAGTGAACTAAATAACATAAATAAACAAACATGCATAAACTTAGAAAGCATTTTAAAGTAAATAAAATGCGTAAAATAAATGTGATCCTAGTATGACCCCTAAAACCTACAAGATCTAATCTTAATAGATTCTTCGTCATCTCTTGGATCTCCATCTTGAATTCTTCATAGGATCTTCTTTCTTGTTTTACATAATGTAATTCTAATCTAATTGTTTGAAATTAAATTACAAAAATACATAACGATACGCAGATTGTGTACAAGAAAACAATAACAATACACAAATCGTATTTTCTATCCTATTTTGGGTCATCCCAGTCACCACATGCAATAATAATATCATAATATATATCATACATGCAGTTATAATATCAAATATTATATAAACACACATAGACTATTAATCATATTTATAACTTTTTAAAATTAAATTAAGTAAATTATCTCATAAAAAAATTAATTCAATCTTATTATTATTTTAATTCAATTAAAATTCATACATGGAATTAATACCAATATTAATCATTAACATGCATAATTGGATAAAATATACTCATAAGATAAGATATCTATTACCATATCTACTTTATGCAATTAGGATCTTAGGCTAACAAACCCTAGGAAAACCTAACCCCCACCGCACCACCCCAGCCACGACATCCAACAACCCAACCGCCACCACGTGCCTCCCAGCCACCGCCCTAGCTTCCGCCGAGCCATCTCCGGCCACCACTGAATCATCGTGAGCCACTAGGAGTCTAGGGCCACCCAACCATAATTTTTATCCCTCTCCCACTCAAATTGTGTAACAATTACAAATTTTATGGTTTTGAGAAAATTAGGGTGTAATTTTTATAAAATTAGGGTTCTGAAAAAATAATGTATGAACGATTTCATACAAGATTAATCAAACTTGACAAATACAAGGCATTGAAATTCAAAATTTCTAGGGTTTGATTCAATTTTCACCAACATGAAAAATCTAGTATTTTTATGTGTGACTATGATTTATACAAGAAATCATATCTCTTGCATAAATTAACCATATGAATTGATTTTATGGTTGAAATTAAGCAAAAAAACAACGAATTATAAGCATGCAAATTTCGGCCATTATGTGCGCCTTTTGAGTATGTGTTTAGCTTCCGCCTTTTGAGTATGTGTTTAATTCTAATGGATGAGCAGGTACGCATTACCAATACTGGTAATGCGTACCTGCTCATCCATTAGAATTAGTTCTGTCGTTCCGTATTGAGTTGGATCGTCTTTCTTTGGAACTTTAAATAAACGGATTACACGAACCCTAAGTTCTTGATTACCACGGGTACCAGTAATGTCCTTCACATGCTGTATACTTTTTGACATCTGCAATTCAGAATATACAATTCAGTATTTATATTAACATTAACATTAAATATGTAATAGAATCAGTTTGTAATACAACAAAATTTAAACCCCATATGAAATTAATAGCTATACTTTCAGTTTTTAAATTTGTATGATGTTTCTAAATTTACTGCATAATAATTTACTGCATAATAATGAATGCTATAATATCTATCATGTGTTGCAGAATATTTTGTAATGGTGTAAATATCTCGAGATTGATGAGGATTGCACATTTATTTGTCTATATACATACCCTCATCAAAGAAAGAATAAAAGTAAGTTCTTTGTCAATATATCTATTGTGCTCTTCGATCCGATATATATATATATATATATATATATATATATATATATATATATATATATATATATGAAAGACATCTTTTTCAAATGACATTGTAGAAAATAGAGGGTGTATTATTAGTCGGTGCAGGTTATGCTCCGAGAGACTATTTGTTTCATTGGTTAAAATACTAATGGAATAGTCTCTCAGAGCATAATCTGCACCGACTTAGGTAAACATGCCTCCTTAAAGAACAAAAACAGTTATTTATTTCATTGTTGAAAAACACTATTTTATTTCCTACTTATGAATGTTATATTTCTCTATCTCTATCTTTTAATCTACTGTATTTTTTCTGAAAACCTGTATGTTTTATTTTTTTTATCTTGATGAGGATGTCTGGAGGTTGAGCACATATTTGGAATAAAGAGGTCAAGCACAGTTCCCAAGTCATCAATGTAAGCACAATTTATATATTTTGGTATCTATCTCTTTCTATTTGTATCAATTTCAATTCAGATATACATGTATATAGTTACATTGGCAATAGCACTATTCTTGAAAATAGAAGGGTATTATATCATTAGTCGGTGTGGATATGCTCCGAGAGAGTATTAGTTACATTGGCAATAGGACTCATGTAATAGTCTCTCGGAGCATATTCTACACCGACTTGGGTAAACATGCCTTCTCATAAAAAAAAAAAAAACAGTAATCTATTTTGGTAAACATGCCTATATATTTCTGTTTATATAATCTGCATCTAAGACACTTTTTTGTTTCATTTTTTTCATCCATTGATGAGGATCACTGGAGATTGGGAACATAGCATCCTCCTGTTGAGTGTGCTTTGTAGCAGATTATGGGTAAACATTACTCTCTATCTATCTATCACACACATGTCCTATAAATCAATAAAAATGTAGTAAATGTTGCATATATGTTATGAATTAATACCTTGGTAGCCGAGTTCTGGATTTGCTCAAAACAAACCTGCAAAAAAAAGAAGAAGAAATCAGTTATGATTGAAATGTTAAATCTGAAGACTGAGTTCTTCTTTAACATTACCTCTGAATGTCTGTATTCTGCTAGTGTAGGGTTCCAACAGCACGGAAAAAGTTATTTTATAGCCGAGCCTTACAGAATAGTCATGCTTACATTTATGGCTGTTTTCTCAAAAAGTTATTTTATTTTTGGAATGCATAGATTTTTATTTATATTTTATTATTAGTAATCCTAGCAAATTTGTACATATACTATTCTGTAAGGCTCTTATTGATTCTGTGATATGCTTTGCTTATTTATGTCAGGTATTGTATTTAGTTGCGACATTTATGGCTGTTTTCTGATATGCAGAAAATCTGCCATTGGGAAACAGAAAACGGTCGACCCATTGTATGAATATATGCATTTGTGTAATTTTTATACAGGTTTAAAAGTTGTGCAATATATTTTGTAATATGCTGTACATGTTTATGTTTTGTAATGTGTTATGGTTAATTTTGTCTTTACGCATTTGGGTTTTATGTTTTGTAATATGTGGTCTGGTTTTATGCATTATGTGGTCTGGTTTTATGCATTATGTGGTCATATTTGTGGTTGGTTCAGTGATTCATTTAGGTACAATATTTGGTGTAAGTTTGTTCCTTAATTTTCGTATTTGTACTGCAAAATTTTTAATCCGGCAGGTTTTTAAAAACATTATCAGCCGCGAATCATTTATTTCTCAAAAACGTTATTAATTATTTTATTTTATTCTGTAATATTTCCCTGTTGGTTTTGATTCTTTTTTGTTATGGGAAACGCTGAGATCTCAAACCAGTTACCTTCTATAACATATCAGCGGCAGAGATATTATCCGTAAAATAACAGTAAGTGATTAAATGACACGTGGCAAAATCCTCCGCAAGTGACACGTGGCAGCGGAAAATGCGGGTGTAATGAGGGGGCGCGTGCTGCTCAACCGCGATTTTGTTTTAGTTATTATATAGTAGATTATGAGTACATAAAATATTCTAAAGCTATAAATTACTTAGATTAGTATATTTATAGGACATCATAGGAAAATCTCAAAGTTATGCAAGTAAAGTCAACTAGCGTAATTTTAGTACCAGACACAGGGTTGTAATTCATATATGTTATATATAAAATATTAATAATTATCTAAAATTATACTATATATTTAAATTTTTAGATCTAGACAATGTTGATATTAAAATCAAATTAGGATCATAATTTCATATCTCAATCATTTGATAAAATTAAATTGTTTGATCGTCTCATCAAATCAAAGATTTCAACTCATTGATGATTGCTTAAGTCCATAAATAGACTTCTTAACCTTGCATACTTTTCTATGATTTTCTAGATCCTCAAAACTCTCAGGTTGTGTCATGTACATATCCTCCTTCAAACACGCATTTAAGAAGGCGGTTTTGACATCTATCTGGCAAATCTCATAGTCGTAATGAGCTGTAATTGATAGGATTATCCGAACGGATCTAAGCATTAAATTTGGTGAAAAGGTTTTATCATAGTCAATACTATGAATCTGTCTAAATCCTTTTGCAACCAATCTTGCTTTGAAAGCTGATACGTTTTCATTCTTGTCTATTTTGAGTTTGAAAACCCATTTGTATCATATGGGTGTTACCCTATCTGGCAATTTAATCAAGTTCAATACTTGATTTTCAGACATGGAATCCAAATCATACTTCATGGCCGGTTATGTGCCATTTTTCGAAGTATGGACTCGTCACAACTTGTTTATAAGTAGTAGCCTAGTAGGCTCTCATTTCCTCTGGAGTGGACATACTTGATGGTGTGAGCTTTCATCCTATGAAACCTCTTTTGAAGCTAGGTTCAATTCCATGGAAGTCAGTCTAAGACAAAGTGACAATCATTGGCTTATCTTTGATATATTTCTCTGCTTCTATTTCCTCTGGAGTGGACATAGCAGTCGAAGTTAGGATAGGGGTGGCAATGACATTCTCTATTCCTTCAAATCTGAGAACAACCCAATCGAGAAAGTTATTGTCATTTAACTTATTCTTCTCAAGAATTGAATGCATGTTGATGATTGTTAGGTTATCGTTTCTAGACATGATATCTACAAAAAGAAATAACATGCAAAATAAATTATGATTGTCATACAAAAGCTTAAAAATTCAGACATGCTTTAAACATAAATAAGCTAATGTACATTTTATTCAAATAAATTTATCCCTTGTGAATAAAACGATTCCAAGATCATATTTCAAATACGATTTAAGCATACTTTTGGCACTTTTCTAAGTCTTATGTGATCAATATAAGTAACTTTTACTAGCTATAACATTTATAACTCTTGGTTGATAGATTACATCTTATGTCAAAGCTATCCATATGCCTCAAAATCCAAAACTTTATCTTTTGGCATTTTGTTGAGTATAACCAAAGTACCAAACCAATGTTGTAAACCCCTTATATAGATTTAACCATACTATCTCAATGTCAAATAAGGACACATTGCTTTGACAAAAAACTATCCTTCAAATTCCAAGGGTCTCATATGCAATGATTTGGAAAGACCAAATCTCGATTTTCATTTGAGGGATCTAAGTTTAGTATGTTGGTTTATCTACTAGTGAACTAAATAACATAAATAAACAAACATGCATAAACTTAGAAAGCATTTTAAAGTAAATAAAATGCGTAAAATAAATGTGATCCTAGTATGACCCCTAAAACCTACAAGATCTAATCTTAATAGATTCTTCGTCATCTCTTGGATCTCCATCTTGAATTCTTCATAGGATCTTCTTTCTTGTTTTACATAATGTAATTCTAATCTAATTGTTTGAAATTAAATTACAAAAATACATAACGATACGCAGATTGTGTACAAGAAAACAATAACAATACACAAATCGTATTTTCTATCCTATTTTGGGTCATCCCAGTCACCACATGCAATAATAATATCATAATATATATCATACATGCAGTTATAATATCAAATATTATATAAACACACATAGACTATTAATCATATTTATAACTTTTTAAAATTAAATTAAGTAAATTATCTCATAAAAAAATTAATTCAATCTTATTATTATTTTAATTCAATTAAAATTCATACATGGAATTAATACCAATATTAATCATTAACATGCATAATTGGATAAAATATACTCATAAGATAAGATATCTATTACCATATCTACTTTATGCAATTAGGATCTTAGGCTAACAAACCCTAGGAAAACCTAACCCCCACCGCACCACCCCAGCCACGACATCCAACAACCCAACCGCCACCACGTGCCTCCCAGCCACCGCCCTAGCTTCCGCCGAGCCATCTCCGGCCACCACTGAATCATCGTGAGCCACTAGGAGTCTAGGGCCACCCAACCATAATTTTTATCCCTCTCCCACTCAAATTGTGTAACAATTACAAATTTTATGGTTTTGAGAAAATTAGGGTGTAATTTTTATAAAATTAGGGTTCTGAAAAAATAATGTATGAACGATTTCATACAAGATTAATCAAACTTGACAAATACAAGGCATTGAAATTCAAAATTTCTAGGGTTTGATTCAATTTTCACCAACATGAAAAATCTAGTATTTTTATGTGTGACTATGATTTATACAAGAAATCATATCTCTTGCATAAATTAACCATATGAATTGATTTTATGGTTGAAATTAAGCAAAAAAACAACGAATTATAAGCATGCAAATTTCGGCCATTATGTGCGCCTTTTGAGTATGTGTTTAGCTTCCGCCTTTTGAGTATGTGTTTAATTCTAATGGATGAGCAGGTACGCATTACCAATACTGGTAATGCGTACCTGCTCATCCATTAGAATTAGTTCTGTCGTTCCGTATTGAGTTGGATCGTCTTTCTTTGGAACTTTAAATAAACGGATTACACGAACCCTAAGTTCTTGATTACCACGGGTACCAGTAATGTCCTTCACATGCTGTATACTTTTTGACATCTGCAATTCAGAATATACAATTCAGTATTTATATTAACATTAACATTAAATATGTAATAGAATCAGTTTGTAATACAACAAAATTTAAACCCCATATGAAATTAATAGCTATACTTTCAGTTTTTAAATTTGTATGATGTTTCTAAATTTACTGCATAATAATTTACTGCATAATAATGAATGCTATAATATCTATCATGTGTTGCAGAATATTTTGTAATGGTGTAAATATCTCGAGATTGATGAGGATTGCACATTTATTTGTCTATATACATACCCTCATCAAAGAAAGAATAAAAGTAAGTTCTTTGTCAATATATCTATTGTGCTCTTCGATCCGATATATATATATATATATATATATATATATATATATATATATATATATATATATATATATATATATGAAAGACATCTTTTTCAAATGACATTGTAGAAAATAGAGGGTGTATTATTAGTCGGTGCAGGTTATGCTCCGAGAGACTATTTGTTTCATTGGTTAAAATACTAATGGAATAGTCTCTCAGAGCATAATCTGCACCGACTTAGGTAAACATGCCTCCTTAAAGAACAAAAACAGTTATTTATTTCATTGTTGAAAAACACTATTTTATTTCCTACTTATGAATGTTATATTTCTCTATCTCTATCTTTTAATCTACTGTATTTTTTCTGAAAACCTGTATGTTTTATTTTTTTTATCTTGATGAGGATGTCTGGAGGTTGAGCACATATTTGGAATAAAGAGGTCAAGCACAGTTCCCAAGTCATCAATGTAAGCACAATTTATATATTTTGGTATCTATCTCTTTCTATTTGTATCAATTTCAATTCAGATATACATGTATATAGTTACATTGGCAATAGCACTATTCTTGAAAATAGAAGGGTATTATATCATTAGTCGGTGTGGATATGCTCCGAGAGAGTATTAGTTACATTGGCAATAGGACTCATGTAATAGTCTCTCGGAGCATATTCTACACCGACTTGGGTAAACATGCCTTCTCATAAAAAAAAAAAAAACAGTAATCTATTTTGGTAAACATGCCTATATATTTCTGTTTATATAATCTGCATCTAAGACACTTTTTTGTTTCATTTTTTTCATCCATTGATGAGGATCACTGGAGATTGGGAACATAGCATCCTCCTGTTGAGTGTGCTTTGTAGCAGATTATGGGTAAACATTACTCTCTATCTATCTATCACACACATGTCCTATAAATCAATAAAAATGTAGTAAATGTTGCATATATGTTATGAATTAATACCTTGGTAGCCGAGTTCTGGATTTGCTCAAAACAAACCTGCAAAAAAAAGAAGAAGAAATCAGTTATGATTGAAATGTTAAATCTGAAGACTGAGTTCTTCTTTAACATTACCTCTGAATGTCTGTATTCTGCTAGTGTAGGGTTCCAACAGCACGGAAAAAGTTATTTTATAGCCGAGCCTTACAGAATAGTCATGCTTACATTTATGGCTGTTTTCTCAAAAAGTTATTTTATTTTTGGAATGCATAGATTTTTATTTATATTTTATTATTAGTAATCCTAGCAAATTTGTACATATACTATTCTGTAAGGCTCTTATTGATTCTGTGATATGCTTTGCTTATTTATGTCAGGTATTGTATTTAGTTGCGACATTTATGGCTGTTTTCTGATATGCAGAAAATCTGCCATTGGGAAACAGAAAACGGTCGACCCATTGTATGAATATATGCATTTGTGTAATTTTTATACAGGTTTAAAAGTTGTGCAATATATTTTGTAATATGCTGTACATGTTTATGTTTTGTAATGTGTTATGGTTAATTTTGTCTTTACGCATTTGGGTTTTATGTTTTGTAATATGTGGTCTGGTTTTATGCATTATGTGGTCTGGTTTTATGCATTATGTGGTCATATTTGTGGTTGGTTCAGTGATTCATTTAGGTACAATATTTGGTGTAAGTTTGTTCCTTAATTTTCGTATTTGTACTGCAAAATTTTTAATCCGGCAGGTTTTTAAAAACATTATCAGCCGCGAATCATTTATTTCTCAAAAACGTTATTAATTATTTTATTTTATTCTGTAATATTTCCCTGTTGGTTTTGATTCTTTTTTGTTATGGGAAACGCTGAGATCTCAAACCAGTTACCTTCTATAACATATCAGCGGCAGAGATATTATCCGTAAAATAACAGTAAGTGATTAAATGACACGTGGCAAAATCCTCCGCAAGTGACACGTGGCAGCGGAAAATGCGGGTGTAATGAGGGGGCGCGTGCTGCTCAACCGCGATTTTGTTTTAGTTATTATATAGTAGATTATGAGTACATAAAATATTCTAAAGCTATAAATTACTTAGATTAGTATATTTATAGGACATCATAGGAAAATCTCAAAGTTATGCAAGTAAAGTCAACTAGCGTAATTTTAGTACCAGACACAGGGTTGTAATTCATATATGTTATATATAAAATATTAATAATTATCTAAAATTATACTATATATTTAAATTTTTAGATCTAGACAATGTTGATATTAAAATCAAATTAGGATCATAATTTCATATCTCAATCATTTGATAAAATTAAATTGTTTGATCGTCTCATCAAATCAAAGATTTCAACTCATTGATGATTGCTTAAGTCCATAAATAGACTTCTTAACCTTGCATACTTTTCTATGATTTTCTAGATCCTCAAAACTCTCAGGTTGTGTCATGTACATATCCTCCTTCAAACACGCATTTAAGAAGGCGGTTTTGACATCTATCTGGCAAATCTCATAGTCGTAATGAGCTGTAATTGATAGGATTATCCGAACGGATCTAAGCATTAAATTTGGTGAAAAGGTTTTATCATAGTCAATACTATGAATCTGTCTAAATCCTTTTGCAACCAATCTTGCTTTGAAAGCTGATACGTTTTCATTCTTGTCTATTTTGAGTTTGAAAACCCATTTGTATCATATGGGTGTTACCCTATCTGGCAATTTAATCAAGTTCAATACTTGATTTTCAGACATGGAATCCAAATCATACTTCATGGCCGGTTATGTGCCATTTTTCGAAGTATGGACTCGTCACAACTTGTTTATAAGTAGTAGCCTAGTAGGCTCTCATTTCCTCTGGAGTGGACATACTTGATGGTGTGAGCTTTCATCCTATGAAACCTCTTTTGAAGCTAGGTTCAATTCCATGGAAGTCAGTCTAAGACAAAGTGACAATCATTGGCTTATCTTTGATATATTTCTCTGCTTCTATTTCCTCTGGAGTGGACATAGCAGTCGAAGTTAGGATAGGGGTGGCAATGACATTCTCTATTCCTTCAAATCTGAGAACAACCCAATCGAGAAAGTTATTGTCATTTAACTTATTCTTCTCAAGAATTGAATGCATGTTGATGATTGTTAGGTTATCGTTTCTAGACATGATATCTACAAAAAGAAATAACATGCAAAATAAATTATGATTGTCATACAAAAGCTTAAAAATTCAGACATGCTTTAAACATAAATAAGCTAATGTACATTTTATTCAAATAAATTTATCCCTTGTGAATAAAACGATTCCAAGATCATATTTCAAATACGATTTAAGCATACTTTTGGCACTTTTCTAAGTCTTATGTGATCAATATAAGTAACTTTTACTAGCTATAACATTTATAACTCTTGGTTGATAGATTACATCTTATGTCAAAGCTATCCATATGCCTCAAAATCCAAAACTTTATCTTTTGGCATTTTGTTGAGTATAACCAAAGTACCAAACCAATATTGTAAACCCCTTATATAGATTTAACCATACTATCTCAATGTCAAATAAGGACACATTGCTTTGACAAAAAACTATCCTTCAAATTCCAAGGGTCTCATATGCAATGATTTGGAAAGACCAAATCTCGATTTTCATTTGAGGGATCTAAGTTTAGTATGTTGGTTTATCTACTAGTGAACTAAATAACATAAATAAACAAACATGCATAAACTTAGAAAGCATTTTAAAGTAAATAAAATGCGTAAAATAAATGTGATCCTAGTATGACCCCTAAAACCTACAAGATCTAATCTTAATAGATTCTTCGTCATCTCTTGGATCTCCATCTTGAATTCTTCATAGGATCTTCTTTCTTGTTTTACATAATGTAATTCTAATCTAATTGTTTGAAATTAAATTACAAAAATACATAACGATACGCAGATTGTGTACAAGAAAACAATAACAATACACAAATCGTATTTTCTATCCTATTTTGGGTCATCCCAGTCACCACATGCAATAATAATATCATAATATATATCATACATGCAGTTATAATATCAAATATTATATAAACACACATAGACTATTAATCATATTTATAACTTTTTAAAATTAAATTAAGTAAATTATCTCATAAAAAAATTAATTCAATCTTATTATTATTTTAATTCAATTAAAATTCATACATGGAATTAATACCAATATTAATCATTAACATGCATAATTGGATAAAATATACTCATAAGATAAGATATCTATTACCATATCTACTTTATGCAATTAGGATCTTAGGCTAACAAACCCTAGGAAAACCTAACCCCCACCGCACCACCCCAGCCGCGACATCCAACAACCCAACCGCCACCACGTGCCTCCCAGCCACCGCCCTAGCTTCCGCCGAGCCATCTCCGACCACCACTGAATCATCGTGAGCCACTAGGAGTCTAGGGCCACCCAACCATAATTTTTATCCCTCTCCCACTCAAATTGTGTAACAATTACAAATTTTATGGTTTTGAGAAAATTAGGGTGTAATTTTTATAAAATTAGGGTTCTGAAAAAATAATGTATGAACGATTTCATACAAGATTAATCAAACTTGACAAATACAAGGCATTGAAATTCAAAATTTCTAGGGTTTGATTCAATTTTCACCAACATGAAAAATCTAGTATTTTTATGTGTGACTATGATTTATACAAGAAATCATATCTCTTGCATAAATTAACCATATGAATTGATTTTATGGTTGAAATTAAGCAAAAAAACAACGAATTATAAGCATGCAAATTTCGGCCATTATGTGCGCCTTTTGAGTATGTGTTTAGCATAAGATTCAAAATTTCATGCATCCAAACAATTAAAATCACAATTCCAATCATGCAATTTAATCTATATATCGATTCTCCACCTTAATGAACCAAAATAATCAAGAACATGCATCAAATTTACAACTTTAATCATGATCATTATCAATTTATGCGAGAAGCTCCGATACCATTGAAGGGGTTTAGATGCTTTTAGCGGAATTTCATAAAACATTTTTCTAACATCTAACTTAGGATTCCATGTGTAAATCAATAGAAATCATATACGAAAAGAGTAATATACCTTACGATGCAAATCTTCTTGCTAAGATCAATTTGGAGGTGAGAGCCTTAAGTTTGACTCCTCTACTTGATTCACACGAGCACATTACTACATCACCTTGCTTACGTTTGCTAGAACGGGACGAAAGCTCTAAGCTTTTCCTTCACAAGAGGTTCGGCCGACCCTAGGGGATTTTCGAGTGTGTATATTTTCTCAACACAAGAGATAATGAATAATTTCCTTGTATTTAGAAAAAGATATATATAACAGGGATGCAGATCTGGTGATAACTCTTCTTAAAATGAGAATATCTTTTAAAATACGAACTGGTGAATAAGTCTGTGTAACAAGGTGCACAGGGGGAATAAATTGCACAATGCACTTGCAATCTCATGCACACGTATTTAGGTGCACAATTAATGCCCCATAATGAGTCTTAGGTTACTTTGATATAGCCCAATTACTCTATTATATATATTAATTACCACCTTAATTAAATGAAATATTCCTTCATATATTGCTATAGAATTTAAGTTCATACACCCCCTTATAGAATAGTCAATACACAGATCGAGTAAATAAATCAGAAACATCAACAGATTAAACTCGCAAAAGCAAACACTTTGAAAGCCACATAACAAACACTTGGATAGCAAATCAATAAAGCATCAAATTGATCGATCAGACGTCCATAACAAGGTGTTGAAAGGCGGTCATGGCGGAGGCGGGCAGGCCAAGATGAACGACGACGCCCTTGTCACGTTGGGCGTGGCCGTTGGGCAGGAAAAGGACCACCTCCCTCTCGGGGAGCCCGACTGGGCCCGAGTAGACGGCCTCTCCCCACCCGAAATCCATGGAGTGGAAGGAGAGGCGCGACCAGGTGGTGATGAGGAGGGTGGCCGTCAGCGAAGGGCAAGCCCTCGTCTTCTCGAAGTAGTCGATGGCGGATCTCATGTACTCCGGCGTCACGATTGTGATTGCTTCTTGCACCCTCTTCACCCCGTCGGAAAGCGGCTCCTCCACAAGCTCCCCTGTTACGTACCAATCAATCAAAAGGATAGACTACTTACAATTTAAATCATCTATTTGGATCGCTCTTATATAATTGACCCATAGATTTCTGATTTTTATACACATACTAAACATAAAACGTGTACGTACGAATATGTGTACGCCCGTAGTATGAATTTTGAATCTTAGCACGTTCATATGATATATTCAAAGTGAATCAATCAATAAATAAATATTTTAAGTAAATGGCAAGGATCACATCACAATAGCTTTTCTTGTAAAAATGGACATACCACAATTTTAAATTCATACATATACGAATAAAAAATTATATTACGTATTATAAGGTCATGTACGTATAATAAAAAAACTTATGTATTTAGAAAGTGCACATTTTAACTAGAATAAATTATTTTCACCTAATCCTTTTTAAATTTGTTATTGATGTTGTAACATGTATATGTAATTTCATTCACATATTACACATATGCTTTTCGTGTTACGGAGTATTGAAGTTTCAATTCTAAACCATAAGACTAAGTCATCGTTCACGCAAATGAGATTTCTCTAATCTTAGAGCACTCATATGAAATTATGTCAAAAATTTGTATTTATTGACCGAGTTAGTACTTATCTAATGTCCACATCATCAACTACTCATTTAACCAAAGTCTAAATCATGGCATTTAAGTAAATTCCTCAAATTTGTGGCGACAACAAGCTCCATCATGTATCGTCCTCATCCGCACAAATCTAACAAATTCATGTTAGTTTATATAATTTCAACAATTTCATTTTATTTTTCTATCTCGATCACTTTTTTACTAATTATTTGCCTTAGCTAGCGACACACATATAATTAATTGATTACCTGCAGTGCATAGCGAACACGTAAGGACAATTCCGTTGCCAAAGAAGCCCTTAGGCAAAGGAGGATTAAATCTGGACCGTCCATCCACAGCAAACAGCAATTTGGTCTGTTGATCAGGCCTCATCCCCAGCGCCCTACTCCTAGCCCTCCACACAAACGCAGACAACACTTCAAAGGAAGAGCACTTGCTAATAATTAGCCCTCCACTCTCTTCCAAGGCCTCCCTTTTCAACCTCCCAATCTTCTCCTCATCAAACACAAACGTCTTGTACTCCATGGGCTCGGAGTCGTAGAGGGCCCGGGTCCCTGACACGTCATCCACGTCGAGGAACTCGAGGTGGGGGAACTCGGGGCGGGGCGGGGCCCGCGACTTGAGGATTGACCGGTCGAGGAAGGGCGGGATTGGGAGGGGGAGGCCGTGGCGGGCCACGTGGCCCCACGAGGTGACGAAGTTGACGGCGGAGATGCCGTCGGACATGCAGTGGTTCATGCAGATGCCAATGGAGAAGCCTCCGCAGCTGAACTTGGTCACCTGGAATGTACGTTATGCAAGTGTGAGTTGCATATGTGCATGAGATGTACGTGTATGCTTAATTACATGGGTCAATACTAGCTAGAAACGTGTTTTGGATGAAGTAGACTCGATCACCAACATATTATACTTGCAAGAATTCATGATTTTCTTCTAAAGGTAAACTAATCTTATATTGTCCGTCCAGTTTCGTCACATCTAAAACATAAAGCAAATTATGTTGCTGATCGATTCTCTAGCTTATCTCTTACTCTTCCGCTTGATTTTCATATTTTAGATGAACAAATTAGTGATACTATATATGTACTTTTTATTAGATGATATTAGGGGAGTGACTATTCCAGCTTGTATAGTTGTATGCATGTTAATTGGTCAAATTAATCACTAAATTCAAGAAGGGCCGGGAAAGCTAGAATTGACATACCTGGACAGTCATGAGAGGAATTTCCAAGATATTGGCCCCTTGAACATCATAAACAAGCTTAAGAAGAGTTTGAGGGAGTGGCACAGACAACAACTCCCCCAGTCCAAAATTAGCCTGAGCCACAACAAAGGGCACTCCTTCCCCACTCAACTCCACAATAAGCTTCCCTTCTTGGCTGATCCCAAGCCTCCCTGCCAGAGGGTGGAAAGGCACCAACACCTTCCTGAGCGACTCCCGCACCACCTCCACCGCCTCCTCCCTCCCCCTGGCGGCAGACGCCTCGTAGAAGTAGACGGTTCTCATCACCACCGCGATGTTCTGGTCGAGGTTGCATAGGAAGTAGAGCCCTTTCTCCGTCTCCTCTGCGGGCTTCACCCTTATGGGTTCGCCCTCACGGGTCACCTCCATGGGGTGAACATGGTCGTTGCTGGTGGCGACTTGACCCTCCATGCGATCTGTTGATATATAGCAACTGAGAGGAGTTAGTAATCGTGAACATTGAGTACATATGTGTTGAATTAGACCATATAAACTACATGAGGAAATCACAAAACAATATATACATATATGTATACCTTTGAATTTGATGATAAAGATATATGAATTTCACGCACAATATGCGTGTTATATATATAGACGATCGGTGGTGCATGTTGAGTTATAAATTTTGTTTGTCTGGTACGTGTAGATGAAAAGGACAAACCATGAGCATGACTTGCGGGGATTGATGTTGAAAATTGAAATCTATAGCTCTCCGCAAGATACCAACCCCCTCGTCTCCTAGTTTACATAACTGAGTTTCTCGTGGAATAGACAAACTGAAAAATGGATTGGAAATTAATTAACGTACGTACGTTGCACCAAAAAAAATTTAACGTACGTACGTTGCACCAAAATTTTTTTAACGTACGTACGTACGTAACATATGAATGGAAATCGAGTGCCTTTCTTGTTAGGTGCAAAATCGAGTGCCCGATTTTTAGAAGTTTGTTACTAATTAAGTATTGGCCTCTATTTCCATCACAAAAAAGAGTATTGGCCTCTAAACCAAGCAGTTTTAAAATTTATTATTTGATCTTTTATCTTATTTTATTGTTTTTGATCTTGTCTGTGTCTTGAAATAGCTAGTGACATATAACTAAATCTAGTATATAATGTTAGTGAACTATTTTTATTGTTAATTGATTTTAAGTTGAAACTCTATCATACTTATATAATGGACTTATATACACATATATACTCATATGTGCACGATTCCTATTTACCTATGTACCTATTAGTTCACAGACTTTATCCTATGACTCGCATGTTCGGCAAATTCTGTTTTAAGCCCGACTTGAAAACTTGGTGATCTTGTTTTGGGAAATGGAAACCTCTCAATATCAATTTCTTCATACACTCGTTTAATGATTCAAACTCTAATTTCTTAAACAACATATAAGAAACCTATGGCCACTTTACCACTAGACCAAGTAAGTTTTAATTCTATTCATTAACTGAACTCGATTAAATAAAAATAACACGGTGTTTAATGGTATCGGTAAAGAGTTTATATATCATCGTATATGTTGGGACCAAAATTTAGATTAGGCCTATTATCAATTTCAGAAGAATTGTCCAGTAACAAAGACGGGATCTTGGCAAGCGCAGCGACTCGGCGTCCCTGAGGCGACTCAATCTTCGACGGTCGAAACAAGCAACGTTTCCTGCAATTGAGGAAATCTCGAAAGTGATTGGTGCCAATATCTCCAACAACTGTCACAAAGAGACATTTTTGGGATTATAGTCTAATCATTCTTGTAAATTAAGAAACATCGCTATCATCGCTCATGACTTACTTTCCATCCAATACTTACGACTTCTAAGGCTTGCAAACTCCTTTCAAGTGTAATCTCGGTCTCTGTTCAATCAAGTTGATTAACTTTCATTGTCTTTGCTATTTATTTATCGATTCATTGCGATTTCATATTACTTTGTTCTAATCGGATTGTTTTGCCTTGGCTAATTATCCTGCAATTAAGCGAAGTAGGATCGTTGATCTTTTTCGTCCAAAACAATATGTAACAAATATATACCATCATTATGGTGGTTATGACATTGGTGAAACGAAGCAGTTTTTAACTCCGGCGACAACCCTCTTATAAGACCTAATATGTTTGTGTTGAGCGAAGTAGGATCGTAGATCTTTTTGCCCAAAACAATTTGGTGTCCACCGTGGGGCAGTTGGCTAGTTAGTAAGTCGATCCCTTCAATTCCGCATTTCACTACCATGACTGACACCATCGACCCTCAACTCGCCATCACAGAGACCCAAACTAAAAACTAGACCTAAGCCAACCTTGCAGCCCAAGCTGTCGGGTATGTTCAAACCAAATACGAATCCTTAGGGAGGAAATTGACAAGCAGTGTGCCCGCACCGAAGCCTTTAACAACCAGAAAACCCAATTCGATGCGGAAATCGCGCGAGTGGCGCGACTAATGTGTGAAAATGAGCTTTTGAAATCACAGGTTTGGTCATTTGCCTAGGTTCTAGGAAGCATTAGGCGACCCCTCAACACGGAAGGCATCCAAGTCTGTCTCAACCTAGATGCGAGATAATGTTACCTCCAGTGCAAAACGGAGGTGTTGCCGCAAAGAACTATATGTTCCAAACGCCTCAAATGAGTCCCTTTTTGACAAACACCATCGTTTCATTGTAGGTTCCCACAATCGAGTCGATCCCAACTCGAGTAGCGCCAATACAGGTCGCCCCGGTTGCATCGGGTCCCTCGAACATGGAGGCTCTCATAGAGCACAAGATCCAAGAGCAGCTAAGAGAACTGGACGAAATGATCGCCAGAATCCCTGGCGTCCCCAGCCGATCGAGAAAGAAGTTGTTGACGGATACAAAGACTCACCTTTCGTAGAGGCGATTTCATGGATCGAAATCCCTCAAAATTTCCATGTCCTCAACATGCCCAAGTACGATGGGACTAGAGACTCTAATGACCATATCTCTATTGACAAACAAAAATTAATGCCTAGATTAATGCCGAGATAGATCCGTGAAGCCATTTTGGCACGACGCTCAAGGGACCCGCACTGACCTAGTTTATGCATTCTCTTAGGGATCGATCACCTCGTTTGCCGATCTGGTCAACTCCATCAAAATCCAGTTTGCAAGCAACATGCGACTCAGACGAGTCAATCGAGGCATGAATAACCATTACATAACTATCTTAATAGGTATAAAAAGGAAAAAAGTCACAATCCTAAACTATGACATCCTTACCTCGATCGAGGCATTTCGTTGAGGACTAATCCGTGGGAGCAAACTCTACAAGGAACTCACAAAGTATCCTTGTAAATGCTTCGAAGATGTTCAAGCAAAGACAATGGCCCAAGTTCATCTTGAAGAAGACGAAGAACTAGGTAAGGTTGATAAGAGTCCCGATTGGGTCGACCACAAGTCGACTTCCAATCATCATTGGGACCAAAGACACCAACCCTTTACAAAGGGCGGTAAGTCACATGTACCAAGAGTGGAAGGATAATCCCTTGTTACATCCGAAGGTCCATTCGTATAACTTTAACGTATCAATGTCCGAACACATGAAGAGTTTTGACAAGTATGGAAAGGAAGTAAGGTGACCCATAAAAAGTGACAAGTCGGACTCCAAGTGTAACACCCCCGACTTACGTCGGTAGTGCCACACACCAGTGACCTCAGACGTTGCTGTTCGATGTCACCCAAGGCTTTAATCAGAATAATTAATCTTAATTAAACATGTTAAATAACAAAAGATTAAACAGCGGAAGACATTTTTAAATGAAACTCAAACATTTTTATTAAAAGATTATTCAATAACGATTTACAACAGAGTGAAATTACAGCGGAAAACTTATAAATTACACAGCGGAAGACTTGAAGAATAAATCCATTACATGACTTAGTGGTAAGAATAAATAATAATTGACAACCTTAAAAAAAATACTAATACTTGAATCTCCAACTGCAAGTCTCTTCTTCAACGGTTACTTCGGACTTCGGGGACCAACCATTGATGTGCCGTATAGGACGTATGACACCAGCCAACCATGCAAGGAATAAAACCCGGTTGGTTAGTCTAATGAAAGACTATGCAAGGGTGAAAACAGAATGGTCCTAGTGATCATAACCGTTTACTATCATTGTCCCTCAAATAACAACCGAAGGAATGATATATAACCCGGAACTTTCACAGAATGATTAAAGTTTAGACATGCACTAAAAAGGAAATGAGCCTTATGGTAAACGTATGAAGAGAAGACTCCAAAAGATTGAGTCTTACGGGAAAGTATGACAAATTTTTGGGAACATTATAATTTCACACAAGCGTTAAAAAAGACTTGACCATTTGGGTCCACGACCAACCTCACCGCGTAATGCGAATTCAGATTTAGAAGGAGGACTTACTCTAATCGAAGTCCGGGCGGTTTCCATGTTGTACTCCTCGCCCGAGGGTATATTAATTATGTGCATAATCGCACTTATCTTGTTTAATTCCAAAACGTATATTCACGTTAAAGCTTTTATCATATATCATCTCGATACGAGAGATATCTTGGGAGCAATTCCCGAATGTTTGGCACCAGCTGTGTGCACCTCCCCTATACTCGGATAGGGGACAGTCATGACCAGGGGGAAGGGTGTTAGGGCAAAATCCTCCTAAGCACCACAGTTATAAAGAAACAGCCAGCACTCGCAATGAGATACATAGCGTTCCTATGAATACTCGTTCTAACTATAATGTATAAGTTCACACATAAAATCCACACCAATACCATCATGGTAATAACAGATATAATAGCGTTGTTTCTAGCAATATATACAACCTATTATAATATCACATTTTAAATCATATTATTTATAAAAAAATGTTCCCAAATGAAAACAACAATTCATCCCAATTTAATTAACAATTCAAAATAATTGATAATTAACGGAATCATGGAATGATAAGCAAGAGCGAACCGCCACTTGCCTTAGTCTAGATGAACGATTGAGCGACGACGGGTTTCTGGGTCCGGAACGGGAACGGAAGTCGGATTACAGATTCCTACGACGACGACCCACAACGAAACCCTAGGTTAGATTCGACAATAAAATGATACGAATCTAAGAAAGGACGAACGAAATCGAAAGAACAAAAGTCTCGCCCGAGACCGGATCGTCCAAGACCACGATCGCGATTGCCAAGGCAATCCGCGGTCGCGGCCGTCGAAGACTTCGTCCGCTAGTGTCAAAGACAGCGGCCGTGGCCGGCCTTGTCACTGCCGCGGTCGCGGCAGTTCATGTCCGCGGTCACGGCCATGAACTCCGACAACCCAAAATGGAGAAAACCTCACCGGTGACGACGCGACGGGGCTCGATTCGAGGGGGCTTCGACTCCTGACCTCCTTGCGCCTCCAAAGCACCACTCCAAGGCTGCCACGACCACCAGCGAGAGCTCCGGCAACACCTCGAAACTCCGGCGAGGGAAGGAAAGCGAGCGAGAGAGAGAGAGGAGATCAGATTTCGGTGCCCCTAAACCCTCCAGACTCGCATCTATTTATAGCCAAGGAGAGGAGCTCATCCCCGCCCAGATCAATGGCGAGTCAGGTGATCAACGGTGGCACGGACGACGAGCTCTGCAGACGAAGTGACACTGGCGTGTTGCACTTTTCCGCGGTCGCGGAACTTTTTCCGCGGTCGCGGAATATTCCTGTACCCAGCTCTTCTGAGAGCCATTTTTCCACGGTCGCGGAATTGCTTCCGCGGTCGCGGAATTGCCCTTTTCGCGTCTGTTTGCCCGGGAAAAGGTTTGGCGTGGGTTTGAACCCCAGATTATATATATTTGTACCCGAACAAATTTTCTAAGCCCCGAAAATACGTCTAATGAATATTCCAAGGCTCAGGGAATTACTACAGAGATCAAACACGTTACAGAAAATTCCGAACTTCGCCAAACGAGTCTTGCTTTTCCAACGAGGGTTGGAAAATTACCCAAATACCCTTACTAAAAATGAGGGGTATTACACCAAGAAGGGCATTTCGAAATGGTGCAACTTCCATGGATATCATGACCACAGGACGGACAAGTGAATAACATTACGCAAGGAAGTTACAAGATTGCTAGCACAAGGACACCTATGTGATATCATCTCAAATAAAGCCAGATCGACACTCGAACGAGGAGACCATGTAAACAATGAAAGCCCCCATCTCTAATACATTCGAAAACTATTAACACCACTTCAGGAGGATCCGACATATGTGGGAACACATACTCGGCCGCAAAACGACATGCTAATGAAAGATAAGTAGATCGCCCCGTGGCAACAACTGGGCACAAACCCAACACATGGGACATACCCATAATCACCTTTGACGACTCTGAAGCTGACGAGCTCGGTCCACATCTTGATGGTATGGTAATATCTCTCTACTAGTAATTGCTTGATCCGAAGAGTGTTAATCGACACATGCAGCTCCATGAACTTATTGACATTAGATCCCTCAAAAATATGGGACTAAGTGAGGACAATCACCTCACGAAGTTGAAACCTTTGGTCGGGCTCAGTGTAGAAGTTAAACATACTTTGGGAGAAATAGTATTGACAATGTACGGTGTAGGTGCCAACCAACATGTAAAGTTTCCCATACTCGACTGCCCCTCCCCATATAATGTGATCCTAGAATGAACCATGGATCCATGCCATGAAAGTTATACATCCCATTTTCCATCAGTCAATAAAGTTTCCAAAAAAGTGAGGGTACATGAAACAAAAGGCAAACAGAGATCTTCCAAGGAATGCAATGTCACCTCGATGAAGGCGACAGTCGAGACGGATCAAGCATAGAATTTACAAAGCAGTAAAGGACCTACACGATACATTGAGCCGGAAACAGAACAACCCGATGAGGTCGTTTTAGATCCTTAGAAGCCCAAACAGACGATACAGATCGAGTCTGACATGAAAGACGAGAACAAACAATGACTAGTCGAGTTCCTCCAACTCAATACTGATTGCTTTGCGTGGTCGCATGAGAACATGGTAGGAATTAGCCTAGACATAATCACACATGTCGACAAGGACAAGCTCGAGCCATCAAGTTGATCAACGCGACCAATTTCATTCACAAAACACAAAGCGCTTACATACACAACACGATCGATCGGATAAACGAAGAGTCAAGGCACAATGATACAAATTACAAGAGTCACCTCAATCGGGTATCGACTCGACCCCTCAAATAGAACTCTCCACTATATTACAAGTTGTACAACTGATTGCAAAATAGGTAACATTCTAGATTTGTAATCCTTTACAAGGATTAGAGTGCTACCCATGTCAACAAGAGCTCTTTCTTATCAGAGTTCAAGTGAGGACAAAGAACTCTGATGTTAAGCGTGCTAGGATCGGAGTACTACTAGGATGGACGAACTCTGGGAAATCCTTGTGTTGGCATGGGCTAACACTTCTAAGGCCTCGGGCCTTACAAATGATATCAGAGCCGACTTTCGGTTACAAGTAGACTTGGTCTTGAAGGCGGTCGCTCGACCTACAAGGCGGTCTTTGGGCCTTGACGAGGTCATAAAGGGCCTAAGTGGGGGTGAGTGTAACACCCTAGATTTGTAATCCTTTATAATGATTAAAGTGCTACCCATGTGTTAGGAAACGGAACTCTGGAACTTCGGTTCCCCTGAGAGTTCCTTTCCTCAGTTTCTCTACTTTTGAAGATGACAAATATTTTGATACTAATGTTTTATCTCAAAGATGTGCTTTAAGGAACCACAGGAATATACCGAAGGCAAGAAAGCCAAACAGGACAAGAGAACCAAAGGAACAAGACAAAGGAAGGAACCCAGAGGAACCCAGGTGTGCCCAGAAACGTAGCATGCGAGGTTGCGATTCCCGAGAAATCTGGGAACACCAACCTCGGACAAAAGGAAGTCGAAAACGACTTGTGCGAAGCTTCCAAAAGCCTGCCAATGTCCAGAGCAAAACAACAAGACACCTAGAACGCCGAACCTCGGACAGAGAAAGGTGAAAGCGATAGGACATGGAACCTGTCGCTGTCCAGAAGTCAGTTCCCAAGCGCCCAGAGTGTCGAACCTCGTACAAAGGAAGCTGGAGAATGACTTGGCTGAAGAGGTTGACTAACCTAGAAGGATTCTGAGCTGCCTAGGTTATTTGCACATGCCAAGAACAACGTGGACCAAGGAGAACCACTTATCCTAGGGCAAGCTCAATCTGTGGGAACCCAGAGAAGATTAAGCTGCGAAGAATCCTCTATAAAAGGAAGACTAACTCAAGGGTTATCTTCAAGCATTGAAATACGACTCACACACATTAGCAAATATCCAGTGTGAACCTTCAAACAAGATCATCAAAGCAAACCGAGATCAAGAGGAACCAGTCAAGGAATAGAAGAGCTGAGTGCTAAGTTCCTGTGACTGTAAGTGATAGTTCCTAGGTACAAAGGTCTGTTTCTTGGATTGATTATTGATTGTGTTAAGTTATCTAGGATTGCCTAACTGTGTGTAAGGCAAAGAAACTGTGTGTTTGTTCCTAGGATAAGCTATAACCAAAAGAGATAAGAAATCAAAAAGTAGACCTTGAAATCCTTTCGAAAGAAAGGTAGTGGTTTTTATCCTGGATTGCTAGTTGACAATCAAAGGTTTCCACTATAAGGAACTTGTCATTTGTTTGATTGTTTATTTCCGCTGCGAAGGGAACTTAGAATCGATATTCTGAGTTCCTTAAGTTATTATCTAACAATCACGATCCTACAATTGGTATCAGAGCAGGAAAAGCTCTAGATCTTTGTTGAGTTTGCAGATCATGTCTCAACCAAGCAAGTTTGAGCTCGAAATCTCCACCAATAAGCCACATCTCCGAAAGAAAGGAGAAGAAACATGGTGAGAAAAGTGCATGGAAAGCCACATCAAGACCAACGACTACCAATGCTTGAGGATAGTCGAAAATGGAGATGGCCATGTCGATCTCACCATGAAGGAAGAAGACTGGAAACCAGAACACTATGTCATCATGGAGAAGAATGCCAAGGCCAGGCAGTTCATCCTCAATGGATTGGACAGAGAGGACATGGACAAGGTCATAGGCATCAAGACGGCCAAGGAGATGTGTAAAGCTCTCAAGGAGATGCATGAAGGAAGTGAGGAACTAAAGCAAAGCAGAAAGTTTGCTTTTGAAGGAGAATACCACACCTTCAAAATGATGGAAACTGAGACCATCTCAGAGTACTACTCCCGCTTCAACAGATTGATTGGAAAGTTGACAGCGGCGGGAGTCGATTTGGATGGAGTTTCCAAGTCCCTAGTGGTCATCAATGGACTCAACTCCAAGTTCACCCTTCTCAAGGGAATCATGAAGAACACTCCAGGCATCTAATCCCTTCCCTTGACCCAAGTCATAGGGAAACTGGAGGTTGAAGAAGGAGAGCACACCAAGGCCAATGCCGACAAGAAACTGGAGAAAGGAATCGCCCTTAAGATCTCCAAAGCCTTCTTCAGGCTCGAGATGGAGCAAGAGAACTCAGACCTGGAAGAAGAAGAGGACGAGCTAACAGCCCTCTTCTCAAAGAATATCAAAAAATTCTTTGTGAAGGGAAGGTTCCAAAAGGGTAGTTCCTCCCACAATGGACCCAGAAGGGATCTCAAAGAAGTCTCTTGTTACGAGTGCAAAGAAAAGGGACACTATGCTAAGAACTGTCCCAACAAGGAAGACTCCAAGGAAGAAGAAAGACCTCAGAAAAAGAAGGCTCTCGTACCCTCATGGGGAGAAGACTCAGATGAGGAACTAGATCTGAGTGGCTTCTCTGGAGGAAGATGTCTCATGGCAAAAGGAGACTCAAGCGACTCAGAAGACCTTGAGGCAACTTCTGACGATCTCTTAAAATCCCTAGCTGATTGTGATACGAAACAACTTCTTAAGATCATAAAGAAACTAGAAAAGAAAACCAGTTCCCTTCAACAGAACTTGATGATTGTGAAGATGAAATTGCTTGCTTGACTGTTGAGAACCCTCCAATGGCTCCTCCACCAGTTCCCATGGATAATGAGCAACAATCCATCTCTGGGAACCATGAACATGACGACAACATCTGTGGAGACTTCAATGATTCGTCCTCTCACATGATTTTCAATGCAGAATGTGATCCCAACCAGGAAGCTGAATGCTCAATTCAAAATGTCTCCACATCAAATGCTCTAGCTCCCAACAGAGAAAGAAGAATCATCAAGTCTCCAGTCAGGTTCGAACATCTCACCTTCTTTGCCTTCAATGCCTTTCTATCTATTGTGGAACCAAAGAACATAGGTGATGCACTAAATGATACAGACTGGATCCAAGCTATGCAAGAAGAGCTCCATCAGTTTGAAAGGAACAAAGTATGGCATCTAGTTCCCCGCCCCAAGGATAAGCACATCATAGGAACTAGATGGGTTTTCAGAAACAAGCTAGATGATACAGGAGCGGTGATAAGGAACAAAGCAAGACTTGTTGCTCAAGGATACAATCAACAAGAAGGCATCGACTATGATGAAACCCATGCTCCAGTGGCAAGGATCGAAGCAATAAGGTTGTTGATTGCTTTCGCATCTCACAAATGGTTCAAGTTGTTCCAAATGGATGTAAAGACGGCCTTCCTCAACGGAATTCTTCAAGAAGAAGTCTATGTCAAGCAACCACCTGGTTTTGAAGACGACGATCATCCAGATCATGTCTACTTTCTAGATAAGGCACTCTATGGCCTCAAGCAAGCTCCCAGAGCTTGGTATGATCGACTTGCCCAGTTCCTACTCTCAAATGGCTACAGGCGTGGAGTTATTGACAAAACTCTCTTCATCCTAGAAGAAAAAGGTAACATCTTAGTGGTTCAAATTTATGTAGATGATATTATTTTTGGTTCCACTGACCTGTCCCTTGTAGACAAGTTCAAAGACTTGATGAGCAGTGAATTCGAAATGAGCTTAATTGGGGAATTCACCTTCTTCCTCGGATTACAAATCACTCAAAAGGAAGATGGTATTCAAATTCACCAACAGAAGTATGTTAGGGAACTACTAAAGAAGTTCAAAATGGATTCAAGCAAGCCTCTCTCCACTCCCATCTCCACCATTGCTCATTTGGACAAGGACCACTCAAGTCCTCTAGTGGAAGAGAAACTCTATAGAGGTATGATAGGCTCACTCATGTACCTAACCGCTAGTCGCCCAGACATTGTTTTTGCTGTTGGCTTGTGTGCCAGGTTCCAATCTTGTCCAAGAGAGACCCACTTGGCTGCTGTGAAGAGAATACTCCGATATCTCAAGGGAACTGATTCACTCTGTATTTGGTACCCCAAAGAATGTCCCTTTGAGCTGATGGGTTTCTGACGGGACTAAAGATGCACAAGCAAATGTCGTTGATTAGCCTTATCAAAATTAATTATCCTAACAAACCTACTAAACAAAGTATAGCAGACAAGTAAGGGTCGAATCCCACAGAGAAGGTATGATGTAATATGCAATCGTGAATGACAAGTAACAAGCAACTAGGGGTTTTGTAGTCAAGAGAACGAAGCAAACAAGCATGCAGATTAAGCAAAATCGAGAGAATAATATGAGGGAAAGTAGTCCTGTTAGAGCGAAATCCACAGTACAAAGATAGAGTTTGATCCCTGAAATCTATTCAGTCCAAGTTCAATTATTTATCCTTATAGTCGTTCCCACCTTAATCGTAAGTACTATTGATTCTCACAGTTGTCAATAGACTTATCACTATACCAATGATAAAGTACAATTGATTCTCACAGTTGTCAGCGTACTTTAGCACCAACACAGCAATAGCGATGCACACAAGGATTTAGGATACATGCAAGTAGAAAGACGTACAAGTACTCACTCCCCTACTTAACATGCAATTGATTCTCACACACAAGTGTACGCTCGGAACCCCTATACGCATAAACGTGTTTGCCACTAGATGTGCACTCGGAAGCCCTATATGCAATCCTAGCAATTGATAACAAGCATTCAACCTAGGTGATCAGGCTAAGAAGAACAACTAGAAATCATAGACGTGATAAGCAAGAGAATCAATCCAACAATTATAAGGATAAGAACAAGGAATAGAAATCTCACAAACACATCAAAGTACTGCTTCAATCATCTAACAGAACAAGGGAAAGTTAGTTCTCCATCAAAGGGGATGAAAAACTATAATATGAAATAACGATCAAAATAGTTCGATACAAGATGTGTCTAAGTGTGTTCGCAGACTGGCTTGGAGGCTGTGGAACATTAGGTTAAATAGAGTTAACCTAAAGCCCAAGATCACAAAACCAATCCAAAAGGAAACAAATAAAATAACAAAGTCTGAAATAGAAATAAAAGGAAATAAATATAATCTGGCGCGAGGCAATAAACACGTCCACCGCGGGGCGGTAAAGATCCACCGCGGGGCTTTTGCTCTCCACCGCTGGGCGGTGGCCTCCTCTCACGCGGGGCTTCATCATCACTGGGAGTCAACACCGCGGGGCGTCACTGCTAACGCGAGGCGGTGAACTCCAGACTTCAACTTCTCATCTTCTTCTCTTCTCCAGCTGCTCTCCAAATACTACCAAGTTTTGGTAGCCTTCTCCATAGATGTTCCAGCAGCTCCATCTCCATCTCTAACTAAGCTGCCAATCCTTGTATTTCTTCACTTCTCTCCATAATATCTGGATCGCAGACTTAGCACTAAAACAACTCCAAAACTCCTCCAAATCATGCTAATAGATGCTAGAAAAGGTGTATGAAATAACACCTATCAGTTTCACTGATGCTGATTATGCTGGATACTTGGTGGATAGAAAGAGCATCTCTGGAATGACACAGTTCCTAGGCCCTTGCCTTGTGTCATGGGGTTCAAAGAAACAAGTCTCAATCTCTCTCTCCACCACAGAATCCGAGTACATAGTTGCTGCCTCATGCTGTTCCCAACTTCTCTGGCTAAAGCAACAACTCGCGGACTTTGGTATGTCTTATGGTCCCCTCTCTATTCTTTGTGATAACACGAGTACTATAAACATTTCAAAGAATCCTGTGCATCACACTAGGACCAAGCATATAGATATAAGGCATCATTTTCTTAGAGATCATGTTGAAAAAGGAAACATCATTATGAAATTTTGTAGAACTGAAGATCAGGTTGCAGATATATTCACCAAAGCCTTGAATAGATTTCCCTTCGAGAACCTTAGATTGGAACTGGGAATGATTCCTATAACCTAGTAGTGACCTTAGTTTAAAGGCTCCTTTCCAGTTCCCCATGATTGACTAGTTTAAGATTTTTCACTTGTTGAGTCTTGATATCTATGTGTTATATTTTTTACTACAAACCCTCTTTTCCATAATGGTTTCTTAAAAAGGCTTAGATAAATTTTTCTAGTTCGTATCTTTTGGTCTTCATTATTCTTTCAACTTCTCCATTGTTCAAGTTTCTTTGTTGGCCCAAAAGTCACAATCTGATCATATTCTAACCTAACAATACAAGTCGAAATGATGATTGTGTACTATGACCCTCCCTTGCCTCATTGCACAATCTAATTCCCTATGATCCTCTTCTTAACCCTCTCTGGGAATTAGTGTGTGATGCGATAAATGGCCTTCCCCGATTTATTTTATGGGAACGTACTTTCAGGTCCTATGTCTTAAAACCCCACATCAAAGGTTCCCATATATCCCTCTAGTACACTGAAAATATCGTCAGAAAGGAACTAGGATGGGCTACCCCTTAAACGGCTAGTAAGAGAATTGCTCCTCCCAAGACAATATTTATGGCAAATCTCACAGCGTCAGAGACGTCTTCTCAGCCTTGAACAGTTGCCATTTTTGAGCATCTAATCTTTGAATTTGTGACCGTTGCAAAGGCGTAAAAGCTTCAAGAAAATTAGCCGTTTTAACTCTTCAGAGTTCCCAGAAATATCTCCAATGGCTTGATTCTCAACGGCTCCAAAATTGCTCAAGGGTTATTTAAGGTTTCCTGTTTGATTGAGCCGAGCACTCTGCTCTCTCACGCCTTCTCTTAATCTCATGTTCACCTGTCTCTCTCAAAACACAAAGCTCCTCAAATGGCCAAGAAAAACCTCAATCTTAACCTTGCTCAATTGGAGGTAATCAGGCCGATAAGATGACAACAGGCCAAGATGAAGGAACTGCATAAAAGAAGGAAATTGAAGAGGAGGCCACTACGCTGCCATATGAACGTCTCTCCTAGTTCCCAGTGTTATAACCTCACAGTGTGCTAGTAGTTCCCTAGGGTCCTACTCCCCTCTTCTATCCTTATTTTGTCTAATGTCAAGTTGGTTATGCTCTTTTGTTTCTCTTTCCACTATGCATCTCTGGACAATGTACTTGATTTTAATGATTAATGAACTCTTATGGTAATGTTTCTAATGCATCATTTGTCTTTGCCTTAAGTTTCTATTATGGTCACTATCATGGGTTTAACGCAAATTGTTTATTTCACATTGATATCCTATACTTGATAAGTAACTTGATCTTTTCGATGATGTCAAAAGGGGGAAGAATGGATAGGAACCTTGAATTATTGGAACTACTGGACTTATAGGAACTCTGAACTCATTCTACTTCTAAAGGGGAACTTGAATAACTTAGTTCATTTGCTTAGGGGGAATTTACAACTATTGAATGTTCTATCAATAATTTTTAAAGTTGAAAATCCCTTAGCTCAACTGTTCTCATGAATTTCATGTTCCTATTATACTGCCAGGTTCCTTATATTTGTCATCATCAAAAAGGGGGAAATTGTTAGGAAACGGAACTCTGGAACTTCGGTTCCCCTGAGAGTTCCTTTCCTCAGTTTCTCTACTTTTGAAGATGACAAATATTTTGATACTAATGTTTTATCTCAAAGATGTGCTTTAAGGAACCACATGAATATACCGAAGGCAAGAAAGCCAAACAGGACAAGAGAACCAAAGGAACAAGACAAAGGAAGGAACCCAGGTGTGCCCAGAAACGTAGCATGCGAGGTTGCGATTCCCGAGAAATCTGGGAACACCAACCTCGGACAAAAGGAAGTCGAAAACGACTTGTGCGAAGCTTCCAAAAGCCTGCCAATGTCCAGAGCAAAACAACAAGACACCTAGAACGCCGAACCTCGGACAGAGAAAGGTGAAAGCGACAGGACATGGAACCTGTCGCTGTCCAGAAGTCAGTTCCCAAGCGCCCAGAGTGTCGAACCTCAGACAAAGGAAGCTGGAGAATGACTTGGCTGAAGAGGTTGACTAACCTAGAAGGATTCTGAGCTGCCTAGGTTGTTTGCACATGCCATGAACAACATGGACCAAGGAGAACCACTTATCCTAGGGCAAGCTCAATCTGTGGGAACCCAGAGAAGATTAAGCTGCGAAGAATCCTCTATAAAAGGAAGACTAACTCAAGGGTTATCTTCAAGCACTGAAATACGACTCACACACATTAGCAAATATCCAGTGTGGACCTTCAAACAAGATCATCAAAGCAAACCGAGATCAAGAGGAACCAGTCAAGGAATAGAAGAGCTGAGTGCTAAGTTCCTGTGACTGTAAGTGATAGTTCCTAGGTACGAAGGTCTGTTTCTTGGATTGATTATTGATTGTGTTAAGTTATCTAGGATTGCCTAACTGTGTGTAAGGCAAAGAAACTGTGTGTTTGTTCCTAGGATAAGCTGTAACCAAAAGAGATAAGAAATCAAAAAGTAGACCTTGAAATCCTTTCGAAAGAAAGGTAGTGGTTTTTATCCTGGATTGCTAGTTGGCAATCAAAGGTTTTCACTATAAGGAACTTGTCATTTGTTTGATTGTTTATTTCCGCTGCGAAGGGAACTTAGAATCGATATTCTGAGTTTCTTAAGTTATTATCTAACAATCACGATCCTACACCATGTCAATAAGAGTTCTTCCTTATTAGAGTTTAAGTGAGGACAAAGAACTCTGATATTTAGCGTGCTAGGGCCAGAGTAATACCAGGATGGGTAACCTCTAATGAAGTCCTCATGTTGGCATGGGTTGATGCTTCTAAGGCCTTGAGCCTTACAACTCCATCTTCGATGGTCAAAACAAGCAATGTTTCCGTCGGTTGAGGAAATCTTGAAAGCGGTTGGTGCCAATATCTCCTTCAATGGTCACAAAGAGCCATTTTTGGGATTATAGTTTTATCATTCTTGTAAATTATATATAATCCATCAAAAACTCATGTAAAAAGCATCGTTATCATCGCTCATAGCCTACTCTCCATCCCATACTTATGATTTCTAAGGCTTGCAAACTCCTTTCAAGTGTAATGTCAGTCTCTGTTCAATCTAGTAGATTGATTTTCATTTTCTTTACTATTTATTTGTCGATTCATTGCGATTTCATATTACTTTGTTCCGATCGGATCCTTTTGCCTTGGCTAATTATCTTGCAATTAAGCGAAGTAGGATTATTGATCTTTTTCATCCAAAATTGTATGTAATAAATATATATCATCATTATGGCGGTTATGGCATTGGTGAAACAAAACGGTTTTTAGCTCTGGCGACCACCCTATTATAAGACCTAATATGTTTGTGTTGAGGAAATCCATAGAGTTTTTAGACGCTTGACAACATCACTTTGGGCATACCTCTAAATGCTTCCAGGTGGAACAACACATTTCCTGGAGAAGCCGCCAATGGGTTGGTGGAAGGTGAACTCTAACTGGGCAGTTAAAGGGGTTGGAAATATGGGAGCATCTAAGGGTGTAATTCGGGATGATAATGGTCGTTGGTGCAAGGTTTTTTTTTCATGAATATCAGCATTTGTTATGTTTTTTGTGTCCAAGCTTTGGTGTCTTCAGTGTGGCTTGCGTTTAGTTTGGAATTTGGGTGCCGGGAGATGGTCATGGAGGCTGAATCACAGTTAGCTATTTTTTTGTTAGAGAAAGGGAGTTGGGAATTCTCACCCGCTCCACAGCTTGAAACCGAGATTTCATTGAAGGAACTGATCTATTCATTTTCAATATGTATTTCGGGAAGGTAATTAAGTTATGGATTGGTTGTCTAACCTTGCCTGTTTATTTTATTTTTATTGGATGATGTAAGGAATTTAGTTACTACATAACAATTTCAACTTGAATAAAGCTTCGGAGAGTGCAAACTCTTCTTCTACCAAAAAAATACATATATGCTACTTATGGTCATGTGGTTTAGTGTCATGATCCTTAGATGGATTGAGATATTAACAAAGGAAATTGATAGAAAATGAGAACAAGTAGATGAAGGATAGAAGAAGTAGGTTACAGAGAAGGAGAACGAACAGTAAAGGAAGAAAGGAATCAAGAGAGAGAAGAGGGATAGAGAAAGAGATAAAAGGGAAAGTAAAGTATTTTGTTATTAATTCTGGATAGTTACAATGTAACTCATTTAGCTATTTATAGCCCCAATCCAATACATTGGTATATAACATTGCACCCCCTTTAAAGGCTTGTCTTCAAGGCTAACAACAATTGCAAAGAAATAAAATTTGATGTAGTACATAGTAATAAGTACACCCTTTAGCTTATGCAGGACTCCAATTTGGGTATGAAAGGGACCTTGGGAAAAACAATTGAAGGTGACTCTTGAAGACCATTTCTTGCTTCAGCTGGAAACGTGGGAAAACAAGATGGATATCCCCAATCAACACTCTATTCATTCATCCACATAAACAAATCAGCAACAACTTCATCAATTTTCATATCAGCAATTCAACACACTTGAACCACAAAAAAAATGGCACCACTGTGCTCTGGACTTCATCACCACATCATTATGAACTTCTATCCATGATCAATACCATAAACTTACAACTCACAAAACTCATCATTACGAACTTCTCCCACTTCAGCATCCACTAAACTATGGAGTGACTCAGTTTTACAGCGGTGACCAATAAAATATTTATCACCACATCTATATCACAGTCTTGGGGTCTTTCTTGGTTCTACCATTGAATTAGGGCCACTCTTGCTCAAAGAAAAATTGGTATTTTGGTTTTGATTTGAAATGAAAGGTTTGTAGGGTGGTCTACTAACAAAACTGGTAGGTTTGGTGGTATTAGGTTCCCAAGAATTACAGTTTAGTTTCGCAATGGCCTACACTACTCCATAATGTAGTCTAGATTGTTCACAAGCCATAGCTAGTGTCGTAGAGCGATAGAGTTCTGCTTCTTTGACCCCCAGGAAACTAAACACGGCCCAAGGAACTGAGCCATTCCTGATGTTGATTTTCTATCCACTTTGTTCCCTGCGAAGTCAGCATCTGTGTATCCGACTAGATCGAGGCTTCCTCCCCTTGGATACCATAGACATAGATCATCTGTTCCCTTCAAGTATCTCAGAATCCTCTTCACTGCTTTGAGATGTGTTTCTTTGGGATCGGCCTGAAAATGAGCACAAAGACATACACTGTATATAATATCAGGTCTACTAGCAGTGAGATAAAGAAGCGAACCTATGATTCCTCGGTAGAGAGATGGATCAATTCCCTGTTCGTGTTCGTCTTTTCCCATTGGGTTGTTTGGAGAGATGGGAGTGGTGAAGGGTTTTGCGTCAGACATTCCAAATTTTTTGACACATTCCCTTAGATACTTCTGTTGATGCACTTTGGTTCCCTCATCCCCCTGAGAGACTTGAAGACCTAAGAAGAACTTGAGTTCTCCAACCATGCTCATCTCGAATTCACTGGCCATTAGCTTAGAGAATTTCTAAACCAGTTTATCATCTGTAGAGCCAAAGATGATATCATCCACGTAGACTTGTACCACCAGAATATGCTTCCCTTCCTTCAGAAGGAACAATGTCTTATCGACCTTTCCACGAACGTATCCGTGCGTCAGAAGGAACTGTGAGAGCCTTTCATACCAGGCCCTCAGGGCTTGCTTGAGACCGTACAAAGCTTTGTCTAGAATATAGACATGGTCGGGTTGGGTGGTGTCCTCAAAGCCGGGAGTTTGCTCCACATAGACTTCCTCCTTGAGAACTCCATTCAAGAAGGCGGTCTTGACATCCATCTGTTGCAGCTTGAATCCATGGAAAGAGGAATAGGCAATTAGGAGTCTTATTGCTTCTAACCTGGAAACTGGAGCAAAGGTCTCATCATAGTCGATGCCTTCCTGCTGGTTGTAACCTTTCACCACCATCCTTGCTTTGTTCCTTGTGACTTGACCTTGATCATCCAGCTTGTTCCTGAACACCCATTTGGTTCCTATCACTGTTATGTTCCTTGGACGAGGAACTAACCGCCAAACCTTGTTCCTTTCGAATTGATGAAGCTCTTCTTGCATGGCGTTTATCCAGTCAGGATCTTTCAATGCTTCTCCTACGGTTTTAGGTTCTTGTAAAGAGAGAAAAGCATTGAAAGCACAAAAGTTATATAGGGAAGAGCGAGTGCTTTGAGGTGCTCCCTTTCTATAGTCTGTGACGATTAGTTTGACTGGATGAGCCCACTTTTGCTGGTAGTTTGGAACTTGGAGATTGTTGATGTCGAACTCCTCTGAATTGGCGTTGCCAGCGTTTGAGCTTTCACCAACAGTTTCATCAGTATTAGGACTGACATCTCCAGTTCTGTCAGTAGTAGAGCTGTCCTCAGAGGGCTCCGCTGTGCCGTGACTTGGGCTCTGTTCCCCCTGAGGTGCCTGAGGTGTTTCTGGTGGGTGAGCATTTTCTTCATTTCCATCTGAGTTGGCGGAGTTGGGAGTTTTCGGTGTTGAAGGATCATTCTGAGTTTCTTGATCTTGAGAGGTCCCATCACCGACATTGCTTTCTATAAGCTGAAAGAAATCATCTTCGGATAGCTCGGTATTGGAGGGAACACTGCCTGATTGTTCCTGCACATTGTTACCAGCCATAACTGATTCATCAAACACTACATGAATGCTTTCCTCTACCTTTCTGGTTCTCTTGTTGAATACTTTGTAAGCCTTGCTTTGCTGAGAGTATCCTACAAAAGTTCCTTCTTCACTCCTGGGATCTAACTTCCCAAGAGAATCTTTCCCGTTGTTGTGGACGAAGCACTTGCAACCAAATGTGCGCAAATGATACACATTAGGTTTCTTTCCCTTAAGAAGCTCATAGGCAGTTTTGTTCAGGAGAGGACGAATGGTTGCTCTATTCAGAACGTAACAAGAAGCATTCAGAGCTTTGGCCCATAAACTCCTAGGAAGGCCACTTGAGATGAGGAGGGTATGCGTCATGTCTTCCAGAGTCCTGTTCTTCCTTTCCACAAACCCGTTTTGCTGTGGGGTCCTGGGAGCAGAGAAGTTGAGGTAAATACCTCTGCTCCTACAGAGGGATAGGAACTGAGAGTTCTCGAATTCTGTTCCATGATCAGTGCAAATAGACCCCAAGGAATGTCCAATGCTCCTTTCGGCTGCCTTAAGCCAGGACTCAAACTCAGCGAACACTTCATCCTTTGATGAGATAAATAGAGTCCATGTGTACCTGGAATAGTCATAAACAATAACAAAGACATATGCATTTCCCCCACGGCTCTTCGTGCGCATTGGCCCACAAAGATCCATGTGGACTAATTCCAGAGGACGAGTAGTACTTACATCCCTTTTTGACTTGAAAGAGGATCTGACTTGTTTTCCTTTGATGCATGCATCACACACATCATTTCTCATAGCTTCAACCTTAGGGAGGCCGTTCACCAGCTCTTGTCTGTGAAGTTTGGAAATGAGTTGAAGGCTAGCATGTCCAAAGCGTTTGTGCCACAAGTCTATTGTCCCAACAATAGACGACAGACAAAGGTCCTTGTCAGGGATGAAAGCAGGGTCGACCTTGTAAACGTTGTTGTCGCAGATCCCTTTGAGTAAGATTTTCCCTGTACTTAGACACTCAACATGACAATCATCGGTGGTAAAGACTACTCTATTTTTTCTGTTTTGGCATAGTTGAGCCACACTAAACAGGTCAAATTTGAGATTATTCACTAGATTTACGTTATTCATAGTGATGTGTTTAGAGAGTCTTACTTTACCGATACCACAAACCTCACCCTTACTTTTGTTTCCAAAAGTTATCGATGCCCCTGAGGCTGGCTGAAGAGAGGTGAACCACTCACTGTTCCCTGTCATGTGACTTGAGCACACACTGTCAAGGTGCCAAGAGCCTTTCCTTGCTTCCTCCTCGGATTTATGAGCACCATCTTCTGATATATTGTGATCTTTTGAGCTCATCAAACAGATATCCTTTGAGAGAGGAGATGCTTCATCATCTGAGTTGTAGTCACCCCACTTTGCACCCTTTGCTTGTTCCTCTTTCCGGGTCTGAGGAGAACCTGCCGCTTTGTTGAGGCAGTTTTTGGCGAAGTGTTCGTTGTCATAACAGTGGAAGCAGGCAACCTTCTTCATGTCATTGTGAACCATGACCGAACCCTTAATGCCTTTGTTTCGAGACCATATCTTCTTCATGGCTTGAGTGATGAGAACCACATCTACGTCACCTTCTCGAGAGTCTCCATCCAAGGCATTTTCTGACGACATCTTTCCTGCAAAATCTGTAACTAAGAACGAACAATCTAGAGCACCAGGCTCTGATACCAATTGTTGGATCGTTAGAGTTACGTCTGAGGGAACAAAAGCTGTGTTCCCACAGAAGTTGCAGCGGATTAAAAACAGCAAGAAAGATAACGAACGAACTCACGATGTATAGTGGAAACCCTGATTAGACTAGCTTCTCAAGGAAAAACCACTACCTTCAAGCTTCCGCTTGAGAGGATTTTGAAGCGTGTACTTGTCTTATTGATTTCTTGTTCGATTACACTTGTATCCTGGACTTCGACCTCTAAACAACCAGCTAGACTCGAAGACTCTTCTACAACGATGAATCGAACTCAACCCTCAAAGACTTACACACACCTCACTTCTTTTCTTTCTCTTTTTTCGTTCTCTCTGTTTTCCGTCGTCGTGGTTACATAGAAATGAATCCACTCTTCTAATAAATACAACACGGCAAAACCCTAATTGTAACAAGATAAGATCTTTCCAAATAAGGTTATAAGAAGATAGGATTTGCTGGAGGAATAATATCCCAACCGTCTATATTAATCAAGGAAGGAATTCCCGAAATTAATATAATTGAATGAGATATGATTCTTCTCTCTCCAATTCACTTATCTAAGGAAAGATCCCCTAAGATAAGGAATCGGGCTTCTCTCTCCAAATCTTCTCCAACGGCTAGATCCTTCCAGCCGAAGTCTTCAATCCTTGACCGCGTGATTCTTCTTTGATTTGTTTCCATAATTGTCACGCTGGATTTCTTCTTTCCATCCGCAGCTTCGATCTCGTTCGTCGCTTCAGTTCCTTGCTGGGTAACAAAGCACATGAACAAAGCTTTGTTCCTCCCCGCGATCCTTTGGTTCCCTGAGACAACTGTCTTTGTTCCTGAAACACTTAGTACCCAGATTAGTTGAATGTTTGTCACTTATCAAAACCTAAGGAATTCAACAACAAAGAACTATGAAATTAAACGTGTTAGGACGAGAGTGGTATCATGATGGATGATCTCCTGAGAAATTCTCGTGTTGACATGGACCGCGCTACTAATACCTCGGGCCTTACAATTAAAAACAAAATTTACTGTTAAGTTTTTACATGCAGTAATTTTAAATATAAACTATATTATAAATTTAGAGAGACGATTCTTGTAGAAGAGAAAGTAAATTAATTCTTAGTAGCTTTTAATATTAGCCTCTCCCTCTTAATTCGATTCATTCTATGTTTGTGTATATTGGTAATTACGGGCCGTGTTAGTTTAAAAGTGTTTGGCTAATCAAGTGTATATCAATCATTTAAGTTCGAATGTGCTAGCTTGGAAACTCAAGACATTGTAAACTATATTGTTCATATTTAGTTAGGGGCATTTTGGAGAAGATGATAGAGAGGCAATACCACTAGTTTAACGTGAATATATATGTCCCCACCACTATATATGTCCCCACCACTATATATGTCCCATCTATGTTAGTCCTCTTGAAGTTTCATTCCTATTTTTGTTAATTCTGGTGTGATTTCATGACCTTATAAATTGTTATGCATCTCATTTTTTTTGGCGGGGGAAAAGATCACATAAGGATGAAAGCTTATGAGAGGAGTGAGAACGTCCTAGAGCCGCCGAATAAAAAAACGAATTGTTCAGATCGCGAAGGAAAAAAATCGGATAAAATTTGGCACAACCAAATTTTTCGTGAAAAAAACGTGTATCGTGTGCACATACATGTTGTTCCGTATGCACACATACATTGTTTCATATGCACACATACGTTGTTTTCATGTGCACATACAAGTCATTTTTATATGCACACATATGTTATTTTCGTAGGTTTTCATACATATGCACATGTGTTATTTCATACACACTCTTAGGTCATTTTCGTATGCACACATGGGTTATTTTCATATGCACATAGGCTATATTCATAGGTTTTATACATATGTACACATGTGTTGTTTCACATGCACACATCGCACGTAGTGCATTTCATATGCACAAATAAGTCATTTCACATGCACACGATAGTATATTTCACATGCACATGGTAGTGTTTTTGTATGCACACATTTGTTTATTCCATATGAACGTATGTGTCTTATACATGCACACGGTAGTGCATTTCACATGCACACAGTAATGTATTTCACATGCACACAACATTGTATTTCACATGCACACAGATGTGTACTGTGTGTGCATACCATTTTTTTTCGCGAATAATTCGTCATGCCGAATTTTTGAAACGCGATTTAGGCGTTCTGTTTCTTCCCATGTGACGGCTCCGGGGCGTCCTCACTCCTCTCTTAAGACCATATCCTTATCGGATCTTTCCCCTTTTGGTCGTTGGAGCGGAAAATTTGTTTTTGTACCATTTTTTTATGCGCGACTATATATCGTATAGTTTTTTTTATGTATTCGGATACCCAAAGTTTATGCGTTGTATAGTGGCACATGAGAATATAGTTTTTTTTTTCTTTTGCAATTTTATAAAATTGGACCGGGTCATTTCAAACGGTCGAAACCGCAACGATCGAATTTTCTGACTGTTACGTTTTTTATGGTTATATATACATGATTGTACGTGGATGCTAATCCACCAAATTTGAAATCATAAAATTGAGAAAATGTCATCCTCAAGCGAAGATGATGTACTCGTGCTTGATTCGATTAATGAAGAGGATGTACGGGTACATATTTTAAGTATAGTCTATTAAGTTTTGTTATATGATTGTGTATGAAATGAACATAGAAAGTGTAGACAATTATGTTAGTGTAAACATTATGTTAGTTATATAATTATCAATAAATTCCAAGTTTGATTTTAGTAATGTGCAATGTTCTAAAAATTCCAGCCTAGGGCCGCCTAGGCCCCGGCTAGGCGCTAGACGGTCACCCTCCGCCTAGGACCCGCCTAGATCCGCCTAGGCGATAAGAATCCTCAAATGTTGTGGAAGCTGCAACATCTTAGAAGATGACAGATGCATTAACATAATTTTGGGTTAGGCTTTGTACAATAAGGCCCATAATATAATATCAAATCTCATCCCAACATAGTTTTATAAAGATTAATGGATTTGGGAGAACATAATCAAATAATCATATGGATCATACATTAATTTTTAGTTCGCCTAGGCTCCGCCTAGCCGCCTAGGCGCTAGGCCCCCCCTCACCGCCCAGCTCCTGCCTAGCGACTTTTAGAACATTGGTAATGTGTTAATTTATGATGATTTTGATGATAGAGTGATATTCATGTAATTTCCTAATGTATATATATTTGTCAAATATATAGGATCATTCTAGTGATAATGAATTTGCGACAATCGATTATTCCTCTCACTTTACTAGCAATAAAGAATGAAGTGATAGAAACATTATGATCAATTGGGCTACGTTCGGTGGGTCAGAGAATAAACATGGTTATTGTCATAAAAATCATGGGCTCAGAAGGTCATCTTATCGTGGAAAAAGTCTAGATCATACAAACCGGCGAAGAAGAAAGTGATTGAACCCCTAAAGCCAAACGGAGAACGAGGACAATGAAGTCTTAGTGTCCATTTGAGTTGCACGGGTTATTATCAAAAGGAAGTCAGGGACAAGTGGATACATGGAAATTAACCATTATTCAAGGATTGCACAACCATGATCTTCCAACTTGCTTAATTGGTCATGCATTTGTTGGATGACCGACGAAGGAACAACGTCAGAAAGTGAAGATTTTGTCTTCCGCCGACACAAAGCCGAAGAGTATTATTTCTTTATTTCTAGATGAGGGTCCAGATTGTGTGACAACAAAGAGTCAAGTGTACAATTTCTTTATTTCTATATGAGGATCTAGATTGCATGATCCAATGTATTTCTTCATTCCGCCACAAGAACATCAAACATGTCACTTTGATAGTTTCTTTTTTTTACGTACTTTAGGATTTATTATAAAAATCGAATTACTATTTGTTGGGGCCGTCAGAACTCAGCATGTAGCATCACATCCCCTCCATCCGAAGGAAGATGCATGTAGTACAATTAGTGAAATACATGGCTCATGATTCTTCCATGATAGGAGAACACCTTTACTCCTTGGTGGCAAAGACCCCACAAAGGTGTCGACACATTGCAAGTCTTCGACACCTTGCAAGTTGTCAACACGTTACATAACAAGATAATGATACATGACAACATTAGAGGAGTTGATCATACAAAATGCGTATCTGTAATTTGAAGAATTTGGATAAGTCAACTTGCTACACAAGAAGTTATCTCTTAGAATATTTTTTTTTGGTAAGAAGAATATATTATTTCCATATATGTATTATCTCCTAGATATATTATATACCGTATCTCCTAGATAGTATGATATATATTATCTCCTAAAAGATCATATATGTAAAAAGATATTGTTTCCTTATAGATAAAACGCATATTTGTACACCCCCTCTCTTATATAAAGGGGGTAGGATTCATGTAAAAGGCATTCGATTCATTCAATATTCATCCGAAAGAACTCAGTAATATTTAAAGCATCCACATTTCATTCATAATCAATACATTCAAGCTTCTCTTCCACCCATGTCTTTTATTTCCATTCTTATTTCCTAGCAAGTCATCTGACGCATTCGTTTTAACATTATTCTTTCTCTTCCATACTTCACAATGAACTAGATTTAGAAGAGGTCTTAAATCCAATCCAAAATATTGTTGCCCACTGTGGGGCTGGTAGGTAAGAATTCATCCAACCACACATCCGCAAAACCTTCTTTTTTATACCAATGGCCGGATCACAAACCAATGTTTCAAACCCATGAAAATTTTATGGCAAATCGATCGTTGTTAGCATAGAAGAACTTAGAAAAAAGATGATATCTTTGGAGGAAGCGCTCAAATCTCAAAAAGATCAATCCAAAGCAAAGATGCATGAATTAATGAGGGAGAACAAACTTTTACGTTCTCAAGTTAAATCGGTGCATCAGCCACTTACGGGGGTTCAAGGTACCAACATGTTTGCAAAGATCTCAGACCCGCGACGCCTTACAATGCATCATGACTGGGGTCGGTGGATCTTATAACCCGACAACAACACAAGTTCTATCGCAAGTCGTCAACGCGTTCGCAAAAAGTCACAACACGAGTCTATTAACGAATTGACCAGGTGTTAGATTCGAAAGAAAAAAATAGAATTATGGGTGACAAAATTTTCCAAATCTCGGGAGTTCGTAGACCAATTGAAGAAGAACTTGACGGTTGTTACGCTGATTCACCTTTTGTAGATACAATCGCGTTTGTGGAGGTTCCAAAGCGACACACAATCTTATATATGCCCTCCTATGGTGGAACCATGAATCCCGACGAAAATGTTTAACTTTACAAGCAGAAGATGATGACCTTTTCCGTCCAAAGGCATATAAAAGAAGCTATCATGAACAAGTGGTTCAGAGTAACATCAACAGGACCGACGCTTACTTGGTTCATAAACCAACCCAGTCGGAGTGTCGCATTATTCGCAGATTTAATCGACATGATCAAGATGCAGTTCGTGAGCAACCGATGGCTTTTGAAGCAGTCAAGCGATCTGTATCGTGTTACTTAAAGGCGAGATGAGACACTACACGAGTTCTTGAAACGATTCAATAGAGAGAAAGTTTCGGTTTTGAGATGTGATGTGTTGACTGCCATCAAAGCCTTTCAACAAGGATTGCTTAGTAACAATGAATTGTACCAAGAATTGATGAAGTATCTATGTGAAACCTCTGAAGACATGCAGACCAAGGCGATGGCCCATATCCGGTTAGAAGAATACAACCTTTATCAATAAGAAATCGATGATTATGACAAGGACGATCACTTTGCTACAAATAATCGTCGAATGGAGCACAAGTTCCATCCATCGTCCTTAAAATTTATGTATTTTATATTCTTTTATTTTATTTTACATATTTCAATCTCCGTATGATCTATAGCGAGTTGCCAACAACCTGTCAAAGAGTTTTCAGTAGCATGTCGATGTGTTCCAACAATCCATGACCGTGTTCCAACAACCCATAAACATGTTCCAGCAAACCGTCAACGTGTTCCAACAACCTGTCAACGTATTTCAGCAAACCGTCAACGAGTTACCGAAAACTTGTCAATCTGTATCATTCCTAAAAACTCTACCTTTTGTTTACGCATTTACATACTTTTTGTATTGAGGTAACTCTATTAAAATAAGCATCGAAATATCTTTGGGGAAACCCAAGACCATCTCCTAATGTGTCTTTTTGACTTACAAGGATTAAGACGACTTCATAGTCCAACGCAGACGTGCTGGCAACAAGATCAACATATACAATGATTCACATCACGTCTTCGAAATACCACTTCTAAACCTTCTTTTCAATATTATTTTATATTACAACTTTCATTCATTCCTCTACAATGATACTATTATTCCTTCCCACTCTCTTCATGTAATATTCCACTTAAATTAGAAGGGTAATGTGGTAATTTTATTTTGATAATAATAAAAGTTATGAAATTTATTTTATTTCTTTTGGAGGAGTAACTTAAATTTTAATTAACTTAAGTTCAAAAGTTAGGTTTTTGAAATGCGTATCCGGCCCGCCAAACAATTATTGAATGATGTCGTCAATGACACCGTCGTCGCCTTCCTTGTCATTGGAGTCGCGTCTTCTTCGGCCTAGTCGTCGACACCACCGCCGCCGACGCCTCCCCAATCTCATTCACAATCATCGGCAAGGTTCCAGCCACTACCTCGAATTGCCCAACCACAACCTCTAATCACCTAGTCATCACCTCTAATTGCCCAGTCCTGTTGGCTCCAGATTCTTGTGCCTCCGCTTACACCGCGTCCTCGGATTCTCGCGCCTTTGCTTGAGTCGCCGCACTACTCGCATCGTCGGAACACCTCCACTGTTGTCACTGCTTACTAACACATTACCTCCTCCCGTTGAATCGTCTCCGTAATAAGGTTTTTGAAATTTGAGGGTTAGGGTTTGTTTCTGAAGGTTGAAGAGGAAGTGGGGAGAAGAGAGGGTTTTGCGCTATTTACGCGCGACGGATAGCGCATAGCTTGAACCCAGTTTTCTTATCCGGTTCAATTTATGCGCTACACCATAGCGCATGAGTTAGACCCGATTTCTTTTATTCATTTTTGAACTCGATTCTTATGCCCTACATAATGGCGCATAAGATCGGATCTCCTAAAATACAAAATTTTCTTGTGTCACATAGTAGCGTGCAAAAGCGGTGATTTTTTTACGGTGCAAATAGACCCCATTCTTTTTTTTGGTAAGATCACAAGGACTCATTCAAAGCAATACATATGTATTGGTATGCGGAAGTGTCTAACAATAATATTTGTTTCTATTATTAGATATTATTAATGTTTTGTGGGCGTGTGTTCGAATGGACACACGTATATAAATCCATCACATAAGTCTAGTGAGGCTTCATCCTAAAATCAATTGACAATAGGAGGAATAGTCCATCAACCTTATATATTAGTCTTGTTTAGTCCCCAACTTCAGATTTGGGATAGATAATCTCCACACGTCCCCTCAAGTGTAATTGTCCGGACTAGTTGACATTTGACAACAAGTCTTAAGTCGGCAACCCATAAGAGATAGTCCAGATCACGCCTTAGTGACATGCTAAGCCGAGGTAGTGTCTAAAGGTCAACAAGCTCAATAGCAAGCCCAGATCACGTCATAGTGACGGGCTAAGTCTAAACAAACCAGGAAATAAACTTAGGTTGTAGACTAAAAAAGATGAGTATATAAAGTTAGTGGGCTACTCCTTCTATTACCATTTAATTTGGGTCGTACTATTCGGCGCATACCCAAAATTGCCATTCAGCGCATAGGCATTCCACGTTACGCAGGGAGTTGCTCCACACGTAACGCGGCTTCACCCTCTACATGTAACGCTGGATCTGTCTTCACCCGTAACGTGCTAAGCCAACCAGGTTTAAATACCTTCATCTCCTCCTTCCTTCCTCATTCCGCCGCTGTACACATACCCTCAAACCTCGCGTGTTACGCACCTCCGACGACGCCCTTTTACGAATCAAAAAGCTTTGCGCGTAACGTAGATCCACGAATCAAGAAGGTTAGTATTCCATCGTTTGTTTTTAAAAATTATGAAGTTTTTTTTTGTATATTAGATCCACAAGGTTTTGTAGTTAGATTTGTATGAAATAGTGGTGTTTTAGGGTTTTTTTTGTAGTTAGATTTGAATTTTGTAGTTAGATTTGCATTTGTAAGATTTTTTTAAAGGGTAATCGGAATCTGCAGTCGTCGGAATGTGCAGTCGTCGCCGGCGAATTGGCGAGGGCACTGCGCGTAACGTCCTCAGCGCTTTCCCACGTAACGCGATATGGGCCTCTACACGTAACGAGTCGTCAGCGTTCACGCGTTACGTGTTGTGCCCTAGCCATTTTCAGCTGGCGACGACTCTCCGGCCCTGGAATTTGCATGTATGTTTAATTTGGATATTTAGATATTTAGGAATTTGGACATTTGTATGAAATTTGGACATTTGTATGGAATTTTGATGGATTTGTATGAAATTTGGAATTTGTATGAAATTTGGATATTTAGAAATTTTGATGGATTTGTATGAAATTTGGACATTTGAAAGAATTTTGGATATTTAGGAATTTTGATGGATTTGTATGAAATTTGGACATTTGAAAGAAATTTGGACATTTAGGAATTTTGATGGATTTGTATGAGATTTGGACATTTGTATGAAATTTTGATATTTAGGAATTTTGATGGATTTGTATGAAAGGGATTAGGGTTTGATGGATATGTTTAATAACTTTATCGGATTTGTATTTTCGCTTAGCAAAATGATTTATTGTGGTAGATGGAGCCTGGTGAGAGAACGAGGCGTAGAACCAGATGAGACCTCGTCCGGGCTGCTTCGTATCGGACTGAGGGTGAGCTATCCCGTAGGTTTGCGGGTGCTGCACAAGATGCGGGAGGGCACGGTCAGGCGGGCCACGGGCAGGCGGGCAATGCTGACCCCACTGTGTTCCCGTTTGCGCCATCTTATGTGGCGGGTGGCCCTGCAGATTCGGACCCGCAGTTGTACCCACAGTACAACGTGAGTCCACTCCTTTGTTATTCTGATACGATCGATCAGAATAACTATTATGGTCCTGCATTGAGTCCGCCACCGCAGCAGAGGCTGACCCAAAGCCCTTACCGTCATGAGAGCCCATTTGGCCATCAGAGCCCTCACGGGTCCACGTCCTATCACAATCCCTTATATTATGAAGGCGGCGCAAATGATGAGATGGGTTACAATCCGTGGGAGAGCTTGGGGGTCAACCCGAATGCACCGATGCATATGGTAAGTAGCCCTAATATGTGAAAAATATGATTGTATGATAAAAATGTAATTGCTTATCATTTGTTTAAAAACATGTAGGACGAAGACAGTCAGGCCTGGGCTCCAAGAGCTCAACATGATGATGATGATGCGGACAAGGAGCAACAAGAAGGCACCTCTTCGCAGGCAAGACCACCCTGAAGCAAAAAAAAGGGGAGATATGTACCGGAATTACAGGTCAGAGTCTATGGAGGTCCGGAGAATCCCGAGCCGCTGAAGGGTTTTGCCAATTACGTGGCGTACACCCTTTATCAGCGCATTGTAAGTTGCATGAAAAACCTTATTCTTGTCATTTCACGTTTTTATATAAATATGTCAAATCGATTGCTTACACTGGTTTAAAAATGCAAATGTTTATAGCCTGTGCCACCGTTGAAGTTTCAACAACGAGGCAAGTAGACACGCGCATGGCGTCTGGAGTTGTCAACGCCATGGGGTAATCTGGCTGCTAGTTCAGGCTTGTGTCATATTCCGCATGTGATACATGACCATGTGCACGAGACGCTGATAGGTGCGTTTGTTGAGCGCTGGCAACTTGAGACCAGCTCGTTCCATATGCCATGGGGAGAGATGACCATAACTCTCCATGACGTATTGTTGATCCTTGGGCTAAACATCAATGGAAGAGACTTAGCACCTCCACGAGGTTCTTTGAATGTGACTGATTTGAAGAAGGCGGTGGTGGCTGAGGCAACGGGATTCTTTGAGTTGGCTGCTAAGGATGTGACATTTGGTACTGTAGTTGCTGATATGTTGAAGAGGCATTGCAATGGGCTGAATGATGAGACGCGTGCTTCTGGGTACTTGCTGTACTTGTTGGGCTCTTGCCTATTTCCGAACAAGTCCCAACACAGATTGTCACTCTACTATCACGTGTTTGTGGAGGATCACTCGTGCACTAATGAATATGCATGGGGTGCTACCGTTCTTGCTCATGTGTACCACATCTTGGGCGAGTGCACAAGAAAGGAAGCGAGACTCATGTCCACGTGCTATACTCTGATTCAGGTATTTTTGTAAATTATAAAAACCATTGGTTTCACCTTATTTTATTGCTGTATCTGTATTTATTCAATAATAAGGATTGCTTACGTAAATTCTCTTTCAGGTGTGGATATATCAATATTTCCCCATGTTCAGACTTGCAGTGAGTAGAGATTGGAACTCTGATGATGCGATTGCCTACGCTAGTCGATGGGACCTGACAACGAAACCCAACCCGATGAGAAACTACAGAGTGGAGCTCGATACGATGACTGCGGACATGGTATGTACATATATTTATGTTTATGTTGATTGGATGTCGTTCGGGTTAACTGATAAGTATGTTTAGGTTGATTGGAGTCCGTACGGTACGGTTGACTTTAGCGATGCGAGATTCGCTCCTACTCGCTTCCATGGAGTTATATCGTGTCTTTGGATAACCGAGCCGTACATGCCAGGCCGTGTGGCGAGACAGTTTTGTCGTGTTCAGGAGATTCCACGAGCTCCTATAGAGCCTCTAAGGGCTTGGAGAGGAGTAAAGATCAGCAACTACAAGGTTGAGTACGACAGAGCTCGATTTGCATGGGATGCGCAGACTGTACATTCCATGACCCTGGCTGCGATGGGCCCTCCAATCCAGCAAGGCCATGACTGCAGCGATGATTACATGGAATGGTACCTCCCACGTACACATCCATTCGTCAACCCCCCTACCATTGAAGACGCGACACGGGTATGAATTTGACTGATTTGTAGATTGCTTAATGTTCGGTTAACTCTTATCTATGTTTTTTCATACATATCAACGTTTTTGTGTTGTGTGCAGGCATTCGAACAATGCTACAATGAGCTTGAGCAACATCGCAACCATGAATGTGAAGATGTAGCAGAGTCTTTACGCCGGTCATTTGAGCATATGTATCCCTTCCTTCCCAATTATTGAGGAAGCCGTGAAGACTTGTTTCAGGATTAAGCTTGTTTCATTTTATGTATTTCATTGAACCTTTGAGTATTGCAACAATGAATATTATGACTGCTATTTGAATGTTTTTTTTGACTTGTTTGGATTATGAAAACAATGAATGTTATGACTTCCATTTGAATGTTTTTTATGAGTTGTTTGGATTTAGGGATGTTTGGAATAGAAACGTCGAACTCATTGCATCATAATTCATACATATCATTCATTACATAAATCGACTGTTTCAACCTTCTTCTTTCGTCTTGTCTTCTTTTCGGCCTTGGCTGCTTCATACTCCAACAACCGATCACACATCCTTTGATCTACGTAATCACCCGCAGACGGGTCATGATATACCACCCACACCGGGTAAAGAGTAGGCAAGGGTGATGTCTCGGCAAGGCCAATCTACACAAAGTCAATGCATCATACATATGTTTTAGCACAAGATAGTATGAACAGATGTGATTGTATTAACGTACCGCAATAAAATGTTGCTCTTCCTGGACATGGAACATGCATATCGTCTTCAGCTTCTCGCCAACTGATGCTTCGTTTGGCTTCCCCCTCATAGGCAGGTATGTCGTTCCCACACCACCACCGACGGTAACGAACACACATGTGAATGCCGTTGCCACCAAACATCCTATATCCGGGAGGTCCAACCACGTCTCTGGTGGGGCCGGCCTGTTCGGGGAAGGAAACCATGCTAGTTTCGCCTCCATTGCCTCAAGTGTCATCGTAGACACCCAAAGTGGCGCGAGTAGCTCATACTCTTTTCTCAACGTAGCGATCATGGTACGTCGAACAAAAGCCCACTGATCTTGCCCTAAACCCAGACCATGCGCAATTGCTCTGTACCCGCAGTTTCCATCACCCACTATCTCATACCATCCTCCCACGTGTAGTCTCATACACATGTGAAACTGGGTACGATATCGCCACGGGTTCTTGATCAAAGATGTGTCACACGAAGGCTTTGCTGCAAGCGTCTTCGGTGGTCTTCCTTTTTGCTTTTTCGGAGGCATTTCGTCCATCTGTTGGTCACTGTACTCCCATGATGACGGTTGTCTTTTGGTGGAAAAGTTTAGAGCTCCTTGAGGCCGACCCTTATGCTTGACTTTAGCTGGCTCTTGCAGAGCAGTCCGCTCTGGATGCGCAATACTTGTTAGTGTTGAGACTGCTCTTTGTTGAACCTGCACTGGCAATGTGGGGAAGACGCTTTGGGCAAATTCTTCAAGCAACGATCTATTCACTCTGCGTTCTCTGGCTTCTTCCTCTTCTTCTGTCTTCACTTCTGACAAGGTCAATTGCCTCCAGAACGGATGCAATGAGCTAGGTTCAATTGGGGCCTGGCTCCTCACATTTAGCGCCATGTCATGCACGCAAGGCAATCCATCTCTGACCCTCATCTGGCATCTGCATATAGTGCTCCACAATGGAGCTTCTCCTTTCCTGTATTCCTCAATCAAACGAGCTAGTGCAATCGCAGAGACCTTGAAGTGCAGCTTGCAGAAAATATGTGCGTTCGTTAGCAGCGTATATCTCTTTCCAATGCTCTCATTCAATGCCCCCTTTATCTCACCAATATGACTGCGCAAACGTGTATGATATTGATCGAACACAGTGCAAAGGTTTCCATCATTGCTTGTGAAGAAGCTTTTCAGACTGGAATGGGCCCCTTTAACCCTGTATTACAATCAAGAATCCGAAATCAGTATGTTGCTGTAAATGTCTAACTAAGTTCAAATAAATAACTAAATTTAGAATAAAATATAATGCACATACATGTTAGTGGTGGTAGTACCGAGCGTGAACACTGTATCTGTCCATACGGATACGATTCTTTCCTTGTAGGGGTCAAGCCAGTTCTTTTGTAGGTACTGGAGACATTTTGGAGATTTCCTCCAATCACACTTCAGCTTCTTCAGTGTTGCTTCATACCCCTGTATGGTCGTTTCCTTGAAGAGTTTTATGCAGTCGTTGGAAAACGCTGTGCCCTTAAACTTGTCCATGTTCTTCTTCCCGAAGTCTTCAATATTCTTCCTCACATGCCGCCTACATAGAAGGGATTTTGCTTCTGGAAACTGCTTCTCTAAGGCGTTCATCAATGCCTTCTCTCGATCAGTGACCAAACATATGGGTGCTCGTTGCACCTTGACAAACATCTTTGCAAGTTGCTCTATGGCCCACTTGTAACTGTCTTCGTCCTCCTTCTCCAGAAACGCCCCGACAATATTGTAGTTTTTCCAAACAGATGTGATGCCAATAATTTCAAGGAAGGGCAAATTGTAACTGCACACATAATCATATATAAAATGTGATGGCAACCTAACCTTGACATGAACAAATGAAGAGTATAATAGATATGTATGTTACTAACCGGTTAGTTGCATATGTAGAGTCCATCAGCACAATGTACGGAAATGCCTTCAGCAACGACAACTGTTCCTGGCTTGTGAAGAAGATATCTGTTATCTTGTTGGTCTCCTTGTTGAATCTATGCTCCATGAAGTATCCCTTCTCATTGCACTCATAGAAGAACTGTTGCACAACTGTTCTTCCTTCCATGCCCTTCTTTCGTATCTCATGTATGATGTTGTACACTTGCTTCATCTTGGTCAAATTGCCAGGGGACGAATGGATTGTAGTATGAATATTTTGAGGCTTGCAATGATTGACTGTCATCACCCTAATAATCTCCTTCTCTTCAGCGCTTGGCCGCCCAGCTAATGCACTACCATACAAATAATTTGCTATGACATGATTGTGAGTTCCATGTTGTACAATGATCCTCCACAATCCCTTCGGCCCTTCTTTCAGCCTCAACATGAAGGGACACCCACACTTCTTCGACCTTGTGATGTCTCTCACTTGGTCAGCTTGTTTAGGCACGTTTTGTCCATGCCTATCACACGGTAACCAAGTCCCCCCAAGGGTCGAAGGGGTGGAAGGTTTATTCCTCCACTTTTTGATGCAGAAGTGTTTACACTTAGCCATCTCCCGCGCCCACAAAAATGCTTCTTCTCTAGACTCCCAGCTTTGATCAGTTGTAAAGAACCTTGAGTAATCAACAGAGACGTAAACATCCTCCTCCGGTGATACACTAAACTGAGGCTGTGTGTGTAGGGATGGAAAGCAAAACTGTGGGATAGCATGAGATGAAGATGCTTCTGGAGGAAACGGTATCCCAAGTGAGAAGGATGGTATCTCAATATCTGGTTGAGGCGTGTTCCAATCCTGCAACTTTTGAGGCGTTTTCCAAACCGCAAATGTCTTCTGTGGGGTGCTCCAGTCATTGAGGGATATATTGTTTAACCCCTCGTATAAATAATAGTTCGTCTACATACACATGAAATCATATCATCAAGTAGTGCACAAATTATAAACCTAAACTCAAAATTTTCTTTGAAAGAGCAGATTCTGTAAAATGGCACGGTTAGTGACAAACCGTGCCATTTTACAGAATGAACCTACATACACATGAAATCATCTCATCAAGTAGTGGGTAACGCTCTCACACGTTACGTGTAGAAGCGTTCCACACGTTACGTGTTCACTATCTTATCACATAACGTGTTGAACTGTTCTTCAATGTAACGGCCATTTCGCAGCCATAAACACAAAACAATTCTAAATCTCTGTTTCTAATCCCTTAAACAATAAAATGAGATCTTTAATATTAAACAACAAATATCATGTCTAGCTTGGTTAAACCCTAAATAACAAATATCATACCTTTCAAAACCCTAACCATCAAGCTACAAACTTTAAACAAGTTCAAAACAACAAAAAAAGAGAACTTTAGGGTTACATAATAGAAATTACCTCGTTCGAAAGTGGAATATCTTCCCCACTGTTGCTCCAATACTCGTTGTTGTTCGGATTGTCCATTTTTTTAACAAAAATTTAGAGTGCAAAACAAGCATTTGTGAGTGTTTCAAATGAGGGTTTAGGCTCGAAATGGATCGTTAGCCGGGGAAGAAGACGGGTCATTATTACAGTTAGGTGGGGACAAGACGGTTAATTCAATGCGTTTTGCCACAGACTTAACCACACGTTACGTGTGAGCCCCATCCACACGTAACATGTGGGATGATTCCACACGTTACGTGTGGATCAAGGTTTAGGCGTATGAGGTTTTTTGTTAGGGTTTGGGGTAGGGGTAGGGTTAGGGTTTAGGGTTTAGGGTTTAGAGATATGGTATTGGAGTAGGGTTTAGGGTAATGTGGCTTAGGGTTTATGGATTAGGATTTAGGGTTAAGGTTAAAGTTTGGGTTAACTATTTATCTTTAATTAATAAGGGTGAATCGGGTATTTTAGTTATCCTGTTTGTGAGATTGAGGAGATGAACTTTTAATTAGGATTTAGGGTGGTAAATGATTGTTGATAAGTTATTAATGCTAGTGGTTGAGTTCATTAATGCTAGTGGTTGAGGTCATTATATACTATAGTTATATACAGCTGTATATTGGCTGTCAAACACATTGCTTTTCACTATATAAGAGGCATTAGGGTTGTTTGTTCTCTACAACAAGTCCAACACAAGCTACGCTTGAAGATTCAATTGTGGGTAAACTTCTTCTTCCAGTTTCTTTTGATTTATTATCCCCAATTTTTTATATTAATGGATTCATGATATTTGTAGGAAACCAAGCACTACAACAAATAATGGCATCTTCATCCGAATCATCAACAAACCAACTATGCGCTTGTAATTTGAAAGCCATTGTCCGTACTTGGGATTTGCAGTGGAACTACGGAAGAAGGTATTGGGGATGCCCAAGACTGGGGTGTTTTTACAGGAAGTGGATTGATCCTATATACGAGGACAGGGCACACGCGATTATTCGACAACAATGGCGGGAAAAACAAGATCTTGTTAAGGAGAATCAAGATCTTGTTAAGAAAAATAAAAAAACTTTTACAAGATGTGGATAAGATGCGTAGGTATAATCTCAAACTATATAATGATGTACATCGTATACTGCCTTGATGTCGTATCTTTTGTGTAATGTTGTTTACGTACTATCAACCTTTGTAGGGAGCAAGCAATTTTATCAAAGCAGAGATATGATAGGAAGCGAATTTTTACCAGAGACTATTCTAATTTCTTCAAACGCAACTAGACGATGTCATTTATTTTGTGTTAGGGTTTCTAAGTTTATGAAAAACTTGTATTATTTCCTATATTGTGAGCTAAATGTGGTTGTAGTCATCCAGCGTAATGAACAATTCTATTTCGTCTTCTAGGTTGTATATTTTGGGGTATTTCTTTTATTAATTTTAGATAATCAACATTCATAAACAACATTATAATATATATAAAATAATCAATAATTCAACATTGAACCACAATAATATGATACAACATTCATAAACAACATTATACTAAATTTTACTATATAACTCAACATTATAATACCCTAAAAACACCACACGTTACGTCTGATACACACCCATACGTAACGTGTGGAGACACAACACACGTAACGTGTGAAACTTTGAAAGGGTCTGCTCTCACACGTAACGTGGGGAGACACTCCACACGTAACGTGTGGACCCTATGCGCTGAAAATCAATTTTAGATATACGCCGAAAAGTAATCGTGTTTAATTTTAGAATGAAATACCACTAAACGTATGTATGGAACTTATATACTCGTATGCGTTTGGATTGACATGGGCCTCCATTTATCAATCCACTGAATTTTAACAGATAACACATAAAGATAATATCAAGAGGGGGTTTAGTTTCAATAAAGCCTTTTCTTAGACATCCGATACACTTTTTTTTGTTTTTTGAAATCAGACATCCGATACACTTGAAACAATACAAGAGAGTATTTGATATAAGATCCATTCTTATGCATTTCATTGTGATGGGGGAAATTAAATTGGTTCATATCAACTAATTTAGGCTATGCTTGAAAAAGATTTTATAAAGTTTTTTTTTTCAATTTTTCTTATAATAGCCCGTATCTCTCAATTTTTTAAAATTATTTTTTTCAAAAAATATTATAAATAAAAAAAACTTTTATAAATACAATCACCTAACAAATTTTGATGAATTATCTGCGAAAATTATTATATACTAGTGTAGAACCCATACCTTGTACGGGTAAATGTAATTTGAGAAAATTTTAAAAAAAAATTATGATTGAATTAAATTAATGTTATATCGAAGTATTTTTTTAAGAAAAATATAGTTCTCGCTGGATCATTGGAAATGATATGCTATAATATATAGGAATTTATGTGGACTCAATTAGAGAATAGTTAATATAGAAATATTATGATTATTAATCTAAAAACCGCGATTAAATTATTCTCGATTTACAAAATTATTTATACTTGGGATATATCATAGATGGTCTTTTAAACAATTTAAACAGATTTCAATCAAATAATTAATGTGTGGTTCATTGACAAAAAACTATTAGATTAGTAATTATATCTTTTGAATAAGAAAGCAAAAAATATTCATAATATGTATAACTCATGTTTGAGTATAATAGAAAAAAAATTAACAAAAAAATAAAATTGACAAAATTGCGAACATGATCCTCTTTATGTTGAATATTAAGTATTATAGCAAAATAATTATTTGTTTATGTTTGTTTTAGTTTGATATTTGAACAATTCATAATCAAATTTTCAAATCTTAACTACTATATTATACCTTCAAACCAAGTTTTTTGGTTAAACATTGATAAAAGTCAAGTAAAAATAAAGTGAGGTGAAGATTTTAAAATTATAAAAATTAAAATTATATATGTATAATTAATGAATAAGGCCAATGTAAATTTAAAAAAAATTATAGTAAAATAAGATTTATGTATTTCAAGAAAATATATATAGCTAAACAATGGGGATCCGAAATTGTTGTTACACCCTCAACGATTCGTGTAAAAATCACAATATAAAACAATGATTTCTTAATATTTACGAAAATAATAATATACGTAAGGTTACGAAACCAATATTTATCATAGCAAGCTACTCTATGATATAAATATTATGTTTTATATATTTCATATGCATATGTAAAAGAAGTGACATCAACCTAATAAACATGATATTATCTCGTGTGTATTTATTATAATGAATATTAAAAACAATTATTGGAAAATAAGGTGGAACTCAATATTTGAATATATTTATTTTAATGATTATTTAAAAAATATTTTTCAATTTAATTACTCAAAAAAGATAAAATAAAAGGCAAGCTCAATTTAAAATTCCATGCATATATTCACAATGGATAATATATTTTACCCTTATATTAAGTTAAAATATTTATATAACAATTTTATCGTAGAATATAAATGTGAAAATTAATATCCAAATAAAAGAAAATGTTTATATTAGATCAAAGGTACTGTTCATACGAAAAAATCGAGTTATTTGATGAAATTTTGAAGATTTTTATAGTATAAATTTAGTTAGTTTAAGGAAAAAAGTAAACTAAAAATAGGATTAATTGCAAAATAACACGTAAGCAAAGTTGATCCATGATTGTTTTGGTGTCTCGAAAGGGGATATGAGATCAAACGAAGGAAAAAAAAAAAATTGATATTTTAACTTTTTGTTAAAAAAATATATGAAATAATTCAGCAACAAATATATTAAAAAAATATTACAAATCAGCCAGATAAATCACTTTTTTTTTTAATTTTTTCTAATTACATAATGGACCCATCTAAAGTTTTAAAATTTTGATTTTAATTTATATCCTTACTTCTAGAAAACGATAATTAAAAAGTTATTTGAATAATTAATTAATCAGTAGTGGCTAATTTATGTAGGTGTATAGTTATCTCAAATTCAAATACTTTTAAAATTTGTATACGTACTACATTTAGTTTACTTTTGATAATTTGTATAATCATATGAAATTGAAAGTTTGTTACAACAAAGATTTACCTGGTAATTTATAATTGATATTTCACGGTTTGTTAGTGAATATTTTCGTGGTGATTAACAAACTCAATTTAATTTTTTAAAACTAAAAATTACATTTAGCAAAATGATAAGTAATAAACCCATAGAAACATTGTAAAATCGGAAAATGAAGACCATGTATTTTTTTTTATAGAAAATTATAATCAAATACAAATTGTTAAATGGGAACGTACAATATACCAAATTCGTTAAAAATCTGATATGATATAATTGTTGTTAAGATGAGTTGTTAAATTGAAAGGTTTAGAAGAAAATCTCAAGATTATATAAATTAATTTTGTTAAGATACATTAGTCTTAGATTTAAATAAATTGTTAATACAATATGTATGTGTAATAATATAATATAGTGGGTTGAATTATAAAAGCACATGTATTGTGAGTTGAAAATTGTATATATTATATGATTTTGGCCCATAAATTTATATATGTCAAATTATATATGCAAAGTCATAAAAATAATATTACTAATTACATAAATGAATATAAGATGTATTTTATATATAAGTTTAGTAGGAATTCTATCATATATTAGTTTCACATATGTAAGCTTATTTTTTGCAATTTGTAGAAATCAAAATTTATAAAAAATGTATAAGCATTTAACAAAGTTGTATATAGTTTTTATATATTTGAAGCTAGGTGTGATTAGATATTGTGATTTAAATTGAAATATAACGCTAAGAGAAAAAAAGTGCATTAATAACAAAATGACACATAGGATTTGTGGGGCTAAAAACATTCTAGTGGTTCGAAATTCAATAGCTTTAATATATATATATATAAATGGACCATAAAATTTATTCGGGTCATTTTACTCTAATTGGGCCATAAATTTGTATGTGTAATAATATAATACAGTGGGCTTGATTATAAAAGCACATGTACTATGAGTTGAAAATTGTATATATTGTATGATTTTGGCCCCATAAATTTATATAGGTCAAATTATATATGCAAGCGCATGAAAATAATATTACTAATTACATAAATGAATATAAGATCTATTTTATATATAAGTTTAGTAAGAAACCTATCATATATTAATTTGACATATATTATAAGCTTATTGTATGTGTAATTTGTAGAAATCAAATTTTATAAAAAAGTTGTATATAGTTTTTATATATTTGAAGTTAGTTGTGATTATATATTGTGATTTTAAATTTTAAATATTTAAAATTAGTTGTGATTTGATATTGTGATTTAAATTGAAATATAATGTTAATGAAAAAAATGAATTAATCACAAATTGACACTAGGATTTGTATGGCCGGAATCAATATGGTGGCTCTAAATTTTTTTGTTTTAATATATATATATGTATATAGATGATGCTGATTTCTACTGTGCAAAAACAAAGAACGAGCGAACCTAATTGGTTGTTGCGTAAAAAATGAATAGGCATTGATAATTATAAGAATTCCCAACCAACTGATTTGAACCTTAATGTTAATTGTGTAGGCCGTTTATCATGTGGCTTCTTTTGTTTTCCACCTTGTTATCACAACAATCTTTTTCGAATTAATTCAAGTAATCAATTTGACGTTGTTATATACTAGTTTCATAAAACCAATATCTCAACTAGACTGAAACTGGATGTGTACATTTGTGTTAGTACATCTCACGATGTGTTTGAACGACAACCCTCGATCATTCTTGCAGGTGATCTGTATAAGACCAAGCTTAGTTAGCTAATTAACGAGAATCAAATCAATGAAATTATAGCTATAAATATGTTCACCTATCTTTAGTCGTCAGCACATAATCGTTAATTAATACTCCGTACCAACGGTGTGTAAATTCCGACTGGACCGGAGAAATCACGGTCCAACCCCTGGTCTACATATATTTAAATTCTGATTTCGGTCTGGTTCAAATCTGAATTTGGACCGGAAAGAACCGTTTTTTTTAAATAAAAAAACCCACTCTCCAGTAGGCGAAAAAAAAACTTTGAATTATTAAAATTTAGTTATCACTTAAGTCACTAACTAACTAGTGATGGCCCTAGTTTCCCACCAACGAACACGAACGCCCTTTGTTTCTCCTCTCGCACCAAGCGAATGCGAACACCCTCGCTTATCTCCTCTCGCACCAGGAGAACATAAAAACCCTCGCTTCTCTCCTCTTACATCACTGCACCGTCCAGACTCCGCCAGATCGTCGGCTCGTCACCATTGTCGGCTTGTCGCCATCGTTGGCTCGTCACCGTGTCGGTCTGTACGTTGTCTCTTCAGGTTATGTTAGGATTGGTTTTAGGTTCAAATGAAATGTGTCAATGAACTATATTGAATGACTTGATGGAGGAGTGGATGTGAACTAGCAATAAGGCTTGAATTTTATATCTAATGTGTCGATTGAATGATATACTGATACGTCATTTATGTGATAAACTGCTTATAATTAATACATATATTATGCACAAAAACTTGTATTCTTGTAAATAAAAATTGCTCTACTACGCACATGTGTTTAGGGGGAGAATTTCTCTACTATGTAATGTGTTTCTAGTACATTTGGTATTGTCTTGAATTCTTGATAAATCCTATAGTTGCTTCCAATGTACTTTTCTTATATAGTTATATATATGATTCTTCCATATATAATTACTTTGCTACAATTAGAAAGTCAGAAGTTGATTATTTGCAACAGTATAGGTGGAATTTATGGATGAATTTCATTTTAGTAGTTTAGGGTTAATTAATTTATGCTATAAAGATTGAATTCATGAACGAGTTTGAGTACTTGACTAATGATGAATATTTGTTGGTATAAATTTTGGTATTGTCTTGCAAATAGAAATATGAGTAAACAAATTCAATGGATTTATTCATAAAACATTTATGCAATGTAAGTTGTAGGGGTTCTTATATGTTGTGATTGTTATTCTTTTGGTAAATCTTAGTCATCCTTAATTATCTATTTTATTTTTTCATTAGATGATGCGTTCCGAGTCAAATAGAAATCCTATTGACTTGAATGAGACTGAGTACCCTGAATGATTTGTGAAAGGAAACGTAGATGCTGAAAATGATGTGAAGCCACAAGAAAAAGGTGATTATGCACAAGTAGGAAATGAGAGGAAGTATAAAAAGAAAAGAAAACCAATGATGGAATATTGGACTGACTTTAGCGAGTATGAGGATGAGAACAAACGACGAAGGGCAAGGTGTAAATTCTGCAAGAAGACTATGCTTGCGATACATACAAGAACGGAACAAAAAATGTGAAGAATCATGCAACGACTTGTAAGGAGAACCCAACATATCAAGGAAAAGTTAAACAAACTCAACTTGTCTTTGATGATAGTACAACAAAAATGAAAAATTGGGTCTATAATGCACAAGATGTTAGCCAAGTTGTGTCTGAAATGATAATTAAGAATGATATGCCATTTAAAGTTATAGAGAAAGAAGGATTAAAGCATGCATTTCATGTTGCTTGCCCTGCATTCAAAATGCCTTCACGCACCACTAGTACACGTGATGTTCTTGAACTTTATAAGAACAAAAAAGAAAAATTGAAAGAGTTTCTAAGAGTTTCATGTCAAAGGATTTTCTTGAAAACTTATACTTGGACATCTATCCAAACTGAGAATTATATGTGTGTAACTGCTCATTTTATTGATGATGGTTGGAAACTTCAAAAACGGATTTTGAATTTCTGCCCTATTAATAGTCATAAGGGAGAGGCTATTGGTAGGTCACTTAAGGATTGTTCGGGCTATTGGGGTTTGTGTGATAAGCTTCTTAGTGTAACTTTTGATAATGCACCAACCAATGATGTAGCATGTGCTTACCTTAAGGAAATGACAAAAGAACTTGGTTGTATTGGTCAAGGCAAGTATTTGCACATGAGATGCATTGCACACATCATTAATTTTTTTGTACAAGATGGTTTGAATGTATGTGTTAAATCTGTGAGAAAGTGCGAGCTGTAGTCAAGTATGTGAGAAGTCCCTCTTCAAGATTACATGCATTCCGACAACAAGTTGATAAATGCAAGACATCGTGCAGGGCTATTTTGAGACTAGATGTGCCTACTAGATGGAATTTCACTTACACTATGTTGAATATCGCATTGTAATATAAATATACTCTTATTCGGATGAATATTCTAGTTATGAACAAGTTGAAGATCATAGTGATTTTTTAGGGAGTTTTTTGTAACACCCCATACTTATGTCGGTAGTGTCACACGCCAGTGACCTCAGACGTTAATGTCCAAACTCACCTCAAGCTTTAATCGGAATAATTAAGCTTAAATAAATACATAAATATTAATTAACGAAAGAATAATCAGCGGAATACATTTTTAAATGAAATAAACTCAACCTTTTATTAAGATACCTCTCGTAAAATGAGAAGGACGGTTTTACAACAAAGTATAGTGACAACGGAAGACTTTTAAATTACAGCGGAAGACTTTTAAAGTAGTCCTAATTACATGACTATGTATTACCTTTAATTAAACATACACGCCTTGGAAACATTACTTCTTAAAACGCAAACTTCAACCGCAAGCCTTCTCTTCGATTGGTTACTTCAACACGCCGGGGTCCAACCACTGATGTGCCGTATAGGACGGATGACACCAGCCAACCATGCAAGGAATGAAATCCGGTTGATTAGTCTAATGAAAGACTATGCAAGGGTGAAAACAGAATGGTTCTAGTGATCGTAACCGTTTACTATCATTGTCCCTCGAATAATAACCGAAGTAACGATACATAACCTGAAACTTTCACGGAATGATAGAAGAAGATATGCATCGAAAAGAAGACTCCAACGGAATTGAGTCTTATAGGAAACGTATGTAATTGTTTGGGAACGTTAAGTTTTCACACAATTATTTATAAAAACGACATTGATTATTTGGGCCCACGACCAACCTCATCGCGCAATGTGAATCCAGGTTGGAAAGATGACTTACTCTAACAAGAGTCCGGGCGGGTTCCACGTTGTACTTCTCGCCCGATGGTATATTAATTATGTGCGTAAAAGCACTTATCTTATTTACTTCCAAAAACATACATTCACGTTAAGGTTTTTAATCCACACCAATCTCACAATGATATATAGAACATGGGACGAATCCCGAATTTTGGCACTAGCTAAGTGCACCACCACCTATATTCGGATAGGGGTAGGTCATGACCAAAAGCGTTAGGGCATTTATCCTCCTAACACAAAGTTATAAAGAAACGACTAGACCTCATAAGGTACATAGCGTTCCTACGAATACTCGTGCTAACTAAGCATGTAAGTCCACATATAAATCCATACCAAAATCCGTTCATCACTTTATGATAATATCATATAGAATTATATATAATAGCATTGTTTCTAGAAATATATACAACCTATTATAAATTCATATTTTAACACATCGTTTTATCAAATCTGTTCCCAAACACCAAAACAACAACTTTTGTTCCAACTTAATTAAACAATTAAATAATTGATAATCAAGGGAAATATGGAATAATGAGCAAGAGTGAACCGCCACTTGCCTTTAGCTTAAACGAACGAGAGATCGGGTTTCGAGATCCGGGAACTTGGACTTGTGCACGGTTGTCTACTAAAATTCCCATTGGAACTTATCATCATCCAGTAGGGTCGGATCCCAATCCGTACAACCGGCCATGGATACGAGCACAAGCCAACCCGACGACGCATACGAGGCGAGTTTTAAGACAAGAAACCCTAATTAGTTAAAGTACGAAAAGACGAAACAAAACAAAGGAAAAAGCAGTGCCGCGGTCGCGGTTAGCATAGCCGCGATTGCGGGTTACTGGGCAAAACTGCGGCCGCGGCAGAAGGGGCCGCGATCGCAGGCCATGCCTTGACCGAGATCGCGGGCCTCTGCCCAGCCGCGGTTGCGGTGGATGGAGCCGCAGTTGTGGGACTCCATCCCGACGCGAGCCTAACTTGAACTTTTGGGGCCATACCGACGACGTCGAGGCGCGGATCCTTGCTTCTGAGCAATTGTACACCTCCACCACTTCAGGCACTTCACAACGACGTCAACCTCGACTTCCGACGACAGAACAACGCAACTTTAACGAGAGGAAGATATGATGATTTATGAAGGAAAGGGCAGCCAACACCCCTATATATAGGCTCGGAAATGGAGCTCCACATCAATACAGAGGAGGCCAACCGCTCCAGCTCCCGCCGCTCGGAGGACCACGTGAATAATGCTGATCGTTGGCCTTCTGGAAGGCAGAGGAAGAAGACGATACAACAGTGCCGCGATCGCGGTTTCAGAACCGCGATCGCGGTTTGGCCTTTTGCCAAAACCTCACCAACGGTTTTAATACCGCGGTAGCGGGCATTGCCGCGATCGCGGTTTGCATAGCCGCAATCGCAGGCAATGCCGCGCCCGTGGCTCTCGGGACTTGATTGCGGGTCTTGCTTACAAAACGAAAGTTTGAAAAATTACATAAATGCCCCTACTAAAATTGAGGGTTATTACATTACTACCCCTTTAAAAATAGTTTCGACCCCGAAACTAACACTTCGACCCTGAAACTAATACTACTAAGTTAGAGGGATCGATTTCCACATTAACCTATCTACTTGAGTTTAGTATCCTCAATTATTTCTTACTCGAAATTAACCATAGGAAAGTCGATCTGTTTCCTCAACCCTGACATTCCTCATATGTCTCGTTTCCATATATTATCTTATGTGCCAACTCTTAATATACCCATAAGGTCATGAATACCTTAAAATCATAGTCTCCAAAATTCATCACACGATCTTAATACACCTTAAGCTTGAGAACACACCTTTTCTTTCAACTTTTCTCTTTATAAGTGACTCCCCAAAGTTCATACCTTATCTCCTTATAACCTAATTTAGTACCCCCAATTGTCATATCATCTTACTCCTTACATATGTATCTCATCTATTTCCTTATTTACCTTAATTGAATTTGACCCTTATGCCATCTCTTAACCCAAAATCTTTCCATTAGTCAAGCTCTAACATAAGACCTTTAAGATTCCTTATTCTTTTTACAATTAACCGTGTAACATCTTATTCATGTTTTTGCCCAAACATGATCTTAATAATTCGTTTAACACGATTATAATCAATCACCTTGTTCATCCAATACGTATCATAAGATCACCTTAATAGACATAGGTCACTTTTTCACCAAGTCCAGCTAATAAAAGTCCACACACTTACATTATCTCATACTATTAATCCACACAAGTTACAACAACCTTTTACCGACTGAGTTTGCTATTCTCCCATAAATCCTTACATACTTAATCGTCCTCACACAATTTATTGTCCCAAATCAAGCAACCTTTTGCTTTATCGAAATTTAATATTTACCCAAGACATAATCGTCTTAATACTCCTTATATCATTATACCATTTCTTTAAGAAAGCCTCATAACAAAACCTCAAATAGGTCTTCCAAAATAATACTTATGATTTCGCACACTTAGCTTTTCCAAAAGCTTTAACCACTGGTCCTACAATGGGCACACTCACTTGTAAACCCCATACCCATAACTCTTGGGTTCTAAAGTTTATTCAAGATCGTTTTAGAGTACGATATTTTTAGAGAAAACGAACTCCTTATGAAATATCTCTCTTATACATTTAGTCACTTAAATATATAATTTATACAACTCACCCCATCTAATGCTCAGAGTATGCACATGAGGAATAACCTCAAACTCCATAGAGCATTACTACACACACCAAATCCTTATAGCAATGAATCCTTACAACATTAACCTCTCGAGACAATGCTCATGAATTCGAGCGAAGGGAACAAATAATGTCAATGCCCAAGTTGACATTATTTCGAGAAAATAGAGGGGTTCTTATGAATAGTTTCAACTCCAAAACTAGCGCTAACAAGGTAGGGAATAATCACACATGTCCCAACCCAACACTATCCTTTATGAGTCCAGACCGTCTTTTTCAACGCGTGACATGTACTACTTTTGGCACTCAAGGATTCTCGTATGAACGAACAACTTGCAATAGTAATGAATTTAGTAATTTCCGGAATAAGGAAACACTTCTTTATTATTCGAAACATTATATTAAAACAATTGACAAAATGTCAAACATACAGATTACTAAACTATGGAGGCTATCGACACAAGTCATCGCTCCTTATTCTTAAAAAGCTTTACAAAAAAAAATACCACTACTCGTATAGGGTTTCCTTCCCGTCGGAGTGACGTATCACAAAGAGTCGTTGCCCTTGACCCGAAGATTCCATAGGCGCCTTGCCTTTATTACGAGCAACAGATTGCTCAGGAGCGGACACCTCCAGCTTTGGGTTCTGCCTACTGCCAACATTTGAGGCCTGATATGATTGTGTTAGCCCTTGACCCTTATGCCTACAGTATGTTTTCATGTGGCCTTCCTTCCCACAATTGTAACATACCCGCTTCTCCTTTTGGCAACTAAAACTTTTATGCTCAGCTTCACCACAGTTGTGGCATTGAATCACACCGCTACTCCAACCTGAGCCTTTGGCGGAGTCAGACTGAGTCGTCTTGGTCTTAGTACGACCAGACTTCTCAAACTTGGTGGGCGATGTCGGCCGCTTGAAGGTATTAGTATACCGATTTTGTTGTCCACACTTCGCCTTATTATGTTCCTCCCGCTTTCGGGCAGATTCTTCCAACGTGACCTCTATTCTGTAGGCCACATCAACATATTGCTCCAAAGTAGAGCAACCGTGACGCACCATCAGAGGTTTGATTTCTGGATTCATCCATCCATGGAAGTACCAGATCTTTTGTTCTTCAGTATGCACTTCAAAACCAGCGTATTGCAACAAATGATTAAACTTTGCCGCCAGCTCAGACACTTTTAGCCCTTCAGTCTCTAGGTAGAGGAACTCCTTCAGCTTCTCTTCCCTCATAGAACGAGAGAAGAATCGATCAGTGAGCTTGGCCTTGAACATTGGCCAGCTCAGATTTGGGTAGTCATCCAAACCAGTTTCTTCCCACCATTCGCTTGCTCCGTCCTTCAGATGTAGCAAAGCAATGTGCACCTGTTCAGCCTCGGTGCAGACCACATTCCGAAATAGTCGCTCCATATGGGAAAACCAATAGGCAACCTTGATTGGTTCCCCGATCCCATCGTAGTTGGGCGCATCGAATTGATCGTCTTTAATGCCCGATTGTAATTCCCGTTATTTCTCTCGGGAGGCACCGGATGTGTAGGACCTGCACGCCCCCTCACATTGGTTGTAACTTGAGGATTGGGAGCCGCTTGAGCTCGCGGTATCCACTGGGCCGTTAGTACCTCGACCACCTGCCTCACTATTTGCCCAATGACCATCGCATCCAACACGATCGGGGCATGAGGTGGAACTTCCATCACAGCTTGAGGGTCCACTTGTCCCTGATGAACATCTTGCCCAGGGTCGGGTCATTATTACGCGAGCCAGATCCCGCATCTTCCCCTTGCTGAGTAGCACTCCTCAGCTGAATTCGGGAACCGTTGTTAGGACCCTTATTACATGCTTGGTTGGTAGATCGAGTGTTCACCATCTGTTGATGAACCATAACGTCAGTTTAGGACTTTTTCAACTTGTACATGATACTTAATCAATTACGTTATGATACGAATTATAAGGGTCCAAACCAATAACTTTATATTAGTTTGACTGACCCTCCACCATTAACCTTAAAACGATATTCTTCTCTTACTTGAGAATGAATCAATTAGAAGAAATATCAACCTTTACATGACACTAAACCTAAGAAAATACGATATCCTTAAGAATGGATCTAAGAAATAAGTAACAAAACCGAAGCTTGCAGAAGTTTGAAAACCACTTACTATTAAGTCTGATACTTTCAAACTTCATACTTTATACTTCTAAACCTTATATATTGAACTTAATAAAATAATTATTTATAAAGTTAGTTTCAAACTAATGATACTGTTATCACCTAAAACCCTTACTAAGACCAAAAATCAAACTTTTAAAGTTATAACCATAAACTTGAATTTGATTGTTTATAACACACCATTTATAAAACCACTATAAATAACTATTAAAGTTCTAATAGTTAAACCATTATTTTAAATTAAATTCTAAGAAATCATAAAACTTTAAATTTAATACTAACATTTAAACTCTCGAAATTTCAAGAATAAAATAGTTTGAAAATGGTTTCGAAATTAATTTTCGAAAATTCTCAAACCTAACAATAGGCCAAGAATTTTAAAACCATTGTTCTGATACCATAATTGTAACACCCCAGACTTATGTCGGTAGTGTCACACTCCAGTGACCTCAGACGTTAATGTACAAAGTCATCACAGGCTTTAATCAGAACAATTAAGCTTAAATAAATACATAAATATTAATTAACGAAAGAATAATCAGCGGAAGACATTTTTAAATGAAATAAACTCAACCTTTTATTAAGATATCTCTCGTAAAATGAGAAGGACGGTTTTACAACAAAATATAGTGACATCGGAATACTTTTAAATTACAGCGGAAGACTTTTAAAGTAGTCCTAATTACATGACTATGTATTACCTTTAATTAAACATACACGCCTTGGAAACATTACTTCTTAAATCACAAACTTCAATTGCAAGCCTTCTCTTTGATTGGTTACTTCAACACGCCGGGGTCCAACCACTGATGTGCCATATAAGACGGATGACACCAGCCAACCATGCAAGGAATGAAATCCGGTTGGTTAGTCTAATGAAAGACTATGCAAGGGTGAAAACAGAATGGGTCTAGTGATCGTAACCGTTTACTATCATTGTCCCTCGAATAATAACCGAAGGAACGATACATAACCCAGAACTTTCACGGAATGATAGAAGAAGATATGCATCGAAAAGAAGACTCCAACGAAATTGAGTCTTATAGGAAACGTATATAATTGTTTGGGAACGTTAAGTTTTCACACAATTATTTATAAAAACGACATTGATTATTTGGGCCCACGACCAACCTCACCGCACAATGTGAATCCAGATTGGAAAGAGGACTTACTCTAACAAGAGTCCGGGCGGGTTCCACATTGTACTTCTCGCCCGAGGGTATATTAATTATGTGCGTAAAAACACTTATCTTATTTACTTCCAAAAACGTACATTCACGTTAAGGCTTTTAATCCACACCAATCTCACAATGAGATATAGAACATGGGACGAATCCCAAAATTTGGCACTAGCTAAGTGCACTACCACCTATATTCGGATAGGGGTAGGTCATGACCAAAAGAGTTAGGTCATTTATCTTCCTAACACAAAGTTATAAAGAAACGACTAGACCTCATAAGGTACATAGCGTTCCTACGAATACTCGTGCTAACTAAGCATGTAAGTCCACATATAAATCCACACCAAAATCCGTTCATCACTTTATGATAATATCATATAGAATTATATATAATAGCGTTGTTTCTAGCAATATATACAACCTATTATAAATTCATATTTTAACACATCGATTTATCAAATCTGTTCCCAAACACCAAAACAACAACTTTATTCCAACTTAATTAAACAATTAAATAATTGATAATCAAGAGAAATATGGAATAATGAGCAAGAGCGAACCGCCACTTGCCTTTAGCTTAAACGAACAAGAGATCGGGTTTCGAGATCCGGGAACTTGGACTTGTTGTTGAATTCCTTAGGTTTTGATAGTGACAAACATTCAACTAATCTGGGTACTAAGTGTTTCAGGAACAAAGACAGTTGTCTCAGGGAACCATTGCAGCGAAGGATCGAAGAGGGAACAAAGCTCTGTTCATGTGCTTTGTTACCTCTGAAGGACCAACATCGTCAAACAAGATCGAAGCTGCGAATGGAAAGAAGAATCCAGCGTGCCATTTATGGAAACAAATCAAACGCAGAATCATGCACGCGGTCAAGGATGAATGACTTCGGCTCCAAGGATCAAGCCGATTTGAGAAGATATGGAGAGAGAAGCCCGATTGTGTTATCTTAGGAAAACCTTCCTAAGATAAGATAATTGGAGAGAGAGTACTCTATCTTATCCAAATATATTAATTTACGGAATCCTTCCTTCAAATTAATATAGACGGCTGGGATATTATTCCCTCTACAAAATCATATCTTCTTGTTGCCTTATTTGGATAAATCTTATCTTGTTACATTTAGGGTTTGCCGAGTTGTATTTAATAGAGATGTGGATTCATTTCTATGTAACGACGACGACGGAAAATAGAGAGAACGAAAAGAAGAAAGAAAAGAAGTGAGGTGTGTGTAAGTCTTTGAGGGTTGAGTTTGATTCATCATTGTAGAAGAGGTTTCGAGTCTAGCTGGTTGTTTAGATGTCGAAGTCCAGGATACAAGTGTAATCAAGCAAGAAATCAATAAGACAAGTACACGCTTCAAAATCCTCTCAAGCGAAAGCTTGAAGGTAGTGGTTTTTTCTTGAGAAGCTAGTTTTGCTAATCAGGGTTTCCACTATATATCGTGAGTTCGTTCGTTATCTTTCCTGCTATATTTATCCGCTGCAACTTATGTGGGAACAAAGACTTTTTTCCCTCAGATGTAACTCTAACGATCCAACATTTGGTATCAGAGCCTGGTGCTCTAGATTGTTTGTTTTAGTTACAGATTCTGCAGGAAAGATGTCGTCAGGAAATGCCTTGGATAGAGACTCTCAAGAAGGTGATATAGATGTGGCTCTCATCACTCAAGCCATGAAGAATATATGGTCTCGAAGCAAAGGCACTAAAGGTTCGGTCATGGTTCACAATGACATGAAGAAGGTTGTCTGCTCTCACTGCTATGACAACGGACACTTCGCAAAAAGGTGCCTCAACAAAGCGGCAGGTTCTTCTCAGGTCTTCAACGAGGAACAAACGAGGATTGCGAAGTGGGGTGACTGCAGCTCAGATGATGAAGCATCTCCTCTCTCAAAGGATATCTGCTTGATGAGCTCAAAAGGTCACAACGTATCAGAAGGTGGTTCTCATAAATCCGAGGAGGAAGCAAGGAAAGGCTCTTGGCACCTTGACAGTGCATGTTCAAGTCACATGACAGGGAACATTGAATGGTTTACTTCTCTTCAGCCAGCCTCAGGGGCATCGATAACTTTTGGAAACAAGAGTAAGGGTGAGGTTTGTGGTATCGGTATGGTAAGACTCTCTAAACACATCACTGTGAATAATGTGAATCTAGTGAATAATCTCAAATTTGATCTGTTTAGTGTGGCTCAACTATGTCAAAACAGAAAAAATAGGGTAGTCTTTACCACTGATGATTGTCATGTTGAGTGTCTAAGTACAGGTAAAATCTTACTCAAAGGGATCTGCGACAACAATGTCTATATGGTCGACCCTGCTTTCATCCCTGACAAGGACCTATGTCTGTCGTCTATTGCTGAGACGACAGACTTGTGGCACAAACGCTTTGGACATGCTAGCCTTCAACTCCTATCCAAACTTCATAGACAAGAGTTGGTGAATGGCCTTCCCAAGGTTGAAGCAATGAGAAGTGACGTGTGTGACGCATGCATTAAAGGAAAACAAGTGAGGTCTTCCTTCAAGTCAAAAAGGGATGTAAGTACAACACGTCCTCTGGAATTAGTCCACATGGATCTTTGTGGGCCTATGCGCACGAAGAGCCGTGGGGGAAATGCATATGTCTTTGTTATTATTGATGACTATTCCAGGTACACATGGACTCTATTTATCTCCACAAAGGATGAAGTGTTCGCGGAGTTTGAGTCCTGGCTTAAGGCAGTCGAAAGGAGCACTGGACATTCCTTGGGGTCTATTCGCACTGATCATGGAACTGAATTCGAGAACTCTCAGTTCATATCCCTCTGTAGGAACAGAGGTATCAACCACAACTTCTCTGCTCCCAGGACCCCACAGCAAAATGGTGTTGTTGAAAGAAAGAACATAACTCTGGAAGACATGACGCGTACTCTTCTCATCTCAAGTGGTCTTCCAAGGAGTTTCTGGGCCGAAGCCTTGAATGCTGCGTGCTACGTTCTGAACAGAGCTACCATCCGTCCTCTTCTGAACAAAACTGCCTATGAGCTTCTGAAGGGAAGGAAACCTAATGTGTCTCATTTGCGCACATTTGGTTGCAAGTGCTTCGTCCACAACAACGGGAAAGATTCTCTTGGGAAGTTTAATCCCAGAAGTGATGAAGGAACTTTTGTAGGATATTCACAGCAAAGCAAGGCCTATAAAGTTTTCAACAAGAGAACCAAAAAGGTAGAGGAAAACGTTCATGTTGTATTTGATGAAACTGTTATGGCTGGTAACAATGTGCAGGAACTATCAGGCAACATCGAGCTTTCCGAAGATGATTTCTTTCAGCTTGTAGATAGCAATGTCAGCGGTGGGACCTCTGAAGATCAAGAAACTCAAAATGATCCCTCTACACCAAGAACTCCCAACTCCGCCAACTCAGGGGGCAATGAAGAAAATGCTTACCTCCCTGATGTATCTCAGGCACCTCAGGGGGAACAAAGCCCAAGTCATGGCACAGCGGAGCCCTCTGAGGACTACCCTTCTGCTGAAGGAATGAGGGATGTCAATCCTAATGCTAAGGGCACAGGAGGTGAAGGCTCAAGTGCTGGGAACGCTGATTCAGAGGAATTCGACATCAACAATCTCCAAGTTCCCAACTACCAGCAAAAGTGGGCTCATCCAGTCAAGCTAATCGTCACTGACTATAGAAAGGGAGCACCTCAGAGCACTCGTTCCTCCCTACAAAATTTATGTGTTTTCAATGCTTTTCTCTCTTTGCAAGAACCCAAAACTGTAGGAGAAGCATGGAAGGATCCTGACTGGATAAACGCCATGCAAGAGGAACTTCACCAGTTCGAAAGAAACAAGGTTTGGCGGTTAGTTCCTCGTCCAATGAACAGAACAGTGATCGGAACCAAGTGGGTGTTCAGAAACAAGTTGGATGATCAAGGTCAGGTCACAAGGAACAAAGCTAGGCTGGTGGTGAAAGGTTACAACCAGCAGGAAGACATCGACTATGATGAGACCTTTGCTCCTGTTGCCAGGTTAGAAGCAATAAGACTCCTAATTGCGTATTCTTCTTTCCATGGGTTCAAGCTGCAACAGATGGATGTCAAGACTGCCTTCTTGAATGAAGTTCTTAAGGAAGAAGTCTACGTGGAGCAAACACCCGGATTTGAAGACACCACTCAACCTGACCATGTTTACATTCTAGACAAAGCTCTATATGGTCTCAAGCAAGCCCCGAGGGCCTGGTATGAAAGGCTCTCACAGTTCCTTCTGACACACGGATACGTTCGAGGAAAGGTCGATAAGACTCTATTCCTTCTGAAGGAAGGGAAGCATATTCTGGTGGTCCAAGTCTATGTGGATGATATCATCTTTGGATCCACTGATGATAAACTGGTTCAGAAATTCTCTAAGCTGATGGCCAGTGAATTCGAGATGAGCATGGTTGGAGAACTCAAGTTCTTCCTAGGTCTGCAAGTCTCTTAGGGAGATGAGGGAACCAAAGTGCACCAACAGAAGTATCTCAGGGAGTGCGTCAAAAAGTTTGGTATGAATGATGCGAAACCCTTCACCACTCCCATATCTCCAAACAATCCAATGGGAAAAGACGAACATGAGCAAGGAATTGATCCATCTCTCTACCGAGGAATAATAGGTTCGCTTCTATATCTCACTGCCAGTAGGCCTGATATTATGTATAGTGTATTTCTTTGTGCTCGTTTTTAGGCCGATCCCAAAGAGACACATCTCAAAGCAGTGAAAAGGATCCTGAGATATTTGAAGGGAACAGATGATCTTTGTCTGTGGTATCCAAGGGGAGGAAGCCTTGATCTTGTCGGATACACAGATGCTGACTTCGCAGGAAACAAAGTGGACAGAAAATCTACCTCTGGAATGGCTCAGTTCCTTGGGCCGTGTCTGGTTTCCTGGGGGTCAAAGAAGCAGAACTCCGTGGCTCTCTCCACTGCGGAAGCTGAATACATAGCCGCTGCTGCTTGTTGCACTCAACTCCTATGGCTCAAACAACAACTCAGCGACTACGGTATTCTTCTAAACTCCATTCCCATTCTCTGTGACAATACAAGTGCCATAAATATCTCCAAGAATCCGGTGCAACACTCACGTACCAAGCACATCGAGATAAGACATCACTTCTTACGTGACTGTGTGGAGAAAGGGTTGGTGACAATGAACTTCTGTGGAATTAAGGATCAAATCGCCGACATCTTCACCAAGGCACTAAACAGGGAACCATTCGAATAGTTTCGTATGGAACTAGGTATGATCTCTCTAAATTGACTGTCTACATGTTGTGTTCCCTCGATGATTGGCTAATATTACATGGTAAAGTGTGAAGGATGAAACATCATGTCCCGGTCTGTATTTATTCTCTTGATCACTAGTTGAATGACCCGCCTAGACTCATGCTAATATTTCACTTATGTGCAACATTTCATGCATGCTCTTTATGCTATCTTGATAATACATGAATCAGATTTCCTTCGGCCCAAAAGAGTCAACTTGATGCATTGATCCCTCATTATAAGCCCAAATGATTGTTGACTCTACAACTTACCTTAGCTATCATGTTTGATGCTTCCTATGAGCCCCTCTAATCATCCACATCTGGGAGCCTCTCATTCATGATTACACATTATTGCAAAATTTTCATATATGCTTTTGTGTGATGTTCTTTGTACCCTCTCTGGTAACATTACCCCCGCATCACACTCTTCTATTTTTTTGGAAAGTCGAGAATACGAATTGTTGCCACTGTGGTCTGTGGATAGGGTTCGATAGGTATGGTGTGTGATGCCGGCTTACAATTGCCTAAAGAGGGTTCGTGCTTAAAAGCTAATGATGCGCGTAGTAGGCTCAAAATGAATCCCTGGTGAAAGAAGGCAAGCTGAAGTTTGTGATGTTCAAAAAAAATAAAAATGAACATCACAAGACACACAAAGAAGGGAAAAGACGACACTACAGATTCACTCCTCTACAAGTTGAGGCTATGGTGGATGCTGGCGCCAATGAGGAAGCAACAACTCTGAGTGGGAACAAAAGATGAATTCCATTGCCAATCATACTTCTGCTCTAGCTGCTGCCCCCAGTGGTTCTTAATTCGTACTTCTCTGGCTAACCCACACCTCTTTTGTTCCCTAGCACATCTACTCCTCTCTTTTCGTACTTCCTTGTCTCTGATTCTTGTGTTTGCACTGACTGGCATGTTGATCATGAATGTTATCCTTGCATATCGTGTTGTCGTCTTAACATGCTGTCTGCGTTCGTGTGTTTCAATCTACTGCGATTGAGAATGATGTTCATCTGGCTGTTATATTTCATCTCTAACTCTTCACTGTGTTTTTGATGATGCCAAAAGGGGGAAAATGACAGGTAGCTTTGGTTGAGGGGGAACAGCACATGGTTTCATATCTTGCTGTGTTGAGGGGGAACTATTATGGTCTTGTGTGGAGAACCTTTCTGTTGGATCGTTAGACTTACGTCTGAGGGAACAAAAGCTTTGTTCCCACAGAAGGCACAGCGGATTAAAATAGCAAGAAAGATAACAGAACGAACTCACAATATATAGTGGAAACCCTGATTAGCAAAACTAGCTTCTCAAGGAAAAACCACTACCTTCAAGCTTCCGCTTGAGAGGATTTTGAAGTGTGTACTTGTCTTATTGATTTCTTGTTCGATTACACTTGTAGCATGGACTCCAAAACACTAGACTTCCCACCTAGATTCGAAGATCACTCCTACAACGATGAATCCGAACTCAACCCTCAAAGACTCACAAACACTTCACTCTCTTTTTCTTCTCAACTGAACGCTCTTTGTTCTACTTTTTCTTCTGCGTCGTTACATAGAAAAGAATCCATGCTTCTCTTAAATACAACTCGGCTAAAACCCTAATTGACACAAAATTAGGAAATACTAGAATCGGATTACAAAGATATGATTTTGTTTTGAAGATAAGATATCACAACCGGTTATATTAATTAAGGAAGGAGTTCCTTAATTAATCCAACCGATTGGATAACGTTCTTCTCTCTCCAATCACCTTATCTTAGGAAAGATTCCTAGGATCAACACGATCGGGTTTTCTCTCTGTCCATTTCTTCGCGCAATCCGGCTTGATCCTTGGAGCCGAAGTCTTCATCCTCTACCGCGTGGCTTCTTGGTTTGTTTCCTTAACACATCACGCTGGATGACTTCTTTCCTTTTGTAGCCTTGATCTGGTCCGTCACTTCAGTTCCTTGAGAGGTAACAAAGCGCTAAGCAAGCCTTTGTTCCCTCTGAGATCCTGTGCTGCAAAGCTCCCTGGGATAACTCTTCTTGTCCCTGAAACACTTGGTACACATATTAGTTGAGTGTTTGTAACCATCAAAACCTAAGGAATTCAATAAATTCCCCTTTTTGATGGTGACAAACACCCTTAACAATGAAGCATATACCAACTAGAACAAGACAAAACTGACAAGAAAGAATCCCACTAAAAACACCGTTAATTCCCCCTAAGTCCAGCAATACGTTTTACCTGTTCTGTTCCCCCTTAGACAATGCTACCTGTCATTTTCCCCCTTTTGGCATCATCAAAAACACAGTAAAGAGTTAGAGAAGAAAGATCAATGCCAGATGAACAAAAACACCCCTTGTCATTAATTTAAAAAAAACTTAAACAACATGCAAAGACAGCCAAAACATGCAAAACATCTAAACACAGTCATTAAGCCACACAGGGCACACAAGTCAGAGAGAAATAAAAACAACTAAGGAGGATAGATGAGCAAGGGAACAAAGGAGTGGGTGGATGGCAAGGAAACGGTTAGGCATCACTATGACCAGCCGATGGAGCTGATACGTGATGGGAGAGAAGCGCACGTACGTCTGCCAAGAGAAGCGTCTGTTGAGCAGCCAAATCCTGCACTGCCTGGCAAAGACTTCTCAGATCCTTCCCCAGAGATGATTTCTCATTCAATTCCCCCTCAGAACTGTCCGCCTCAGAATCTTCCATAGTCTCAGAATCAACCGGAACACTATCCAGTTTCACCCAGCCTTCGCCACCTTGAAGAACAAACTTCATCTTGTGTAGATTACTGACATCGAAGGGGCGGGAGAAGACACTTGATTCCGCCGAGGAGTTGTAGACTTTATGGTACTCAAGAATCTTTTTGACAACTCGAGGGAATGAAAGAGCGTGCTGGTCTGTGTTCCTAGCATGGGACATGTGCTACATCATAATCCTGGAGAGGCAAATGAGTTCCTTCTTCAATAGCGTAGATAGGAGGACAATATCCAAAATCAGCAGTCGGTTCATTTTCTGTCCCCTGGGCGTGATGTTGCTGATCAAGAAGTGGTATAATACTTTGTTGACGGCAGACATCTCGGATATGTCAAGATCACCACTTCCCAAAGCATTCTCAATGCCAGCCACTGCCCACACTGCTTCAGAATATGGAAAATCCTTAGGCCATCTTCCTTTTGGGTACTCGCCATACCCCTCATGTGGGACTCCCAAGGCTACTCCCAACTCAATGCTCGAAAACAGATGTACCTTCCCTCCAAGCTTGTAGCTCCCTAGAACGGCGTGGGGTCTGACTTCCATCACATAAGACGAATAGAACTCCCTTATCAAGTCCTCATACACTTCTTCTTCTTCCACGAACAGCCGACTCCACTTCTGAGCATCCAGTACTGCATACACCTCCTCCAGATAATTCTCCCTAAGGAACTCCGGGTCCACCAGCAATTCTTTTACCACGGACTTATGGCTCATGCTTTTGACTTCATCAGCCGCCACCTTTCCTTTGGCCTTGGTGAGCTGACGACGTTGACTTTTGCGGAGAGGACCAACATAGACCTTGGCTTTCTTCGCTTTGTTCCCAGTGAGGGGTTCTGACTCCTCGTCAGAACTCACTGTGATAGCCTTCTCGGACTTCTTCTGAGAGCGGGTCTTCCTCTTGGAGGAGTATGCAGTCTTTATCCTTCCAGATGACTTTAGAGAAATAAGAGGTTCCTCCTCATCTTCTTCCTCAACCAATTCCTTGGTGAGACACCTTACAACTCCCTGAATCTTCTCCTTCATAGCCACGTGCTCCTCAGTGGTGACTGGAGTGGTCTCTTTAGGTAACTCCTTTATCTCCTCTTCAATGGGGTCAGGATGGGTTGGAGAGGAATAAACCTCCTCTCTTTCAGTAGAGGATATGGCAGTGGGAACGGGCGGGGAGATTTTAGGGTTAGGGTTTTGTGGAGTGGGTTCTGTGTTTGGGGCGATTGGGGCTATGTAGGGGACCATGGCGAGTTGGTCCCGGGTTGGTGATGGTGGAGGGGTAACTTTGGTGGTCGCTGGGGTGGTGGAGGAGGAAGGTAGGGACTGGGTAATGGCGGCGAGGAGAGCGGGGTCTGTCCCCATGGAGGACAGTTTGGCGAGGAGGTTTTGGAGGTCTTGGGCGAGGTTAGTGTTTGAGGCCATTTTTGTGAGAGAGGGAGAGATGGGAAGACGAGAGGCAGAGAGGAAGAGGAAGATAGCTTGAGGAAGATAAGGGAATAGTGAAGAGGGGACTTACCTGGAGACCCGAATTATATAGCCATTACAAAATCTTCCAAAAATTCCAAAGATAAAATCTGATCCTTTCAGTTTCCAAAAGATAAAAATTGCAATCTTCCACTTTCCCAAAGTCTTGCCAGAATCTCGTCCAAATCCAATTGAACCAGCCGAAAGATCTCTTTCTAACTTCTTTCCATCAAATCAACTCTTAATGCACGGCGCGTCCCAACACAAGGTTTCCATTATTACATTCTGCCATACACACGTCATCTCAGACCTGCAAGCCACAGAGGCCGAACCGTTTTCCCGCCAAAACAAAAAGAAGTAGGGTGTGATGTTGGGGGTTAGTTACCAGAGAGGGTACAAAAGACCATCACACCAAAATATATGATATTTGCGATTGATTTTTACATCATGCCTGAGGGGTCTCCAGTTGTGGATGATTAGATGGGCTCATAGGAGACATCAAGCATGGCGGTTACGGGTGAGCTGTAGAATCAACTATCATTTGGGCTTATGATGAGGGAACAAAACATCAAGTTGATTCTTTTGGGCCGAAATAGAGCTGATTCATATGACATGTGATAACATAGATGACCATGCAAGACATTCGATACATAAAGGAAGTAAAAGCACATAGTCAAGCTTTTCGAAAATTAATATCCAAGGAAGCTAATGCATAATAAGGTATGAAGATTCGACTTTCACAGTTTACCACGTAATCTAGCCAATCATCGAGGGAACACAACACATAGACATGTAGTTAGGGAAACAAACCAGATTTCGTATGGAACTGAATATAGAGTTCCCCAACAGGTGTCCTAATGAGAAAAGTGGCGTTTGATTCTTTGTTCCACGAGATCCCTTATTTGGCAATCTTTCTCAACACAGTTATGACTTTTCTAGATGTACATGGTACCTGAAATTTTCACACAAGGAACAAATTAGTCATTAAGTCCATATCCACATCTCCTTTACCTTTGACACCAGGCCTTTGAGTCTCAAGTACTCCATGCAGAAGTGAGGTGAGACTCGCTTTGTTCCCTGTCAAGTAACTGACCCTTGAATGAATGAAACACTAGGAACATTCCTCACTTTATCCTGCACAGAAAGGGTCAGTTCTTGCGAACCCAGACAAGCTTATAATTTTTGGGTTTGGGAGCAACATATCTAATCTTATGAGGTTCAACTTCTATATGCTCCCTAGTGGTGCGAGCAATCTCCTCATTATGTTGCTTCAGCAGTCACTCTTGCTTGTAATGGCCAGAATGCCCGCAATACCAACAGACCCTTTGACACTTCAGATCTACATACTTGCTCTGTCCTGGCCAAGTTGTTTTGTTAGCAATCCTTGACTGAAAATCAATATTATTGGACTTACTGCTTTGGGATTGCTTCAGCCAAATTGCATGAGCCTTCTGTCCATGATACCAAGCCTTGCCTTCCTCAGTCGAATTAGAACAGTCTTTGCCTTTGTTCCCTCCGACGGAACATTCCCCCTCTTCTTTTACAGACTGTTTTCCTTCGACTTTGGAGCCTTTTTTCTTAGTGTCATCAACAGGAAGCTTAGGTTGATAGCCAATTCCAAAGCGAGGTACTTCCTTCTTTTCAGGTTTCTTTTCATTCTTGGCTGCAACAAAGACAATACCTTTTGGCTCGTCCTTTTGTTCCTCACTGAGTTTGGTTAGATCACTAGAAAGTTTTGTATTTCCTAGTTTTAACATTAAAGACTCAGCCTCGAGTGAGGAAACAGTGGACTCTAGAGACTTAATCTTTTCAGTGAGTTCTGGACACTCAGAGCATGTGTTTGAAGAGGAAGATGAACCTTTCTCAAGCGTGAGCACTCTTTCAGCCCAAACCTTATTTTCTTCGATCAGACCTGAGATCGATTCATCTTTCTCTTCGAGTTGCTCACTGAAAAGACTACTCTCGCGAACGAGATTCTTAATGAGAGAGATCAAGCTTTCTTTAGATATGCATTTTAAGCTTGATATAAGATCAGATTCAGTTACCTCATCGTTGATTACCTCTCCCTTTGTCTCGTTTGAAACTTCAACGGCCATTAAGCATACATCCTTGGAATGTGACGAATCTTCGTCATCTGAGTCTGATTCTCCCCAGGTGGCAACCATTGCTTGCTTCCCTTCATTTGCTGGAGGCATTCCTGCCTTCTTTTTGAAGCAGTTTCTGGCCATGTGTCCCTTGTTCTGACAGTGGTAACAAACCACATCTTTCATGTCTCTGTTCCCTTCAGAGGAACTGGGCGAGTCTTTGTTCCGAGACCATATCTTCCTCATTGCCCTTGTGATAAGAGCAACATCTTCATCGCCCATTTGAGACAGATCAAATGCCCTTTCCACCTTCAGGGCAATGCTCTTCGCCTTCTCCTCTCCTTTCTTGTTTATCTTATGGTTATAGACAGAGGCGTTGCTTTCCAGCTTAGCAACCACCTCTTCCATAGTAAGAGTCTTGACGTCTGTTTGAGAGTAGAGGGCAAGAGCAATGGCATCCCACTGAGTGTTGAGACCTTGCATGAAGTGATGAGTCAACTTCCAGTCTGGCATTGTTTCACCAAGGTACTGAAGCTGACCAACTAGCCCATGGAACCTGGAGTAGTACTCTTGAATGTGTTCATCTTTCCCTTGAGAAACTTGGTCATACTCCTTGATCAGAGAAAGGATCTTGTTCTTCTTTGTGTCTTTGATGAAGGCGCTTCAAAGCATCCCAGATCTCCTTAGCAGTTTTGTAGCTCATGATTTTCTTGAGATCTGAGGGAGAAAGAGCCATGTGGAGGATCTTCTTGGCCCTGTTGTTTTTCTCCAATTTCTTCCAGTCATCATCGGTGTAGTCGATCTTTGGTTTTGGCTTAGTCTCATCTTCATCATTCTTGATAACCAAAGGACCGACTTCTATGACTCTCCAGATCTGTCCGTCGAGGGAACAGATGTGGGACTCGATTTGTTCCACCCACCAATCATACTCACCGGCCTTCAGCATTGGCGGCTTCCAGAATGAATCACCGATTGCATTGCTTGACGACGACATCTTTTCCTGCAAATTCTATAACGAAAACAATCTAGAGCACCAGGCTCTGATACCAATTGTTGGATCGTTAGAGTTACGTCTGAGGGAACAAAAGCTTTGTTCCCACAGAAGGCACAACGGATTAAAATAGCAAGAAAGATAACAGAACGAACTCACGATATATAGTGGAAACCCTGATTAGCAAAACTAGCTTCTCAAGGAAAAACCACTATCTTCAAGCTTCCGCTTGAGAGGATTTTAAAGTGTGTACTTGTCTTATTGATTTCTTGTTCGATTACACTTGTATCATGGACTCCAAAACACTAGACTTCCCACCTAGATTCGAAGATCACTCCTACAACGATGAATCTGAACTCAACCCTCAAAGACTCACAAACACTTCACTCTCTTTTTCTTCTCAACTGAACGCTCTTTGTTCTACTTTTTCTTCTGCGTCGTTACATAGAAAAGAATCCATGCTTCTCTTAAATACAACTCGGCTAAAACCCTAATTGACACAAAATTAGGAAATACTAGAATCGGATTACAAAGATATGATTTTGTTTTGAAGATAAGATATCACAACCGGTTATATTAATTAAGGAAGGAGTTCCTTAATTAATCCAACCGATTGGATAACGTTCTTCTCTCTCCAATCGCCTTATCTTAGGAAAGATTCCTAGGATCAACACGATCGGGTTTTCTCTCTGTCCATATCTTCGCGCAATCCGGCTTGATCCTTGGAGCCGAAGTCTTCATCCTCTACCGCGTGGCTTCTTGGTTTGTATCCTTAACACAGCACGCTGGATGACTTCTTTCCTTTTACAGCCTTGATCTGGTCTGTCACTTCAGTTCCTTGAGAGGTAACAAAGCGCTAAGCAAGCCTTTGTTCCCTCTGAGATCCTGTGCTGCAAAGCTCCCTAGGATAACTCTTCTTGTCCCTGAAACACTTGGTACACATATTAGTTGAGTGTTTGTAACCATCAAAACCTAAGGAATTCAACACTTTCCCCATACAACTGTCTTTATCTCGTATGTATATGCTTTATTGTCAAGGATGTTTGTCACCATTAAAAAGGGGGAATTTGTTGAATTCCTTAGGTTTTGATAGTGACAAACATTCAACTAATCTGGGTACTAAGTGTTTCAGAAACAAAGACAGTTGTCTCAGGGAACCATTGCAGCGAAGGATCGAAGAGGGAACAAAGCTTTGTTCATGTGCTTTGTTACCTCTGAAGGACCAACAGCGTCAAACAAGATCGAAGTTGCGAATGGAAAGAAGAATCCAGCGTGCCATTTATGGAAACAAATCAAACGCAGAATCATGCACGCGGTCAAGGATGAATGACTTCGGCTCCAAGGATCAAGCCGATTTGAGAAGATATGGAGAGAGAAGCCCGATTGTGTTATCTTAGGAAAACCTTCCTAAGATAAGATAATTGGAGAGAGAGTACTCTATCTTATCCAAATATATTAATTTACGGAATCCTTCCTTCAAATTAATATAGACGGCTGGGATATTATTCCCTCTACAAAATCATATCTTCTTGTTGCCTTATTTGGATAAATCTTATCTTGTTACATTTAGGGTTTGCCGAGTTGTATTTAATAGAGGTGTGGATTCATTTCTATGTAACGACGACGACGGAAAATAGAGAGAACGAAAAGAAGAAAGAAAAGAAGTGAGGTGTGTGTAAGTCTTTGAGGGTTGAGTTTGATTCATCGTTGTAGAAGAGGTTTCGAGTCTAGCTGGTTGTTTAGATGTCGAAGTCCAGGATACAAGTGTAATCAAGCAAGAAATCAATAAGACAAGTACACGCTTCAAAATCCTCTCAAGCGAAAGCTTGAAGGTAGTGGTTTTTCCTTGAGAAGCTAGTTTTGCTAATCAGGGTTTCCACTATATATCGTGAGTTCGTTCGTTATCTTTCCTGCTATATTTATCCGCTGCAACTTCTGTGGGAACAAAGACTTTGTTCCCTCAGACGTAACTCTAACGATCCAACACTTGTTCACGACTGTCTACTAAAATTCTCGTTGGAATTTATCATCATCCAGTAGGGTCGGATCCCAATCCGTACAACCGGCCATGGATACGAGCACAATCCAACCCGACGACGCATACGAGGCGAGTTTTAAGACAAGAAACCCTAATTAGTTACGGTACGAAAAGACGAAACAAAATGAAGGAAAAAAGCAGTGTCGCGGTTAACATAGCCGCGATCGCGGTTCACTGGGCAAAACCGCGGCCGCCACAGAAGGGGCCGCGATCGCGGGCCATGCCTTGGCCGAGATTGCGGGCCTCTGCCCAGCCGCGGTCGCGGTGGATGGAGCCGCAGTCGCGGGACTCCATCCCGATGCGAGCCTAACTTGAACTTTTGGAGCCATACCGACGACGTCGAGGCGCGAATCCTTGCTTCTGAGCAATTGCACACCTCCACCACTCCGGGAACTTCACAACGGCATCGACCTCGGCTTCCGGCGACGATAACTCCGACGACAGAACAACGCAACTTTAACGAGAGGAAGAGATGATGATTTGTGAAGGAAAGGGCAGCCAACACCCCTATATATAGGCTTAGAACTGGAGCTCCACATCAATACAAAGGAGGCCAACCGCTCTAGCTCTCGCCGCTCGGAGGACCATGTGGGTAATGCCGATCGTCGGCCTTCTGGAAGGCAAAGGAAGAAGACGATACAACAGTGCCGTGATCGCTGTTTCAGAACCGCGATCACGGTTTGGCCTTTTGCCAAAACCGCAACCGCGGTTTTAATACTACGATCGCGGGCATTGCCGCGATCGCGGTTTGCATAGCCGCGATCGCGGGCAATGCCGTGCCCGCGGCTCTCGGGCCTTGATCACGGGTCTTGCTTACAAAATGAAAGTTTGAAAAATTGCATAAATGCCCCTACTAAAATTGAGGGTTATTACATTTTTTCATTTGACAAACCGTGTCTTGGGCTCCTTGTATGCCACCAGAACCTATACGATTTATCACATACTTGCAACTATAAATGCGCTAAATAAGTTGATTTTAAGTGCAGAATCTGCTTTGCAATTAGTGGCAATTCAGATGAAAAATAAGTGTGATAAGTATTGGGGTTCTTGGGAAAATGAATATGTTGATGTTTGTGGCTGCCATTTTGGATCCTTCTTTGAAATTTAGGGGGGGGGGGGGGGGGGGGGGGGTGTGTGTGTGTGTGAAGGTTGCTCTCTTAGTGGTATTTTTGGGCAAGCAGACTTAGAGGAGAAAGAAAAGATTGTGAAGGATTTTGCTTATTATTTGTTTGATAAATATAGGAATACTTATGCTCCTTTGAGAAGTGTAAGTGAGGGTTCAATCTCACATCCATCTGTTGTGAAGGATTATGATGAAAATTTAGCCTGGATAACTACATTGATTGAGCAAGTAACAAGAGAAACATCAAATCTTCAAGGGAATTCAAGATTCGAGTTTGATTCTTATTTATTTGAAGTGAAAGGTCAACATGAAGAGAAGGATGTTTTGAAATGGTGGAAACTCAATGGTACTAGATATCTCATTCTTAAACACATGGTTCGTGATGTCCTAGCTATACCGATTTCTACCGTTGCATCTGAATCAACATTTAGTACTGGAGGACGAATACTTGATCGTTATGGAGCTAGCTTGTTACCTTTAGTATGTATATTATTATATCATTTACAAATAATACTTGTTAATATCAATATGATTGTATTTTCACTTACTAATATACTCTATTTTTATGTTATGCGTTTATAAGACGATACAAGCACTTATACGTACTCAAGATTGGCTACGCACAAGGACTAAAAAGAGCAAGTGTGAAGAAGATGACACCATAGAGGAGGTTGAAATCATTCAAGAAGGTACATGTTAATTTACTAATTTGCTTAATTTCTATAGCATAGTATTTATCTTATCATTTGTTTTGACACATTTGATATAATATCATTCAAATATGGAGAACAATTGTTCAGATGATCTCCTTGATGGAATATTTTTTGTTTCATCTTAATAGAAAGGTATTAACTTATATTGTATGTTTTGTTATTGAAGTGGTAAATGATGAACAATTGCATATACTGTTTTTTATACTTTACATGATTTCTTATTAGATCAAAGACTTCAAGTGGCATGGCATTTTTGTTAAAGACATAGAGTGGTTGTTATTGGAAAATATTTAAAGGGTTGTTTCATACTATAATGTAGCAATGTTGCTACTTTTTGATGTTGCAAAAACTATTATATTATTACCGCAATCTATATTTTTGTTTTAGACTCATTTAGTAAGACATTAAACTATTATGTGTTGAATCAGCTAGTTAGTTGTTCTTGTCTATGTGTTGAATAAGGAATCAACTAATTCCCCTTGAATCAGCTAGTTCTGGTCCATTCTGGTCCCGGATTGGACCGGAACTAGCTGGAAAAATTCTGGTTTGATCCTTAGTCCATACTTTGAAAATATTTGCGGCCATTCTAGACCGTTTGAATAACGTTTTGTACGGAGTAACGTTGTGCAATGGTCCAGACCGGATCAGACCATAAATTTCAGTCTGGTCCGGTCAGATGGACCGAAATTTTTACGAAGTATGGAATGGGGATCAAAACGATGTTGTCTGGTTTGATCCTTTTTTGTTTCGGCCCGGGACTGAAATAGACCGGAACTAGTTGATTGAAGGGGAACTAGCTGATTATGATTCAACACATAGACAAGCAAAGCGAACTAGTTGATCAATGCATAATAGTTTAACTCCTGACTACATAAGTCTAAAACAAAAATATAGATAACCATTGCAATAATAGTATAATAGTTTTTACAACATCAAAAAGTCGCAAAATTGCTACATTATAGTATGAAACAACCCTTTTAAATATTTTCCAAAAACTGCTACTCTAAGTCTTTAACAAAACAGCCATGCCACTTGAAAGTTTTTGATCCAATAAGAAATCATCTAAAGTATAAAAAAACATTATAAGTAATTGTTCATCATTTACCTCTTCAATAACAAAACATACAATATAATTTAATACATTTCTATCAAGACGAAACAAAAAATATGCCATCAAGGAGATCCTCCAGACAATTGTTCTCCATATCTGAATGATATTATATCAAATGTGTCAAAACAAATATTAAGGTAAATAATATACTATAGAAATTAAGCAAAGTAAATCAACATGTACCTTCTTGAATGATTTCAACCTCCTCTATCGTGTCCTCGTCTTCACACTTGCTATTTTTAGTCTTTGTGCCTAGCCAATCTTGAGTACATATAAGTGCTTGTACCATCTTATAAACGCATTACATAAAAATAGAGTGTATTAATAAAAGAAAATACAATCATAATAATATTAAAAAGTATATTTGTAAATGATATAATAATATACGTACCGAAGGTAACAACCTGGCTCTGTAATGATCAGGTGTTTGTCCTCTAGTACTAAATGCAAATTCATATGCAACGGTAGAAATCAATATAGCTAGGACATCATGAGCCATAAGTTTAAGAATGGGATATCTAGGACCATTGAGCTTCCACCATTTCAAACATCATTTTCTTCATGTTGACCTTTCACTTCAAGTAAATACGAATCAAACTCAATTCTTGAATTCCCTTGAAGATTTGATGTTTCTCTTGTTATTTGCTCATTCAATGTAGTTATCCATGTTAAATTTTCATCATCACTAGTGGTATATGCCTGTGCTTTGCACAAGATAATTTTTTAAAATTTTGTAAATTTTTATGAATGATCTAATATTTTGCATCATATTTTTTAATAGTTTAATTTATTCAAGTAATCTTATTATAAATTATGTTTTTTTATTGTTTTGGTTATTATTAACTTAAAAATATTTTAGAGGTGATTGACATTTTATGTGAGTAGTAAATAAATTATATATTTGATTTTCTTTTATAGACAATACACCAATAAAAGTAAATATCACAATTTTGAGTTTCATATATATGCAATAAATGAATAATATAAACAACATAACTATCATATATAATCATGATTACATCTTTATTCAATAGAAAAATCCAAACAAATTGTCTTTCTACCCTTAGCATTTATCATTTAGTTTTATTTATTTTATATTATAACAAACCTTTTTTTTTTACTTTTGAATTTTTATGACAACTAATTAATGTATGATCATGTATTAGTTGTAATTAGACCTAGCAAAACATGACCCAACCCGACAATCCGACCTGACCCGTCTAATATTTTAAGGGTTGAGACCCGATCCGAAAATCAATGGGTCAAGAAAGACCCGAATCCGATGACCCGAATAAATTTGGGTTTGATATGACTCGACCCGTTGGGTTAACCGACCCGACCCAATCATATGTATTACCTCATTTATAATGAATATTATACACCTTTTTACTAAATAGTGATACAATATTGATTATGTTATTATTATTTTTATTATTAAAAATATTATTTTATTATTAAAACATTATTTTATTATTAAAAATAATATTTTATTATTAAAATTATTATTTTATTATAAAATTTATTGTAAAAAACATTAAAAAAAACTGACACTTTGGACCCGTTGGGTCGACCTGAACCGGCACTAAACCCGGCAGGACCCGACCCAATCAACCCGTAATTGTTAACGACCCGATTGACCAGAACCCGATTTGACCGAAACCCGGTTAATCAAAACCCGAACCCGACCCGCCCGACCCGATTGCCAGGTCTAGTTGTAATATATCTAAAAACACACAATTCTAAATTTTCTTTAACTTATATGCCTTATCTCCATTTTTTATTAAAAAAAAACATGTTTTGTCTTCATTATGAAGCAAAATCAAGGTCATTCTCACAAACTGAAAGGTTAATGAAGAGTCAATGATATCTAATTTCTTACTATAACCAACCCAATAATTTCTAGTTTTGTAAATTTTCTTATTGTTTGATTTTGAAATTGTGTTGTAGGCAATGATAGTTTAATTATACATATAATTATTTATAGGAATAACGACACCATAGGTAGTATTGCTTCCGTAAAGAAGAGGTCCAGTAAGAAGGAGCAAGGACTCTATTTTATATGTTGTATAAATAAGAAGATATCAGATAAGATAATTCGATATAGCAATCAACCTATGATTTTACAAATAAACAAATAAGGAAACGTAATCTCCAAATACTCATTGTTCAAATTTACTTATATCGTAATATAAAGTTATTTTATCATAGGAAGTGTGATTTTGTTATTTGTATAGTATCTATATATGTCTCTATATATGTTTATACATATACACGAATGAGAAATGAGAAATGAAATAAATTCCATTACATAGAACACGAAAATTAACTCTTAATTTTACTTGAAAATTAGCATGAAATAGGAGAACATAATATCTTGAATAATACAACATCTTATAATGAGTACTAATATGATTTCTTAGTTATGTTGATGCAAACTGTAATATATTAAAGTTATATGAAGATGACATTGCAGTAGTAATAACATCAAAAATTAAGGTATGTAAATTAATTGATTTGATTCATTCTAGGCTGAACAATGTTGTTGCTTTTTCCCCCTCTTTCTGAACCTTTTCTTCCTAGTGTACTTTAATTTTTTGAAATGATTTCTTCCTACTAGACTTTGTTTTACTAGTAATTCCTATTGGACTTTGTTTAGTGTTCAATGATAATGCTAGTTAATATATAATGGGTTGTTTTGATAAAAAAAAAATACATGAAAAATGTTGTTGCTATACAAACTCATATTTTTTACATATACAGAACTATTTTTTCTATTTGTTTATATGTTTTTGTGATTAATGTTATTATTTTATTTTATTCTTAGGGTCCTAGGGCCGCGGTGTGAGCTTTTCTCTGTTTTGTGAGAGTCCGCTTTTCTTTTAGAGTACTTGATTTTTACTTGTTTTTTTTTCTTTACTCATCGATTACATCATCTTGGGTCTATCGAAAACGTACTCTCTACTCGTTCGAGGAAATAATGTGTACATCTTGACCCCTAGACTCCGCTTATGAGGGATAGACCTAGGTCGGTGTTGTTGTTGTTTTGTTTGTTGATAACATATATTTGATTAACTTGGTCATGTATGTGTTAATCTATTTGGGGATTGTTTTTTCGTATATGATTATAATTTAATTGCATATGAAAAATTATAATAGATCTAATTTATGTAAGTTTTTTAACCTCTTCAATATTTATTGCGAACAAATATTCAAATATTAATCAATGTCAATAACGTAAATAAGAAAGGTGAAAGGACTGACTATACATACAATGATACAAATATTCATCAATTTTAAGGAAAATTATCTTCTTTTCTTGTTTTCTGTTAAAAATATGTCCTTTGATCGTTTAAAAAGTACAAATATACAAAACTATTTTATTATGTCTATAAATAACTTTTGTTTTTTATTAACTTATTAATGTTGTCCTATATCTTTTTTAATGTATTCTAAACAGAATCCAAACGGACCCTAAGCTATCCTATTGAATAACCATTTAGACATATTAAATTATAATATTGGGATACTTATATTTTTCTCTACATTAAAATTCCGAACATTCATTTTGTACGTAACTATAGGAATTACATACATGTATTATATGGATAATATATAAATGAAAATTATAGAGAGCTATAACGTATTACCCTATTGATTATTATTAATTGAGATAGTCTAAATGAAAGTACCCAAAAAATCTTAAAATTGTAGCTGATTTTTCTATTGACCGGGTGGATAAAGGGGTACAATGTTCATATTCCCCTCTATTGTCAAATTCATATAATTATTATCATATTTTTATGGTAAAAATTAGTGAATGTATTTTAAATTTATTGTTAAGTAGTGTTACATCTCTTCACAATTTATTAACTTCTTTCCGTTTTTCCCCATGCTTTACCTTTTGATTTAAAACTATTGATATAGATTCAGAAAAAAAAACTTATATTTTAAAAATAAAATTAGTGCTTATTGTTTTTTAATAAGTCCATTATGATATTCGACTAATTATAGGTAAGGTCGTTACTAGTTTACTACTCTATATTATACAATGTATTAGCTATAATCTTTTTAATTTTGGGTGACATAAGGAATGTATTTTATAGTTAATCCACTCAAATACATGTAATTATTGAATATAAAATCTTAGCATCCTAAGAAAAAAAACTTCATTATTAAAAATGAGATAAACCCTTATAGAAAATATTCGATTGCGAAGATTAGCTATAATCTTTTTAATTTTGGGTGACATATGGTGCCGTCTTCACGCGTTCTCAATTTCAACGAAGAGGAGAATAAATAATCTATGAAGATAGCAATGCAACTAGAGAAGAGGTGTGTGAGATGGATGCTCTCAAAGCAAGAGAATTCAAGAGAAGACTCATTGCTTATCATGACAAAAAAGTACGTTTCCGAGGACTCAAACCTGGAGACCTCGTCATACGACGTGTTGATGGTGGCAAGCTTGATCCAAAGTGGGAATGTTTTTTCCTACTAGGTGAAGAGGTCGCGAATGGAGGTTTCAAACTCCGCAATCAAGAAGGAAAAACCCTACCAAATACCTGGAATGTCGTGAACCTTAAGAAATATTTTGTGTAAGAATGTAAGTTTGAAGTTAATTAACACTTTATGTATGTTTTGAAAACTTGCATTACTTAGTAGATGAGATCCCTCAAACAACACGCTTAGGGTTGTCATCTTGCTATTTTAAATTTGCATTACATAGTAGATGAGGTTCCTTAAGCAATGCGCTTGGGGCTGCCATCTTGCTATTTTAAATTTGCGTTATTTAGAAGATGAGATTTGTTGAAACGATGATGTTTCCTCTAGTTTTGACGATGATAAACTCAATAACATTTAATGGTTTTTAGTGTGATTATGAGTTTCAGAAAACAGGTGATCTGAAGGAACGATGAAAACCATGTGATGAATCAAAACAGAGAATGAAAGAAACAGAGAAGTCAACAATGAAGAATAACGCGCTGGAACAAAAGAGAAATAGAGACACGCATTATTGAACAGAAAAGGAAAGGGAATAGCGCCAAAGAACACAGAGACGCGCGTTGTAACCCTTGTGACTGCCAAATCTCTCTTTTATGGAAAGAAATATTGAAGGAGCAACTTGGGCCGCAAGAAGATAAACTTGTTGAAGATTTTCTGGTTAGGAAAGATTAGAAAAGATTGTATAGGATTATTTTATCTTATTTTCCTTAAGTAAAACTAGGATAAATTAGATAGAATTCCTAGACTATAAGAAAAGAAGTTGTCTACTTCATTTGATAAGGATTCACGGCATTTCCACAGAGAGAAGAGCATTCGGAGAAAGAGAAGAACTTACAAGGACGAGACTTTGGTGAGTTGAATACTTGTTAGGGTTTTGATTGTCTTAGGTGTTGTTAGGAACGTTATAATAAGAGGTCTAGATATCTAGGAGTAAACTAGATTGAGATAAAACTTGCTTGATTGTAATTCCAGAATTAATAACACAAGTAGACTTTTGAAATCCTACTAGGGAAACCTAGAGGTAGAGGTTTTTCTTAGTCAACTAGTTGGTTGATTAAGTTTTCCTTTCTAAGGAACTTTGTCTGTTATGCTGTTATTCTGTTACTATATTCCGCTGCCCAAGGAACAGTTATACCGTTCCTTGTACTAACACACTCGATTCTACAATTGGTATCAGAGCAAGTTTGTTCTAGATTGTGTGTTACTTACAGATTTTCAGGTAACGATGTCTCCTACCACTGTCGAAGTTGGTTTGAACTCTTCAAGGCCTCCTCTCTTGCTCGCCGGTCAATACCAACATTGGAAGGCTCTCTTCGTCAAGTGGGTCCAAAACAATGATTACCAATGCTGGTTGGTCATCTCCCTTGTAGATCTTGAGATTGTTGATCTTGAGAAAAAGAAAAAGCTGAAGAAATGGGATCAAGAGGATCTCCAAATCATGGAGAAAAACTGCAAGGCTGCCATGCTCATCAACAATGCACTTAATCAGCAAGATGTGCAAAAACTTCAATCTTGTGAATATGCCAATGCTAAGTGGCTTTCCTTGGAACAAATGTACATGGGGAGTAAGGACCTTCGTGAGATCGATAGTTTCACTGCTAAGAAGGATTTCTACAACTTCAAGATGGAAGAGAATGAAGATGTGAGTTCTTACCAGGCAAGGTTTGAGAAAATTACTGCAAACTTGACTGCTCACTCTACCAAGGATGAAGAAATCCTCCCTGATGAGAAAATCCTTATTATCATTGATGAGCTTCCTCATCGTCATGCGATGACTAAGGCCATTCTGAAATAGAATCCCAACATTGTCAAACTGACGTTCCATGAGGTCTTTAGCAAGATTAAGGAAGTATGACAATGAAGAGAAGGCTGGAAGAAACAAGGATTCCAATGACAAAGGAATCGCTTTGATGGTTGGAAAGGTTGTTGATAAAATTGAAAATGACCTCGATGACAATGATGGCTCCGATGATCCTGAGGTGGTGTTACTAACTAAAGTCATGCGTTCCCTTTACAACAAAGGAAGAAACAACAGAAGTGGGAACGGTGAGACTCGTGACATCAAAGACATCACTTGCTACAACTGCAATGAAAAGGGTCACTACTCTAGCTCATGCCCAAAGCCCAAGAAACCAAGCAAACCTTCTGGGAACGATGAGAAGAAAGCTTTCGTTGCTGTGTGGGACAATGGGGATGACTCAGATGGTAAAGACCCTGAATCCTGGAGTGGCAAGATGTGTGCAATGGCTATCAATGACTCTACGGAGGATCTCGAGGTAAATCCTGAAACATTTTTGAAGTCTCTTGTGAATTATGATAAGAAATCACTGATTGCTCTCATAAGGGAAATGTATGCTGAAAATTTGAAAACACAAGAGGAACTTACTAATTCTGAAGATGAGTGTAGTAGTTTAAAAGAAAACTGATCTAACACTACTAGTAGCTCTACTATTCCTTGTTCTTCATGTGATGCTAATCATGAGGAACTTCAGAGGTTAAAAAATGAAAAAGTCTATTTGCTTATGAATGAAGTCTCTAACAATACTGATGCAAGAAGTGTAGCTGGATCAACCAAGCTTGAGGAACAGATGTCTGAGATGAAAGCTTATGTTCACAAAATTCATTCTATGCTAGTGGAACAGAAAGCTAAAACTGACAACATTCAGTTTGTCGAAGCAAGGTATGGCATTGGTTACACAGGTTCCAAGAAAAAGGAAGATGATCCATCTATTTTGGAACTTCATGAAGCAAGAGATAGGGAACTACAAGATGCTAGAGAGAAGAATTGCAATCTTGAGGAACATGTCAAGGTTCTTGAGAGTGGACTGGATGAAAATCAGTCATGGTACACTGGACAACCTGCCCACAAGATCTTCCTCAAGCAGTCTCAAGGGAAGCAATCCAACGTTCCTTGTCCAGAACGTGCGAAGCAACGCAAAAGTGTTGTTCCCAACAGAAAGTATGTTTAGATGGATCAATTCAAGCTGTGTTGGTATTGTGGGGACAACAGACATTTGCAGAGAGACTGTGAAAAGAAAAAGAAGTTCTCTGAAGAGCACACAAAGAGAAGGAACAATAGGAGCAATAATGTGAACTTGAATGACTTCTATGATGATTCACATATGCATAATCATAATCATGCTAAATCTAGGAAGAAAACTGTTGTTATTGATCGGGCTATTCCTAGGGAACAATTGCATTATGTGTCTCGACCAGGTAAGGCTAAGCTTGCATGGGTCGCCAAACCTTAACTTTTTCTATGCAGGTTGAAGTGAGGGGGAACGAGAAGTGGTACATTGACAGCGCTTGTTCGTGCCACATGACCGAAAAAGAAGATCAACTCACCTCACCTTACTTCACAAACACTCAAGAGGGAGTGTTGCTCTTGGAGACAAGAGATGCAGATAAATCATTGGAACATGCGAAACTAAACTAAACTCCAATATCACAGTAAGAGAGGTAAGTTTAGTTCATGAACTTGGTTTTAGTTTGTTGAGTGTTGTACAACTTTGCGACCAAGGGAACAACAAGACGGTCTTTACCTCACAAGAATGCTACGTCAAAGATCGTGAAACCAAGAATATAATTCTGAGAGGAGTCAGATTCAAGGATGTGTACATTGTGGACAAGAATTTCAAGCCAAAGGAAGTTCTATGCTTTGCGTCTATAGCTGATGAGACGGAACTGTGGCATAGAAGGCTTGGACATGCAAATCTTCGACTCATTCACAAGCTGTATACAAAGGAACATGTTTGTGGTCTCCCAAATGTTCGATCAGAGTTCCATGGTGTCTGTGATGCTTGTGTGAAATGGAAACAGACCCGTTCCTCGTTCAAGATTAAACCTGATGTAACAACTTCTCAGCCTCTGGAACTGATTCATATGGATCTATGTGGTCCCATGAGGATAAAAAGTCATGGAGGGAACATGTATGTCTTCGTAATTGTCGATGATTATTCTAGATTCACTTGGACAATTTTTCTGTCTTCGAAGGATGAAGTCTTCTCCGAGTTCGAGGCGTTCATCAAGAAGGTGGAAACAAGTTTGGGAAAGAAGCTGAAGGCTATAAGGTCCGACCATGAAATGGAGTTTGAAAATTCTATGTTCTTCAACTTCTATGAAGAAAATGGAGTATCACACGACTTCTCCGTGCCTAGGACACCACAACAGAATGGGGTTGTGGAACAGAAGAACATGACTCTGGAAGACATGGCTAGAACTCTCCTCATTGTAAGCAATCTTCTAAGAATCTTCTGGGCAGAAGCTATTAACACTGCTTGTTATATTCTCAATCGTGTCATGCTTCGTCCCTTATTGAATAAAACTGCTTATGAACTATTAAGGGATCGCAAGCCCAATATTTCCCACTTGCGTGGTTTTGGATGCAGGTGCTACATTCACAACAATGGGAAGGATAACTTAGAAAAGTTTGACCCACGAAGTGATGAAGGGATTTTCTTGGGATATGCAAAGGCAAGCAAGGCATACAGAGTGTACAACAAGAGGCTACGCAAAATCGAAGAAAGCATCCACGTTGTCTTTGATGAGAACTCCAAAGGTTCCAGTGGCGAGTTAGAGACAACGTTCCCTGAGGAAAGCTATCCAAGAATGCAACGAGAAGATTCTGATGATGAAGACAATGGTCCTTCCTCTCGACCTAGTCCAGGTCGTGGGAACGGTACTTCTAATGTAGCTAGTGTCTCCCCATCTTTTCCAGACTCTTCTAGTACCGATAACTCTTCCAAAGAGGATACTTCAACCGATTCCGCACAAGATGCAACCGTTCCATCCTTATCTACTGCTGATTCAACACTCGTGCCCCCAACTAATGCAGATGCTATTGTCACTGTTCCATCTGGAACTTCTGGTGATGATATTGTTGATGATTCTCAAAGCGATGAAGAAGGAACAGACCAATTTAAAGATGCCCCATTGCCTCCATCTTCGACGGACGACTCTAAGACACAACCTGACGATCCATCACTACTCGTGTCAAAGAGTGTTCGAATCCAGAAGGCTCACCCCACTCATAATCTAGTCACACCTTTTGGTGAAAGAGGTTTGCGTTCTAAATTGAATATGTTTTGTGCTTTCCATGCTTTTATCTCTCTTGTAGAACCCAAGACTATCAAGGAAGCATTGAAAGAACCTGACTGAATCGTAGCTATGCAAGAGGAGCTACACCAATTTGAAAGGAACAAAGTCTGGCGGCTCGTTCCCTTACCTCGCAACAAACATGCTATTGGCACTCGCTGGGTGTATAGGAACAAGCTCGATGACTCTGGGGTAGTCACAAGGAACAAAGCAAGGCTGGTTGCTCAAGGCTACAATCAACAAGAGGGGATTGACTATGATGAGACTTATGCTCCATTGGCTCGCATTGAAGCTATTCGTCTTCTCATCGCCTATGCCGCTCACAAGGGATTCACATTATACCAAATGGATGTCAAGACTGCATTCTTGATTGGATATCTCCAAGAAGAGGTATATGTGAAGCAGCCCCCTGGTTTTGAGGATGCCAATTTTCCCTCACATGTGTATGCTTTGGACAAGGCACTGTATGGTCTTAAGCAAGCACCTCGTGCTTGGTATGATAGACTTGTACAATTCCTTCTCTCCAACGGCTATCGTCGAGGAACGATTGACAAAACTTTGTTCCTTCTGGAACAAGAAGGTAAGATTCTGGTGTGGCTCAAACAACAACTTTGTGGTTCCTTGGTCCCTGTCTTGTCTCATGGAATGGCACAATTCCTTGGTCCCTGTCTTGTCTCATGGGGTTCCAAGAAGCAAAACTCTGTGGCCCTCTCCACTTCAGAAGCTGAATACGTCGCCGCAGCAAGTTGTTGTGCTCAGGTATTATGGCTCAAACAACACCTGGAAGACTTTGGTATGTCTCTTGGCACCGTTCCCATTATGTGTGATAATACTAGTGCCATTAACATCTCGAAAAATCCAGTTCATCATTCATGTACTAAGCACATTGACATTCGTCATCATTTTCTACGTGATAATGTTGACATGGGCTTTATTAGAATGGAACATTGCAGGACTGAAAATCAAGTAGCAGACATCTTCACCAAAGCACTAGACAAAGGTCCATTCGAGTATCTTCGATTACTCCTTGGCATGATCTCTCTGAATTGAGGACCTTCACACCCATTATTCCCTCAATGCTTGGCTAATTTGTTTCACAGATATCATGAAGTATCTTGCTTACATTGCTTTTCTTGAACTTGCTATTTCATGATTTGTGTATGCTCGAATTGCCTTGTCTTAGGGTCTAGCTTCTTTGTCTTTTGATTTGTTTTGAATTACTTGATTGCATACTAACATCTTATTTGAGACCCAAAACAACCAATTTGATGACTGGACCCTCAATACAAGCCCACATGATAATTGGTTGTACAACCTACCATTACCTTGATTCAGGTAAATGTTCCCTATGATCCCTCTTTGATAAACCATTTTACTGGAAATAATTATCTGAGTTGTTTTCTCCCTACCATATGTTTGGATATACTATATTTTGTGTGAACCCATCATTGAAATATCCAGACAAGCCTCGCAAACACTCTTGGTCTCGGGGGGAACGACGACGGTTGCTCAGATTGAAGGGGAACAAATGTGTATGGAACGTGGAATTTGAATCAGTGGCTGGTATTTATTGGGGTGCAGGTGAACGTTGGAATGGCTCTCTGCGAGATTTGACTGCTCTGTGACAGGAACAATGACGTAGTAAACGAAGTTAAAAAGTGGTCATTAGAGGAAGAGCGAGAAACGATCTAATGATGGAAATTTTGCAAGACGGTTGAGATTTTTGGAAAGATTTTATCTTGTAAAAGATTTTATCTTTCCTATAAATACTTGCCATTCCATTCAAGCTCTCCACCGCCAATCTCTATTATTCTCTGCTCTCTCTCAAACCTCGCATCCCTATGCCATCTCTTATAGCTCAAAGTTCTTTGCTTTCCATGGATTCTCCAAGCAAAATAATCTCCACCGACAAGATGTTTGAGGCCGAGATGGACGCTTATATTCTCCAACTCCAACAGGCCATGGCCGCCCGTGTAACACCCTCAAATATATCCTTGAAAGGTATTACCGCCAGTGACCTCAAACGTTCTGTCCGATGTCACCCAAGGCTTAACCAGTCGATACAAATCATAAAACAACAGTTATAATACAAATATCATAACTTTCATTCGAACCATAGTTTCGGAATTTCAACATAATTCCAAATACATCAGAAATACAGCGAAAGTCTTTTAAAAGTAAATGACATAAGGTCTTGATCACAACGATCACCGCCGAGGATCTCAACCTAGATAAACTTATCAAAAACACCATTTGCCTTCATAGTTGTTCTAGCCTTCACGAAAATGCAATCTATCTGATGTGCCGAATCGAACGGATGACACCAGCCAACCATGCAAGGGAATAAATTCGGTTGGTTAGTCTAATGAAAGACTGTAGGATCGTGATTGTTAGATAAAAACTTAAGGAACTCAGAATAACGATTCTCAATTCCTTTCGCAGCGGAAATAAACAATCAAGCAAAAGACAAGTTCCTTATAGTGGAAACTTTGATTGCCAACTAGCAATCCAGGATAAAAACCACTACCTTTCTTTCGAAAGGATTTCAAAGTCTACTTCTTGATTTCTTATCTCTTTTGGTTACAGCTTATCCTAGGAACGAACACACAGTTCCTTTGCCTTACACACAGTTAGACAATCCTAGATAACTTAACACAATCAATAATCAATCCAAGAAACAGACTTTCGCACCTAAGAACTATCACTTACAGTCACAGGAACTTAGCACTCAGCTCTTCTTCCTTGACTGGTTCCTCTTGATCTCGGTTTGCTTTGATGATCTTTGTTTGGAGGTTCACACTAGATATTTGCTAATGAGTGTGAGTTCTTGTTTTGGTGCTTAAAGATAACCCTTGGGTTAGTCTTCCTTTTATAGAGAATTCTTCGCAGCTCGATCCTCTCTTGGTTCCCACGGATTGAGCTTGCCCTAGGATTGGTGGTTCTCCTTGATCCACGTTGTTCTTGGCATGTGCAAACAACCTAGGCAGCTCAGAATTTCTCTTGGTTGGTCAACTACCTCAGACGAGCCTTGTGGTGTCGTTGTCAAAACGCTTTCGTCCGAGGTTGAGTAAGCTGGCCGCTTGGGAACCGTCTGCTGGACAGCGACGTCTTCATGTGCTGTCGCTTTCATCGTCTCTGTCCGAGGTAGAGGTTCTCTAGGCATCTTGTTCTTTAGCTCTTGGACCTTGGCAGACTTTTGGAAGCTTCGGACAAGTCGTTTTCGACACCTTTTGTCTGAGGTTGTGTGTTCCCAGATTTCTCGGGAATCGTAATGTCGCAAGCTCCATTTCTGGGCACACCTGGGTTCCTCTGGATTCCTTCAGCTGTCTTGTTCCTTTGGTTCCCTTGTTCTATTTGGCTTTCCTGCCTTAGATACTTTCCTATGGTTCCTTAAAACACATATTTGAGATAAAGCATTAGTATCATAATATTTGTCATCTTCAAAAGTAGAGAAACTGAGGAAAGGAACTCTCAGGGGAACCGAAGTTCCAGAGTTCCGTTTCCTAACAATTTCCCCCTTTTTGATGATGACAAATATAAGGAACCTGGCAACATAATAGGAACATGAAATTCATGAGACCATATTGAGATAATGGGATTTACAACTTTACAGATAAGTGATAGATCATTCAATGGTTGCAAATTCCCCCTAAGCACGTGAACACGTTTATTTCAAATTCCCCCTTAGAAATAGAACTAGTTCAGAGTTCCTATTAATTCAGTAGTCTCCAAAGTTCAAGGTTCCTATCCTTTTCTTCCCCCTTTTGACATCATCGAAAAGATTAAGTATAAGTTAAGAACATGATATCGGAGTGAATATGCGATTACAGCAAGCCCATAAAATGTCATAATGAAAACTTAAGGCGAAGACAAATGAGCATGGGAACGAAACTGAAGATAATCATTAAGAACTTCACTTATCATTGATCAAACACACAAAATACCACAAGCAAACAACAAACAACCGACAAGACAAACAACAGATAGCAAGGAAGACAACAAAAGCAATCTTAAGAAAGACAACAAAAGGGATAGAAGAGGAGAGTAGGATCCTAAGGGAAACTACTAGCTCGCTGTGGCATTGCAGCACTGGGAACCTAGAACAAGCGTTCCTATGGCGTAGTAGCGGCCTCTTCTTCTGCATCCTTGTCGTCGGTTCCTACATTTTGGCCCGCGGCCTGATGAGCACTGATTGCACCTTGCCAATCCTTCTGCAGAACGTCCACCAGACTCTCAACAGCAGAACTGATACGCCCCAACTCTCTTACTTGATCATGGATGGCGACCGTGTTGGCAGTCGAGCCTTCCAAGATAGCTTTTTCAATACGATTCAACGCAAGGAGGATCGCAGAGGAGTCTGAAGAGGGGGGTTGCTGAGGGTGGGAACTAGAACGGCCCTGGGAACTCGCCTTTTCCTTAGGCGGGATTTCTTCTGTTTCAACAGGGTTGGGTTGTTGTTCCTTAGATTTCAGCTTCCGAACTATGTGCATGGTAAGACATTTGCTGTAGGCAGTCTCGGGTGCGTCTTCTGGGTACTGATTGAGGTTGGAGAGTAGCTTCTTGATGATGTGAGGGAAGGGTAAAGCATGGGAGTCATGGGATGCACAGAATTGCATGTGAGCCAGCACAATACGGGGAAGATCCAACTGAAAGCCGGAGAGCACTTTGTCCATGTAGATGGCGTCGGTGATGAGGACTTCGTTCCTGTGCTCTTGCCTGGGAACCAAGTTGCGAGTGATCCAAAAATGCAGTAGCCGGTTTGCGATGGAGAGATCCTTCGTCTCCAAAGATTAGGGGGATGCGCCATCATAAATTTTCTTGACGATTGCTCCTTTGGACTTGAAGCCCTTTCCCTTGGGCCATCCCTTCTTCTGAGGCAGAATGCCAAACCCAGACCTCGACTCAATCCCTAGAGCAGACGCGATTAGATTGGCGGACAGGGGAAAGCTAATTCCCTTCCATATGAGAATGGTGTCGTGACAGGGAGAGTTCTCCTTCTGGGGTACAAATTCCATAGATTGGTAAAACATCCGGACAACCTCGTCGGAAGCAGAGAAAGGCTCGCACAGTATCTCGTCCCACCCTTGGAACTGCAACAGAGAGTGGAACTCATCCAAAGCTTCTCCATAGAGTTTCTCATCCTCTTCTTCTAACGCCTGGGTCCAGAATTCTCTGCCGATAATGAGAGGTTTTAGGATCTTCCTTTTGGAGAAGGAAGAGGAGACAGAGAGGGTGGTGGATTTGGCCCTTTTTGTGGATTTGGTTTCATAGGGAACAATGGCTTGGGAGCTTCTCTTCCTCTGTTGCATTCTTGTGGCGACAGAGGGGCCTGGGTTGGAAGTTTTGGATTTGAGGCTGATCGGGGAAGGCACGGGGCTAGGGATCTCTTGAAGGGATTTATCCGGAGAGGAATCATGCGACCCGCCTTCAGAAACTGATTTTGTGACTGATTCTGAAGCCAAAGTGATGGCTTGCTCCTCTTCTTTGGGCATGGTTGGTTCCTCTTCTACCTTTTCCTTAGCCTTTGGTGGTTCCTCAAGCTTCTCTTCTGGTTTCTCTGCCGGTTTCGCCATAGGGTTCTCTTTGGGGAGGGATTTTTGAGAGGTGGAGGGGGAAACAGGCTTGGAGGAGGAGGCTTTAGCCTTCTTTTCGCGAAAGGCTTGAAGAAAAGTAACCTCTTCTTCATCCATAACAATGAGTGGGTTAGGGTTGGCCATTTGAGAGGAGCTAAGAGGATTTCTGTGTAAGGAGAAAGAGAGGTAGAGGATCAGAGAGATGGAGAGCTTGTGTGATCAACTCGGAGCAACTGAGCACCTCTTTAAGTGCGTTGAAGATCTGGGATGGCCAAGAAGTGAGGTGACTGTTGACGCAAATCCAGCCGTTGAGAAGATCAAGGCAAATCCGAAGCATTGAAGAGAGTTGCAGCTTTTTGGAACGACTAATTTAAATTCAAAATATGACCCATTCCGAGAAGAGGGAGGTCTGCCACTGATGAGACATGCCTTATCCCTGCCAATATGCCATAAATAGCGTCTGGGAGAGCCAAGCGAGCCGTTGGAAAGACGCGATGTTCTGGTCCTTTCTGGCAACATTTTCAGCGAGCTAGAGGAATGTATGGGAACCTTTGGTGTGGGTGGAGACAAATGAACCAAAAATAGTACGTTCCCATACAAGGAATCAGGGTAGGCTATTTATCGTATTGCATAATAATTCTCAGAGAAGGTTTAGAGATGGATCATAGAGAATTAAATTGAGCAATGAGGCAAGGGTAGGTCTTAGTACACAATCATCATTTCAGCTTGTAATGTTGGGTTAGAAATATGATCAGATTGTGACTTTTGGGCCATCAAAGAAATTTGAACAATGAGGAGTTGAGAAATAATGATAATCAAAAGGAAACGAACCAGAAAAATTTATCTAAGCCTTTATAAGAAACCATTATGACAAGAAGGGTTTGTAGCAGAAGATATAACACAAGGACATCAAGACTCAACAAGTTAAATATCTTAAACTAGTCAATCAGGGGAACTTGGAAAGAATTCTCAGAACTAAGGTCACTACTGAGTAATAGGAATCATTCCTCGTTCCAATCTGAGGTTTTCAAAAGGAACTCTATTCAATGCCTTGGTGAATATATCTGCAATTTGATCTTCAGTTCTACAAAATTTCATAATGATGTTTCCCTTCTCAACATGATCTCTAAGGAAATGATGTCTAATGTCAATATGCTTGGTCCTAGTATGATGCACAGGATTCTTAGAAATGTTTATAGCACTAGTGTTGTCACAAAGAATAGTGAGAGGGCCATAAGACATACCAAAGTCCGCGAGTTGTTGCTTTAGCCAGAGAAGTTGGGAACAACAAGAGGCAGCTGCAATGTACTCGGATTCTGTGGTGGAGAGGGAGACTGAAACTTGTTTCTTTGATCCCCATGACACAAGGCAAGGGCCTAGGAACTGTGCCATTCTAGAAGTGCTCTTTCTATCCACCAAATATCCAGCATAATCAGCATCAGTGAAACCCATGAGCTCAAAGAGACATTCTTTGGGGTACCAAATGCAGAGATCGTCAGTTCCCTTGAGATATCGAAGTATTCTCTTTACAGCAGCCAAGTGAGTTTCTCTTGGACAAGATTGGAACCTAGCACACAAGCCAACAGCAAAGACAATGTCTGGTCGACTAGCGGTTAGGTACATGAGTGAGCCTATCATACCTCTATAGAGCTTCTCCTCCACTAGAGGACTCGAGTGGTCCTTATCCAGATGGGCAATGGTGGATATGGGAGTGGAGAGAGGCTTGCATGAATCCATTTTGAACTTCTTCAGTAGTTCCCTGACATACTTCTGTTGGTGGATTTGAATACCATCTTCCTTTTGAGTAATTTGTAATCCGAGGAAGAATGTGAGTTCCCCAATTAAACTTATTTCAAATTCACTGCTCATCAAGTCTTTGAACTTGTCTACAAGGGACAGGTTAGTGGAACCAAAAATGATATCATCAACATAGATTTGAACCACTAAGATGTTACCTTCTTCTTCTAGGATGAATAGAGTCTTATCAATAACTCCACGCCTGTAGCCATTTGAGAGTAGAAACTGGGCAAGACGATCATACCAAGCTCTGGAAGCTTGCTTGAGGCCATAGAGTGCCTTGTCTAGAAAGTAGACATGATCTGGATGATCGTCGTCTTCGAAACCAGGAGGTTGCTTGACATATACTTCTTCTTGAAGAATTCCATTGAGGAAGGCTGTCTTCACATCCATTTGGAACAACTTGAACCCTTTGTGAGATGCGAAGGCAATCAACAACCTTATTGCTTCGATCCTTGTCACTGGAGCATAGGTTTCATCATAATCAATTCCTTCTTGTTGATTGTATCCTTGAGCCACAAGTCTTGCTTTGTTCCTTATCACAGCTCCTGTATCATCTAGCTTGTTTCTGAAAACCCATCTGGTTCCTATGATGTGCTTATCCTTGGGGCGAGGAACCAGATGCCAGACTTTGTTCCTTTCAAATTGATGAAGCTCTTCTTGCATGGCTTGGATCCAGTCCGCATCCTTCAGTGCCTCACCTATGTTCTTTGGTTCCACAATAGACAAAAAGGAATTAAAGGCAAAGAAAGTTAAATGTTCGTACCTGATTGGAGGCTTGACGACTCTTCTTTCTCTGTTGGAAGCCAAAGTATTTGATGTGGAGACATTTTGAGTTGAGCATTCAGCTTCCTGGTTGGGGTCACCTTCTCCATTGAAGAACATGTGGGAAGATGAATCATTGAGGTCTCCACAGATGTTGTCGTCATGCTCATGGTTCCCAGAAATAGATTGTTGTTCATTATCCATTGGAACTGGTAGAGAAGCCATTTGAGGGTTCCGTTCAGTAGGGCAGGAACTGGGTGGAGTGACATCTTCATCTGGATCTTCTTAGGATGACTTGGGAAATGGATCTTCAAAGGAACTGGTGGTGTTCTGCACAATCTTTCCGAGTGATTTTTCATTAAAGATAACATGAACACTTTCTTCTACCTTTTTAGTCCTTTTGTTGAAGACCTTGTATGCCTTGCTGCCTGAGGCATATCCAATGAAGATTCCTTCATCACTTCTTGGGTCGAACTTGCCAAGATTGTCCTTCCCATTGTTGTGCACAAAGCACTTGCATCCGAACACCCTTAGATGAGAAATGTTGGGAACTCTTCCTCTTAGGAGTTTATAGGGTGTCTTCTCTGTGATAGGGCGAAGCATGGCTCTATTGATGATGTAGCATGCTGTGTTGATCGCCTCAGCCCAAAATGATTGGGAGAGTCCACTTGAGATCAACATAGTTCGAGCCATGTCTTCCAAGGTCCTATTCTTTCTCTCCACTACTCCATGTTGTTGAGGAGTGTATGGTGCAGAGAAGTTGTGATCAATGCCATTCTCACTGCAAAAGGTTAGAAATTCTCCATTTTCGAATTCGGTACCATGGTCAGACCGAATAGCATTAAGTGAACAATCAATGGATTTTTCTAACAAGGGAACCAGGTCTTTAAAGCGATTAATGACTTCACTTTTAGATTTAATGAAAATGGTCCAAGTAAAGCGAGAGAAGTCGTCGACAATAACAAAAATATACATGTTCCCTCCTAGGCTTTGAACTCTCATGGGTCCACAAAGATCCATGTGGATGAGCTCAAGAGGCCTTGAGGTGCTTACCATGTTTTTGGATTTGAAGGAACTACGAGCCTGTTTTCCTTTTACACAGTCATAGCATGGTTCCTTAGATGTACCACTCAGCTTTGGCAATCCTCTGACTAGTTCCTTTGAGTGTAGCTTTTGAATCAGCTTGGTGCTAGCATGACCGAGGCATTGGTGCCACAACTCAGCTTGGTCATTCACGGTTGAGAGACACAGTTTCTCCTTGGGGACGAAGGATGGATCAACAATGTAAACATTGTTGAATCTCTTTCCTTTTAGGATGATTTGTCCTGAGGAGTCAAGAACTGAGCATTCGTTTGATCTAAATCTGACTTCATTGTCTCCTTGATCACACAGTTGTGACACACTTATTAGATCAAAACCAAGACTATCAACAAGGTGAACTTTGTTTACCTGAATGTGATCGTTGAGTTTCACAGTTCCTATTCCACAGATTTTCCCTTTGCTTTTGTCTCCAAAGGATATGTTCCCTCCTTGGAGAGGTTGAAGAGAGGTCATTTGATTTCTTTTTCCGGTCATATGGCATGAGCAACCACTGTCAATGTACCATAGTTGGGATTGCCTCTCTTCTTTCTGCACATAAGGGAACTAAGATTTCTGAACCCAGCGAAGCTTGGCTTTACTGGGGGATTAGCATTTCGAGTCTGTGAATAATCAGGGAGTTGGTTCCTTTCCTGGTGATAAGCACTTTTCTCCCTTTCAAAGTTCCTTTTCTTAGCACAATTAGTGTTGTAATGGCCATTCTTACCACAATAGGTACATAAGCGGTTGTAGACAACATGACCATACTTTCCTTTCCCTGGCCTAAAAGGTTTTTCATTTATTTTGTTGAAATCAACATTGTTTTTAACCTTACTATTGGCCATGTCAACATACTTTTTGTGAGCAAAAGAATTGGTGAACCATTGATTTTCAGGAGTCATTTTTTCTTTTCCTTTTGGTTCCCTCTTAGGGCTTTGAGAACCTTCATTGAGATGTTTGGCAACCTCAGCCTTGTTCTCAAGCACCATGATCTTCTCTGATAGGAACTGATTCCTGTCACGAGAGGTGGCAAGAGCAATGCTGAGGTTCTCATTCATCTCAACAAGTTCTCGTCTGGCCTTTTCATTTTCAGCATCATTGTTATCCTTGTTGTTGACATATCCTATTCCATGACGTTGCCTCACAAAGACAGTTTGATTTATCGTTTTTTCATTAATGGAATCAGTGAGATTGTCTAACCTATCAATAATGGACTGAAGCATTTCATTTCCAATAGAGTTAGCATGCAAAGGAACTTTAACATAATCTATGCCAGATTCATCGCAAGATTTGCAGATTTTAAGGTGACTAGCATGCACGTTCCTAATTTCAATCAGTTTGGAGTGAGTTTCAGCTAGGTCTTTCTCAGTTTCATCAAGTTTCTTACTCTAAACAGAATTCTCAACAGTTAAGTATGCAATTTCATCTTCACAATCATCAAGTTTCTGTTGAAGGGAACTGGTTTCCTTTCCTAGTTTCTTTATGATCTTAAGAAGTTGTTTCTTATCACAATCAACTAGGGATTTTAAGAGATCATCAGAAGTTACCTCAAGTTCTTCTGAGTCGCTTGAGTCTTCTTTTGCCATGAGACATCTTCCTCCAGAGAAGCCGCTCAGATCCAGTTCCTCATCTGAGTCTTCTCCCCATGAGGCTACGAGAGCCTTCTTTCTCTGAGGTTTTTCTTCTTCCTTGGAGTCTTCCTTGTTGGGACAGTTCTTAGCGTAGTGTCCCTTCTCTTTGCACTCGTAACAAGAGACTTCCTTTAGATCCCTTCTGGGTCCGTTGTAGAAGGACCTGCCCTTTTGGAACCTTCCCTTCACAAAGAATTTTTTGATATTCTTTGAGAAGAGGGTTGTTAGCTCGTCCTCCTCTTCTTCCAAGTCTGAGTTCTCTTGCTCCATCTCAAGCCTTGAGAAAGCTTTGAAGATCTTAAGGGCGATTCCTTTCTCCGGTTTCTTATCGGCATTGGCTTTAGTGTGCTCTCCTTCTTCAACTTCCAGTTTCCCTATGACTTGGGTCAAGGGAAGGGATTGGATGCTTGGAGTGTTCTTCATGATTCCTTTGAGAAGGGTGAACTTGGAGTTGAGTCCATTGATGATCACTAAGGACTTGGAGACTTCATCAAGATCAACTCCCGCCGCCGTCAACTTTCCAATTAATCTGTTGAAGCGAGAGTAGTACTCTGAGATGGTCTCAGTTTCCATCTATTTGAAGGTGTGGTATTCTCCTTCCAAAGCAAACTTTCTGCTTTGCTTTAGTTCCTCACTTTCTTCATGCATCTCCTTGAGAGCTTTCCACATCTCTTTGGCCGTCTTGATTCCCATGACCTTGTCCATGTCCTTTCTGTCCAATCCATTGAGGATGAACTGCATGGCCTTGGCATTCTTCTCCATGATAACATAGTGTTCTGGTTTCCAATCTTCTTCCTTCATGGTGAGGTCGACATAGCCATCTCCATTTTCGACTATCCTCCAGCATTGGTAGTCGTTGGTCTTGATGTGGCTTTCCATGCACTTTTCCCACCATGTTTCTTCTCCTTTCTTTCGGAGATGTGGCTTGTTGGTGGAGATTCCGAGCTCAAACTTGCTTGGTTGAGACATGATCTGCAAACTTATCAAAGATCTAGAGCTTTTCCTACTCTGATACCAATTGTAGGATCGTGATTGTTAGATAAAAACTTAAGGAACTCAGAATAACGATTCTCAGTTCCTTTCGCAGCGGAAATAAACAATCAAGCAAAAGACAAGTTCCTTATAGTGGAAACATTTGATTGCCAACTAGCAATCCAGGATAAAAACCACTACATTTCTTTCGAAAGGATTTCAAAGTCTACTTCTTGATTTCTTATCTCTTTTGGTTACAGCTTATCCTAGGAACGAACACACAGTTCATTTGCCTTACACACAGTTAGACAATCCTAGATAACTTAACACAATCAATAATCAATCCAAGAAACAGACTTTCGCACCTAGGAACTATCACTTACAGTCACAGGAACTTATCACTCATCTCTTCTTCCTTGACTGGTTCCTCTTGATCTCGGTTTGCTTTGATGATCTTTGTTTGGAGGTTCACACTAGATATTTGCTAATGAGTGTGAGTTCTTGTTTTGGTGCTTGAAGATAACCCTTGGGTCAGTCTTCCTTTTATAGAGAATTCTTCGCAGCTCGATCCTCTCTTGGTTCCCACGGATTGAGCTTGCCCTAGGATTGGTGGTTCTCCTTGATCCACGTTGTTCTTGGCATGTGCAAACAACCTAGGCAGCTCAGAATTTCTCTTGGTTGGTCAACTACCTCAGACGAGCCTTGTGGTGTCGTTGTCAAAATGCTTTCGTCTGAGGTTGAGTAAGCTGGCCGCTTGGGAACCGTCTGCTGGACAGCGACGTCTTCATGTGCTGTCGCTTTCATCGTCTCTGTCCGAGGTAGAGGTTCTCTAGGCATCTTGTTCTTTAGCTTTTGGACCTTGGCAGACTTTTGGAAGCTTCGGACAAGTCGTTTTCGACACCTTTTGTCCGAGGTTGTGTGTTCCCAGATTTCTCGGGAATCGCAATGTCGCAAGCTCCATTTCTGGGCACACCTGGGTTCCTCTGGATTCCTTCAGCTGTCTTGTTCCTTTGGTTCCCTTGTTCTGTTTGGCTTTCCTGCCTTAGGTACTTTCCTGTGGTTCCTTAAAACACATCTTTGAGATAAAGCATTAGTATCATAATATTTGTCATCTTCAAAAGTAGAGAAACTGAGGAAATGAACTCTCAGGGGAACCGAAGTTCCAGAGTTCCGTTTCCTAACAAAGACTATGCAAGGGTTAAAAGCAGAGTGGTTCTAAGTAGTCGTATTAGGTTAGACTCATCGCTTCTCGAATAACAACCGATGACGATAGTCAACCATCATACTCCTACTGGAATATACGAAAAGGCATGATCAAGAGAAGATTCTGAAAGACCGAGTCTTACAGCAATCAACCCAACAGAAGACTTCAATGAATTGAGTCTTATCGGAAGCATGACAAATGTTGGAGACTCAGAATCCTCCTTCTAGGCCTTGTCCTTGTTGAGAAAATACTCAAGAAGCAGTGAAAGGATGTTCTTGATTTCGCGCAATTCAGTCAACATCTGGCTTTGCACAGAGGCACCTTTAGATGTTCTCTCTCCAGTTTCCCGCTTCAAAATATCAGATACATGCAGAGTTCCCTTGCTGTCTCCCTGAAACTTCATTTTGTTCACATTCACCATATCTAGTTCGGTGACCAGGGGAACTTCACCTTTTGCTTTGTAAGCCCCTTCTGCTTGCAGAATCAGCTTGATGACATTTGGATAGGCAAGGGAATGAGTCTTGGCACTGCATTTTGCCATGTGTTGTAGAATGATCCTAGGAAGATCAATCTTCTCCATCTGCCAAAACCTGTCCAACAACAGCAGATCGGTGGCAGTGATTGTGTTTCTCTTCTCCTGCCTAGGAACGACAGCCTTCATAATGATGTGATGTGCTATTCGCTGAGACAGAGTAAGAGCAGACACATGAGTGGCTGGAATTTTGGATTTGAAAAGTCGCTCAGCACTAGCCTCCTTGGCCATTTTCAAAGCATCTGTGTTCTTCTCACCAGAGATTTCGCAAAACCCTTCAGTAGAGATGGACAACAGTCGAGCAACTTTGGACACAGTGAAGGACAGATCTTCATCGTTGATCGACGTTGTTCCCACCATAGTGGCGGTAGTGTTGAGTTGGAAGGAACGGTAGAACTCCCTGATTTGGCCAGGGTTGGCCATGACACGGTTGGAAAGGAAGTGTTCCCAACCTTGAAATTTGAGTCGCTCCAAGACATCTTCGAAGCCGTTGGCGACTAGGAACCCTTCTGGGATAAAGAGGTGGGGAATGATCTTTTTCCCATCAACATATTTTTCTTCCAGCTTAGCCTTCTTCCTGGGCTCAGTCTTGGCCTCGATCTTCTTTGCAGATCACATACGTTCTTTTAGAGTACCTAGAGGAGTCTCACAGACGGCAGACTTAGTTGGGGTGGAGAAGTCGGTGGACGCTCGTTGTTCCCCTAAGTACTCAACATTTGGGCCCTCATCATCCTCAGAGCCAATCGTGTTTTTGCGCTTGCGACTGGGCTCCATAGTTTCCAGAGGATGAAGACCTAGATCGACCTCTACAACAGCCATGGCCTCCTCCTCTTCAGCTTCTTTTGATTTATGAGAGGAGTTAACTTCGTCTTCTGGCTCAGTGACGGTCACCATCTCCTTGGAGGCATCAGTTTCTTGGACCTGTTCCACCGATGGCTGTTCCCCCTAAGGTTGTTCCTCATGAAGTTCAGCGATTGAGGAGGTGACCTCTTTGGCTATTTCCACCACAGCAGCAATGGAGGTGGTGTCATTGGATTGCGGAGTCTTAGCAGCCTGGAGCACCTCAATTGAGTGCTTGAGAGCACTGAGTTGCTCCTCAGTGAAAGCAGAGACGTCAATGGCGGGGGTAGAAGAAGATGTGGGAGTAGACATGATGATGTGGTTGTGTTTGGAGAGAGGATATATGATGATTTAGGGTTTGAAAACGGCAAAGAGCAAAGAGAAGGAAATTTGGGTGATGGAGAGAGAGAATATGTGAAACAGTGGGTGCGTCGGGTTGTGGTGAGGGTTATGTTTTATAGAAGGCAAGAGATTTGGGAAGACAATAAGTAAGGAAAGGTGAGGATTGGCTTACCCGGAATCTCGCCATTGACATCTTTTAAAACGGCAACCAGATCTTTTCTCTCTCTACAGGTAACTGCCATTTTCTTCTCGTTTCTCGCAATCACACTGTTCCTCGCTGTAGAGATATCAAATCACCATTGAATGCAAGTGGCACAAAGAGCAACGTTCACCTGCAACTCTCAACGTTAAGCAAGTTGTTCCCATTCACTGTTCCTTTTGCAGTTCCCCCTTAGGCAGAGCGCCATACAGATGACTCTGAGTTGCTTGAGTGGATAGAAAGGCTAGTTTGGATATTTTAATGGGTTCACACAAAATTGCAAAGATATATCCAAAAAAAAATATAGGTAGGGAACAATGACGATCCAGATAATGATTCCCAGTAAAATATGGTAAATAAAGAGAAGTTCATAGGGAACGTTTACCTGGATCCAAGCTTGAGACGACAGTGCAACCAATTATCATTTTGGCTTGTAATGAGGGTGCAGATAATCAAATCGGTTGTTTTGGGCTTGAAAGAAGATGTTATCATGTAAAAATAAAGCACATATGATCAAGAATAGAGTTTGCAAGAAGTTTTTGATGTAGTGTAACACAAAGCACATAGCAAGAATAATAAACAAGTCATTTGCAAATAACATGCGACAAAGCAGCTGTTCCCTTGTTTAAAAATGATCGATCTAGCCAATCACTGAGGAAATAGTGGAAGTGGAGTTCCTCAATTTAGAGAGATCATCCCAAGGAGCATTCTCAAATACTCAAAGGGTTTTCTATCCAGTGCTTTGGTGAAGATATCTGCAACTTGTTCCTCTGTCCTGCAATGATCCATTCTAATGAAAATTTTCTCAACATTATCACGAAGAAAATGGTGACGAATATCAATATGCTTAGTACGTGAGTGATGAACATGATTTTTGGAAATGTTGATAGCACTAGTATTATCACACATAATGGGAACGATGCCAAGAGACATACCAAAATCCTCCAATTGTTGTTTGAGTCATAATACATGGGCACAACAAGAAGCAGCAGCGACGTACTCAGCTTCAGCGATTGAAAGGGCAACAAAATTTTGTTTCTTTGATGCCCAAGAGACAAGACATGGGCCAAGGAACTGTGTCGTCCCTAATGTGCTTTTGCGATCCACAAGGTGACCAGCAAAGTCAGCATCAGTAAAACGTACAAGTTCAAACCCACTGTTCCTTGGATACCAAAGACAGAGGTTGTCGTTCTCTTTCAAGTATCGCAAGATCCTCTTAACCTCAGTTAGGTGTGACTCCTTAGGATTTGCTTGAAACCTAGCACAAAGGCACACACTAAACATAATATCTGGCCTACTTGTTGTTAGATAAAGTAAGGAACCAATCATGCCTCTATACATTGTAGCATCGACATCTTGGCCATTCAAGTCTGCATCAAGACGAGTGTTAGGAGAAATAGGTGTATCAATAGGTTTAGCTTTATCCATACCATACTTCTTCAACAGTTCCTTGATGTATTTTTGTTGATGTACTCTTGTTCCCTCAGAGGATTGAGAAACTTGTTATCCGAGGAAAAAGGAAAGTTTCTCAATCATGCTCATCTCAAATTCACTGCTCATGAGATTTTTGAACTTTTCTACAAGGGCAGGGTTAGTGGAACCAAAGATAATATCATCAACATAGACTTGAACTACGAGAATCTCACCTTGATTGATTTTCACTCAACCCACTCTCCAGAGTTTTCACACGCTCTTCTAGGTATAAGTTCATATCCCTAGTACTCTGAAGTTCCCTATCCTTCATCTCTCTAAGCTCAGGTATGGTTAGCTCATGTTCTTCACTCTCTTGTTTTTCTCCTTTGTACCCCAGACCATACTTGGGTTCAACAAAGGTAATTTCTTTTTCCTTAAGCTTTTGCTCAACTAAGATAGAGTGAATTTTATCAATCTGAGCTTTCAACTGAGATAGTTCCCTAACAGTGCTAAAGGAGCTAGGATCATTGTGAGTAACATCACTTCTAACGCAAGGAACAGTAGAGGAACTAGCAAGTTTAGATAAAGATTCATTCAATTCAATGCATTTATCCTCAGCATTACTTAGGTCGTTTTGGGTTTTAAGATTCTCATTATACATGCTTTTGATAAGAGAGATCAATGACTTTTTATCAAAATTGACAAGAGATTCAAAGAAGGTTTCAGGATCTACCTATTGTTCTTCACTTGATGACTTCAAGGTCATTGCACACATTCTGTCGTTCCCCCATGACTCTGGCTCGTCATCGTCAAAGTTGGCACAATCATCTCCCCAGACAGCGACGAAAACCTTCTTTTTCTCGTTCCCAGAATTTTCACCATTGTTGTCTGAGTTGTTCCCTTTAGGGCACTTATTGGCATAGTGACCCATTTCCTTGCAGTTCAAGCAAGTAACATCCTTGATGTCTCGTTTCTCACCATTGTTCCCATCATTCCTGAATGATCGACCTTTGCGATAGAGAGTACGCATGGCTTTGGTGAGAAGAGCAGTTTCTGGATCTATACCATCCAAGTTGTCCTCTTTGTTGTTTTCTATCATCTCGAAAGCCTTTTCAACCATCAAGGCAATGCCTTTAGGTTTAACATATTTGTCTTCTTCATCATACTTTTTAATCTTCCCAAATACTTCATGAAGTGTGAGTTTGAGAGTATTAGGATTCTCCTTGAGAATTGCTTTAGTCATCTTGTGCCTTGGAGGAATTCCATCGATAATGATGAAAATTTTCTCCTTGGGAAGTATTTTCTTTTCATCGACATCGTGAGCAACAAGTCTAGTGGTGATTTTCTCAAATCTGGATTGATAAGAGGAAACAGTCTCACCATCGATCATGGCGAAGTTATAGAAGTCTTTCTTTGCTTGGAAACGATCAAGCTCTCTAAGATCAGAACTTCCCATGTACATCTGTTCCAAGGCTGTCCACATATCCTTTGTAGTTGCACAAGAGTGTAATTTGGATGCATCTTCAATGTTGATAGTGTTGTTGATAAACATATGAGCCTTAGAATTTTTCTCCATGATTCTGAAATCATCTGGGCTCCAAGGTTTTATTCCTTTGATTACATCTTCAGCAACCTTTTCTTCACCAACCTCAATGACTCTCCAGCATTGGTAGTCATTACTCTTCAACCAGTATGTGAAGAGGTCCTTCCAGTGTTGAAACTTTTCACCGATAGGCAGGAACGGAGGTTTGTTGTTCCCAAGCCCAACTTCATGAGTGGAAGCCATTGGTACCTGTGAATCTGAAAAGAACACACAATCTAGAGCAAACCTGCTATAATACCAATTGTTGAATCGTAGTGTGTTAGACAGGCAACGGTGTGACTGTTCCTTGGGCAACGGTGTGACTGTTCCTTGGGCAGCGGAATATAAAGATTAAAAGTAACAAGTAATTTCCCAAAAACAAATACTTGTATTATTAAGAATTATACAATCTCACAAGTCTTATCTCCACCTATACCCTAGGTTAAAGACTTTGAGTGCAATCAACTCCTAACGACACAAGAACAAAAACAAGACCTTTAGCAAGAACTACCCGTACCTTGCCTTAGAACTTCGATCTCAGTTCTCACAAGAGTTCCTTGGTATGCTTGATGGTTATAGTTGAGATACCTTTCCTCAAGGCAAATCTCATCTATATATAGGGTCTAACAAAAATCCTATTACCAAATATCTAACAATTGACATATATGGTAACAACAAATAATTTCGTTACCAAATAAGTTTATCAGACTATAAACACATGGTTTTCTTATATAAATTTTCCTAAGACTCATTATCTTCTTCTTCTTCTTCTTCTTCAAGCAAAACTCGAAATCTCGTTTCCTTGTATAATTGAGTCTATCTGGGAACAGCTGGCACATATCTGCGTTCCTCATCGTTCCACAGATGCTGTTTCCATATATAGAGTTTTCCTTGTATAGGAACCACGCGTGTCAGATTTCCAATTTGCTTTCGCGTAACAGTTCCTTGTTTCCACAACGTTCCTTAGCTCTTCTCTGCTTTCTCTTCTTCATGTGTTTTTCATTGTTCCCTTATTCTTTCATAAGACATGAAACTCATAGGAACAAAAAAAAAACATAAAACCTAATGATGTTTATCATCATCAAAACCAGAGGGAACGTCAAGGTTCCAACACAAAATAATTCAACACTTTGGTTCTGTATTAACTCAATGTATCCACTTAAAATAACACCTAAATAGTGAATGTTTAAACTACTTCTATAGAAATTTGATATGAGATACAACTTTTGTTATAAAGTTCACAAAATAATTTTGTTTCATCCCAGATTACATTAATAACACAGTAATTAGTAAAGTATAATGGAATACCTTATATATATATATATCATTTCGCTATTTAAAAACCGATCATAAATTTCGATAAATTTGATTGTATATATTTTATAAAGTATACTAATATAGTATAATATAAACTAATCTAATTATAAACAAAATTAAATTAAACATGTTATGAACCCGTATGTAGCACGGGCACACATGTAACTAGTGCTATGAAAACACAAGATAATTAATTTTGTTAATTGGCAAGCTTATGGATCTTATTTTGGTTGTTCCCTCTACCATTGCAAGCAAACCTTCAATATATATATTAATATTCGCTATCAGCAAATCAACAAGCAACCACCTTTTGTCAATATAAGATTATCCTCAAGACAAGCTAATATAGACTATATAGTACAATGTCATGCGTACACTTTATTTCAAGCTAAGCCCTTGTAATCATGATAAACAATCTCATATAGATTAACCTGAAAAACGGACATCCAGCACATCTACAGGCATCATTTTTTCTACTATCATATACGGAGTATATTCTTGTGACAAATCAACCACTTTTTTAATTCATTAATGCAAGGTTAAGACGCTAACGCCCAATTCTTCTGCCATAGTCCATGCACTTACGTGCAAGTAAATAACCAAGGTCATGCTATGCTATGTATCTATATCTACTTAAAAGTTGATTTTCTTATCATTCAATGCTAGTTTTTAAGTAGATAATTAGGACAAAATAATATATGGCAAAAGTCGTCTTTATTTAGCAAAGTTTTTTTTGTAAGGATTTTCAAAACACTTACCAAATTAAAAATAAAATTTTTAATTTCTTTATCATAAAACATGCCCTCACTCTATAAAATGTTTTAAACCAAGCAATGAGTGCCCTATAGAAAAATACAAAAAATGTCCATAAAATTTTAAATGATCGATTGAATCCTCAATGTTATATTGATGTAAAAATTCAACTATGAAGTTTAAACATTATTGGTCATATTATGGTATTTTTTAAGGAAACATTTTGGTAGAATTCAAAAACTATATAGCAAAAAAGTTATGTATCGATAAAAGTTAGAATTAAAAAATATAAATAGATATATAAAAAAAGATAGTCATGATTAAAAAATTCTTATTTAAAAATCAAGAATTCAAGATTTATTCAACTCTACCTCTCTTATTTTTTTCAATTCTATTCAAACTGAACCCTTTAACGACAAATCAACAAATATTATCAAGTTCTCTACATCGTGATAATGACAATCTAATAGGTTAGATTAGAAGAATTTGTTTGATGTGACTATTTATAAAGACTTTTATAGAAATATGTATTTTCTTATTAAAAGTTGCTTGGATAAAATGTATTTATCAATAGAAAAATATATGTAGTATAATTAAGAGAAATGTGTAGAAAATTCTACTTTTACACAACTTTTAAAACGCTGAAAATATTTTTTCTTAAGAAATACCTCTGTGAACTCCTCAATTTTTCAAAATAAAAGCAACACAATTTTGAATTTCTTACTTTCTCAAAACAAAGAACAAAAAACTAGAACACGATTTAGATAATGTTATTATTTTTAATTTCATTTTAAAAATAATCTGGTATAGATTTTTTCTCCTTTTGGGAGTTCTTCTTTGATATCTATATCCCGTGTCTTTTCCGTCAACTGTTACCTTTTTAGGGTTCGTATCATTTCCTCTGTTGATTTTTTGTTCAATAGATCGTAGAAGATCAAAAAAGCTCGATGGAGAAACATTCATGGTTGCTCCACCCGCTAGAGCCAGAGCTGATTTAATACTTTCAAAATTGTATGGTATTGAATGAACACACTTAATGCACAAAAATGCAAACTTTATTTTAGATATAGAAGATTTCTAAAACATTCACAAAAACTTTCATCAAAATATAAACACATCCCTACAAAAACAAACTTCCACTTTAATTCAAAATTAAAATTATACTTCTAACCAAAATTATAAAAAATAAAATAACCCGCTTCTTATGTACAATCATAACATTTTATACCTAGCATACTTACATTTAAATAAATATCAAATAATATATGTCTAACATAAAAAACAGAATAACGATCCATGTATTACAAACTTATTTTATATATCGTGACACTATATATACACAAATAGCCCGTACTTAATTTCTAGTTGATTTGATATATAGATGCTGGAACAGATTAAATACTTGCTTGATTCCGTGCCATACACAGGATTTGGACTAACCTTGTTTATAATTTAGTGTAAAAAATTGGAAGAATATCAAAAAAAATTATATGATTGTAAATTATAGTTTAAAAATATTCCGAAGTCCCAAAATAGACATACGAACCTAAGTATTTAAAGAGAGTAAAATCTAACTAGTGTCTATTTAGTTTATGTTTAGAAAACTTAAAAAATAGCAAAAACCAGGACCAAAATACAAAAAAAAGAGACTCTAGTCTAAAGAGAATCTTCATAGCTCCCCTCTGGAGCCGACCCTAAAAGGCCCTTCTGTAATTGCCTCACCGACTCCCGCCTCACCGGCCCCCGCCTATCCGACTCCTGCCTCACCGGCTCCCGCCCCACCGGCATGCCACCTCTCCTCGTCTTCGATGGGAAGACGCCGACCCTAGCAAATGCTCCACCGAGCCGCCATGACCGACCGTCGCTACCCTCCACCATATGCTCCATCGAGCCTCCCTTGCCACCGCTCCGACCGAGGGCCTCTGCAAACCCTCAAACCCGTCGCCGTGAAGGCAAGATCTGGGGTCTTAATCCAGATCTGAACCACCACCGAGCCTCCACCTCCAGCCCAGATCTGATCCACCTCCGAGACACGATCTGTGCCACCCGCTGATCACCCGGTCTGGACCAACGCGGTGGTGCTGGAAACAGATGTCATCGCCGGATGTACAGCCCATGGTGCCTCCGATCCTGCGCATGGCTTTCCAATACTCACGAGAGAGAAGCCCCGAATATGGAGCCCTTTGCCGTGAGCGGAGGCGATGCAGTGGCTAGGGGTCGCCGGGATGTTGCTGGCCTTTGGTATCACATACCTTGCTCTGCACCGAGCCCTCCCCACCCGCTCTGCACCGAGCCTTCCGGCGACCTGTGAGCAGACCTAGGCCCACCTCGACCTTTACTGCGTCCTACGAGCAACCCTCGTCCCTTGTTTTTGAAAATTGGTTCCATGTTGCTTTGTGTTACACTCATTGCTGTTGCAGGGTTTCCTTTAGGTTTGACTTGAGATTGCTGTTTCGGTTCGAGATAAGATAGTGATCGTGTGATCCCTGATGGTTTCTACTGACAAAATGCGTCCAGATTGTGTCTTGTTTCTTCTTTTCGGCTGCTTCAAACGACTTGTTGGTGGTTTCCAACCCATGTTTGAAGACTTTCTCGTAGTTTTAGCAGTTTGCTTGCTCGGTTGTGTATGTATTCATGTTCATTTGTTGTGTCTGTTGTTCTTTATTTTTGTTTTTTCTGTTTGTTGTTGGTTCTGTTGGTTGCATGTTCTTGTCGGGTGTTTCGACGCCGTTTGTTCGGCCTCTCGAGTTTTCAGGTTTGGTTGTTCTGGATTCTTGAATTCTTATTGTATCAAAAAAAAAAGAAAAAAAAAACTTAAAAAATATATGTAAATAAGAAAAAGTTAATAATATATTATAATAGATCGAAATATCCATTCTTCTCCATTATCTGACTCGTTGGTGTTAGAGCCTTATCACGTCTTGCTTAAGTGACTAGCCACCATATTTAAATTCAGCTAATCGTCGTAATTGTCCCAACTTGTTGGATAAGAAGAACTCATTTACACTTGGGGTAAAAAGGAATTTTTTTATACCATTTTAGATTGATCAATAGAAAATTAAGGTAAATAAAAATTATCTGAAAAGTAAAAGATTTTGATACAAAAATCTGTAGAGATTCAAAAAGTAAGTACGACTAAAATAAAAAATTTGACCCAAATTTCAAAATTAGAACCCAAATTTTGGTTAGGGTTTGGCCCAAACACCCCAAACCCGAATTTTCCTCTGCCCACCTCTCACCCATCCACCCAAACCCGAAGCTCCGCCCTCTCACCGGCCACCTATCGCCACTCTTGCTCTCCCACCTCTCGTCGGTCTCCCCCTCTTACCCTTGCTGCTCTCTCGCCCTCCCACCCCTCGCCGCTCTCTCAACCCCCACTCGCGGCGCTCTCTCGGCCTCCCACCCTCGCCGCTCCAGCTCTCGCCCTCTCACCCCTCGCCGCTCCAACTTTCGCCCTTCCATGGAGGCCTTCAACCTTCTCAAGTCATGGAAATCCTCCACCGCCGCCTCTGCTGGCCTCGTCACTCCGCTTCCCGCCGCCGCTGCAACCATCCTCACCGCCGAAAATTCCGACGACAAAGCCGCCGAGGTCGGCGGCGATGACGGCCCCTTCTTCGACCTCGAGTTCGCCGGCGTTGACTCCGACGAAGAAGACGTGACGGAGGTCGTCTGCGTCGACGACAAAGACGGCGAGGTGGAGGTTGTGGAGGAGAGCGAAACGGAGGAGCTTGTCAAGTTCCGGGTCTCCTGATCGGGCGAGTTCGGCTTCGAAAGATCCGACCTGAACCTCCCCGGGGAGGATCTCTTCAAGATCCTGGCCGTGGAATCCGGGTCAGATCCTAACTCCGGCAAACCCTAGGTTTTCCCCGTATCTCTCCTCAGATCCGCCACCAAGCTCCAAATGATAAGATGTCGATCAAGTCCCCGTAAAAAGAAAAGGCGACAGAGAAGGAGAGTGAGAAGAAAATCCAGGGGAGTTTGGGGGTTGGATTGAAGGTTATGATGAAGAAGCGGCTGTCCGGGAAGATGAAGTCCCTGGAGGCGGCGGTGGTGCATCCGGCGGCACCGGCGGGAAGACTGCATGATGATTTGGTCCAACAACATGAGTGGATTCAGGGCGCAATTTTGCACTGCAAGAGATCCTTCAACGCCCCCCGAGGTGAAAATCACATTCGCTTTCAATTCGGTTGTAAAATTAACTAATTGGATATTTTTTAATTTCGTTTTGTTGGTTGAAGACGAGGAGTCGGCGTCGGTGTTAATCCGGTCCGCGAGCGACTCGTCGCACGAGAAGACGATTGGAGAGGTGACACAAAACGACGTCGTTGGAGGTCGACAGATTGGCGGCCGGTGAAGACGGGGATAGATAGTGAAACGTCGTCACTGCTGCTACAACCTTCATCTCCCCTACCACCGCCTTTTTTGTCGCTATGACCACCAGGACTTTTGCTACTTCTCCCTGAACCACCACCAACATCCATCTCCCCCTACGACAACATCAGAGCCACCGGTCTCCCACTCCTCCAATTAATTTCATAAATTGTTGAGGAGGGGACATATGATGTTAGAGCACCCCTTATGGGGGGCTCAAATGAGAGGCTTAAATGAAGGCTTTTTGAGTTTAAGCCTCCATTTAAGCCCCATGTCAAAAGAGCATTTTAATAGAGGGGCTTTTGAACCCAATTTATATTTATATTAAATATATCTAAAATGGATGTCTATAGATAGAGAAAAATAAAACTAGAATTATGATATTTTTTATTTTAATGTTTAAAATTTTAAATAAACAATTTTTTTCTTTTAAAAAGCCCATTGGGAAACGCGGCTCCAATAACGGAACGACATGTGATGCTCACTTTAGTTTAAGCCCCATGGGTTGGGGCTTAAACTTTTGCCCTTTTTTAAGCCCCAAGGGAGAGGCTTAAACTAAAATGTTAATATTTTAATAAAATAAATTGTTTAAGCCCCATGAATAGCCCCCATAAGGGATGCTCTTAATAAGATTCTATTTTAGTTTTATACTAGCTTAGTTTCCCGTGCCGTGCACGAGACTTAAATAAATTTTATATTAATATTTTTTTAATTATTAAAAATATATCAATTTCACATTTATAGTATTTTAAATAAATGAAAAACATATCTATATTTTTTAATTATTAAAAATATATCAATTTCACATTTATAAAATTTTAAATAAATGAAAAACATATCTAATTAGTGACAATATAAATGAAATTAAGATAAGTATGATAAAATAAAATAAAATATCTACTAATAATCAATTAATAGGGAAGTTTTGTTTTAGTAGGAAAGTTTTGCTTTAATAGATATATTATATATAACAGATTATTTGTACACTTATAGTATTGCTTTCAAAATTTATTGTAATTATCAATTAATAATCTGATATAACTTTCAAGTGAATTAATAAAGGAAATTATTACATCAAGATATATTAAATCATATCCAATCAAATCATAAAGATTTCCCTAAGGCTTAAAATTGGAAACAAATATATAAAATATTGAATTTCAGAAATATGATAAAATCTTATATAAAGTTATTATATTGAATTTTTTTAAAAAGGAAAAATTTAGAAAATGTCGTGTGGCAAAATGAATATGAGTGTGTCATGTGACATAAGACGGTTATATGCTTAGTGACATAGAATGGTTTAGGTTTAGCAGATATATAGTAGATAATAGATTTTTAAAACGGGTCATTTTGAATAATATCCTATTTGTTTATAATTTTTCCTATGTTAGTTCATATGAAAATTATAAAATGCATTCCTATCTATCGGGCTTGATGCGGTCTATTGTTGAATGGGAAAAATATCTTCGTTAATGGCTTAAACGAAGGCCCATATAAAATACGGGCCCAGGATCTAACAACTGAAGTAGCCCAATAAACGCAAAACCCTAGCAAGCCTAAGAACTATCATATCCTCTTCTAGCGCGCTCACCTTCTCCAGAAGAAATTCCGGTTGTTGCACTGCACCGTTTCCGTTGTCAAACAGAGCAGCTACATGGTAACATTCATTCCTGTCTCTTCTTCTTCCCTCTCTAGATTCTCTTTGGATACTTATGTCAATTGTAGTCCGATTCTTCAATCAAGATCTGATCATCTTTCGTAATGTGAAATTTAGATCTTGTGTTTATTAAAAGGCTGCCTTTTGAAATAAGAAAAATGTTGATTTGAAGACGTCACGAGACCAGCTACACTTAGGTTTTAAAAAATGAAAAATGTTGAAATTTTGATCTTGTTGCACTGCGCCGTTTCCGTTGTCAAACAGACCAGCTACAATTAGGTTCTATTTTTCGTTTTCATATAGTGCTGGATTTCACGCGTTTACGCTACGCTTATCCAGTGATTTAGAGTATCAATTTGCAATGAAGGGGCTGTGTTAGGTTGATTTGAAGTTGACATGACCTACGAGTAATCGCCATTTTGAAAAATGACCATATTGTTAGTTTTCAAGGAGATCAATTTTCCTTGCAGTTACTGTATTTCTTTTCCATACGATTCGACCATGAACAAATGTGTGATAATCTAGATGTTCTGCTTTAAATGATCTGATAGAAAATTGGAATTTATTATCTTGACTACACGAATCTTTCTCTTTTTTATCAATACTGAGCACTTCTGTAACGTATCAATGGAATTCCTATGTAAAGCCGGGTGATATTATTATGTAATAATTTCTGGTTTCTCTGAAATTGATTGAACCACATACAAGTTGTTGATGATCAGGTTTCTATGATATTTGCAGGCACCAAAACGAGGTGGGAAGTTGGCTGCGGCCCCAGCAAAGAAGAAAACTGTATGATCTGTTGAATGTTACTTGCTCTCTAGGATTGATTCCTAATTAGCTTAGCTGTTGTCATTTTGAGAGAATTGCTTTTTCAGCTGCCTTTTTGCTTACTAGTATAGCTTGTGGCTATGTGGTTATCAGGAGAAGGCAGTTAACCCACTATATGAGAAGCGTCCTAAGCAGTTCGGAATTGGTGGGGCCTTGCCTCCCAAGAAGGATATGAGACGGTTTGTGAGGTGGCCCAAGGTTGTTCAACTCCAGAGGAAAAGGAGGATCCTGAAGCAGCGGTTGAAGGTTCCACCAGCACTGAACCAATTTACGAAGACGCTTGACAAGAATCTTGGTAATACCTGAAATCTTCTTGCAATGGAATGTATCTGTTTGACAGATATATACGGCTGAACAGATATGTTCTGTAATTTCTTTTGTGATAATTTTAGAGTGATCAGGTATTGTTATTGTTTGCAGGAAGATAATACATATTAGTGAAGAGAATTGGTATATCCTATGGGAATGTAGTAACCATATGCTCATGTTATTCATTTTGTTAAGATGCTTCACTGAATTAGTTTATTAGCATAGTAGCTGAAAGTGATAGTAATTTAATGCTTTTGCCAGCCATTTATTACCTGCGTGTGGTAACATATGATTATGTTTGAAGTTAATTATCAAGTATTTGATGTTAGTAGTTTTCCCTGGCAGTTTCCTATACATGAAAAATAAATTAGTTTCAGCCTTTCTATTTCTTCATGTGTTTTGTTTCATGTTATTTTTGTCTTAAGTTAATCAATGCTAATTTGCAATTTTGATAACATCTTTTCTATTTTGTTGTGAAGCGACAAGTCTGTTCAAGATGCTTCTCAAGTACAGACCTGAAGATAAGGCGGCAAAGAAAGAACGCCTTTTAAACAAGGCTCAAGCTGATGCTGCTGGAAAAGATGCTGCAGTTGCCAAGAAGCCAATCGTTGTCAAATATGGTCTTAAACATGTGACTTACCTCATTGAGCAGGTTGCTTTTTCAAAACTATATTTGACTGTCATTTAAGTGAATGCTCTGCCAATTTGTTCATGAACTGAACTTGCTGTTTCTGATGTGCAGAACAAGGCTCAGTTGGTGGTTATTGCTCACGATGTGGACCCAATAGAGTTGGTTGTTTGGCTTCCAGCTCTTTGCAGGAAAATGGAAATTCCATACTGCATTGTGAAGGGCAAGGCACGACTTGGATCGGTACGCTTTATCCCTTTCCCCCCATCGTACCATCTGTTTATCCCTGAACTGAAACTTTATTGTTTATATGATAAATTATACCAATGTACCAACTAGATTGTCCACAAGAAAACTGCATCTGTGTTGTGCCTCACCACTGTCAAGAACGAAGATAAGATGGACTTTAGCAAAATTTTGGAAGCAATCAAGGTGAGATATTGGAAACCTTTTTGGAACATATTTCGGTCTCTCCGTTCTCACCATAGATAAGCTATGTTGAGTATTCTCATCGTTTTTGTTTCTTCTTAATATCAGGCCAACTTCAATGACAAGTATGAAGAATTCAGGAAAAAGTGGGGTGGTGGTATCATGGGTTCGAAATCACAAGCCAAAACCAAGGCCAAGGAGAGGCTTCTTGCAAAGGAGGCTGCCCAGAGAATGACCTAGAATGGTGGATACATAAAATTTTGCAGTGCCATTGTTTTTCAAATACTAGTTCAATCAAGACAAAATGTTATTGTTATAGCTTTTTTTTTTTGGTGATGAATTTGAGTTGCAATCTATTTTTGTGTTTTGTATTCCATATGTTCTCATTATCATTCTACATTCTTCTAAAATTGTCCTTATTAGTAACGCTTGCTTGCTGCATTGAAAGTAATTATTGTAGCACTTAAACCAATGTAGTTAACTTGAAAAGAACCAAGCTTGTTGGACCATTTCTTTCCAAACACCCAAGTTTCATTCAACTTAAAAAGTACCTGGGCCGGATGTAGCTGCACTGAAAGTAAGGAATTTGTTTGGCTTACCCTCAGGGTGGCCAACCCTCTGCATAAATGTAAAGTAATTTTCATAAAAAAGTGCTGTAAAGTAATTCTCTTTAATGAATTAATTTTGAGTGTATTAAAGAAATGGAAACGAAGAGGCTATTTCCCTTTCCAGCCCATTTACATTTCTCCGACGAGAACTCCACAGTAGCAACACCGGCCAACACATAACCAGACCGGCACTGTCTAATGCCAGCCACAAGCACAACCCACGCCTCTTGCCCTTCTCGGTCGAGAGCTCGACTTCTTCATTGTGACTCTCTAAACCTCATCCTCTATGGTGAACTAGGTTTGAGATCTGCTAATTTGGGGGAAAGCTCAACGGTACCCGATCGAATTGGAGTATACTGCATAAAGAGGGTAGTGTTAGACTTGGAGAAATGATGGAGAAGGGCTTGTATTAAGCCTTATCATCTACATATTTACTTATCTTATTCACCAAGTATCTATCTCTTTGTTTGTATAGATAATATCTTTAGTTATTTTCTTATCTTAGCCTAAAGATAAGATCATATCTTATAACCACTTGTAACTATAAATACCCATTGAGGTTAATGAAATCAGCAAGGGAAAATAATTCTCAAAATATCTTTGCCTTTCTAAAGTCTCATGGTATCGGAGCCTTTCTAAACACAACCCTAATTCGCCCCCTCATGTTCTCGTTGGTCTACCGGTGTTGATTGCCACCGTCGACCATCCCCAAATTTTTTTCTCTCCCCTCTCGCCGGTGTTACTCGCCACCACCGTTATCATGCCTGACAACGTCCCCGTCAAGGAAGTCGCCATCACCTTCTCGTCTCCGTACTACTTGCACCCTTCCGACCATCCGGGCCTCCCTATCTGCCCAGTGATTCTCAAGAGTGATAACTACGATGAATGGGTAATCGCGATGCGCAAAGCGAAAACTCGGATTCGTCACTGGGAGTATCTCCAAGCCGAAGGCCGACGCTACCCAAAGTCCTCTGCTTGAAGATTGGACGATAGTCAACTCTATGCTGGTCGGGTGGGTCGTTCAGTCTATCGAACCCACTCTTCGCTCGTCCATCACCTACTTCGCCGACGTCAAGGATCTCTGGGAGGATCTGCGTCAACGTTTCAGTGTCAGGAACGGGCCGCGAAAATTTCAACTTCGGTCCGACATCACGCGGTGTCGTCAGTCTGGCCAAAGTGTGGCTGCTTATTTTGGCGTCCTGAAGAAATTGTGGGATGAACTTTCCACGTATATTCCTCTTCGCAATTGCTCCTGCGGAAAGTGCGAGTGCCATCTCAACTCGTTCTGGACGCAGAACCACAAGGAGGAACGGGTTCATCAATTTTTGATGGGCCTCGACGACGCTTCTTTCGGGACCCTTCGCTCCAACGTCATGGCTCAAGATCCGCTTCCGCCGTTAAACTGTGTCTACGCCCTTGTTGTTCAAGAGGAGCGTCTCAAGTCCGTTGTGACCTCTCGTGATTCGTCCGCTGAGATGATGGCTTTGGCGGCTCGTCAACCCACCACTTCTCCGACTTCGGTTTCGCCAGCGGGACCTCTAGGCTCTCGCAAAACCACGGTGTGTGCCCACTGTGGCCGTAACGACCATGACAAGGCCTCCTGCTACCGCCTGATCGGCTATCCGAGTTGGCTCAAAGAGAAGTGGGCCGCTCGTGACGCTACTCGCTCGAAGCATGTGTCGCCCACCTCCTCTTCATCTTCACCTACCCCGGATGCTCGTCCACCCGCAGCCGCGCACGCGGTTCAGGCCGCCTCGGTTGCTGCAGCAAACCCGTTGGTTTCCTCCGATCGCTAGGCGTTTGGTTCCACACTGAACAACGATCAATGGACCGCTGTCATGCAAATGTTTAACGCCATGCAATCTTCCACTGACAAATCTGGTATGTCTCCTTCCTAGATTCTAGACACCGGGGCATCTTATCATATGACAGGTGATCCGACTCTTCTTCACGACATTACTGACGTACAGCCCGTCTCTATCCAGTTACCCGATGGACGAATCTCGTCCGCTATTAAGGAGGGTTGCCTTACTATGGGCACCTTTCGCTTACCTCATGTTTTGCCGGTTCCTAAATTAAGTTGTAATTTACTGTCATTTGCTCAGTTGACTCGTGATTTGCGTCTGCTTGTACTGCTAATAGACAAACTCTGTGTTCTACAAGAAATCAGTTCGAGGACGGTGATTGGCGTGGGTAAACAGCATGGTGGGGTTTATTGGCTTCAGACACTCGGCTCTGCAGCCTGCGCTCTCTCCGCTCAGTCTTCTGCAACTCAGGCTCAGCTCTGGCATCGTCGTCTTGGTCATCCTTCGTCATCAATTTTGTCTTCTATTTCCGTACTTACCTTAGATAAGCACTCCTTAGAGAGTATTATGCCTTGTGATTCTTGTTTTAAAGCCAAACAGACTCGATTGTCTTTCCCTGATAGTTGCAAAAAAGCAAATGATTTATTTGAGTTAGTTCATTGTGACGTCTGGGGCCCCTACAGTACACCATCTTTTAGTGGTGCTTCTTATTTTTTAACAATAGTCGACGACCACTCCCGGGCCGTTTGGGTTTATTTCTTCGCTGTAAAGTCAGAAGTAGCTCTCCTATTCAAGAATTTTTGTGCCCTTGTGCTCACACAATTCCGCAAACAGAATAGGCGAGTTCGTGCAGACAACGAGACTGAATTCTTGCCTCTTCAGCCATATTTTGCTGCTCAGGGTATTGTGTTCAAGACCTCTTGCGTCGCAACACCACAACAGAATGGTCGGGTTGAACAGAAACATCGCCATCTCCTCAACGTCGCTCGTGCCCTACGCTTTCAGACACACTTGCCTTTACAGTTCTGGGCTGAGTGCATCTCTGCCGCTGCTTTCTTGATCAACCGGACCCCGTCTCCCGTTCTGGGGGACAAATTGCCTTACGAGCTACTACACAATCGGGCGCCCCCGTACATCTCCTTTCGGGTCTTCGGGTGTCTCTACTTCGCCACTCAGAATCCCCGGGCGAGAGACAAGTTCGCCCCCCGCAATCGCAAGTGCCTGTTTCGCGGTTATCCATCAGGCAAACGCAGATGGCGGTTATATGACTTGGAGACCAAGGAACTCTTTATCAGCATGGATGTCATCTTCTTTGAGGACATCTTCCCCTTCGCTTGCACTCCACCAACCACGACACCTCCCTCGGCCATTCATTCTCCACCGGCGGTCTACGATGACCCGCCGTCTGCCTTCACAGAACCGAGGGGGAGTTTGCCGCCTATGCCGCCTGCTATGGTGGTTGAATCGGTGCTGCCTCAGTCGAGGGGGAGCGACTCTACAGTCTCTCCTCCCATCTCGCCTGCTCCTGACTCTACACTTCGACAGAGTACTCGAGCCCATCAGCCTTCCGTCCGTCTTCGAGATTTCGTCTACAGTACAGTTCAAAAAATAAACCCCCTGCTTCTCCTCCAACACCCACACCACAATCACCGTCCTCAGGTACTCCTTATCCTTTAGCTGCATTTGTCTCATGCACTAACTTTTCTGCCTCGCACAAGTACTCCTTGTAACCACTTGTAACTATAAATACCCATTGAGGTTATTGAACTCAACAAGGGAAAATAATTATCAAAATATCTTTGCCTTTCTAAAATTCTCAGCTTGATTTGGCTTCCAGATAATGATTTTGAAGCTTTTACTTTGGCTAAGGGGAGGATTGTTGACTCGATTTCAGGAGGGATTTGGGAAGGTGCGACATGGGCTTGGAAGAAACACTAAATAAACTCGAATTGGGAGCGATAGGGAAAGGAAGTGCGACGATGGTCCGAGATGGAAGGCGTCATTGATCGAAGAAGGGCGGCGCTGCGGCGGTGATCCACTATGGAAAGGGCATGGCAAAAAGCCTCTGCTTGGTGGGGAAGATGATACACCAAAAAATTATTTTGGGTTTATATTTTTCAATTGAATATATGATTTATTTATTAAAAGTTAAAATAAAATAACTTTAAACTAATTTATAGCTTACAACTATACTTAACAACTTTTATAATAAATTGTTTTTTGGTTTGAAGATTTTAGATAAATTATAATTTATTGGGTGATTTTTTCTTCTGAAGCAGTGGGCCAGAGGATAAGTAAAATTTGGCTGATGTGGCAAGTGGGTAGTCTACCCTCAGGATAAGACAATCACTCTCGTGAAAGTAATTATCGTAGCACTTAAACCAAGCTAATTGACTTATCAAAAGAAGATCATGACAACCTGAAAAGCCAAGTTATTTTAATATTTTTCAAGGAAGAGGTACATCAAAAATATTAGTCATACCAAAACCGATTTCATATATTTTGATATCACTCAAATTCATATCTTGATATATTACATCTATATTGATATCTCATATTTCATATCTTTGATATTGATATATCAAACGGACCAAAATGTAGCTTGATATAGTTGCTCATGAGCATGGGCTAGAAGGGTGTAACAATTTTGTATTATTGGGCCATGAAAATATTGTAGCTACTTTCTGTTAGATTTTCCATATTGTGATGTTGTAATGTCACTCAACAGGAATGTCAGGGATGGGGTCCTTAAGACCTCCATAATCACATGCATTGGTCTAAGATCGAATAATCATGTTGGTACATTCAAATTGTCTGATACATATATATGAATTGTTATGTATATCAAATTAACAATAGAAAAGGTTGTACGAAGTTTTGATTGGAGAAACAAGACAAATTAAGTATAAGCAATTTAATACTCTTGATTAGTTAAAATGCTAGTAGCACTTCCAAAATTTACATGCATTATTCAACTAACAATTAGTAATAACACATCACTTAATTAAGGCCAAAGTACGTTACAGCAGTGACAGGTAATCCTATAGAAAATACATATTTTATGTATAAAGCCAACAAAGAATGATGACCAAAAAGTAGCCGTTCGTTAGTGAAATTATTTGTTTGAAGATAAAATATGTTGTTCATATAAAGGAAAGAGAATCCATCAACTGATCTAAATTATTTAAGTAGTACAAGCCAACTCAAAAGTGCCAAATGGGGCCCAAGAAGCCCAATCATCAGTGCTCCACATGAGCACCGTCTTTATGTGGGCCATCAACGATCCAGTTGGCACTAACTGGACCCAAAATCGGCCCAATATGCAACAAAAAGCTTCATAAATCTTCAAGTATTTGGCTGCTTCTTTTGATCAGAGAATAATAAGCATTTCTTTTCCATCCAAAGTAGCTAGCTTCTATTATGCTTGTTCATTACATTACGGACATTAAATATCGATTATTCATGCGTTAAAAAGAATACCAAACTATGTATATCAAACTACTAGCCTATAAAAAGGTTAGAGAATACTTTTTTATACAATCCATCTTCATGTGTATCCTGCAGTTGTTGTGATTCTAGGAAACGAAAACGACACGTCAACTTGCCATGTGGCTGTTCATATAAAATCAGAGCAATAATACATGGCTTGTTTCCTTAGTGTTATGGAATCTATTTCCCTTTCCGACTACGGCCCGTTTGGTTTGAGTTTATGAAAACGATAATGGAAATGAAATAAATCTAGTCTATATTCACATCATGATATATTGATAAATTTTTTGTCTTGAACTTCTAAAATTTGTGTGATAAGAGAAAGGAAAATAAAATGATTTCATCATTATATACAACCCACCCTTGTATTGCAAAAACAAATACCTCCATCATAGTGTCAAGAGAAAGAGGAAATGAAATAATTTTATCATTTTAATCAATGAATAATGACATTAAATTTGTCTAGATTCGTTTTCGGTTACCGCTTCCATAATTTAAACCAAATGGGCGGTTAGTGTGTTAATTATGATGACTATGGATGTGATTAATTTAAAAAACAAAAACGTGCATGGGTCGGAGAGAAAGCAAAGCCTTTTTTAGGGTTATATTTCAGACATAGACACATGGCGGGAATAATATGGTATCATGGATAAGAATATAATATATGGTTCCTAGAGGGTTATATATTAGTTAGAATTATTGATGTGGGTCTTTGCTGATCTAGTGATATTGTATCATTTTAGTAGGCCATTGTTTGTTGGGGCTTTCCATTGGAATTTCCCATGCATGGGATGATGGGAACAAATATGCATGACCGTCAAGTAAAATGTATGCTTAAGATTCTTGATCAAATGAATGCAAGATGAATTGGCATAAAGTTATTTCATGATTTTTGTAATGAAACGATCTTTCATAATTTATATAAAGATAGGTTTATGGTATAGACTATTTTTTTTGATACAAGGCAAACAATAGGGCCCATTCATTAATAGAATGACAATCCTGAATCATTCAATGAATGATCATTACAAAGGCGTTACAAAAGTTATCATACATCGAGTTCAAAAGTAGAACTCATATCGAGAAGAATAAAGCCCGTGCCCAAAAAGGGTGGGAGAAAACATATGCTGGAGTCTTGAAAGGCCAGTGGAATTGATGTCATGCGTAGCTAGGAAATCAACTGCGTGATTTGCTTTTCTAATGAAATGGTGTACCTGTATAGAATTATAAAATGAAAGTAGAGTAGTAATGTCAAAAATAATTGGGTGGATTTCCAACGATATCTTCTAAGAACCTTTAATAGAGTTTATAATTGTTAAATTATCACCTTCTATGATTAAGTGTTTAATAATCAAATTGATAGCATTCCCAATACCAGACAAGGCTGCAAAAGCTTTCGATTACAGGACATTGGTATTAGGAATATTGTCACGGAAAATGGACACGATCTTCCCATTTGAGGTATGTAATATGTAGCGAATATGAGAGGATTGATTATGTCTTTTGGAACCATCAAAGTTTAACTTGACCTAGCCAGGAGACGACTTTCTCCAAATACTATTACTTCTGCGAGTTCTATTACGTTTAAAGGTTGGTGTAGAAGTGAACGTTGAGCCTAAGGTGGAAGTATACCATGATTGGAATTGGAAAAAAAGCATGGTAAGAAGGTAAAATATTATGATTGTTGTTGTTTCTATCGAAATTTATTGTGCTCCGATGGTTCCAAATAGCCCACCAGAGGAAGAACATGTGTTCAGGTGATTCATTCGAGGTTAAGAAATAATTAATATCTGTAAGGAAGTCTGAAGATGACTGGATGGAAAAAGTTCGATTGAGTCGAGTTTGAAGATTATAGACCATTTTTTGGGTATATTGTCATTCAAAGAAAAGATCGTTGAGGTCCTCATTATATGAATTGCATAAACTACATTGGGAAGGAACTTTAGAAAAGTGTCGATTTAATCTTTTTGATTTAGGAAGGTAGTCAGTGACTGCTTTTCAAAGAAAATGTTGGATCTTTGAGGGAATCTTCAATTTCCAAATCCTAGAGAAGAAGTCCAAGTGATAATTTTTTGGTTGTGGTTCAGTTACAGTTCTAGCTGATTTAACTGTGAAGTTACCATCCATAGAGTATTTCTATATTATCTGGTCAACCACATAAGTTGTTCATATGTATATTTTTGTGATTTTAGAGATAACAAAAGGAGAGAGAATAGCTTGTAATTTCTGTATATCCCATTGATGAGTAGAAGTAATGAAGTGGGACACCTTTAAAGTAATATCAGAAGTAGAATTAAAGTAGGATTGAAGGCCGCAGTTTGAAATCCAAGAGTCTGACAAAAAATTAATGAAATTACCATTGTCCAATTCCAAAATAATATCGTTTTGAAAATATTACGGATATGGAGAAGCCTTAAAAATTAGTTTTTTTAGCTGAACTGTAACTATAGACTATTGAACTTGGTAAATATAACTATAGACTAGTTAGAAGAGGGGCGCGCGCCATTCAAAGTTATAGCATATATATACATTAAGCTTGTTTTTTTTTAGCAATTTTATAGCTAGTTGAAGCTTGTTCTAGAGACTTGTGTATTAATTTTATTTAAAAGTAATTATTGAAAGAAATATTATTATTAATAATAGCTAGTAAGAACAAAAATAAGAAAAGAATGATAAAAATAAGGAAAATTGCTTTACAGAATACACACATTATGATCATAGCACCATTTAACTTTATGATCGATTTTATGAAAGAAACATTCATGTTATTATTGTTATATCATATTTATGTTTTAAGGACTTAGGTTGAACATTCCGACTTTTAAAACTAAACCCTAAAAAACAATAAATCCTAAAAAATATTAAATAATCCAAAATAAATAAAATCTAACCTAATATCTTTGAATATGTGTTCTTAAAATCTAAGGATTTCGGTTGAAGAAAAAGGAAAATTTTCGCACCAAAATTTTTATGCGCCATTAGTCGCGCATAGGTGTACACCTTTTACCCTGGACTTTTAAAAGTTCGGGTTAAAAAGTGTTATGCGCTACGTGTTGGCACATAAAAATAGACTTTTTAACCCGGACTTTTAGTAGTCTGGGTAAGAAAATTCTAGTTATTTCTGACTTTTTAACCAGGACCTATGACGCAAAAAATAGACTTTTTAACTCGGTCTTTTAGTAGTCCTGGTTAAAAAGTTCAGTTATTTTTGACTTTTTAACCCGGACCTCTAAAGGTCCGAGTTAAAAAATACTTGTGCGCTATGTTATAGTGCACAAATGCGGTACGGGGCAAAAATTTTCGTTGTGCGAAACTGAACCGCCTAAAAAATAGTTGATATTATACCTAGTAGATTTTCAGGTATTCATTATTAGATTTGTAGCCGGTTATAGAGCATATACTAATTCTTTTTTGGTATGTCGTATGACGTATGGTACTTTTTTAGGCGTGTATTCAACTGTATCATCGTTTTACGCTCAAACCAGGATACAATTGGTTTACGCCGCCAAACCACTAGACAAAGCATGTATTAAGTCGATGATGCAAATTCTCGTGTGCGCATCCACAAGTATTATATCTACGATCAGATTATATGTTATCCATCTATAATTCAAAGACAAATATACTGGTTAATTAATTGCACTACGAATGACTCAATTGATTAGAATTAACAATAGCCCGCAGCTTTCACAATCGACAACTTCAAACAACATTTACAATATATTCATCATTCATAGGAACAACGTTCGCCACTGGATAATTGTCGATAGATGAATGATTACGGAAAAGATTATGGCAACAATAAGTACAAAATTCTCCTACTCAACCCACTTTATCTTGTCTCTCTAAAACTTTCACCAAGTTTGGTACGTTATATAATCATGACAGGTTGGTTAGACAAAAAACATCACGTAAATTGAAGTTGAATCATATCCACCACCACCACCAATTGCAATTTCACATCAGCTTCTACCAAAGGAATTAAATAATTACAATTTGGACATCAACTATATTTAAGCGTTTGATTAATTCCGGCATTCTAGAATCAAAGGACAGTATGAAATGAGATACAATGTTGAGATTAACCATTATTAGATATGTGGTCAGGATTTGTCATTTATTATAAAAGTTTAAACTAATGTATAAGAGTTTCACCCTACCTTATATATTAGTTTGATGTTTCCAAGTTTGTCGATGTGGAACATTTTGATAGAGTCATTCACCTTTCAGTTTGTTACACAGTTTGTTAGGTTGTTATTGTGGTTATCCACGTGTATTTATGAGGGGAGAATGTGGTTCATTCATCTGTTTTTCAGTTAGCCTTTCACCTCTATAAGAGGCTTTTAATCACCTAACTGATTCACTCAATTCAATCAATCTCATTTCTTCTCTCATCACATTGTTCATGGTTTACAATGTTAAGATGGTATCAGAGCGATGCGTTCTGTTCTTCATCCATAGATTGGTTTTGTTAGATCAATCATCTCTTTGATCATATTTGTTCCTCTATCTTCTTTTCCTCTTTCTCTTCGTTTCGTTTTCCGCTTCAACTGAGATGGACACATCCAATCCTCTTCACATCAATGTGTCAGATCAACCAGGAACTCCAATTGTGACTCAAATCTTTGACGGGAAAGCCCTCGGAGAATGGCACAGATCGGTGAAGGTCGCGCTCTCAACAAATAACAAATGGTGTTTTGTTACAGGATCGGTCAAGAAATCTGAAGATGATCTTGAGAAGCTGCAAGTTTGGGAGCGATGTAATGATCTTGTTGTTGCTTGGCTGATTAATGCTCTTAGTCCAAAGATTCGGAGTAGTGTCATCTACTATGAGTCTGCATAAGAAACCTGGAACGAGTTACAATCAAGATTCGGACAATCCAGCAATGCTCAAAAGTTCGCGATCCAGAAGGAATTGAACGCGATTTCTCAAGGAAATCAGTCGATCACTTCTTATTTTACAAGAATCAAGGTTCTCTGGGATGAATTGTGAAGTCTTCGCAAGATTCCACAATGCATCAAATGTGGTGCTCTTCAATGCTCTTCATAGGAGGATGATGAACAATATCTTATCCAATTCTTGATGGGGCTTAGTGATGAATATGCAGCAATCAAAGTTCATATTCTTATGATGAAACCTGCTCCCACATTTTCTTCAGCATATTCTATGATGTTACAGGAGGAGAAGCAACGAGATATTTGAGGACACAACAAAATTTTGAGTGAAGTTGCTTCTTTGTATGCTGGAAACAACAACACTGGATCTACCAAAGCTTCAGTGCCATCAAATGATAAGCAGAAAATAGAAGGCATGAAATCTTCAGTGATCTATAGTCATTACAAGAAACCAAGTCATGTTGTGGAGAAATGCTAGAGGATCATTGGTTTCCCTTCAGATTTCAAGTTCACCAAAGGCAAGAAGGTTGCTTCTTGTGTGAAGAGTGATGGCTCAACACAAGGATCTGATCAACCTTCTACTTCATCCATTCATGGCTTATCCACTCTTCAGTGTCAACAACTCATCCAATTATTCCAAACTAATTCAATGCAATTCAGAAACTCAGTATGCTTAACACAAGGATCTCATCAACCTTCCACTCCATTGATTCATGGCTTATCCACTCTTTAGTGTCAACAACTTATCCAATTATTCCAAACTAATTCAATGCAAGGCATGTGTGGTGCAGTGGGAGTTAGCAATTCAGAAACTCAGTATGCCTTAAATCTTGCTGGTATAGCTTCTCGTCCTTTTCTTTCAATTGGGAATTGGGTGATTGACAGTGGTGCTAGTACACACATATGTCATGATATTAAGTTTCTTAGATCTGTGACTTTGATAGACAACTTAAGAATCCATTATCCATATCTTGCCTAATGGAGTTCAATTTTTAGTGAATATGGAGGGGGATGTTCAGTTGTCTTCTTTGCTCACTTTGACTGGGGTGCTTTATGTGCCTTGTTTCAAGTTCAATATTATATAAGTATCAATATTATATAAGTAGCTCTATTGACTGAGCAATTTGACTGTGAAGTGGTGTTCACCAAAAGTCAGTGTGTTGTGCAGGGCCTTTCCAAAAGAAAGCCACATGAAATTGGTAGCTCCAAGAATGGCATTTACGTCATTAGTCATCCAACTCATTTGTTCCTTTGTCTGTTTCTAGTGATCCTAGGACAACTTATCACTTGTGGCATGTCAAATTTGGTCACTTGCCTTATTACAAGTTGAAAATGTTATATGTTTTACCTACAATCAATAAAGACTTTGTTGTTGATGCTTGTGATGTGTGTGCAAAAGCAAGACAACAACGTTTACCTTTTCCTCTCAGTAGCATCACTTCTCACCAAGTATTTGAGCTCATCCATGTGGACATTTGGGGTCCTTATCATACTCCAACTTGTGAAGGATACCGGTATTTTCTCATTGTCGTTGATGACTTCAGCAGAGCCACATGGACTCACTTGCTCAGTACTAAAAGTAATGCCTTCAATTTCATTAAGTCATTTGTTGAGATGGCAGAGACTCAATTTACACATAAAGTCAAGATTATTCATTCTGATAATGCACTTGAGTTGGGTTCCAACTTTGCTACTAAGCAGTACATAGACAACAAGGGCATTCTCCATCAGACTTCTTGTGTTGCTACTCCTCAGCATAACAGGGTGGTAGAGCGCAAACAACGACATCTTTTGGAAACATCCAGGGCTTTGATGTTCCAATCTGGGCTCGCTTTATCTTTTTGGGCCGAATGTGTCTTGACTACAACCCATCTTATCAACAAGTCCCCTTCTCATATCCTACACAACTCCTCTCCTTATGAAATTCTTTTTGGATCCAAACCAGACTATACTATTCTCAAAACGTTTGGGTGCTAATGATATGCATCCACTCTCAAACACGGGCGTCACAAATTTGAGCCTAGAGCCTCTAAATGTATTTTCCTGGGGTATCCGTTTGGAAAGAAGGGATACAAGTTACTGAATCTTGACACAAATTCTATCCTTGTTTCAAGGGATGTTGTGTTTCATGAGTCTGTTTTTCCCTATTCAGCCTTACCTTCCTCTTCAACTATCTTTCCATCTCCCTCTCATGACAACATCAATTCCATTTTTCATACTTCAACACCTCCCACTCATCCTACATCGACTCATTCCAACATCATGTCCTCTCCTCCATTATCTCCTACTGACTCTTTCCATTTATCCTTCACTCCTAGTTCCTCCAATACTCTCAGTTCCTCAAATTCTCCCGACCCACCTCCTATACATCATACTTTACATTCTCGATCATCCAAACCTCATCACCTTCCTGCTTACTTGCAGGATTATGTTTGCAATACAGTCACAACCGACTCTCCTTCATTTATTCCCTATCATCAAACTCTCACTTCTCTTTTACCAACAACTTTCAGTTTTTCAAGTTCTTGCCTCTGATGACACTCTTGTTGAAACTGAACATTACTCTTATCAAGCTGATGCTCTTGATCCTTGCTGGGTTCATGTAATGAACCAAGAATTTGATGCCTTAGAGTTGAACCACACTTGGGACTTAGTGTCCTTACCTCATGGCAAGAAACCCATCGGCTGTAAATGGGTCTACAAAATCAAGAGAAAAGCTGATGGCTCAATTGAGAGATTTAAAGCTCGTCTTGTGGTGAAGGGATTCACTAAGAAAGAAGGAACTAACTACACTGAGACCTTCTCCCCAGTTGTCAAGCTTACAACAGTACGAAGCCTTGTTAGTCTTGCCACTAAGTGCCATTGGAAAAGTTTTCAGCTACACGTCAATAATGCATTCCTCCATGGTGAGCTGCATGAGGAAATGTATATGAAAGCTGCTCTTGGTTTGGCTTTGGCTGCTTCCTCCCTTGTCCGCAAACTTCGCAAATCCTTGTATGGATTAAAGCATGCCTCTCGTCAATGGTATGCTCACCTTTCTTCTGCTCTCAAATCCAGAGGATACTATCAATCGCTCAACGATTATTCTCTGTTTTTTTGAAAGAACCTTCCTCTGAAGTGTATTTGGTTGTTTTGTCGACGACATTCTCATTACTGGGAATAATCTAGGTGAGATCGAGAGCATCAAGTCCTTGATTCTGAATTTCGCATCAAGGATCTGGGTTATCTCAGCTTTTTTTTGGGCATTGAATTTGTCCCACACAAACATGGGGATGTTCTTACTCAACGCAATTTTATTTCTGAGCTGCTCACTGAATTTGGTTGCAAAGATGTGAGTCCTCTTCTTGCACCTCCGAAGCATCATTGCAAGCTTACTCCTGATCAAGGTGAGCTTTTTCCTGACCCCTCCATCTACAGACGACTCATCGACAAACTCAATTTCTTGGTGCACACTCATCTTGATATTTCTTTCTCTGTGCAATATCTCAGTCAGTTTCTCCAATCCCCTCGCCAACCTCATTTTGCTGCTTCCATTCATACTCTGCGCTACCTCAAAGGCACAGTTGATATTGACATTCTCCTCACCAATAACTCTGACTTTCGTTTGCAAGCCTTCTGTGATGCAGACTGGGCTTCTTGCCCCAACTCTCGCCGTTGTGTAAGCGGATTCATCGTATTTTTTGTCGGATCTCCTATCTCTTGGAAATCCAAGAAATAGAAAACTGTTGCTTTGTCATCAGTCGAAGCTGAGTACCGCTCTATGCGCCGAGTTTGTGCTGAGCTTGCTTGGCTCACTCATCTCCTCCAAGAACTCCGTGTCTCTGCAATCACCCCGATTGAGATGAAGTGTGACAGCACGACGACAATTTACATTGCCTACAATCTAGTGTACCACGAGCGTACTAAGCATATTACTCTTGGCAGTCATTTTGTTCGTGAGAAGCTCCTTGAAGGGCTCATTTCGTTGTCACATATTCCCACTCATATTCGGCTTGTCGACGTTCTCACCAAGCCATTGACTGATGCCCAACATCGTGGTCTTCTCGGCAAATTGGGTGTAGTTCAACCTACCCTCCAATTTGAGGGGGAATGATAGAGTCATTCACCTTTTAGTTTGTTACACAGTTTGTTAGGTTGTTATTGTGGTAATCCATGTGTATTTATTAGGGGAGAATGTTGTGATACCCCGTATTTTTGTAAGGTTATTTTGGGAATTTTGGAATTTCCCGAGTACCCGTTTAGTACGTCGGATTTAATTCAGGTAGCTTGAGACATTCTGTAATGTGCTCTGTATCTGTAATATTTTTCTCAGTGAAATAAAATACAGACGACGTGCTTCGGATGTTTATACGCATTCGCGTACGTTAATTTTTATTCCGGGTTAATGTCTCGCTCGTTCAAAAGCTGAATGGGCGGGAAAAGGAAAAAACGGCGACCGCCGTACAGTAACGGCGCCCGCCGTCGTTGGGCCCGAGGTGTCAGGCCGTCGTCTCCTACTCTGGGCTCGCCATGGCTAGGAACGGCGACCGCCGTAATTACGGCGCCCGCCGCGGCCCGCCGTAGGCAAAGTTGCGGCGCCCGCCGTGATTACCCAGCAGTCATTACCAGTTGGTCGCCGGCGAGCTCTGACCGCGCCGATCTAGCCCTGCTCGGCCTCATCTAGGGTGATGATGATGTTCCCATTGCTTTGGCTATAAAAGGAGGTGTTGGGGGAAGGATTTTGAGCCATCCCAGCACCGAATCTCTGCCAAATTTTCGCCTCGTCGGAGTGTTAGTTTTGCCGGATTTTGGAAGCTTCGTTGGTGTCGGTTGGTGGTGTTTCCAGAAGCCCTTGTGAAGCCTTTTGGTTGCCTTTGGAGGTTGGAACCCAGGCAAGGCAAAAAGGGGTCGAAACGCACATCATTTGGGTGAGTTTTTCTCTCGTTCTGTCGTCGGAGTTCGTCACGGCGACCGCCGTGTTCTTTACGGAGCCCGCCGTGATGAACGCGGCGACCGCCGCCAAGAACGGCGACCGCCGCCAGTGCCCAGAATGCCTTCGTGGCTTTGGCTTGGTTGGTTGTCGTCGTACCGGCGCCGACACCGTTGGGTGGCTGGGCGACTTGGTGGCTGGGGTAGCTTAGCCTGGGATGTTACAAATGTGGTTCATTCATCTGTTTTTCAGTTAGCCTTTCACTTCTATAAGAGGATTGTAATCACCTAACTGATTCACTCATTTCTTCTCTCATCACATTGTTCATGGTTTATAATGTTAAGACTTTCTCCCAACATGCCCTTCAAGTGACAACTAGCCTGACCTAATTGGCACTTGAATAATTTTTTATTTTACAATGTGTCTACCATCTCATATTCTTTATAATTAGCCCGTATTTTGTTAAAAGGGTCTTTAGCGTCTTAATCTCTGATAGCTATATATAAGCCACATTTTTTTAGCATATCAATCTCTTTTAGTTATATATTCAAACACAAGAAGAAACAGACCCATACCAAACTTGCTATGTATACAATATGTGGGAATCCGACGAAGAGTTAACCATTACTAAATATAAGATTGGGATTTACCTTTTAACACAAAAATTTAAGACACGGTGTATAATTTTCTTTCTCATATACTAATTGGATATTCCGAAGTTTGTTGACGTGGGACTTTCTCCCAACATCACAATTAATTATTACATCAAAACTGAAAATCAGCTTGAATTATTATATAAGCTTTTTCCTTCAAACAACATTCCTACGTTTTAATTAAAATTACTTTCCAAAAGTGTTTGCTTAAGTGCGTTAAAGTAAAAAAGATCTCGCTTAACAGTCTTTCCTTTTTATGTCCTGAAAGAATACGATAAAGATTCAGATAAGGAAATTAAAATCCGAATTTGGAAAAGTAAACGATGTCAAAATTAAAATATTTAACAAAATCATGAATAAAAAGTCGGTTTTCTAAGAATCTCAATTTTTTACATTTGTTATCCTGTATTGAAAAAGATAAATACTATAGCTAAAGGGAAAAAAATCTATATAAAAAAATTAAACAAATCTTTCTAAAATGGTACTCTTATTCTATACGGCATAGGATAGAGAAATCCATTAAAAAAATCTATACCATCTTTCTAAAGCTGCGTTCTTATTTTATGCCCTAGAAAAGTTCTTTGCTTAATCACTAACTTGAAATCTACACAAAGTTGCGCAATATACGAACAAAGGTCTTATTTGGGCAAGATACCAAGTCAGGCCGATCAAAAACCATATTAATTGCTGTACTTATTTGTTAAATTATTGTAATATAACTTTATTCCTTAGGATATAAATATAAAAATTGGTCTATTATATACCTAGAATAGTTGAGAAGCTCCCACTATTTGTTTTTGTTCTCCATGGGGACCTATACAAGTATATCGATCGATGGATGAAGTTTTTATTTTTTGAGGATGGTCATGCATGCTTCCATTGATAAATCACTATTGAGTAAACGAGACAAACGAAAAATAATGGAAAATAAAACAAAAAACTTCAGAATAATATTTATTAAGATTTAGCCGATTTTATCAGTTTTTGTCTTGTTGAATTAATATCTTTTATAGGATTTTCTGGTCCCAAACAACCATCACATTGGTCATCCTGGTGGTCGCGACAGAAAATTTAACGTTTGCGTACCAATAACCATACTCTGTTCTTAGGTCATATATTGGCAGAAAATAGTTTAATCACGAAACTAATCGTTTGACTACTTTTTTTAGGCCAAAGACAGAATTAATTTATTACTAGTCAATATCAACTGTCATAAAATTTAAAATATTGAAAAACAATGGGCAATTACAATTACATTTTTATCAAGAGATAAATATTAAGGACTAGTAGCGTAACGATCGAGCTACGGATTTACCCGTCTGTCTAACATACATATTTGATCAATAAATTTAACACAGTGAATGTTGCTAATTTGTCAAGTATATTTGAATAGGCCGAAAAACTGCACACTCCTTTTCTTTTTACCTCGTATTCTATCTGATTTTCTTGGGCTGCACTATGTGCCGTCCAAGATAGGTTTAATTTTTGTTTTTATTAAAATTATGATTTAAATTGATTTTTTTAAAAACCGGTTCAGTGGACCAGTTTAGTGGGCGGCAATATGTGCCGTCCACTAAGCCGGTGCACTGAACCGATTTTTGTAGGAAAAAGGTTTTATGGGCGACACTATGTGCAGCCCATAAAACCGGTTCACTAAAACCGGATTTCTGGGCTGCACATAGTGCAGCCCAGGGAGTGTACAACTGAAATTTAACGGTCAATTTGGGCTGCACATAGTGCCGCCCAGAATTATTCCGTTTCAGTCTTAACGGTCATGTGGCCGGCTATATATATGGGAGATGTAATAGTATACTACCATTGAAATACAAGGGAAAAAAACTTCAAACCCATTGTAATTTTCCGAATATATATATGTCGTCGTCAAGCGATCCTTGTTGGAGGGGGTTGTCGGAGTCGTCTTCGAGCGCGCCCACGTCTCTAGATGATGAGGATGATTTTCAGTCGCCGATTTCTCCTCAGTACTTCAAGGTACGTAATATTTTTAATTTTTATTGTATAAAATGATTAGATATTAATTGTACTTAGTCTTTGAAATATAGACTGTTTAGAAATAATGCATAATTTTTGTATATTAATTTGTATAAATTTAATTATTAATTAGTCTCTAATGTACTAATTTTTGTATATAAATAGGGTGATTCTAGTGATGATGAATTTATAGCAATCAACTTCTCATCCCATTTTACTACTAATGAGATATTTTCGAGTATGGAGGGATTGAGGCAGTGGGTGCAAAAGGTCGGTTGTAGTCTTTTTATGGTGATCACTACTAAATCATCAAAGTCTAAAAATATTATATTTCATTGTGAGAGATCCGGGTTACCTAGGTCCGGCAAGAAAAAGAAGTTAGTCGATGGTAAAAAGGTCAGTCCGATACGAGTGAATAAAGCTAGGTCAAAGAAGAAGGGTTGTCCCTTTTTGTTGCATGGTATTTTTAGGGAAGGAAATGCTATTAGAGATCCTGGGTGGACCATATCGGTTGTTAGAGGATGCCATAACCATATGCTTTCGACCACCTTGATTGGCCATGCATTTGCTTTCCGACTTACGATGGAGCAGTGTAGAAAAGTGATGATTGGTACTGCGGCGGGTGCAAGACCCAAGGTTATTTCTACACAGATTAGGAATGAATATACGGGTTCAACGGTATCGAGGAGGCAAGTGTACACTGTTAGGGCTAATGAGAGGTTGAAATCCGTTGTGGGCGGCACACAGTGCAGCCCAGGGTACCTTTGGGCTTTTTACGTGGGCGGCAACAGGTGCCGTCCAAAAGGGTACCTTTGGGCGGCCCTACGTGTGCCGTCCACGAGGGTACTTGTGAGATTTGTGAGATTTCTGTACCCTTTGGGCTGCACTAAGTGCCGTCCATTAGGTTATATAACCATAAAATCATATGTTATATAACTATACTAATCGTATGTTATAACACTATATGATACATTCATATGTTATGTTATAACACTATAATATATAAATATGATACAATCATATGTTATAACACTATAGGATACAATCACATGTTATATAACCATAGAATCATATGTTATATAAGTATACTAATCGTCCCAAGTGTGGTTGGGCTGCACCAGTTGCCGTCCAGATGGGACATATCACCATATGTGTGGGCTGCACCATGTGCCACCAATAATAGTTATCTGGGCTACACCTTGTGCCGTCCAGCATGCCTATAAATGCAATCACATCCAACTTCATCTCTTCCACATCCAAGGTTGTGTACATTGTGATTAAAAGGAGAAATTATTTCAGATTCAAGAAATCAATATCGTGGGGTGGTATGGCTTCGTCGTCCAGCACTTCCAACAGTTCATTGGATCTGGGTTCAATGTGCCAATGCAATTTTCCGGTCGTTTTGTATACTTGCGACAAGCCCATTCACTATAAAAGAAGGTACCTCGCATGCAAGGATTATATCCCAATGGAGCGAGATGGGGAAGAAAAAGGTTGTCGTAGCTTCAAGTGGGTTGATCCACCATACGACGACAATGCTGCCAAGATTATTAGAGAATTGGTGCGGGAAAGAGATAAGCTCCAGAAGCTGTGCGAGACGCTTTCAGATTCAAATTGGAAGTTGAAGAGGAAGATATATTATCGGGGTTACGATATAACGAAATAAGTTATAACTATGTTTTTCAGTGATGCAACGAGGAGAAGGAGCATATCAGCATGATCGACCTGGTGATTGGAAGGCTCATCCTTCTTTAGAACTCTTGACTGTCAGTGTGGATAATGACCACAAGGCAATAACATTATTATTGTTAGTTATTAAATAAGCCTTCAATTGTATGAATAATGTTACTGTTACAGCATTGAGTTGAAGTCATTGTCTGGTGGCCATTATCCCGTTGACGACCTGAAAAATCGTAAAGGAGGGAGAGCCTACAATGACCAAGGAATGTTGTAACACCCTCAAATATATCCTTGAAAGGTATCACCGCCAATGACCTCGGATTCCACATCCGAAACCACCCAAGGCTTAACTAGTTTATACAAATCATAAAACAACATTTATAATACGAAATGTCATAGTATTGGATTAAATCAAAGTTTCGGAATTACATCCATAATCCAAATACAACCAAAATATATTACAGCGGAAGTCTTTTAAAAATAAATGACACAAAAGTATTGATCTAGCGATCACACGCCTAGGATCTCAACCTGATAAAACTCTTTAAAATTCCATCTACCTTCCTCGTCGTTTATAGCCTTCATGGAACTGCAGTTTATCTGATGTGCCGTATGAGACGGATGACACCAGCCAACCATGCAAGGGAATATAACCGGTTGGTTAGTCTAATGAAAGACTATGCAAGGGTAAAACAGAAAGGTTCTAAGTAGTCGTATTGGGTTAGACTTATCGCTTCTCGAATAAAAGTCGATGACGATAGTCAACCACCATACTCCTACTGAAAAATACGAAAAGGTATGATCAAGAGAAGACTCTGAATGATTGAGTCTTAAGGACACATATGAAGAGAAGACTCCAACGAATTGAGTCTTATCGAAAAGTATGACAATGTTTGGGAACATTATAATTCACACAAGTGTTTTAAAACTGACTTGACTATTTGGGTCCACGACCAACCTCACCGCACAATACGAATTCAGATTTGGAAGGTGGACTTACTCTAATCGAAGTCCCGGACGAGTTTCCAAGTTGTACTTCTCACCCTAAGGTTAATTAATTATGTGCATAACAACACTTATCTTATTTAATTCCAAAACGTATATTCACGTTATAAGCTTTTATCTTAATCATCTCATCCCTCAGGATATAGAGATATATAGTCGGGAATAAATCCCTAAAGGTTTGACGCCGGCTAAGCACACCTCCCCTATATTCGGACAGGGGATAGTCATGACTAGAGAAACGGTGTTAGGGCTTGGACATCCTATCCACCGGGTTATAACGAAACGACTACCTCTCAAGGTAAGCAGCGCTCCTACGAATACTCGTGCTAACTATATCTCAAGTGCACATAAAATCCACTGCTAACTATATTTCAAGTTCGCATAAAAATCCACAACAATACCATCACGGTAATAACATATATAATAGCGTTGTTTCTAGCAATATATACAACCTATTATAATATTCATTTTAATCGTATCATTTTAAGAAAACTGTTCCCAACGAAACCAGTAATTCATCCCAATTTAATTAACAATTAAACAATTGATAATCAATAGAAATATGAAATGATAAGCAAGAGCGAACCACCACTTGCCTTATATTTAAATGAAGCTCAACGAAGCTCAAAGACAACGGGTTTCCGGGTCCGGAATGAGGACAAAACTCGGATTTTAGATCCCTACGGAATGACCCATAACGAAACCCTAAGTTAGATTCGATAATAAAATATACGAATCTAAGGAAAGATGAACGAAATCGAAAGAACGGAAATCCCAAACGAGATCACAAAGCCCAAGCCACAACCACGAGTGCCCAGGCACACCGCGGGTGCGGCGGCCTTGACCGCGGGTGCGGTCAAGCCACAGCGGCGATACGACGACGACGAAAACTCACCGGGGAAGACGACGGGGGTTCGACTCGTGGTGGCTCCGACTTCTGGATTCCTTAGACCACCCAAGCACCACCTTGAGAGCACCTCCTCCTCCTATGGTAGCTCCGACGACAACTCCGGTGAAAGCTTGAAAATCCGGCGACAATGGAACGAGAGAGAGATTTGAGAGAGAGAGAGATTGAGATGGCTTCCTCCTCCAAGTCCCCTCCTTATATAGGCCAAGCAAGGAGATCAAGCAACTAGCTCCCCCACCGCCTCAGCTCCGACAGGGGCGAAGCAGCTCAGCCGCACGACGGTCAAAGTTCGGCGAAGTAGAAAAGTAATGATGACGGCGCGGGTGCGGTGGGTCTCACCGCGGGGTGCGGTGAAGGCCATTTTTGACCGCGGGTGCGGTGGGTATGACCGCGGGCGCGGTGGAGGCCAAATCCTGCCTCTTTCACCCTCTTTCGTCCGGGAAGAATTATGGGTATGGGTCTTAACCCCATATTAAATATATTCGTACTCGAACAAATATTCTAAACCCCAAAAATACGTCGAATGTATTTTATTCCACTCAGGAAATTATTACAGAGATCAAGCATTTAACAGAATGTCTGAACTTCTCTGAAATTAATTCGACTTCAGTATGAGTGTTTGGAAAATTACAAAAATACCCTTACTAAAAATGAGGGGTATTACATCACTTTCCCCTTAAAAGAAGTTTCGACCCGAAACTTGGCCGAATAACCTAAAAAAAGCGAGGCGTTATAACACTACCCCCTTAAAAAGGTTTCGACCGTGAAACTAGGCCGAAAACAGCTCGGGAAAGCGTCTAAGCATATCCTCCTCAGTCTCCCAGGTTTCCCAAGTAACCTCCTCAGTTCCTGACTTGGACCACAAAATCCGTACCAATGGTACCACCTTGTTCCGTAACTGCTTCTCACGGCATTCGAGAATACGCACCGGTATTTCCTCGTAGGTACCATTTGTCTGAATCTCGATGTCTTCATAACTCAGCACATGAGACTCATCAGGCATGTACTTCCTTAACAAGGATACGTGGAACACGTTATACATTGGATGCGCCGATGGCGGCAATGCCAAACGATACGGTAGAGACCCCACTCTATTAAGGATCTCAAATGGTCCCACGTAGCGAGGGTTAAGCTTCCCACGCTTACCAAATCTAAACACACCCTTTGATGGCGATACTCTGACAAACACTTTATCACCAACCTCAAACTCGACATTCCTGCGCTTCAGATCTGCATAAGACTTTTGTCGACTCTGAGCGGTCAATATCCTTTGTCTTATCAAAGTGTCCGAGGCAGTCCTTTCGACTAGCTCCAGTCCGAGCAGAACCTTGTCGGCATTCTCATCCCAACAAATCGGAGATCTGCACCTTCGACCGTACAAAGCCTCGAATGGAGCCATCTTTATGGTAGCATGCCAACTGTTGTTGTACGTGAACTCAATCAGACTCAGGCTGTTCTCCCAGCTAGTCGGACGATCGAGTGTACAAGCTCTTAACATATCTTCCAAGGTCTGGATGGTCCTCTCAGACTATCCATCCGTCTGAGGATGAAACGCAGTATTGAATCTCAACTCGGTTCCCATGGCCTTGTGGAGTTCTTTCCAGAATCTTGACATGAATCGGCCATCACGATCCGATACAATGGTCTTTGGAGTACCATGCAAACGGACAATCTCGTGTAAAAACACTTCTGATAGCTTTTGGGTTCGTTGACTTGATAGCCACAAAGTGAGCACTCTTCGTGAGCCTGTCAATGATTACCCATATAGCATCCTTCTGGCTTTGAGTCTTTGGCAGCCCCGTGACGAAATCCATAGCAATATCCTTCCATTTCCATTTTGGCACTAGAAGAGGTAGCAACTCACCACCTGGTCTGCGGTGTTCTATCTTGAACTTCTGACAAGTCAAGCATTTCTCCACAAACTCTGCTACATCCCACTTCATGTTGGGCCACCCGAATTTCTTTCTGAGGTCTTTGTACATCGTGCTAGAGCCTGGATGTACAGAATAAGCTGACGAATGGGCCTCCTTCATCACCAACTGGCAAAGACCATCAACGTCAGGCACATAGAACCGGTCCTGAAACCAGAGCGATCCATCTTCCTGAATCACGAAACCGAGAGCTTTCCCGTCCATCACTTCACTGCTTACCTTCACCATGACTACATCATCAACCTGCTTCTCCCTGATTTGATCAAGTAGCGTGGCCTGAATCTCAAGCATGCTCAGATATCCTCTACGTTGATCGTACAAGACTTCAATCTCGCACAACCCTTGGTTCAGCTTGGTCTGAGCAGTAAGTAGAGCCACTATAGTCTCGTGCGGCGTCTTCCGACTCAATGCATCGGCTACTACATTAGCCTTGCCCGGATGATACATCAATTCGATATCGTAGTCTTTGAGTAGCTCTAACCAGCGACGTTGTCTCATATTCAGCTCCTTTTGAGTGAACACGTACTTTAGACTCTTATGATCGGTGAAGACTTGGCACCTCACACCATAGAGATAGTGTCTCCAAATCTTTAGCGCAAATACTATAGCTGCTAGTTCTAGATCATGCGTCAGATAGTTTGCCTCATAAGTCTTCAACTGTCGGGATGCGTATGCAATAACTTTGTCTTTCTGCATTAGCACACATCCCAAGCCACTCTTCGAAGCATCACTATAGACCACATAACCATCAATCCCTTCCGGTAGCGCTAATACTGGTACGGAGGTCAGGCATTGCTTCAGCTTTTGAAAACTGGCCTCACACTTGTCATCCCAGACAAACTTCTTATGGACTTTGCGGAGCAGACCGGTCATGGGTAGAGCGATCTTAGAATATCCCCATGAACCGTCTGTAATATCCAGCGAGTCCTAGAAAACTGCGCACCTCCTTCACATTCTAAGACTGCTTCCAATTGGCTACCGCTTCAATCTTCTGGGGATCAACCATCACCCCATTCTTATTAATCACGTGGCCTAAGAAAGCCACTTCTTTTATCCAAAAGTCACACTTAGACAACTTTGCATATAGTTGATTCTGTTTAAGGACTGACAAAGTAATCCGAAGATGTTCCTCGTGAGCTTCCTCGCTCGGGGAATAGATCAAAATGTCGTCGATGAAGACCACTATGAACTTATCCAAGTATTGGTGGAAACATCGATGCATTAGATCCATGAAAACTGCTGGAGCATTTGTAAGTCCAAATGGCATGACTACGAACTCGTAGTGACCATATCTCGTTCGGAACGCAGTCCTCAGAATATCTTCCTCACGAATCCTGAGCTGATGATAACCAGACCTCATATCGATTTTGGAAAAGACCTTTGCTCCCTACAGTTGATCCAACAGATCATCAATCCTCGGTAACGGATACTTATTCTTGATCGTGACTTTATTCAACTCTCGATAGTCGATACAAAGTCGAAACGATCCATCCTTCTTCTTGACGAACAAAACCGGATCGCCCCAAGGTGATGCACTCGGTCTTATATATCCTTTCTCAAGAAGATCCTCGAGTTGCTTCTTCAACTCTTGCATCTCAGGAGGAGCCATCCGGTACGGTGCCTTATAGATCGGCGCGGTACCAGGCTCGAGATCAATGGTAAATTCTACGTCATGATACGGGGGTAAACCAGGAATCTCCTCCGGAAAGACATTCAGAAACTCATGGATAACCGAAATATCAGGAACTGAAGGTTCATCTTTCTTGGGCTTGTCCAGATAGCACAGGTACCCGACACATCCTTGTCGAAGTAGCTTAAACGCAGCCATCGCATTGATAAGCCTACCGTTATCAGCGTCATTCCGACCCTTGAACTTGCATACATACTGGCCCCCAGATGACACCGTCACAGTCCTTGAGCTAAAATCGATTACCGCCCCATGACGCGTCAGCCAATCCATACCGAGAATAATATCGTATGGAGCCATGGCTATACAAATCAAATCTGCTTCGAATTTCTTACCCTGGATGGTAATCGGAAATTCTGACAGACGCTTGGTTCCAACCAAATGTTTACCATTAGGAAGATTTACAACGAAAGGTTCACAAATCTCGTTGCATACTTGATAACATGAATTTGTCGTGCTAATTCCAACTATGCAAAATATCCAAACAAACCTTAAACCGTAGTCCTAGGTAAGTAAAGGTCGAGTCCACATGGAGACAGAGTGATGAAATCAAGGATCGGGAATGACACGGTGCAAGGAATGGCTTCGAAGATCTTCAAGGAATCGTCAAGCAAAGCCCAGAAATGTGACCTGACCTGAAATGGACCGTTCTCTCTCGTCTGAGATCGGAATGGAGTGATTCCAAATCCCAGAGTTTAATCTTGAAGTCTTCTTGAGTCCCTCCAAATTTGAGCACGATTGGACAAGGGATCAGGAATAAATGATGATTTTCCTGAGGGGTCGCAGGGAGCTTGCGGGGTTGTGTTAAGGTTGTCTTTGGAACGATGGATCTGGCGGAAGACAGTGATTGGCTCGGTGTTTTTGGTGTGAATTGGTGGCTTAGGGATCAGTGAAGGACAGTGCAAAGTGGAGTCGAGTGGTTGTGGAAGTTGGTGAATATATGAACTCCCTAAGTTGGATATAACGCACCAACAAAGGAAACTCATGAATCCGGACTTGGATAGTTCTTCAAGGGGAGGGAAGACTCGACGTAGACTTGGTTGAGATAGAAGCAGAGTTGGCAAGATGAACTCACTTGACAACAATGGAATTCGACGCAAGAATACTTAGAGAAAAAGAGAGAGTTTCTTAATCAAGTTCAAAAGCTCTTCTTAAAACAATGCAAAGGGAAGGCTATAAGTAGGCTAGTGTGAGTCGGCCTTCCTTGCCTTCCAAGGCAGCCTTCAAGCCTCCTATTAAGGCTAGAAAACACCTAACATTTAAGCAAATAAACGCCTCCTATTGAAGCTACAAAATGGTGCAAATTAAAGGAGTTTAAAGCTAGACTTTAACTCAGCCATATATGGAAAAACAACAAATATAGAAACATAGTATTAAGGCGCATAGGATTCCTTGGTGCTAGCTTTGGTCAAAGCATTGAGTGGTCGACCTTGAATGATTCTTCCTTGGATTCCAAGAGTGTGTATGGGCCGGCCTTGAAGTTGGAATTAAGCCCACAAGTGACGAGGCCTTGCTCCAACTGGATTTGCAACTCTTTCGGGATTTCTGCTGAACTGTCGTAGAGATTACGATTTCTATGTTTTTCTGGCCCGAATTTGAGGGAGACCTGCACATAAAAATTGTAGATAATTTCCTTAGCTTTCCAATGACTACTCATGGGCCTCCATTGGACTTTCGTAGCTCTGGATATGGCCAGAATACTGAAAAGGTGTCGACGAGACAAATTCTTCGGTTTTGACTCCTTCCAAGTTTCGAACCATTTCTTTTGGATAAGTGTTTGATCTTCTTCAAAAATGGTGGTTCCCATAGTCACATCACAGAGTCTATCGTTATATGCAATTTATATGTCAATCCAAAGTAACCAAAGGTTTTTTTTGTATGTTTCAGTAAATCTAAGCATGTAAAGGCAAACAAACTAAAAGTTGTGAAATCAGTGATGGGGAAAATAGCTCAGTCAAACAACATCCACTATTCGTATGACAAGTTGATCTTAGAAAATCATTCAATATCTCATGCAATGGAAATTCCAATTCCTTTTCAGATATAACTAATAGCACAACCAGATACTATTAGCACTAACTAATTAAACAACCCTGAAACTATCAAGATTCAGTTTAACAACAGCATTACGGATAAGAATATAGTTGGACACAATTCTAGCATAAAACAACCAGCTTTTATCCTAGAATATAAATCAGTTCTCTTCTGCATAAGACTAGCACAACCAGATACTAGTACGATGCAATTGCTACTCTGAAATAGATATGCTCAACCAGTAACAATCTAGATCTAGCAATCAATCAATAGAAACAAACCCTAGTTGTGCAGGCTAGAGATTATCAATATTAATCATAAGCAATCAAGCAAGAGAATAGATAAAATCCATGCAATAGATAAGGAACGAGAATCTCACAACTGAATCAAAACGAAAGCTTCAGCGTCTGACTAAGCAAGAGTGACTTAGTTCTTCGTAGCAAAGTACGTAGAAAGGGAAAATATGAAATTAGGGTTCGAGAGAGGAAAACAAGCCTTTCCTCTAGCCTTAAATACTCAAAATAAATAAGATCTCTAAAATTAACATTAAACGAAATACTGAAACCGTAATAAAAATAGTCCAAAATAAAAACAGGCTCGGTGGGCTTCTGACACGGGCGGCGGTCGCCATAATTGCGGCGGTCGCCGTCTTTAAACGGCGGTTGCCAGTCTTTTGTCGTAGCCAAGGTGGCTGGGAGGGCTTTGGCGGCGGTCGCCGTGAAGCCATTCCTTCAGCGTCTTCGTCTCTTCAGCTCCGAATGCTCCCAAAGCCTCCAAATGTGTGTCTTCAGCACCTCCTCGCCAATGCTCCATAACTCCTCCAAAGTATCCTAAAACACCACTAAATCAATGCTAAAACCCCGTCTATACACACAACATAATCGTGTGTATCAATACTAAGTCTAACTTACTGACACAACTCTCCGAAATAAAGGAATGAGTAGCACCCGAATCAAACAACATACATACATAAGTAGAATGAAGGTATAGAGTACCTTGAGCAATTGGAGCATTGGGTCCATCCGCCTCACGCATCTCGTAAAGGCGTTGACCTTGACCTCCAGAAGCAGCTGGGGCTTTCCCCTTGTTTTGTGCAGTCGTCTGCGCTGAAGGACTAGGAGCCTCCACTGGTCTAAACCTAGGTCGATTGTTCTGACTAACAAACCCTTGTTGTGATTCAGCCCCTTTCTGCCTTCTCTGCGGACAGAACGTCTGTACATGGCCCTTCTTTCCACAACCATAGCATATCTTCTTTTCCTTCGGACACGCATTGCTCTTGTGCCCATGTGTACCACAATTGTAGCACTGGATCAGATTCTTGCCTTGACCCGACTGTTGCGTAGACCCTCCATGAGTCATATCCGTTTTTGCTTTGCCAGACTTGGCAAAATTAGACGGTGGCGCGGGACGCTTGAATCCACTCGCCTGAGACTGGTTCTGCATTGACCTCTGGCGATTACGCTTCTTTGTCGACTCTTCCAGATTCACCTCCAACTTGTAAGCAGCGTCCACGTATTGCTCCAAAGTAGAGCATCCGTGACGTACCATTAGTGGCTTAATATCTGGGTTCATCCACTCGTGGAAATGCCAGATCTTTTGCTCTTCGTTGGACACCTCCGGCACAACATATTGCAATAGATGATTGAACTTGGTCACAAGCTCGGTCACTTTTAATCCATCCGTCTTCGGATAGAGGAATTCCTTGTGCTTCTCTTCCCTCATAGCTCAGGAGAAGAAACGATCTGTCATCTTTGCCTTGAACATCCCCCAGTTCAAACCAGGGTGATCAGCAAGACCTGTACCTTCCCACCATTCACTGGCTACTTCCTTCAACTGAAGGGAAGCAATATGCACCTTTTCAGCTTCAGTGCACTCAACGTTTTTGAATAATCTTTCCATGTGTGAGAACCAATATGCCACCCTAACTGGCTCTTCTTTCCCATCATAGCTATCAGGCCTCATAGAGCTTATGGCCTTCAGTGCCCGGCCATAGTCGTCTCTATTCCTGACCGCTTCCTCTTGGGGTACATGGATATTAGGCTCCTCAAATCTAGGAACTGCTGGGGGAATTGGCACAGCTTGTGCCTGAGGCACGTTTGGTCGCATAATGTCTGTGAATGCTTGCATCATAATTCCCCGAATAGCCTCTATTGCTACTGCATCAAATACCATTGGAGCGTTGATCGGAGCTTGGTCATTGCCCCCTGGATTGTTATTAGAAGCAGTCTCGTGTTCATCCACAGGGAGACTTAGGTTCTTAACAAAACGAACACTGAAATACAAGAAAAGAAACTGCTAATCAACACTAGCCCAATCATGGCGCCCTGAACATTTCCTGTAATCACAGCTCCTCATACATTTTTTCTTCGAACGGGGTTTACCATCGGAATCTGGTGATGGAATTCTCACCCTGCTCGGTCCTGGAGCACATGGCTCATTCCTTGGCCTTGCCCTTCTTCGAGCATGCTCAACCGCCTCATCCATCTGACGGCGCTCTTCAGGGGAAATCATCTGACTCAGGCGAAGTGCCTCTCGCGAGTCAGGGCTCAACCTCAGCCTCTTCTGAACAGGAATAGGCTGTGAGTCCTCAGATGCATCTTGTGGATCATTCCTTCTTCTGGTGCCAAACTCAGCATAAAGTGTCTCCCAATCGGCCAGAGTCAATGGCGAGTACTCTCGCTCATGTGGCAACTCCGGACTTGGATAGATAAACTCCATCCCCGGGTCCTCGCTGCCCACCAATAAGCGCTCTAAGCCATCGGGCTCGTGGCCCTGATCCTCGAGGTCCTCTTCGGGGTCCTCCTATGGATCCTCCTCTGGATCTTCTTCAGGATCCTCTTCCTCTGGATCCTCCTCTGGATCTTCTTCAGGATCCTCTTCCTCTGGATCCTCCTCGGGAATCGACTCGATCATAAGGTCATCGTTGTAGTACCCTCTTGCGTACTCTGACGGATAACCCTCATCCTCAATGTCCTCCCTTGGCTCCTCTTTGGGCTCTACCACAGGAACCTCGGTTTTATTGGACACTAGCACTACCGACTCAGGGAGTATGGTCTTCACCTCCTCAGGTGGACTACTAGATTCTCCGATCTCAAAGCATCGCAGGGGAACTGGAAACTCAAGCCTCATTGGAGATGGCGGAGCCACCTCGGCTTCTTCCGAGTCCCTCTGAAGAGAAAAGCATGCACCCATAATCTGCGGGTGACGAGAAGAGAGTCTAGTCTTTCTAAATATAGAAGCGAACTTACTATATCAGACTAAAGTGAAGGCACGACTAGGACGGTTTGAAAAAAAACTCTTTTTCATTTCAAAACGAGTAAATGGTTTATGAAATCCCCACCCGAAAATTTTTTCGGCTCTGATACCAAATCTGTAACACCCCCAAATATATCCTTGAAAGGTATCACCGCCAGTGACCTCAGATTCCACATCCGAAGCCACCCAAGGCTTAACCAGTTTATACAAATCATAAAACAACATTTATAATACGAAATGTCATAGTATTGGATTAAATCAAAGTTTCGGAATTACATCCATAATCCAAATACAACCAAAATATATTACAACGAAAGTCTTTTTAAAATAAATGACATAAAAGTCTTGATCTAGTGATCACACGCCTAGGATCTCAACCTGATAAAACTCTTTAAAATTCCATCTCTCTTCCTCGTCGTTTCTAGCCTTCATGAAACTGCAATTTATCTGATGTGCCGTATGAGACGGATGACACCAGCCAACCATGCAAGGGAATATAACCGGTTGGTTAGTCTAATGAAAGACTATGCAAGGGTAAAAGAGAAAGGTTCTAAGTAGTCGTATTAGGTTAGACTCATCGCTTCTCGAATAAAAGTCGATGACGATAGTCAACCACCATACTCCTACTGAAAAATACGAAAAGGTATGATCAAGAGAAGACTCTGCAAGATTGAGTCTTAAGGACACATATGAAGAGAAGACTCCAACGAATTGAGTCTTATCGGAAAGTATGACAATGTTTGGGAACATTATAATTCACACAAGTGTTTTAAAACTGACTTGACTATTTGGGTCCACGATCAACCTCACCGCACAATGCGAATTCAGATTTGAAAGGTGGACTTACTCTAATCGAAGTCCCATACGAGTTTCCAAGTTGTACTTCTCACGCTAAGGTTCATTAATTATGTGCATAACGGCACTTATCTTATTTAATTCCAAAACATATATTCACGTTATAAGCTTTTATCATAATCATCTCATCCCTCAGGATATAGAGATATATAGTCGGGAATAAATCCCTAAAGGTTTGACGCCAGCTAAGCACACCTCCCCTATATTCGGATAGGGGATAGTCATGACTAGAGAAACGGTGTTAGGGCTTGGACATCCTATCCACCGGGTTATAAAGAAACGGCTACCTCTCAAAGTAAGCAGCGCTCCTACGAATACTCGTGCTAACTATATCTCAAGTGCACATAAAATCCACTGCTAACTATATTTCAAGTCGCATAAAAATCCATAACAATACCATCACGATAATAACAGATATAATAGCGTTGTTTCTAGCAACATATACAACCTATTATAATATTCATTTTAATCGTATCATTTTAAGAAAACTGTTCCCAACAAAACCAGTAATTCATCCCAATTTAATTAACAATTAAACAATTGATAATTAATAGAAATATGGAATGATAAGCAAGAGCGAACCTCCACTTGCCTTAGATTTAAACGAAGCTCAAAGACAACGGGTTTTCGGGTTCAGAATGAGGACAGAACTCGGATTTCAGATCCCTACAGAACGACCCATAACGAAACCCTAAGTTAGATTCGATAATAAAATATACGAATCTAAGGAAAGACGAACGAAATCGAAAGAACGGAAATCCCAAACGAGATCACAAAGCCCAAGCCACAACCACGAGTGCCCAGGCACACCGCGGGTGCGGCGGCCTTGACCGTGGGTGCGGTCAAGCCACAGCGGCGAGACGACGATGACGAAAACTCACCGGGGAAGACGACGGGGGTTCGACTCGTGGTGGCTCCGACTTTTGGATTCCTTGGACCACCCAAGCACCACCTTGAGAGCACCTCCTCCTCCTATGGTAGCTCCGACGACAACTCCGGCGAAAGCTTGCAAATCCGGCGACAATGGAACGAGAGAGAGATTTGAGAGAGAGAGAGAGAGATTGAGATGGCTTCCTCCTCCAAGTCCCCTCCTTATATAGGCCAAGCAAGGAGCTCAAGTAACCAGCTCCCCCACCGCCTCAGCTCCGACAGGGGCGAAGCAGCTCAGGCGCACGACGGTCAAAGTTCGGCGAAGCAGAAAAGTAATGATGATGGCGCGGGTGCGGTGGGTCTCACCGCAGGGTGCGGTGAAGGCCATTTCTGACCGCGGGTGCGGTGGGTATGACCGCGGGCGCGGTGGAGGCCAAATCCTGCCTCTTTCACCCTCTTTTGTCCGGGAAGAATTATGGGTATGGGTCTTAACCCCAGATTAAATATATTCATATCCGAACAAATATTCTAAACCCCAAAAATACGTCGAATGTATTTTATTCCACTCAGGGAATTATTACAGAGATTAAGTATTTAACAGAATGTCTGAACTTCTCTGAAATTAATTCGACTTCAATACAAGTGTTTGGAAAATTACAAAAATGCCCTTACTAAAAATGAGGGGTATTACATCCCCTATCGAACTTTCTAATTTGACCCTTTTTCTGGCAGCAGCACAAAAATACTTGAAATCCACAAACCCCGGTTCAACACCATATAAGGAGATCCTGATACGGTTTGTAGATTTCAAGTATTTATGTGCTGCTGCCAGGAAAATGGTCAAATTAGAAAGTTCGATGGGGACATTCCTTGGTCATTGTAGGCTCTCCATCCTTTACGATTTTTCAGGCCGTCAACGGGATAATCTGCACAACGCAATGACACCAACTCAATCCTGTAGTTATTTGGATGTAATCGTAAGAATTTGTAATGATATATTAAATTTCATGGTTTTAATGAAGTAATCTATTATTGTCATAGTAACATATACCCAAAAAAATGAACAAGTTGGACCATATAGCCCATAAAATGATCCTTCTTGGTTGCACCATGTGCCGCCCATATACCCCATAAAATGAACCTTCTGGGCTGCACCATGTGCCGCCCATATACCCCATAAAACGAACCTACTGGGCTGCACCATATGCCGCCCATAATAGTCAAATTCGGCACTATGAAATGGCTATAAATAGAAACTCTATTATTGGACCGGTTTCCTTCATACTATAAAAAGAAACCTCGTATTACCCTCTATGTCATCACAAAGTCCAAGTCGTTATATTACTTACCGTCACGCTATGCCTTTGAAAATCTATCGGGGCGAACATTTGGTCCGGCTTGACGGGGCCCAAGAGGTGGGTTATTCACACCGTTATGAAGGGGGGACCGTAGAGGTGATAGAAGACATCGTTACCGCTGTGTTAGAGTCCTTGGAGTTCGTGAAGTTAATTGCTGGAGAGGAGTGGCCCGCTGTGAGAATGGTCTTTTATTACCCGTACTCTGCCACATTACCTCGTGTGTTGAAGCAAGTTGTCGGGCCGAAGACATAGCAGCGATAAATTACCTTACCAATCGTGAGGAGGTTTCTTTGTACCTGGTCGGCGACATTGTCTTTCGCATGGAGTAGGACCTTCACGAGTACATGTTTACGTGTTTTTTAGAATGTTTGTGTTTTTTATAATGTTTGTGTTTTTTAGAATGTGTATGTGTTTTTTTTAGGGTTGTTGGAATGTATTCTATTAAGTAATTGATCATCGATTTGTTGTAGAATTAACAGAACGAAAATCTAAAAAAACCAATACGGATGAACAAAGAAGTCAAACTAGAAATAAATATTTTACAAACTCTCAGAGTCACTATCCAAGGACACAGCTAAAGTCTCAGAATCATTACCCAAGGACACACCTAAACCCGAATCCACACCCGGTGCCCAATCTGGAGGATCCACCGGCATAGGTTGAGACGCTGCCTGCTGAGCTGCTGCACGCTCTTCCGCCATCCTAGATGATTCGACCTTCTCTCTATCAAATATAGTCTCACCTACACTAGAGGATTGGGAAGGAATCTGTAAAGCCTGTACAAGCGGATGAGCTACATGGATGACATCACTGGCAAGCGTGTCGTATATATGCTGAAAGTGTTCCAAACACCCTAAACCACCTGCCTCTATAAGCTTCTGAAGATGGGCCTTGCTCATCGCCACACGCTGCAAATGAAAAAAAACATTTTAAATATATAGACTTTCCTAAAATAATTAATAAGAATAAAATGGGACAAAAAACATACCCTTTGCAAGTTGATAGCCGGAGGTGGTCCTCTACCAATACGAGGCTGTACTGGCGCACTCAGACTCACGGAAGGATGCGACACCTATAGATACCAGTCCAGGTACGCGTCGTGGACATCCCAAGCCATCGTGGCAAGAGGACTCCTCAAGATGTAGGGGCAAAGATGATGCTCAAGCTGGTCCTACCTGTGCCAATACGGGTCAAAGTACAATTGGTATCGCCTCGTCCCCCTAAAATCATGAGGACGCACTGTAACCAGAGGCTCTATGATATCGATGGGCCTGCTCTGTCGATAACCGAACTGTCGGGTAAGCCTATCCGGCATGTACGACTCCTCTATGCCAAGGAAACGAATAGTCCCTCGATACGTGGAGGCCCTGTGAGCACCTCGAAAATCAAGACCCTCATACGGCATCCACTGTATCTGTAATTAACCCCAAAATACAAAACATAAATTAATTCATTAAGCCTATCTTATAGTATATTAAAATGGAATAAGAATACGTACATCCTCTAGCCTATACTCGTCCAGTATCCGTCTATAGTGTAACTGTTTGCGACTTAAACGGAGAGGGGTCCGGCCAATGCTGTATCGTGCATCGCATCGAAGGTCGTCGTCCGCACCTTCCTTGAGGTTAGGGTTGCCTGGGAAGTATACAAAGTACGTCCAAATCCAAACCTGCATATGGAGGAACAAAGCCATTAGTTATAAACAATTACACACAGTATATTAATGATTTAAATTACAATCGAACTATAATTAAGGTCTACCTCTAAGAGACGTGCGCAACCGGCAAACTGTGCAGCTCCGCGTCGAGAAGCCTCTCCGAGGTTTCTAAAAAGGAGAGCTAGAACCCCGGTACCCCAAGTAGTACGAACGACACGCTCCCAGTCCACGAAAAGAGGTAGCAATGTAGTCTTCAGCTCGTTCGTTGACTTGTCAATGAAGATACTAGCCGACATGGTGTGCCATAAAAAACCAGCTGCTATATCCTCTGGGTAAGCACCCTCCTCAATCATCCTCAACACATGCCTTCCTAACTGGAATTGCTTGACCCAACCCTTCCTAAGGTCACAGACCATGTCAGCATCATCCTCGTCTAAACTATACTCCGAATCAATGCCAAACAGATACTCGAACAATGCCTCACACTCTGCCAGCTCGCTATCCTGACCGATCCATGGTGACGTCACCTCAAATCCCTCAATCGACAGCCCTAGAATCATCATAACGTCATGTAGCATAGGACCTATCTCACCGAAGGGAAAGTGGAAGGTGTTTGTCTCTAGATGCCATCACTCAACGAACGCTGAAATGAGGGTGTGATCAGCATTGCCGAACTGAAAATCAAGTAAATCGGTCAACCCCGTCTGTTGAGCAATCCAAAACCAGGAACCCTCCTCAAGGACCCCTCTGGGAATACGATCCCTCTAAAACGCAAACTGTGTAGGGCGTGTCTGAACCCTCAAAGTCCTAACAACGTCCTCTGGAGGGTCAAATGACTCCTTTCTCCATATCAGCTCCGCAATGTGCGTATCAAAGTTCCTCAACACAGAAGGAAACTGCTGATCTGGCTCAGGCGGAGGTGGGGCCTGCTGAGGTGGGTCCTGCGGAGGTGGGTCCTGCTGAGGTGGAGTCTGCTGATGTGGCTCCTCCTGTGGTGGCTGCTGCTGAGGTAGGTCCTCCTAAGGTGGCTGCTGCTCTGGTGGGTCCTCCTGAGGTGGCTGCTGCTCTGATGGGTCCTCCTGAGGTGGCTGCTGCTGAGGTGGGGCCTCCTGAGGTGGCTGCTGCTCTGGTGGGTCGGTAGTAAACTCCAGATCCTCATGGATAGTAGAAGGGCCGGTAGTAAAGTCCTCCTGAGGTGGGTCCTCCATAACCACGTCCTCATCTAAACTGACGGGACCAACATCGTCCTCACTAAGCACCTCCGTGTCCTGCGATACACCCACAACCCTCCTCTTGCGAGCAGATGCAGTAGTAGGGCGACTGTCTCGATCCGACCGTTTGATTTTACCCAATACATCCTATTTTACCATAAGAAATATAACTATTTTCATTTTACCCAATACAACCTAGTTACATATACCTTAGAAATTTTGAAAAAAAATGTTTTCTTATAAAATCAATATATTAAATATTTTATTTTTCATTACGATAATATATTTAATATTATTTAACAGCAAAATTGAGCCTATTACCTATATTGTCTTTTTTAATTATGATTAAATACAATAAAAACTAAGTTTACAAGTCTACAATTATAGTAAAAATTTAATTAAATAAATTAGATTTAACAAATGAAAAATTACAAAAAACATACCTTTTCGGTCGACCTCTGTTCATATTTCCGCTTTTGACGAATGGGATTTTCCGCCAAATCATCCATCGCCTGCATAGCAACCGCTACCGCCACGTCGAAAGCATTGTCCGCCCCGATATCCACCTCCTCGGTCCTAGCCGGCAATCTATCCTCCTCGCCCAAAACCACCGCGCCGCCGCCGGAAACCTCCATGCTCGCCGGCAAGCTGGGCGGCACCTCGTGCAGCCCAGAAATCCCATCGTCCCCGGTCCTGGGCGGCACCATGTGCAGCCCAGAAACCCCCTCATCCCCCGGATCGTGCAGCCTAGCTCCCTCCGCCGCATCGCCTCCCCTACCGCCGCCAACAAAACAAATCTTCATCGCCGTCGACTCATCCATCGCCGCCGTCGAGTCCTCAATCGCGACCGCCTTCGATTCCGCCGCCGAGTCCAGTGGATCGCCGCCGCCGCTGCCGAGATCTCCCGCCGCCGCCATCTGGTTTTCCTCCTTGTCAACCGCCTCCCATATCTCGTCCATGGTCATATCGCCGGAATCCGCCATCAACTCTTTTTTGATCTCGCTGGAATCCTCACAAAATTTGATCTGTTTTCGCCGGAAAAGATTTCCTCTGGATACTCGGAGAAGACGATCTCGACGGCCCTAAATACCGCCGAGATCGAATTTTTTTTGGAGGTTAAAGGTGGGTGACACCTATTGCTGCCCACGTTCAAATTTTAAAATTAAATTTGGGCGGCAAATATTGCTGCCCAAATTTTGGAGGGTTTTCTGGGCGGCAATTATTGCCGCCCACAATTAAACCCGGGTTTGAAAAAACCAATTTAATTTTATTTTAACAAATAAAATAAATTCCTAAACCGGGTTCTATATGAAAAAAAAAAGCTGGACGACAATAGGTGCAACCCAGCATCCAAACCGGGTTTTGCAAAAACCTGGTTTGGATGGGCGGTCCAGGGTCAGACCGGTTTTTTGGAGGGTTTTTTGGGCTGCACCACGTGCCGCCCAGGGTAGAGTGCGAAGTTAAAAAAAACCGAGTGTGCGGTTTGTCGCCGTTTGAATATGTTAGTGCAAATTAAACTTACTGCGTGACAGAATTGTATGCTAGAAGTCTTAACTATCTAGCTCTGTAAAAGCTTGAGCTATTTCAGAATGAGTTGCAGAATAGGCCTGATGATAAACAACTTTTTGATGCTGAGGAAGAGACACTCATCAACATCAGATAGGCTCATAGGCAATACAAGTGAGAAACTGCAACTTACAGCAGAGTGCTAAACTCCATTGGATAAAATTCCAAGATCAATGCAGCTGTTGTGACAGATGTGATAAAGATAACAGAAAAACGAGAAGAAATAACACAGGATTTTTACGTGGTTCACTAATAGAGCGTTAGCTACATCCACGTACAAAAGGAGAGACATAGCAGATTACGCTCTTGATGCACTAGAGGCAAAACAAAAGGCACAAGAACACAAGAGGTACTATATGGAGGCACATTAGAGCTAGGTTAGAGATTATAAAGTTTATATATCACCCCCTAAAATCTATCTCCCTAAAACCCTATAGGCCAAGCCCATTAGCCTAATTTAGGATCAGGACATATTTCTATAAATCTCCACCTTGACTTGAATCCTCTCACAGATAACAGATGTAGCAGATGTACCATGACAATGCCAGATGTACCGACTTCTCCCCTGCCTCAGATTTGCCCCATGGGGCAAATTAACAACTTGTGATATTTAGAAAGTCCAACTTTTTGTACCACTGCCTTGGAGACTACTTAAGTCCATATAAGGACTTCTTCAACTTGCAAACATAGTTCTCCTTACCAGGGACTTGGAAACCATCTGGTTGAGTCATGTATATATCCTCCTTTAGCTCTCCATGTAAAAGAGTTGTCTTCACATCAAGTTGTTCATGCTCCAAATCCTGATGTATAACTATTGCTAGCAACACCCTAATGGAAGTATGTCTAACTATTGGTGAAAAAATCTCATTGTAGTCCACTCCCTCTCTCTGATTGAAACCTCTTGCAACAACTCGAGCCTTATACTTGACTCCTTGATGCGTTCCTGCTTGTGAATGTCGGATCGATGATCTTGGTGGGAAGTCGCGCGGGTTGTTTCTGTGGTTGGATGAGTGGAATGCGGTATTTGGGCCTCGTGTGAGTTGGTGAACGCGATGATTGATGGTGATATGGCGATGGCGGAAGCGATTGTTGGAGGGGATAGATGACTTGAAAAGACAAGTCTTGGGCCGTAGCGTCGGCAGCGAAGTGAAGGGAGATGCGAATGAAGACTTGGCTTGAAGAATCAAGCATTTGCCGTAGCGTCGGCGGCGGAGTGAAGGAGATGAGAAGATAGAGAGGTGTTTGACGTCCAATCAAAGGAAGGAGGCGATATGCTCTCAAACTTAAGATTTGATTCAAATTAGACATAACCTAGTACAGAAGATCGAGATGACCTTTTATAGGAGATAGCGGGACTCGGATTGGCCGAGTCTCGCTTAATGGGCTGGCCCACGCGACACGCGTGGAATGCACACCCAAAAGAAAACACTAAAAATAATTATGTTCAATAAATACAAAATAATTCAAAGAAAGCGTTCAATGATGATGGCGAGGATCTTGAGATAGAACGCGATCTCTGGACTGGGCTGGAGGCGAGGATCTTGAGATAGAACGCGATCCCTGGCCTTGGCTGGAGACGCTTGAAGGAGATCGCGGTCTCTGTACCAGATGCGAGAAGTATGACGAAGGCTCACGGTCTCTATACTCGATGCGAGTAGTTGGAGGAAGATCGCGGTCTTCGTACTTGGTCCTTCTGAGCTCACGGTCATGGCTTCTTGTTCTATGGCCGCCATGGAGGGCAGGGTCGCATCACCCTCCCCCACTTGGCTGTGAAGCGTTCCCGCTTCACCAACATCGATCTTGTACTCCATATACTCGTGCAAGTGCACCCAATGGAGGTCTCCGGTGTCGAACACGAATCGACGACGGCCGCGATGTGGAAAATATGCACCATTCACCCAATTGATTGTCTGTGGAAGGCTACACAAGGATGGTAGTGCGTTTGGAGGCGCCTCTGTCAATTCCACGGTAAACTCCGCTTGCAACGCGGCGAAAGCTGGGGGCAAAGGCGCGCCGATGTGTACGCAGTGCAAGCTTGGAGTTGGCACTAACAGGGAAGAAGTCACTTTGCTGTTCAAACGGGCAGTGAAGTCCCTTGGTCGGGCGAGAAGCACATGGTGGGCATAACTGCCCTGCAACGCAGTGCTCGGTGGTGCGGTACTCCCAGTGTCTCTGCAACACGTGCAATCCTTGGGCGCGTTGTTATGGGACGCGCTGTGTTGGCCTGATGGAGGACGCGTCCTTCATTCGCCAGGGTTTCGGGCTGTTAAAGATGCGCCAGATATGGAGTTGGGTCACTGTGTTGTGTTCGCGGTCTTGGTCGATTGCAAATCCTTGTGGCGATGGTGCAACGCTTATGTTTGCCTTATAATACATGTCCTCGAGCTTGGAGAAAAACTCGAGGGGAGTTTGTGCGCCTTGGCGAGCCATGGCTATCTCCATTCTCAATTGATTTCTGTAATCTGGAGGCACATATTTCTTGGTCATCACGTACACGAGTTGGTGCCATTCGGTGACCCTTGTTCGGTGGCAACGCACGCTGTCACCCTCGAAACGATGCCACCAAACTCTGGCTGCTCCGCGGAAGTGAAGTGTCGCGGCATCGACATGCTCCTCAGGTGGCACTCGACAATAGCGAAGTGTGTACTCCATAGCCTGCACCCATTCAAGAAAAAACAGAAGGATTGTATTCACCATGAAAATGCTCGATTTTTACCTTGACTTTGTGTCTTTGGTATCGAGGTTGGGCAGGGGCTTGCAATGGCACATTGTGTGACGCGGTATCATAGAGAGGGTTCTCATAGGCGCGGACGCCAGGGTCTTTAACGCGTGCATGGTGAAACCTCTCGCGTGCTTGTTGTGGTTCGCCGCAAGCAAAATCTTCCCTAGGCGCGTAGGCGGCATCACGTTGACGATGTCGCGGCTGGGTTCCATGATCGGCTCGGCGGACATCTCTGGGCATGACATTGAGGCGCTCTTGCCAATGCTATGATCGCGATCTCTTTGTGCTTTGAGACGCGGTGGAGGAATCCAATCCGAAGGGCGGTGCTGCAATTCAAGTGGATTTCCAAGAGGGGGTAAGAATAGCCAGAGTTTATCATACCTGAGTCTTAAACTTCTTCGTCGTCAAAGTGGTCTTGGACTCTGGGTGTGATTGACGCATAGCCATCAGACCCATAGCGTGGTGTCCGAGCACTTTGATGTCATAGGTGGGAACGCACATCGTAGCCTCGTGGCTGGGTAGTTGGCGTCTCGAAATCGGCCTCATCGTGTCGCTTGTGCCCACTGGGACGGCAACTGGGTCTTCGCGGCGTCGCAACAGCTAACCCGACTTTGCGTAATCAGCCTTCGCAATGTGTTGAGCCTTGAACGTGGCGTTGGGTGCGTCGAGATGCATAATTGTCATCAAAATCATATGGTTCAGAAAACTCACCTTGATGAACATTGTCGTAGCCGGCTGGTGTTGCCCGCGGTGCATAGCGTTCGCGATGCGACACATAGCCTTGGCGGCTCTCGATCACTGATTGGATCCTTTGAAGGTGAGGTTGCAAGTTGGAGGTAGATGGCATCACTCCTTTGCCCTTGTCCACGCGCTGTTGGCTTGGGCCGACTTTAGTGTGACGCGGCGCGGCCAGGGTGTCCATAAGGACCATCAACGTTGGTGTGGTTTGGGCCTGCGCAGCGCGTTGCATGGCCTGGAACTGGGCAACTTGGTGCCTAAGTTCTTGGATCTCGCGTTGTTCCTCTGAGAGTTCCAGAATGGGGTCTTATTGGGCAGGATTGGCGAGAGGGACCACTTCATGTTGCGCGATGTTTTGCTGTGGTGGGTGGTTGTTGCCATCTCCTTGGACATTCCCACCGGTGGGTGCCGTAAGGGTACCTATCACAATGTGACCAGACATCGCGAGTAAAAACGAACAAAAGACAATACAGACTCAAAGAACAAGCAAGCAACTAGCAAGTAACAGTTGTTCACATAGGAGGGCGCGTTCTTTTTGGCCGTGAGGGCGGCTAAAGGCAAGCAAAGCAAGTGTGATATGCAAGCACAAAAGAAAACGAAACCAAAGAAAGAAGTCCTAACCTCTTGCGTAAACAACGGGTACACACAAGACATACCTCAAGTGTGACACTAGACGGTGGAGAGATAAAGAATATGAGCCTAGCCGAGTAGGTGGAAGAAGGTTGCCTTATTTTGGCTTTTTTTTAAAAAAAATAAAAAAATAAAGTCGCGTTTTTTTTTAATCGACTTGACTTTTAAAATTTGATATTCAAATCCGAATCTGAGTCTTTGACTTTTGATTGAAGATCGTATAAGAATTAAATGAAATAAATAAAATAAATAAACGGCTAAGTAACTTGCAGAAAGAAATCACGAGATTATCGCGATAGGAGAGAGAAGATTTAATGCAGATTATGACGGTCAACACAAGAAAATACGGCAAGATATGTTAGCGAGATTCACGCGATTAATTAAGGAAATCTTTCAATTAATTACGCAGATTTCATGCAAACAAATCACATAATTTTCGCTGGGAGATCAAGCAATTATCGGCCAAGAGATTCTCTTGTAGAAACCGAATAGACATGCCATGACGTTTTTTTTTATGACAAACGCGGAAGCAAGGATGATGGGGGAGAAAAAAAAAATCGTGAACAAATGAGACTTGACAAGCGACTTACAAGATCAAAGGCTCTGATGCCAGTTAATGCGTTCCTGCTTGTGAATGCCGGATCGATGATCTTGGTGGGAAGTCGCACGGGTTATTTCTGTGGTTGGATGAGTGGAACGCGATATTTGGGCCTCGTGTGAGTTGGTGAATGCAATGATTGATGGTGATATGGCGATGGCGGAAGCGATTGTTGGAGGGGATAGATGACTTGAAAAGATAAGTCTTGGGCCGTAGCGTCGGCAGCGGAGTGAAGGGAGATGCGAATGAAGACTTGGCTTGAAGAATCAAGCGTTTTCCGTAGCGTCGGCGGCGGAGTGAAAGAGATGAGAAGATAGAGAGGTGTTTGACGTCCAATCAAAGGAAGGAGGGGATATGCTCTCAAACTTAAGCTTTGATTCAAATTAGACGTAACCTAGTACAGAAGGTCGAGATGACCTTTTATAGGAGATAGCGGGACTCGGATGGGCCGAGTCTCGCTTAATGGGCTGGCCCACGCGACACGCGTGGAACGCACACCCAAAAGAAAACACTGAAAATAATTATGTTCAATAAATACAAAATAATTCAAAGAACGCGTTCAATGATGACGGCGAGGATCTTGAGATAGAACGCGATCCCTGGCCTTGGCTAGAGACGCTTGAAGGAGATCGCGGTCTCTGTACCAGGTGCGAGAAGTATGACGAAGGCTCGTGGTCTCTGTACTCGATGCGAGTAGTTGGAGGAAGATCGCGGTCTTCGTACTTGGTCCTTCTGAGCTCACGGTCATGGCTTCTTGTTCTATGGCCGCCATGGAGGGTAGGGTCGCATCACTTCCTCAATAGGTGATACCCCTTCCTTCTTCTTGAAAACCCATTTGCAAGTGATAATTTTTCTCCCTGGAGGCTGTATGACTAATTCCCATGTCTGATTCTTGTGAAGGGACTCCATCTCATCTCCTATTGCAGCAAGCCATTTCTCTGCTTCAGTACCTAAAGCAACTTTTTTGTAGGTGGATGATTCATGGGAGTCCACCTCTTCAGCAACCTGTAGTGCATAACCCACCATATCCTCAAACCCATACCTCCTTGGAGGTCCAACTCCGATCCTTCTTGGTCGATCTAAAGCAATACCACATTGTGTAGCTTCAGGTGGTTGAGTTTATGGGGATGTAGATTCTGGCAATTCAGTTTCTGATTGTAGCTCTTGACCTCCTTCCTGTTGCTTCAAATCACTCTCACTTTGAATGACTTGCAGCTCTACCTGTTTATCAATGCTACCATTCTCTACTATAGCTGTGGACTTTGTAGTGGATTTGAGTATAGAGTTTTCATCAAAGACTACACTCCTGCTCAAAATAATCCTCTTTTCTGATGGAGACCAAATTCCGTATCCTTTAACTCCATCCCCATAGCCCACAAATACTCCCTTCTTGGCTCATGGCTCTAGCTTACCCTCATTGACATGATAGTAGACTGTACAACCAAAAACTTTCAGATTGGAGTAATCAACAGATTTACCTGACCACATTTCAGTGGGTGTCTTGCACTTTATGCTTGTGTGTGGTCCACAATTTATCAAATAACAAGATGCGCTTACCGCTTCTGCCCATAACCTTCTATCTAACCCAACATTAGAGAGCATACACCCGGCTCTCTCTAGTAATGTAATGTCTGATTCATCTGCTCAGCTACACCATTCTGCTATGGTGTATCCCGTATTGTGTGATCTCGAGCAATCCCTTCATCCTTACAGAACTCATCAAATTCAGACGAGCAAAATTCCAGACCATTATCAGTTTGCAATCTTTTGATCTTCTTCCCAGTTTGATTTTCCACTAATGCCTTCCACTGCTTGAAGTTCTTGAAGACTTCACCTTTATGCTTCATCATGATCACCCAAGTAATCCTTGAGTAGTCATCGATCATAGACTCAAAATATCTGTGGCCTCCCAAAGATTCAACCCGAGAAAGACCCCATCAATCAGAGTGAATGTACTCCAACGTGCCTTTTGTTCTGTGAATAGCCTTAGGAAACTTGCTGCGTTGTAGCTTCCCAAAGACACAATGTTCGCAGAACTCAAGGCTCTTGATCTTGTGACCACCAAGAAGATCATCTTTTGACAGAATCTGCATCCATCTTTCACCCCTATGACCAAGTCTTATATGCCATAACTTAGTCATATCATCCTTGTAAACCTCAGACGATGCAACATCAGCTGAACCTGTTACGGTAGAACCTTGCAGAAAATACAAAGTACCCCGCTTGACACCTTTCAGGACCACATTAGAACCCTTATAGACAAACAGAACTCCGCCTTCACCTTTGAACTGAAACCCCTACTATCTAGCAGACTTATAGATATTAGATTCTTTGTCATAAGTGGAACATGCCTGTCTTCGTTCACTGTGCAGAATTTACCATCATGTGTCCGGATCTTGATCGAGCCAATTCCAACCGCCTTGCAGACAGAACTGTTAGCCATATAAATGCTTCCATCATCTACCTGCTCGTAGGTTTTGAACCACTCTCTCCTTGGACATATATGATAAGATGCCCCTGAATCTAGAATCCACACATCAGAGTGATGAGTATGTTCATCAGCAACTAGGGCAATACCCTCTTCAGAGTTGGTGTCACCTTCTACTACAGTTGCAGAACCATATTTCTCTTGTTGCTTCTACTTCTTGGGACAATCATTTTTCCAATGTCCCTTCTCTTTATAGTAGTTATAGACATCATTAGGTTTATGACCCTTAGAAAACGGCTTTTTGTCTTTGTTCTTCCCCCCGTTTCCTTGTCTCTTACCGCCACTAGCGACTAAACCAGAGGCCTGATTAACTGTACCTGTACCAGCCGCCTTATGGAGCAGATCTCTAGTATGGAGAGATGATCTAACTTCCTCCAGAGACACATTATCTTTTCCAACAATGAAAGATTACACAAAATTTTCATATGACAATGGCAAAGACACCAACAGAATCAAAGCAACATCCTCATCTTCAACTTTAACATCAATATTACACAACTCTAATAGAATTGTGTTCAACTGATCTAAGTGATCTCTTAGAGGCGTACCTTCTTGCATGTACAGACTAAATAGACGTTGCTTCAAAAGCAACTTGTTGGTTAACGACTTCGTGATGTATAGACTCTCGAGCTTCAACCACATACCTGACGCGGTTTCCTCCTCTGCGATCTCAGTGATAATATCGTCAGTGAGGCATAACATGATTGTTGAGTGTGCCTTCTCTTCCAGAATGGCCATCTCAGCGTCATCGGTCTTCTTAACCTTCGATAACGGCGCCCACAAGCCTTGTTGTTTTAACAAAGCTCGCCTCTTGATCTGCCACAGACTGAAAATGTTTCTCCCTGTGAACTTGTCGATCTTCACATTCAAAGCAGACATCTTTCCCACTAGATTACAGCCCCAGATTAACCCGAAGCTCTAATACCAGTTTGTTGTGATGGATTTGAGAAAGATAACAGAAAAACGAGAAGAAAGAACACAAGATTTTTACGTGGTTCACTGATAGAGCGTTAGCTACATCCACGAGCAGAAGGAGAGATAGATATTATTGCTCTTGAGGAAAATAGATTACAGATTACACTCTTGATGCACTAAAGGCAAAACAAAAGGCACAAGAACACAAGATGTACTATATGGAGGCACACTAGAGCTAGGTTAGGGATTATGGAGTTTATATAGCACTTCCTAAAACCTATCTTCCTAAAACCCTAGATAGGCCCAAGCCCATTAGCCCAACTTCGGGATCAAGGTATATTTCTACAACTCTATCAAAGCCAGGAAAGCAATAAGCAAAATTTCATCCATTAATTATCAATGATGCATGCAGACTGTTAACTGAACCACAAGAGATCAAAGCTCACATTATCCACCACTTTCAGAATTCGTTTGGTTTTGAAAGTCAGTGCTTACCACACGATCCAAGAATCATCACAGAAGGACCAACAATAGATGCTATTGATCAGATGAATATGATAAGGCCTATAGAGAAGGATGAAGTTAGAAAAACACTCATTGACATTGGTAATAATAAGGCCCCTGGACCTGATGGGTTTGGAGCACAGTTTTACAAGGATGCTTGGAGCATAGTTGGAAACGATGTTACTGATGCAGTGCTTGATTTTTTTTGAAAATGGCAGACTATTGAAACAAATTGGATGCTCAACAATTGCGCTAATCTCTAAAGTTGAGCAACTAAACTCGATCCACGACTATAGGCCTATTGCTTGCTGTTCTGTTATATATATATATATATCATCATCATCACGCTCATTGTCTCCAGGCATCAAACAGTACTCCCAAAGATGACTGATAGAGTTCAAGGTTCTTTCATCAAAGGAAGATCAATTAGGCATAATATTGTTGTCTGCCAAGATATGATTAAAGGATACAACATGAAATACACAAGCCCTCATAGTGCTATCAAGATATACCTCATAAATTATTACCATAGATATTAGTTTAATATCTTGTATTTATCTTTCCATGTATATATCTTTCCATAAGATAGATATCTTGCCTAACAAGATAATCAATAAACTATATTTTGTCCCTACGATCTATGAAACAAGCAAGGAATTATTTTCTCAATTTTAATACATCTCTAATTCTTATCATGGTATCAGAGCCTAAATCCAAAAAAAATCTTGTTTTTTTTCTCTACCCGGCCGCACCACCCCCTTGCCGCCGCTAAGCCCATCTTCCGCCTATGACCCGACCGTCGCACCTCCCTGCCGCATCCGTTTCTCTGTTGCTACCATCACCGTCCCTACCATGGCCACCACTGTTGTGCAACTTGCATCCTTCGCTGCTAGTGCACCTTCTGTGCTAACATCTGATCATCGGGCATTTGGTCTGACCTTATCCAACGATCAGTGGACTGCTGTCATGAATTTGTTCAGCAAGATTCACCTTCCTCTTGCTGCTACTGGTAATTCGGAATTCCCATGGATCCTTGACACTGTGCCTCGTACCACATGACGAGTGCCAAGGATTTACTTTGTTCTATTACTGTTGTTGACTCTATTTCTGTCATCTTGCTTGATGGCAAAATATCAAATGTCGTACAACAGGGGAGCATTTGTTTTGGTTCATTGATACTTCCTAATGTGATTTACATCCCTAATTTGCAATGCAATTTGTTGTCGTTTGCGAAATTCACTAGTACTCTACAATGTCTAGTTCTCTTAACTGAAAAGCTATGTGTATTACAGGACATCAGTTCAAGGACAGTGATTCGTGTGGGTGAACAACGGGGTGGGGTATACTGGCTTCATGCTCTGGGCATTGACCCACTTGTTGCGTCTGCTACCATGTCGTTCGTCTTCATGCTCTGCGAATCTATGGCATCAACGACTAGGTCATCCATCTCCTTCAGTTTTATCTTCAATTTCAGAAATTTTAGTAACTTCTAGTTCTTTGGACAAAGGCAAACCTTGTGTTATTTGTCATAAAGCAAAGCAGACTCGAAACAGTTTTCCATTAGTTCTACTAAAGCAAAGTGTTTGTTTCAATTGGTTCATTGTGATGTGTGGGGGCCCTATAACTCTCCTTCTTCTACTGGTGCTCACTACTTCTTGATGATTATTGATGACTACTCTAGAGCTGCTTGGGTGTACTTGCTAGTACACAAATCTGATGTTGCCACCGTGTTCAAGCAATTATGTGCACTCACGGTGCGTCAATTTAAGTATCTAGTTCAATGTGTTCGTGCCAACAACGGCACATAGTTTCTACCTATTTGGGCTTATTTTGTTGAGTCAGGCATTCTCTTTGAGACATCATGCATTGAGACTTCTCAACAAAATGGCAGGGTTGAATGAAAGCACATGCATCTACTGAATGTTGCTCGTTGCCTCCGCTTTCAGGCTGATCTTCCTATTGATTTTTGGGGCGAGTGCGTCCTTACTGCTGCTTACTTAATCAATCGCACACCCACTCCGTTACTGTAGGGTCGGACTCCCTTTGAGCTTCTCTACGGCCATCCGTCTGTGATCACACTCTTCGGGTATTTGGTTGTCTTTGCATCTCAAATGCCCCAAAACCGCGATAAATTTGGAGGACGAAGTCGGAAATGTGTCTTTTTGGGTTATCTGCCTGGAAAGAAGGCTTGGCGAGTTTATGATAATGAGGATAAGACTATCTTTGAGTCCCCTAATTTTGTCTTTTACGAAGACAAAATTAGGCGATCTATGACGACGTCGTCTCTCCACCGCCGCCTGCAATTTTGGCCCTCCCGCCGCCGCAGTCTACTGCTCTGCCAGCTTCACCGCTACTTGACGTCAGGGGAGTACCTGCTCTTCTCCTCTGGCGTCCCCTCCTAGTGCTGTTGGGATGGACCACGCTCCGCCCTCTTCTGCTCCTCGTCAGAGCACAAGGCCGCGTCAGCCATCAGTCAAACTGAGAGACTACATTTGATAGACTGTTCGATCTACTGACCCCCCTCCCCCCGCTACATCATCACTCGCATCGTCTATACCATCCTTAGGTACTTCTTACCCTATAGCTCATTATGTCTCTTGTAATAAATTTTCGGTATCGCATTTGAACTTTCTTGTAGCCATTACTGAAGGCCGTAAGCCTTCTTCCTACTCTGAGGCCGCCCATCATGCTCATTGGCAAGCTGCTATGTAGTTTGAGATCGAAGCTTTGGAACGAAATTAGACTTGGGTCCGTACTACTCTTCCTCTAGGAAAAGCTGCTATTGGTAGTAAATGGGTTTGCCAAATCAAGTACAACTCTGATGGTTTGGTGGAGCATCACAAGGCCTATCTTGTGGTGCTTGGATATAGATAGATTGATGGCACAAACTTTATTGAGATGTTTGCGCTTGTGGCAAAGATGAGCTCTGTTCGAGTTTTTTTTTCAGTGGCAGCGATTCGGGGTTGGGAACTTCATCAAATGGATGTTCACAACGCCTTCCTACACGGTGATCTGGATGAGGAGGTGTACATGAATCCTCCTCTAGGGTACTCTTCTACAGGTCCTGATCAGGTCTGCAGATTGCAGAAATCCCTTTATGACTTGCGACAGGCACCGCACAACTGGTTCGCCAAGCTTGCAGCAACGCTTCGAGCCTTCGGCTTCATCCAGATTAAGGCCGATTACTCTTTGTTTACGTTTGCACGTCATGACGTTACCCTGCATGTTCTTGTCTATGTTGATGATCTCATTATTGATGGCAACACTATTTCTGCTATGTCGGGGGTTCAAAGATTACTTGAGCTCTTGGTTTCATATGAAGGATCTTGGTCCCCTGAAGTATTTCTTAGGCATTGAGATTGCCCGTAGTCCATCCGGACTGTTTCTGTCTCAACATAAGTACACTATCGACATACTTTCTGAGACCGGTTTGCTTGCTGGCAAGCCCTGCGATTTTTCTATGGAGCATCATCATCAGTTGTCGTTTGTGGACAGTCCGCCATATGACTTCCCATACCAATATTGTCGGCTGGTTGGTCGACTAATCTACCTCACCATTACTCGTCCAGAGATTTGCTACTCAGTTCATACTCTTGCACAGTTCATGCAAGCACCATTGCAGGCTCATTAACACGCTGTCTTACGTGTCCTACACTATCTCAATGGCCATCTTGGCCAGGGATTGCTTCTATCTGTTCACAACGCTCTACAACTGACTGTCTACTGTGATTCTGACTAGGCCGCCTATCCCATTACACACCGCTCAATCACTGGATATTTTGTTATGCTCGGCCATTCTCCTATCTCTTGGAAGACCAAGAAGCAACCTACATTTTCCCGCTCTTCTGCTGAAGCAGAGTATCGTTCCATGGCCGTGACGGGGCTAAAGATGCGCAATGCAAATATCGTTGATTAGCCTTATCAAAGTAAAAAGTCCTAACAGACCTACTAAACAGATGTATAGTAAGCAAGCAAGGGTCGAATCCACAAGGAAGGTCTGATACAGTATGCAATTGTGAATGACAAGTAACAAGCAGGGGGGTTTAGTTATCACGAGAAAATAAAGCAAACAAGTTTGGTTGAGTTGAGAAAATATAATGGGAAAGTAGTCCTACTAGAGCGAGATCCACAATACAGAGATATAATTTGATCACAGAAATCTATGTAATCCATGTTCTTTTACTATCCTTATAGTTGTTCCTACCCTGATCTTAAGTACTATCGATTCTCACAGTTGTCGATAGACTTATCACTATGTCACTGGTAAAGTACCTCCGATTCTCACAGTTGTCGATATACTTTACCACTGATGCATCAATAGCAATGCACACAAGGATATATGATACATGCAAATAGAAAGACGTATTAATACTCGTATGCAACTGACTCTCACTCACAATTATACGCTCGGAACCCCTATACGCACAATTGTGTATGCCACTAGATATGCACTCGGAACCCCTATATGCAATCCTAGCAATTGATAAAAAGTATTCAACCTAGTTGATCAGGCTAAGAAGAACAACAAGAAATCAATATTCAATATAACCAAGAGAATCAAACCAACATTTATAAGGATAAGAACAAGGAATAGAAATCTCACAAACACATCAACTGTGTTGCTTCAATCGTCTAGTAGAACAGAGGGAAGTTAGTTCTCCATTCAAACGAGAATGAAAACTCAGGGAAATAACGTCTGAAATAAAGCAGTAACGAGTTGTGTTCTAAGTCTCTCCCTCTTAACCTAGAAAGAGGGCTTAAATAGTCTTCAGAAAACTAGGTTAAACTAATGAAAATAATAAAGGAAACAAAATAATAAAATAACAAAATCTGAAAACAATAAAAGGAAATAAAAGTCTTCAGACGCGCGGCACTTAACACGGCCACCGCGGGGCATCAGGCTTTCCACCGCGGGGCTTCATTCTTCCCTGAGAGTCACCGCCGGGCCGCGGTGACTCTGGCGCGGGGCGGTGAGCTAGCTCACTCTCTTCTTCTGCTGTTCTTCATTACTACCCAGTGTTGGTAGTCTTCTCCATGCATGCTCTAGCAGCTCCATCTCCATCCTCATGTCTCCATCTAAGCTGTAAATCCAGGAATATCTTCACTTCTCTCCATAACTTCTGGATCACAGACTTAGCCTAAAAACCACTCATAAATTCCTCCAAATCATGCTAATAATTGCTAGTAAAGGTGTATGAAATAACACCTATCAGGCCGCTACCTGTTATGAGCTTATTTGGCTCAAGTCTTTGCTACGTTCGCTAGGCATCAGACATTCTCTACCTATGCACCTATTCTGTGATAGACAGGCAACCATTCACATAGCTGCCAATCCAGTCTTTCACGAACGCATAAAGCACATCGAGATTGATTGTCATTTTGCTCCAAGTTGGCCAGATCACCACTCATCACATTCACACGTCTGAGCAACCTGCATATATGTTTACCAAGCCATTGGCAAGCAACAGTTTCAATTACTCATTGGCAAGTTGGGCATTATTGATCCACATGCTCCAACTTGAGGGGGAGTATTACGATAGATATTAGTTTAATATCTTGTATTTATCTTTCCATGTATATATCTTTCCATAAGATAGATATCTTGCTTAACAAGATAATCAGTAAACTATATATTGTCCCTATGATCTATGAAACAAGCAAGGAATTATTTTTCTAATTTTATCTCCTCTTTAATTCTTATCAGAAAGGCATATGATGATGTGAATTGGCAATTTCTATTTCATACTCTCTAGGAATTTGGACTTCATACAAAAATGATCAACTGGATAAGGGAGTGTGTTATGAGTAGCTCCTTCACCATCAACATTGGAGGGGAGTTAGTGAGATTTATCAAGCGTAAAAGAAGCTTGAGACAGGGAGACACCCTTGCCCCTTATCCATTTGTCTTCATCATGGAATAACTTACTAGACTCCTTAAGTTTAGAAGCAAACAAAGGGCATTCAAACTTCATCCACTATGCAACAAAACTGGAATGACACATCTATGCTTTGCAAATGACTTATTTATATTCAATCATGGGAATATCACTACTCTGCACATTGTTAAACATCTGCTAGATGACTTCTGCAATTGCTCTGGGCTTGGCATCAACAATAATAAATTCAAAATCTATTTTGCTGGAATGGGTAACAATCTAGAATGTCAAGCACTAGCACTATTGAATATGGAAAAGTGCGGTCTTCCAGTGACATATATATTTGGGGGTCCCCCTTTGCAGTAAGAAAGCATAGACAAAAGACTTCAAGACACTTGTCAGCAAGATCACATGCAAGGTTTGCTGCTGGGCATCTAGACACTTATCGTATGCAGGGAGAATTCAATTGATCAATGAAGTTCTATATAGCATTGTCAACTACTGGTGCAAAGTTTTCATCATCCCCAAAAAGATTATCAAAACAATCATAGACACCATGCGAAACTTCCTATGGAGTGGCTGCAGCATGAGAAAGAAGTCACTAGTTGCTTGGAGAAAAGTTTGTAGACCAAGAGAGGAAGGAGGATTGGGGCTTAAAGAGGTCTTATCTTGGAATAAAACTTCTATCACTGAGCTCATCTATGATCTTCTCAATTATTCAGATTCCACCTGGCATGCATGGGGAATGGCAAACTTGATGAAAAACTTGAATTTTTGGGAGATCAACACGAAATGAACAGATAGTAATGCTCTTCTTAACACTCATGATGCAATTTTACAGAAACTGAATGCAGGAATGCTCCTATCATCATGTCTCGAGGAGGGAAATTTGTTAGCAAATCATTATATGATGAGTTCAGATAAAGGGGAACCATAGCTGATTGGAATAGATGGATTTGGGGCAAGCTTATCACTCCAAGAATTTCTTTTATGTGCTGGATGGCTATGCAAGAAGGAGTGTATACCAAATGCAAACTTTAAAGCATGTGCATCATACAAGAGGATCTATGCTCACTGTGCAATAAAGAACAAGAGACCACACAACACATTTGGTTTCTCTACAAATACTCTAAAGAAGTTATGAGCAATGTGCTAAGTTGGGGGAAAGTAGGAAGAAGACACATTGATACCAAGACTGGATTGGTTGTATGAGGAAACTGAAAGGAAAAAACACCTTGAGATTTGCTTTTTGGGTGTGCAGTATCACAACTTCTATTTACTACATATGGAGACGCAGAAACCTCAAGCTCTTCCAAGATAAGTGTATCAACCCTCATGAGTGTTCGATAATGATCAATAATCATGTAAGAAGTTGTACTAGTTCTAGATGGAAAAAAGATAATAGAGAGACTAGAATTTGGTTTGCGAGAGTGGGGATTAGGAAATCATCCTTGTAACGCCTAGGATCGTCTAGGATTTTGTAAGTTTATACTTATCATTATTACCCTTTCATTAAAAAACCTATCTAGCTCTGTGATGAGATGATCCCCTATTGGAAGTGCATAATTTTTTTTTCCTGGGGGGGGGGGGGGGGGGGGGGGGGGAGTATGCAGCTTCCCACATTGACATTTTGGGGCTACAATTTTCTATATATATTGGGGTATACTTGGTATGATTAGTTGAGTTACAAAGGTATCCCTCTCCCGCGCACCACCGCCCTGGCCGGTCCGGTCCGTGTTCATGGCACATGCGCTATGTGGTTGGGTGAGTCCTATTTTATGAGTCACATTAATTTTTTGGGCATTTAAGTTTCAGAACGTAAATTAATTGCATTTCCGATTCTTCCGATTTCTTTATTTGAATTTTAAAATCGTTTAAACTTGTCAAATTTTGTTGGTAACAAACCCTTGTTGGCTACCCACAAATCTGCAAAGGTGATGTGGGATTTATTGGAGACTAAATATTCTACTGATGATGCTGGAAAGAAAAAATACATGTGCGGGAAGTTCATGCAGTTCAAGATGGTTGACGAAACTCCTATCATGGCTCAAGTCCATCAAGACGATAATCTAGTGGCTGGTATCCTGGCTAAGGGGATGAAGATGTGCGAAGTTCTACAAGCTAATTTCTTGATCGAGAAGCTGCCTGATTCTTGGGCCAACTACCGCAACCATCTGAAGCATAGTAAGAAGGTTTTGACTCTAGTTGAACTAATCAGCCACATGAAGATTGAAGAGGCGAATCGCCTCAAGGATAAGCATGTTCTTAAAGTCTCTAATAATTCGGTTAAGGGTAATCTTGTGGTGTCTTCTACCAATGCGGACAAGTTCAAAAAGAAGGACTCAAATGCTGGACCTAAGAAGGACAATGTGCAAAACAAGAAGGGTCTTAATTTCAAGAAGGGAAAGTTGTGATACCCCATATTTTTGTAAGCTATTTCTGGAGTTCCGGGATTTTTCCCGAGTACCCGTTATGTACGTCGGATTTAATTCAGAAAGTTGGAGACATTCTGTAATGCTCTCTGTATCTATAATATTTTTCTCAGTGAAATAAAATACAGACGACGTGCTTTGGATTTTAATACTCGTTCGCGTACGATAATTTTATCCCGGGTTAATATCGTTTTCGTCTAAGAGCTGAGGAGGCGGTAAAGCCACAGGGGCGGCGACCGCCGCATTTATGGCGGCGCCCGCCGTTGCCAGGCTCGAGGAACAGGCTGGGTCTTCTCCTAGCTGGGGACGCCAGGCCTATGGCGGCGCCCGCCGCATTTATGGCGGCACCCGCCGTCGTCATTGTCCGAAGGTCCTTGCCCGAAGGTCGCCGGCGTGGCTCTGGCAGCGCCGGAGTAGCTCATCGTAGGGCCATCATTGTGTTCCCCTGGGCTTTGGCTATAAATTGGAGCCTTTGGTGAGCGGATTTGGCACACAATCAGAAGCTCAATCTCAAAATCTCTCTCGCCGGAGTTTTGTGCCCTCGCCGGATTTCTAAAGCAATCGCCGGGGTGTTGTTTGGTGTGTTTCCAGTGGCCCTTGTGAAGCCTTTTGGTTGCCTTTGAAGGCCAGAACCCAAAGCAAGGCAAAGGGGGGTCGAAACGCGTACCAATTGGTGAGTGTTCTCGCCGTTTCTGTTTTCTGGGTTCATCGCGGCGCCCGCCGTGTTCATGGCGGCGACCGCCGTGATGAACAGCGGTGCCCGCCGTAAGGCCGCCGACGATCGCCGCCAGAAGGCTGATGGCCTAGTTAGGCCTCGGCTTTGGTGGTCGTCGTTCGGACGTCGTTCCTTTCGTCTTCCTTTAGATTCGTACTGTTGTTATGTCGGATCTAACTTAGGGTTTCTTTATGGGTCGACTCGAAGGTTGTTGTGCTATCGGAGCTATACCCGTGTCGAGCCCGGAATCCCGTCGTCGTTAGGCTTGTTCCAATTCAGCGGATTAAGGCAAGTGGCGGTTCGCTCTTGCTCATCGTTCCATATTTACATTAATTATCAGTTGTTTATCTGAGTAATTAATTTGGAATGATTACTGTGTTTATCTGGAAATGGTTTTATAAACTGTTTTGGAAACTATAATAATGATATTACAATAGGTTGTATATCTGTTAGAACAACACTATTAACTATGTTCGCCTTGAGGGCATTTATGTGGATTTATCCTGAACTATTATTGTGCTAGAACTGTTTAGTTAGCACTAGTGGTTAGGAACACTATGTACCTTGTGGGGGTTTAGCTGTTTCTTTATAACTGGTACTTGGTGGATTTTCCCCAGTACTTTCTCTCTGGTCATGACCATACCCTTTCTCGGGGTTGGCGCACTTCGCTAGTGCCAAATCTTCTAAGGTTCATCCTTTCTATATCTCTTGTGGGGAGGTCTGATATCTCTTGCGGGGAGATCCGATATCTCTCGAGTGGAGATTTAAAAGCTTATAACGTAATGCTCGTTTTGGGAATTTAATAAGATAAAGTGCCCGAGTGCACATAATTAATATACCTTTGGCGAGTAGTGCAGCTAAGTAAATAGTGCAGCTAGGAAAGCTCGTCTCGACTTTTTGATCAGAGTACGTTCTCTTTCTAATCTGGATTTGCTGTAAGCGGTGAGGTTAGTCGTGAACCGAAACATCTAAGTCAGCTTTTAAATCACTGATGTCTGATTCTATAAACGTTCCAGATTTGTCATATTTCCTTAAAGACTCATTTCCGTTGGATTCTTCTTTCGGGTCGATTTCTGTGAAGATTCAGTCTTCCAGAATCCTCTCTTGTGCATGCCTTTTGTCATATTCAAGTATAGTATGGTGGTTGACTAACGTACTCGATTATTATTCGAGAGACGAGAAGTCTAACCTAATACGACTGCTTAGAACCACTCTGCTTTATTCCCTTGCTAGTCTATTCATTTAGACTAACCAACCAAAATTATTCTCTGCATGGTTGGCTGGTGTCATCCGTTCGATTCGGCACATCAGATAGAGTGAAGATATGAGGAGACTAGATTGACTATGAAGACGACGGTTGTTTTTGGATGTTTTAATAATTATCTTTTAAGCAGGTTGAGATCCTTGGGCAAATGATCATTACGATCACAACCCTTTTGTAATATTTCAAGAAAGACTTCTGCTGTAACTTATTTACTCTGTTATTTGTTTATCAAGACTTCCGCTGTATTTGTTTAAACTTTGTGTTTGTCCTATTCGGGATTGGGATGTAATCCCGTAACTCATGTTTTATATGAATAAGGTTATCATTTTGTATCATTGTATTTCATGATTTGTATTTAAACGGTAAAGCCTTGGGTGATCTCGGTAAGGAATACTGCGGTCACTGGCGGTAATACCTTTCCAAATGGGTTAAGATTTGGGGGTGTTACAAAAGCCTTCTGACAAGTCCAAGCAAGGCTGCTACATATGTTGGAAGCTGGGACATCGTGCTTTCTAATGCTACTGCATGGCTGGAAACCAGGAGAATGTCCCAAAGCCTAATGGAGATCAACCCAAGCTGTAAGCCAACCTTGCTGAAGGAAACGATCAACTGCTAGCTATGATCACTGAAGCAAACCATGTATCTGAAAAGGTGGAATGATTGTTGGACACTAGAGCAACCAAGCATTTCTGTACTGATAGGGAGCTCTTTGCTAAGTTTGAGGAAGCTGCTGAAATAGACCAAGTCTATATGGGAAACTCAAGTGTCTCTTAGGTCCTTGGGAAAGGGAAGGTGTCTCTGAAGCTCACTTCAGGGAAGTCTTTTTTACTATAGAATGTTTTTTATGTACCTTTTCTGCGTAGGAACTTGATTTCATCTGGTTTGCTTGAAATTGTTGGCATAAAACAAGTGATTGAAGCTGGTAAAGTAGTCTCACTTTGAAGAACTCCGTCACCGCGGCGACACTGACCGTGACCCGGCGGTACGATGGATCTGAGGCCAGTAAAGAAGCATGCATGTCACCGCCCTGTGGCGACACTGACCGCGACCCGGCGGTGAGCCTCAGTTATCCCTCCTCACACCCACCGCCCCGCGGCGATGACCACCGCCCCCGCGGTGACGGAGTTCTTCAAAGCGAGATTTCGCCGCGCCCCGCGGTGAGACCAACGCGACCCGACGTCCAAAATTCCAGTTATGCTGATGAGGTTTGGGTTGATACTTATGTTCGTCCGGTCTTTCCCCCTATTGACTCCGAGAAGCCAACCGCCCTATTCCCAGAGGTGCTTTCGGAAGAGGAGTACTTTTTGAGCCTGGAGGATTTCAACGACAATGAGGAGGAGTGCCGCGATCGCGGAAATACTCCAGAGACAACCGTTTCTCTCAAAAATTCCCCGGCAGTCCCCGACCCTCTGGAGGCTGCCTATGATGAGTTTGTGCGTCTCAACTCCTTCCCGCTCATCGCACTGCAACCCGTCGCACCCTTCCTTGAGGCTTCCCGAGATACTCAAAGGCTAAAAAACAACGAGGATATCTATGAGGCCTTCAGTGACTGCATAAAAACCGTTCCCTTGGTCACACTGGCAGACAGCACCCCTCGCTGCAAGGAAATGTTAAAGGTGCTGGGCATGATCAAGAAGAAACCGAAGGGGAAGCATAAGAAGGAGAACTTGATGCAGGTGGCGAATCTTTACATACTGGATACGGGGCAAGATAAGCATGCAGCCCCTGGGATGTTGGGTAGGCCATTTCTGAAGATGGCAAGTGCGTTCATGGGTATGCACAACGGTCCACCCACAAAGAAGTGCAGGAGATTGTGTAACACCCCCAAATATTCCCTTGGAAAGGTATTACCGCCAGTGACCTCAGACGTTCTGTCCGATGTCACCCAAGGCTTTACTAGTTGATATAAATCATCAAACAACAATTATGATACAAAATATCATAACTTTTATTTTAAACTTATTGTCTCGGCATTACATCCATAATCCGAAAGAAAATCAAAATACAGCGGAAGACTTAATGCAAGATATATTTAACACAGCGGAAGTCTTTTAAATAATTAACAAAGGGTCTTGATCGCAATGATCACCCGCCAAGGATCTCAACCTGAATAAACTTATCAAAAACACCGTTTGCGTCCATAGTCGCTCTAGCCTTCACAGTACGGCAACTTATCTGATGTGCCAAATCGAACGGATGACACCAGCCAACCATGCGGAGAACAATTACAGTTGGTTAGTCTAATGAAAGACTATGCAAGGGTATAAAGCAGATGGTTCGAGTAGTCATATTAGGTTAGAATTATCGCTCCTCGAATAATAACCGACGACGATAGTCAACCACCATACTTCTACTGAAAGATATCAAAAGGCATGAACAAGAGAAGATCCTGGAGACCGAGTCTCGCAACAATCAACCCAAAAGAAGACTCCAATGAATTTAGTCTTATCGGAAGTATGACAATGTTGGGGAACAGAAATAATTTCATACAAGCGTTCAAAAATGACTTGATGTTTCGGTTCACGACCAACCTCACCGCTTAACGCGAATCCAGATTGGAAAGAGAACGGTACTCTGATCAAAGTCAAGACGAGCTTTCCTAGCTGCACTATTCCCTAGCTACACTACTCGTCTGAGGTATATTATTCATGTGCTACGACGACACTTATCTTATTTAAATTTCCAAACGCGCATCACGTTATAGACTTTTAAATATATGTTTCGCCATGAGGGACATATATTGAGTATATGTTTCATCATGAGGGACATATAGGATATATGTTTCACCATGAGTGACATACTCCTAAATAGGACGAATCCCAAGATTTGTAGCATCAGTTAAGTGCCACCATCTCTATACCCGAGTATAGAGATCGGTCATGACCCACCAAATGGTTTTTGGGTTTATCACCCTTTGTAGCATTAATCATTATTAAGAAACGACTGGACCTCGAATAGTCCATCGCTCCTACGAATACTTGTGCTAACTAAACAGTTCAACACAATAATAATCATATCAAAGCCCTCCAGGATAATATCATAAATATATATCTATAATAGCGTTGTTCTAGCAGATATACAACCTATTATAATATCATATTCTTTTCATATTGTTGCCCTCCCGGCAATCCTCATAAAATATATATCTATAATAGCGTTGTTCTAACAGATATACAACCTATTAAAATATCATATTTTAATCCATATCATTTATCAAAACTGTTCCCAACAAAATAGTAAATCATTCCAAATTAATTAACAATCAAACCATTGATAATTAATGGAAATATGGAATGATGAGCAAGAGCGAACCGCCACTTGCCTGGAGTAGATTCGGTGATGAATCTAGACGAGACGACTACTGATGATATCCTTTCCGAGGATATGTCCTAAGCTTCAGATGGCTCTAGCAGAGATACGGGTCCACACGCGATCCCGCAAATAACGTTATAACGCTCGAATAATTTTGGGTTAAATCTCGACGGAATGGTTATTGGGCTTTTTGGCCCAACAAGTAAGCTGGCAAAGGAGGGGGGCCCACCACCTTCCTATCTCCATCTACCTTTCGTAACACCACAGTAGCAACTCCAACACACAGGAACACACAGCAACACGCAGCTCGGCTTCAACACGCAGAGCAGCGATCGGCGCACCGTCTTCGCCGGTAGGAAGGAGCAGCAACGCAGCAGTACCAGCGGCGACACGCGAGCAGCCACGGGTAGCTTCAACAATAGTAGCTCGGTGCGGCTCCACGGTGACTCGCCGGAGAAGAAGGGGGCGTGGCTCGTTGGCGGAAAGGCTCACAGCAGCAACGGGACGACAGAGCAGCAGACAACACACAACAACTGGCCGCGGCTCACCGGGAAAGAAGGAGGGGTGGCTCGCCGGCGGTCACTTGAGCAGAGGGAGATGGCGAAAGAAACGGTGAAGCGGGGAACGAGAGAGAGAGATTGGTTGGGTGCCCATATACCCTACAGATCGGCTCCCTTTAAAGCTCAAGGAGGAGAGCAGCAGAGACCAACACGTAGAAAGGTGCCCGACGAGAATCGCATGCGTCCCTACACGAATCACACAGGTGTGATTTACGGAGAGGCATGCCAAACTTTCTGGGGAAAAGATTTGGTATGGGTTTTTAAACCCCGGAAATTATATGTTTGTATCCAAACAAATATTTTAAGTCTCAAAAATACATTGAATGTATTTTATACCACTCAAGGAATTATTTCGGAGATCATGGATGTTACGGAAAATCCGAACTCCACTGAAAGCGAAATAATTAATTTGAATGAAGGTTGGGAAATTATCTAAATACCCTTACTAAAATTTAAAGGGTATTACAGATTGGGGGTCACGCTCAACATAGAGCATACAAAGAGGCACCCCCCAGATCCAGATCCAGGTGTTCAGTTGCTATGAGCAACCCAAGTTGAGAGGATGAGTAGGATTTCGAGCCAACGACGTTAACTAAGGCACTATCCGGGAGGCAACCCGAGATATGTCATTCTTTTCCCTTGTTTTTCTTTCTTTGTTTTTGCATTTGATTTCGGTGTGTTTTGTTTTTGTTTTTGTTTCCGACTAACCTGTAGGGAAGAAACCCATGCCTATTGAAGAAGGTGTTTTCCACACCAATGTAAGTCTTCTTTCCCTGCACTAAGTCACTCCCCGAAAAAACCTTAAACGGGGAGTAAAAAAAAAATGGTACCGAAGGCTAGCTGTCCAGAGTTCCCCATGGAGATGGTGTGCATCATGTTGTCAAGGAGGATATATTGCCCTATACTTGATTTGACAACGATGTTGGCCATACAATTGGTAGCTGAGGAGGAGGAACACTAGAGCCCCCATCAAGATCATATTCGGGCTCCACCATGTGTTCCTAGAAGGCCGTGCAATCCTAATATCATTGTTTTACCACTACTCACCAAAGTGGTTCCCTTTGATTGCACGGTAGAAGAAGATGATGATGTGATGAAGACACCCGCCCAACACCAGAGACCTGGGCGTATACTGAGATTACCGCCAGCAAACCGGAAGTGTCCAAGCCAACTCAGCGGCGTTTGTGAGTTATTTTTTGCTTTTCCCTATGCTTCTATTCTTTTGTCTTTCATTACATTGAGGACAATGCAATGTTTAAGCATGGGGGAGAGTTCTCTACTTTCTACGTTGTTGAGGAGAAAAATTAAAAAATGAAAAAAGCCAAAAATTGAAAAAAAAAAGGCATACATGAAATCCTGGGATAGGTCGAAAATCCGAAAGGGCGGCCTAGGTAATAAGCAGGTGGCTTGGACCAGCATTAGGCTGGGGTAATATGTGGTCAAGAGTGATGTGAGCTTATGTGAGTACATCTATTGGAAAATGAAATGAGTGACTTGGTGAAAACCCGAAAGGGCGCCTTGGCAAAATGAGCGAAAAAGAAGAAGAGCGATTTTAGGATTTCTCATTATTCTTGGCGAGGCGTCATAAGAAGAGGAGATATAAGGAGGTTTCGGGTAGGTCACTCTGGAGAGATAATAAGATAGATGGGAGGCTAGGATTAGTATTGTCACTCTATGGTGTTGTGTTGTATTGTGTTGTTGTGTTGTGCGTATTGTTTTGGTTATCTGGAGCTGATTGTTGAGATGTTGTAATTACCGGTGTCATATTTTCTTATACTTCCTGAGACCTTGGTGTTTGATTGAGGGAGTAGGTTTATCATTAGCTTACTCGGGATGAGTAAAGGTCTAAGTATGGGGGAATTTGATAGGTGTCATTTTATACACCTTAACTAGCAAGTATTAGCATTACTTAGAGGAGTTTATGACTAGATTTAGGGTTAAGTCTGTAATCCAGAAGATGTGGAGAGAATTGAAGATATCAAGGGATTTACAGCTTATTTGAAGAAGATGAAGATGGATGAGGATCTGCTGGAGATTAATTAGAGAAGTCTACCAACACTTGGTAGTAATGAAGAGCAGAAGAGAAGGAGTGAAGCGTTGAAGGAAGGAGAGGGCAGAAGTTTACGCCCCGCGCCAGAAGCCACCGCGACCCGATTGTGGACCTCAGAGAAGAACTGGTCGCGCCAGAGGATAGCCACCGCCCCGCGGTGGAAGTCACCGCCCCACGGTAGGAGTCACCGCCCTGCGGTGGACTTGTTAAGCGCCTCGCGGCTAGCGAAGACATTATTTCCTAATTTGCATTTCCGGATTTCCTATTTTTATTTTCTTATTTCCTTTAGTATTATTTCTAGGTTTAGCTTATTTTCCCTAGCCTATTTAAGACCTTTTCCAGGTCTTGAGTAAGGAGACACTTTTATCATCGTAGTTTTTCTCAATTAGGGTTTCATTTGCATCTCAATGGAGCACTAATTTTCCCTTGTTCTACTAGACGTTTGAAGCAATACAGTTGATTCGTTTGTGAGATTTCTATTCCTTGTTCTTATTCTTATATGTGTTGGTTTAATTCTCTTGGTTATATTGAGTATTGATTTATTGTTATTCTTCATATCCTGGCCAACTAGGTTGAGTAATATTTATCAATTGCTTGGATTGCATATAGTGGAATACGAGTGCATATCTAGTAGCATACATGATTAAACATATAGTGGAATACGAGTGTTTAATTGTGAGTGAGAATTATTTGCATGTTGAGTAGTAAGGTTTTCTTCTATTCGCATGTATCCTATATCCTTGCATGCATTGCTATTGCTTTATTAGTGGTAAGGTTTTCTTCCATTGATACTGTAGTAAGTAATATCAACAACTTTCTGAATTGGTAGTTAATAACGATCAGGGTGGGAACAACCATAAGAATAGTAAAAGAACTTGGATTTATAAGATTTCAGTGATCGACTTATATCTCTGTATTGTGGATCTCGTTCTAGTGGAACTACTTTCCCCAATCATATTCTCAAATCAACCAAAGCTGTTTACTTTACTGTGTTTGATAATCAAAACCCCCATTGTTACTTTGCATGCTTATAAACACATAGATTGATTACTTCCTCCCTGTGGGTTCGACCCTTGCTTGCTTGATATACATCTGTTTAGTAGGTTTGTTAGGACTTTTACTTTGATTAGGCTATTCAACGATATTTACATTGCATATTGCCACGTCAATATCGTGATGTTGAATTCTTTGAGCATATATTTCCTTTAAAGAAAAATGATGTGCAAATTGATTCTATGCCCAACGCCATTGCATCTTCCTCTATGACTTTACCTTCCATGCCAATTGATGAAATTGAACCTAGGAAGAGTAAGAGGCAAAGAAAAGGAACCAGTTTTGGTCATGATTTTGTGGCTGCTTTTTTGGTTGAACTCAATAATTATGATGAATTAAATGATACATTCATTAGTGTACCTATGCTAGAGGATGATCCTAAGACATATGATGAAGTTGTGAGTTCATTGGATGGTAGTTGTTGGAAAGATGCAATTAAAAGTGAAATAGAATCTATTATGTCTAATCACACATGGGAACTAGTTGACATGCCTAAGGGAAACAAAGCCATTGGATGTAAGTGGATCTTTAAAAAGAAATTTAAAATAGATGGCTCAGTTGAAAGGTATAAGGCAAGACTAGTTATTTAAGGATTCACTCAAAAATACGGGATTGACTTCTTTGACACTTATTCTCCTGTAGCTAAGATCTCAACCATACGTGCATTGTTTGCTTTAGCTTCTAGCTACAAGTTGTTAGTACGTACATAAGATGGATGTTAACACTGCATTTTTTAATGGTGATCTTAATGAATAAATCTATATGGAACAGCCTCCTGGGTGCGTGGTTCCAGGGCAAGAGAACAAAGTACGTAGACTCAAGAAGTCACTCTATGGTTTGATGCAAGCACCAAAGCAATGGTATTAAAAGTTTCATAAGACTATTCTAAGCTTTTGTTTTATGGTCAATAGATGTAATGCATGTGTTTACTCAAAAACGTTTGGTGTCGATTGTGTGGTTATATGTCTATATGTTGATGACATGCTTATCTTTGGAACACACATTAATGTCATAAACACGACCAAACTATTTTTGTCCTCTCATTTTGATATGAAAGACTTAAGTGAAGCTAATGTGATTCTAGGTGTTAAAGTAACTAGAACAGAAAATGATTTCACTTTGTCTCAACCACATTATATAGAGAAAGTATTAAAGAAATTTAATCAATTTGATGTGGTGCCAGTAAGAACTCCTTATGACTCAAGCATACAATTAAATAAAAATGGTGGTGATAGTGTATCTATGCTAAAGTGATTGAGAGTTTAATGTTGTTAAAGAACTGTACTCGACCTGACATTGCATATGCTGTTAGTAGACTTAGTTGGTATACACACAACCCTAGTAAGGATCATTGGTGTGCACTTATCAGATTATTGAGATATCTACGAGGCACTATGGATTAAGGTTTACACTTTGTTGGTTATCCTAAAGTTTTAGAGGGATTTGTGATGCAAACTGGGTTATCGATAATGATGAATTTAGCTCCACAAGCGGTTATGTTTTTACATTATGTGGTGGTGCTATTTCTTGGAAGTCTTCTAAGCAGAATGTATTGCTTGATCTACTATGGAATATGAGTTCATAGCATTAGACTTAGCAGGTCAATAGGCCGAGTGATTAAAAAGCTTATCGGCTGACTTACCATTATGGGGGCATCCAACTCCTCCTATTTCTCTACATTGTGACTCACAATCTGCTATTTGTGTAGCTAATAACAATGCCTATAATGGCAAGAAGAGACACATTCAGATTAGACATGAGTCTGTGAGACAGCTAATCACGAATGGTGTACTCAGTTTGGAGTATGTAAGGATAGAGAGGAACATTATAGATCCTTTGACTAAAGGACTAAGGATGAGATTAGTTCTTGATGCGTCGAGGGGAATGGGACTCAAACATGTGCGATGAGGAATTCTTGGTGGATCCCCTTTGTGGTCAAACGAAGCCATGAAAAGACTCATATGACGGTATACTATATCCCATTTCTATGACAAGTGTACTTTAAAGGTTGAGCATTAGATCTTAATGAACTCATAGCCCATGATATAGGTGGTCCTATTGAGACAGACTTGATGAGTTCATCGTTGGAACGTGGAGATGTTGAGTTGTGTAACTCTTAATGACTTCATAGCCCATAGTGGGTGGTCCTTTTGAAACAGAACTTGATGAAGTCACCTACTAGAGTGTGAAGGGTTAGCCTCCATCTATGAAAGAGCTCGGGTGATCTTTCTAGAGCACTCTTTAGCATCCCAAGGAAACACTGGGTATTTTATTGCAGGTGTTATTGAGGAATCACAAGGACCTTAGGTGAGAAGCGTGTTGTTAAGGACAATCCTTGAATTAGAGAGTTCAAGACTCGTTCACTTTTTTAACAAAAGGACTACTTGACTTCACTATGTGTTGGTTCAAATCGTAAGATACCTAAACATAAGCTTCAAACCTTACAATATGCTCAGAACTTGTTTTAAAATGTCTTTTGAAAATTTTCCGCACTGTGGTTGTGGGGGATTGTTGGAAGTGCATTTTCTTGGGGGGAGGGGGGGGGGGGGGGGGGGGGGGAGTATGCAACTACCCACATCAACATTTTGGGGCTAAATTTTGATATATATATATTGGGGTGTACTTGATACTATTAGTTGAGTTCGAAACGCATCCCCCTCGCGCACACCGGTGCCGCCGGCCGGCCAGTCTGGTCCGTGTTTGTGGCACGTGCAAGGTGTGGTTGGGTGGGTCCTATTTTACTAGTCACATTAATTTTTTGGGCATTTAAGTTTCAGAACGTAAATTAATTGCGTTTTCGATTCTTCCGATTTCTTTATTTGAATTTTAAAATCGTTTGAACTTGTGAAAACTTTGTTGGTAACAACCCCTTATTTTCAGCATAACAGCCCATGTTTTTGAAGAGTGGTTACTCTTCTGGAGTTACAAATTGAACGTTTTAAAAGGAGAAGTACTTCTGCTTTGTATAACACAGAAACAAAACAATTAAGTTATCTTCTAAAAAAAAACGTATTCGTTATGAGCATACCCGACTGATTCCAGTCCCCCGTTGGCGAGAGCCCGCGATCGGGAGGTGCTGTGCGAACCTTGGTGGGCGATGCTGATCTGACAGAGCTCCGGTGGGTCAGAGCGAAATCACTTCTAAGGCAGCAAATTCCATACCGCAATGCAACAAATTTTCGTTCGCGTTTTCAAACGGATTTCAAAGCGGCCCAACACACACATTTTAGTAAGGTCTCATCAGGTTCAATTATGATTTCGTACTATAATCCCCACTATGAAACTTGATTTATTCTGTGAACCAAAGAGATTGAAGGAGGGCCGTACTTCAATGATTTAATTAAGCACGGCATGTTTCAATTAAAATAAGTCATATTTCCAAACGCTAATGATGATTTTTCTTCAGACTTTAATTAGGGATAAGATCATATATCGATCTTGTAATTAGGTCTCTAGCTTGTTAATAATGATCACATTCGCAGTCAACAACTATAGGTCGTTATCAGCGGCTGGCTTACGCAAATCGATCAATTAAGGTCATCTATGTTCTTCCGGCTGGTTCTTTACATATATAAGCACTTTAACATGATCAAATCTCCTTAGAAAATTACTATTTGATATAGTGATCAGATGAGAAATTAGATTCCTGAAGCAACTTTCAATTTTCAAATCTCAGCGTTGTGAATTAGAAGACAAATCAATTACAACATATCACATGGTGCAATTCATTTGACATGTTTTATTTCTTACAATAGTGTTTTAAAAGTACTCTATCTATAGAGTGGAACATGACCGTGTATAATCGCACATACTATCTAGTACAATGAATGATTAATTTATTATTGCTCTTCGATCTCCTCCTTAATTTATTGATATATGTGTTAATTTTTTTTTTTTGATACAAGGCAAATACAGAGACCCTTTTAGAAAAATAGGCTATCCCAAATCATCACAATGTACGATCTTTACAAATTTTCCTCTAAAACTATCAAAGATAGAGTTCAGACTTATGAACTTATATCTACGAGTGATGTGGTTCTGAGCAGCAGTTACAGAACATGTAGGAGAAATGAGACGCTAAAATTTTTGAAGGGCGTCAAGCGTAATAGCATGAGTGGCAAGGAAATCGACAGCACGGTTGACTTCATGGAAGCAGTGATGTACTTGAAAAGCAACAAAAGAAGACAATAATGTAGTAATATCTTTAATGATTGAGTGTATTTCCCAGAGAATTTTCCAGATTCCTCTGATTGAATTAATGACAACTAGATTATGACCTTCAAGAATTATATATTTAGCTTGAAGCTTAGCAGCCTGCGGAAGACCAAAAAGCGCTGCAAGAGCTTTGCTTCCAAAGGCGGAAGTAGATGAAATAGTTTCACAATGAAAAGACAGAGTAGTTGCATTTGGTTCCATAATAAGTATCCGAGATGAGTTGAGTCATCTTTTTTTCCGAGATCCGTCGAAATTTATTTTAATCCAAGAAGCTGGCGGTTTTTTCCATGTGCGATTGGAAAGACGCTGACGATTACGTTTAATAGTTGGTCTGTTGGTTGTATTAGAAACAGTAACCCATTCATGAAACTGAAAGAAGGCGTGGTCAGAGGGACAAGTCATTCGGTTAATTTCATGTCTGCGAAAAATAAGGGTATTCCGATAATTCCAGATAGCCCATTAAAGAAAGAGCAATGGTGAAGATGAGGAATTATGTTGTCTGAAAAAGTCAAAATTGAAATCAAAATCTGTCGAGAATTGAAGAGAAAAGGAATTATGTGTCATTTTTCTTAAAACATGATTGCATGTACCTATAGACTTCAAGTCGATCTATGTGCTCATATAAAGTCATATGGATTGAGAACAAGGGACAAACGAAAAAGGCAATATGTTAAAGGGCATAATTAGAAGAATTAGCAATTTTTATTCGAAAAATAAATAGTATATTGTAAGATCATGCCTAATTTGTTATTATCAAATATCAAATATCACTTATCTATTAGTTTTATTACATGGATACCTTTTTAAGGGTAAAATAGTATAAATATATTGCATGAGTGTCCAAAAATCACAATTTCCCAATTTTAAAAAAAAGGTAAATTATTTTTTCATTATATCTTTTATGAGTGCGGTTTGTGTGCGTACGGATTGGAGGGTATAAAGTGCGAAATTTTCCAAGACGTAGGATGCGCAACATGGAAGGCTTGGATTGCGCCACGTCAACAAGATGGGGCAAGACCAAAAGAAAGCGCGCATCCTATTCTCTCATTTAGAGTGGCACCAGATGTAATTAAGTAAATTCGTCTACCCTCCCCAAACCCGAACAAAACAATATCTCACCCTTTGTTCATTCAGTATCATTCTTCTCAGACACTCTTCCTCAAACACTCCCAAAGAAAATCGAAATGACTCCCAATCCAACTCTCTTTCGTCTCCAAATATTTTCCAATATCATTATCCATCTGCCACAAACTCAAACGGTCTCGCAAATCTGCATAGAAGAACATCCGAAAATAACAAAATCAAAGAAGTAAACATGGCGAAAGGGGGGAACGATTCGAATGGAAAACAAAAATCATCGAAAGGAAAAGGAAAATCATCGAAAGGTAAACAAAATCATGACTACAGCCCTAAAATTTTCATTACTGTGGTTTTGATGATGCTATTAGGGTTCTAAGTTCAGATTTGGGGTTGTCTACTCAGATTTAGCGTTTTTGTGTTCGGATTTGGCCTTTGTGTGCTCAAATTTGGCCTTTGTGTGATCAGTTTTAGTGTTTGTGTTTAGATTTTAGCGTTTGTGTGCTTGGATTTGGAGTTTGTGTGCTCGGAGTTAGGGTTCATCTTGCATGGAACTATAGTTTTTTGTGAATCTACGTTTCTAGGGTTCAAATGTTGTGGAACTGAATTGTTCACGTATCAGTTGAGAGGTCACAGAGAGCGCTGGAGGATGATAAGACATGCTTCAAGCAAGAGAGAAGATTAGAAGTACAACATTTTTGTTTTTATACGACTTAGTTAAAAAAACTTCTAATAATTTATCACATGTTCTGTATAATTGTCGCTTATCTGAATCATTTTTCATTCCCTGATGTTCTAGTAATTTATCACAAGATTAATTCATATTAATTAAAGTGTGTTAATGGACATGGAACTAATGTGAAACTTTTGTATATATGTTGTGCTGCTTGCACATGGTTGCAACAAAGATTAACCCTTTGGTTTAATTCATTATGGACTGATTTTGTTGTTTGCAACTTACATTTTGTAATTTATTTCTTGGTGAATTATGTATAAGAGTGCTTTAATAAGATCTGTCTGTGCATAATTAAGTTAATATGTGCATAAGCAAAACTTCTACAAAAAAGACTTTATTGAATTGATTTCTAAAGTGTATGAATTATGTATAGCAGTGTTTTAATAAGAGATGTTTGTGCATAATTAGGATTTATCTATGTATAAAGCAAATCTTCTGCAAAAAAAGACTATTGAATTGATTTCTAAAGTGCACGAATTATGTATAAGAGTGCTTAAATAAGATTTGCATGTGCATAATTATGACAGTTTTCTTTCTATCTTTCTATCTTCCAAAACAAAATTCCTTACTACTATGACTGTGATATTGAAGTGGCATGACCCCCGATATTCTCTTGCCTTTCATTTATGATTCTGTAATTGTGTTCGCCGTTGTTTTATCATCAAAACTATTTTTTGTTCCTATACACATAGCAACTAAATGAAAAGAAGAGGCCAAGAGAAGAGCAAATACCTACACCATCTCCAACGGGTCTATTGAAGTTGTAGAGAAGAGTCATAAAAAAGCAAGTAAGCACATGGGGTGATACATCGGAATAAGTTCAAGAAGAGGGTGGTAAACAACATGGCTTAGAAGATATTTAAGAGGAAGAGAATTTAGAATATAATGAGGTGGTAGAATATGAAAGAAATGAAAAAGTAAAAAACAGAAAGGTGTATAACTAAGTACTAAATGTACAAAAGTGTATGTCTAGTTAAAATAAGTGCATAACCAAGTACTTTTGGTGCATGTTGTTGTCATTCAAAGTGCATGAGTTAGTTAATAAGAAATTACATGTCTTGTTAGTCTAAGTGTATAACTAAGTACTTAATAGCATACATTTATTATTAAAAGTGAATCACTAATGTATAAAAAGTACATCAGTAAATATACAAAAGGGAATTACTAAATGTTTCTATTTATGTTTGAATTAATGTACTATCTATAAAGTGGTCTAGGTCCAAATACTTAATGTTGTCACATCCTATTAGCTCAAATGGTGGTAGAGTAGAGTGTTGATATACGTTGATGTGAGTTTGAATCCCTCATAGGCTACAAACCATACTTGTGATAACTCAATGTATAAAAGTACATGTCTTGTATTTAATAGTGCATAACTAGTTACATCAAGTGCATAAATAAGCTCTTAAAACTTCAACACAACTCAATGCAACTTTGTGGAATGTATATGTCGTTTCCAGTATATTCATATCAATCATGTGGTTACAAAATGTTGGAGATTAAATGTAAACAATAGACATTATACATCTCACTTCCTACTCTCATATCATATGGGGTTTTTCAATGCTTAATGTTTTACATGAATACATTCAAATGCAATTATTACTCAAACTTGAGTCTGGGTATATATAATTAAATGAACACAACATTTCCTATGATGGCAATTTCACTCGACGAGTTCTTGCATTCTCAAGCGCCTAGTCTGCATTTCTTTGATGTTTTGTGTATAATCCAACTTCTTATCTTTTAAACTCTCATGCAAAAGCTCATTCTCTAGAATACGTTTATTATAAATTCCTTTGATTCTAGTTTCCTACATGATGATGTTAGTTAAAAGCATCTACGTGTTGTTTTTGAAGGTATCTCTTAAATACCATGAAATGAGTGGCATAACATAATTTTACTCTCGTAGCCTATGTAGGATTCGAACTTACATCATGTGCATTGACCACAATGCCCTACCTTTTTGAGCTAATAAACTTGAAATTGAATTTTCAACTTTGAGCAAAATCAAATAAGAGACCAAGAATTAGCTTTATGCATGAAACAAAACACAGGGGGGGAAAATTCCAAAAAAAAGGAACACATAGGAGAAATTAATTGAACCATTTTGTCCAACCAACAATTTGAGAGTTTGACAGTCTCAGTTGATCAAGTAAACAACTTTTTAAGACTAATTCATGTCATTGATAGGAAATTTGTTACCACAACTTAGTCAATATCCATTACAACTTCAAATAGTCCGAATTTCATTTGGCATAACTATCTCAAAGGAAAAATTGCTAGACCACCACCTTAAAACTCAATGCTCTAAAGATTAAGAACCACTCAACAAAATTGCATGTTCTTTATCAACCCTAATGACATGCTATAATCTAGGTAAAATTAATAACTAGTACGTTGTAGGTACATAAATAATACATTACAAGTGCATAACTAGTACATACAAGTGCATGAAAAACTAAGTCAGTCGAGAACACTAAATTCTAACACAAAATCAAAGCAAATAATCAAGATTGATTGGCCATAACTAAAAATTAAAGCTTAATATCAATATAACAATATGTGTAAACGACGAAACCACATCTAAACACAAACACGATAGCTTAATAGTAGAAAACACAAATCAAAGCCCTAGGAATAAGCAATTGGAAGTAAAAAGAAATCCAAACCAAAATTAATATAGACTGTAGTGATGAGGATGAGAGAACACGACATATTGACTTTACGGTCGAGACACATAGCCATGTGAAATTTAGAACAAGCACATACCAACACCTATGAACAAATTACCCATGGCACACATTCATGAAAACAATAAGAAAAAACATAGAAGAAATCAACATATCTATCTCCTTTGACAATTTTGATGGCGGAAGAAAGTTTTGAATTTTACGAAACAAGGTTCCGTAAGAGCAACACAGAATGGAGGAAGAGAGCTTTGAGGATATGGCGGCGAAACTCGAGAGGTTTCTCCCTCAAGCGATGCAAATGAGAAGATAAAACAAGGAGGGGCAAAACAGGAAATGAAATAAAAAAACAAAAAAGATCACAAAATTGCCACCACACATGTATAAGAAGCAATTAAAACCTCAACCATCTGATGAACTTATTCCAAGGGCTCCCCTCACTCCCCACTTTACACTCCAACCTCCCTCCTCATATGATCCAAACTCTATCTTTTATTTTGACTGTTTTGGATGTATAAAAAGATAACAAAATTATTTTACATTAATTACACAATTTAAAAAGTTTAAATTCTAAATTGGAAATTAAAAGTCATTTCACCAGCCAAAAAATCAAATTGAACTTCCCTCCAAAATTGTTGAAAATCCTCAAGGAGACATCATTGTCCATTCTCCATCAAGCTTGAAGCTTTGTAAACTGCCCTCAATAACCGCCCTCTGAACCTTTGAAACCTTCATTGTTGTCCATTACCATCCCATAATTCCGCCGAAATTTTAACCTCTGCAAAAACCCTAGAAATTGATGGTGATTCAAAGAGGCAGTAAAGATTGTAGTCCATGGAAGCCAGATAGAGTGAGGAGAAAGAGGAAAGATGATGACACAGAGGAGCAAAAGAAGATGAAGTGTTGAGAATAAATCAATGGAAAAGGAAAAAAAGTGAAGTTTGACGAAGACAAGAAATTGGGGAAGCGTCTGACATCCATAAGCCCGGTGAAGTAAAAAACGAAAGAGATGAAGTGCACAACGAAACCAACTAAGGGAAAATCTAAGGGATTGAAGGTACAAAAAACTCATTGCCTTGAAAGGGGATGTAAGATTTTTAAATTCTAAATCATGTCAGGCTCCATAAATGGTTCCATTTTCAATTTGGGGTTTTCATGTGTTTGAGGTTATGTACAAGTATTACAGAGGGGAACCCTTCTATGGCCGATATAACATTAATTCTAGGCTGTTTTTTGTTCGTGAGATCGAGAACAAACCGAACCCGTAGATTGCCAGAGGGTTTTGGATGGCCCATTTGAGAAGGTACTAAAGACATTTTCATTGCACACACTACATGCTCTTTTTTAAGCAACTTAAACATAAGAAGTGGGAATCTTGGTACTATGTAGTCTATGTTGCAGGAAAAGAGTTGAGGTTTTCTCTCAAGGAGTATTGTTTGATCACTTAAACAGTGGAAATCTTTCATGGGTTGATACAAGAGGAGAGAAGCTAGTGATGGAACGATTTTTTGGTGGACTTGTTGGTCTTAAGACAACCGTACAAGATCTGTACAACAAAATCAACAACATCGTGACATGGACAATTACATATTGAAGTTGGCACTCTTATTGATAGTAGATGGGCTATTGCTGTAAGGGGAAAAGAAGAGGCTTGTGAAGCCTCAACATGTGAACCTTTTGGAGAACATGCATAGGTTTGTTGTGTATCCAAGGGGAAGGCTTGCTTATCAAGAGCTACACAAATCATTGGCAAACTCATTGGCCGAAAGGATGAAAACAATAGAGAAGGCAAAACTACTGTCCAACCAACCAAGACTTCCATATTCAATTCATGGACTGCCATTGGAGTTTTAGGTATTTTTTATCTGCATTAGATGGGTTTCGGGGTTTATAGGTGGCATGATGATTTTTTTAGAATGTGAACTGTCAAATTTGGATTGGTTTATTAGTGATTCAATTATGATTTGTTGAGTTTTGTGTTGTTTGGATGGAAAAGTAATCATAAAGAAATAAAGGATGTGTTGTTTTGCATCTTTAATTATATGTTGTGTTTTACATTAGAGTTAGATTTTAAAATATAGGATGATAGGATTTTATAGTTTAGGGTGACATGGTGTTATTTTGCATGATACATACATTGATTGTATGGTTCGATTATTGGCTAATACTCAAACCACTTATTACTATAGATTTGGTTATTTCAAGTTGTGCGAACAATTGGGATGTAATTTGTATCAAAGTTGAGTTCATCTGCAAAGCCATAGAGTATGCATTGGTTTTTGAGGAACTCCCTGAACATGGAGTGTTGGAGGAGGATTTTTCTGGAAAGCCACAGGGTATGCATTGGTTTTATTATGTCTGTCAAGATTGGTAGTATGATTATCGAAACCACTTGAATAATGAGGAACATTCTTTTTTGTTTTATTGCATGAAAACATTGATGAGGAGTTTGAGTTGGATGATGATGTTGTTGGATCCCATCATCTATCACTGAAAAGATTGGAGCAAGAGTTTGAGCATATTGCAAAAGAGAAAGTTGAGAATATTTCGGGAGAGGTTGGTGAGTCCCATCAACATTCACCAGAGAATCAATTAGTTGTGCTTGAGCAGAATGCATAAGAGAAAATGGAAGAATAAGCTGAAAATCTTTCAGAGGATGTTAGTCAACAAAAAAAAACATTACTGAGTGTGCAGATGTGGTGGATGCAGGAAATATGGTCATGGTGGTTGTTAAAGAAAGAAATGCAATGTGTGGAGAAAAAAGACCATGATCTAGAAGTCTAGAGTGATGAACAAAGATAAGGTCATAGTGAGACAACTATTACTAATGATCTTTAAGAAGCCTCATGCAAGGAGGTAACTCTGCCGAAAGAAGGACTTTAAATGCTAACCACTATAACCATAGAACATGAAAGGGAAGTAGAGAAATCTATTACATTGGCAACTCATGTCCCAACTGAGGAAGCAAATGTTATAGCAAAGGATGTTAAGGTTAAGATCCCTACACAAGAAAGGGTAAGAAGAAATTGTTGACTCCCATCCATCCAAGATGGGCCTTCCCACTCGTAACATAAAGGCATCATTGATAAAAAAACACCTTATACAGATGATAAAGAGGTATTTTTTGAAGAAGATTACGAAGAATTCACAATTTAAGTTGATGACTAATTTGTTAAAATGGCAAGATGATGACGGGTTAGTAACTTATTGATTCCTCTGCTTCAAGGAAAGAACTATTTCATGATAATTATTGTGTTATACTAAGAATTCTTCATACCTTTATAGTGAGGAACCTCGAACATGAAAAACTAGTGTATTGATGGACAAGCAGTTCTTCCACAAAATTCTCGAGCCAAAGGCATGTTAGATGATCCGGTAATTAACAGGATGTTGTGTCCATATGTTTTATGAATAGTGTCAACATTTTATGCAATGCCTAACATGATGAATTCACTGTTTTGTAGCAAATTGATGGCTTTTTTGTTTCCTCCACAAGGAGCTGCTGGAGCACCCTCCACATGCACATAAGGCCATTGTTCCAGACAAATATGGTGTGTCCATTATCAATCTGGAATGGGAGATCACTTGGCCAGTTAGGAGACACATGTTGCAAGTCCTCGTGCAATTCAATATATCAAGGGGGAATTGCCTAGAGTTTATTGGATGAGTTGGGCTGATGCGGACTTCATTTATGCCATGGACAACATATGTGTGGTCGATCTCTACTGCAACCTGGAAATAGAGTGTTAGGTTTTCCCAGTTTCCAAGTGCTTTTCTGTGTTCATCAACTAATGTAAGCCACTTGTCCAAAAATATGCACATCGAGGTGATGAGAAACTTATGTTTCCGAATTCAATGATTGAAGCAACACAAATGCAGGTACAAAAATATACATCACAATATCATTACCATTGGTTTGTTTATATGCTGTAAGGTGTTAATATTTATTGACATTGATCTCTTTTTTTTTGTATAATGGGTACTATGCGGTGTATGCCCTCAAACACATGAGGTTGAGTGCTGGCTAGACAAATCTTGATATCGTGGCAAACAAATTTGTGATGACTTCAGAAAATATATGGCACATAGCGTGTTGTTTGACATGGTGTTTTTTTAGATAGGTCAGATTTCATTTGTGGTTGTTTTGATTAAAACAATAGTTAAGTTTAAAACACTAGGTTGTCTATGTATACAATATGTTGGTATGTTATTGTCTATAATATGTGTAGTGTATGTATAGAATATCTTCACGTTGTCCATGCCTTCATCCAACTAAGATGCAACAATATGATAAAAGTAACACAACCTCATCCATAAAAACAATGAACATGACAAGATATTAGTTGGTCATTTACATGATTGATGAGGCAACCCATGTATTTGTTGAGTACAAATAGTATTAGTGGAAAAAAGAAATCAATTCCTATTTTCTATTGAGAAAAAGAGATGTGAGTCTCCTCTGAACCATTATTCTCTCGTCTCTTCGTGCGATTCCAAACCACGCCGACGACCTCCCTACTGTTACATCCCAGACTTATGTCGGTAGTGCCACACGCCTTCGTCTTCGATTTGTTACTTCAAGATAGTCTGAGGCCAACAACTGATATGCCGTATGGGATGCGTGACACCAGCCAACCATGCAAGGAAAATGAATGGTTGATTAGTCTAATGAAAGACTATGCAAGAGTATTTATATGAGGTTTTGTGTAGTCGTATATAGTTACTAACATTATTTTTCGAATAATACTCGATAAACGGTATATAACTACTATACTTCTACTGAAACATAGAAAGAGACATGATTCAAGAGAAGACTCCAATGAAATTGTGTCTTATGAGAATTATATGCATTTGTTTGGGAACATTTAAAATTATCACAACAAGATTTTAAAAACAACTTCTTTGACTATTTGAGTCCTCAGCTAACCTCACCGCATAATGCGTATTCAGATTGGAAAGGAGACTTAATTTAGATAGGAGCCCGAGCAGTTTCCACGTTATACTTCGCGCCCGAAGTATATTAATTATGTGCATAAAAGCACTTATCTTATTTAATTCCAAAACGTGCATTTACGTTAAAACTTTTAATCCATACCATCTTGATACGAGAATATCATGGGATGAATCTCGAATAACGACACTAGCTAAGTGCACCACCACTTATATTCGAGCAAGGGTAGGTCATGACCAAAAGTATTAGGGCAATAATCCTCCTAATACCAAGTTATAAAGAAACAAATAAACTTCACGAGGTATATAGCTTTCCTACGAATTCTCGTGCTAACTAATCATACAAGTCCACACAAATTTCCACACCAAGTCCAACTAGCACCCTATTATAATAATAAAAACATATATAAGGGTCGTCAACTGTGGTCAACTGCGCACCGATACAAATCGATTCGATTCGGGCATTGGATTCGCAACTTCAAGACGAAGATTTAGACACCAGAATCGTAAAGTGGAGATGCTTCGCGGAGGGAGAATTTGAACCGGGAACAACCGAAAAAAATTCTGAAATGCTATAAACCCTAATGTGGAGAGTTGGATGAAATTGGATAGGAATTTGTGAACGATTGAAGGGGTATTTATGGGGAAAAAGTAGCTTTGAATGTCCTCGACATAATCTCGTAAGAATTGCCTCCCGATTCAATCGGATGATGACGAATTTCGCAAAACTCATTTCGGTTGATTCGAACAACACTTTTTCTTCCCGGATTAATTCTATGCGATTTCACCCATATTAGTCCCAATTGATGGAGGGGTTTAATGCACAAGATCCTAATCTTCAATGCCCATGAGTTAATTGGAAGAAACGAGTCGAAAACGACACCAAAATCGGCCATGGAAATGCTCAATTGAGTGTTGCATGCGTTCAACAGAGACTGATGTAGAAGAACAAAGGCTGATTTCCAATTCGTGAGCCCTTACTTTTGGCTTAATTATAAATTTTTTCCAACTTTATAAGTTGTGGCAAAATTACCCCTCTTTAAAATTTCAAAAATAACAAAAATTCCGAAAACTTATTTATAATATTATCATATTTTATTTATACATTTTAACCAAAATTTAAGATGAAAGACAATTAACTTAGGCTAGTCCTAAGCTTAAATCACATTTTCTCATAACTTTCATAACTTTTATTATTATCAAAATTAAAATACCATAATACCCCTCTACTTTAAGTGGGATATTACACCTACAATGGAATTCAACAACACTGTTTGATTGAAGGTGTCCCTCCTTCGTCGGTGTCTCTCGAACAAGTCTCTTCTCGTATCAATTATTAATTTTGAATTTTGACATTTTAAAATTAGGGATCTTGTGTTGGATTTGACATGATCTTCATCCAATCACATTATGGAAGTAGTTAACGCTCCATCTTTCCTATTTTACTATTAACTTTTGTTTGAATCATAACAATACTGACATGATGAAACATAAATAATAAAAAAATGACTTGATAAATGTTAGTTTATTATAAACGTACCTGACAGGATGAAAAAGCATATGCTTGATATGATAAGAGAAAGGGTAAAAACCACCATAAATTACCTCTAAAATTGCCAACCACTCCACATAGATCCTCTTGGAAGAGGTTTTTTTTACTGTAAATACAAGAGAGGACTTCATATTTCCTCATCTACTTCTCCATAACGTCCCAAAAAACTCTAAGAGGGTCTAAGCTTCTTCCTCTCCGACATCCACTTTCCTATTTTACCATGGATTTCTAGGACAATCATATGGTGTATACTAACTGTCCATATATGGGGCAGGATCATTTCAACGATGGGACTAATGGACATCATTACCACCCATATGTATGAGGGTGGAATTAGAGAAACCTGGTGCCCTAAAATAGACATAGTGACCTATATCCGGTGGCTGTGCGACCAACTCTTCAACTTCAACAACTGCGAGGGTGACACGGATTACTTCTTTGAAGTCGTACCCAGAAAGAAGGTCTCCGTACCTTGAGCATAATACAGAACAGCGATGACGCTACCGCGCTTGGTAGGACGATGGCCATCATCAAGATATACATCGTGACTAGAGAGGTCGTGGGCGTGCTTGAACCACAATTTCTTCCACCCTTCACCGCCGACTTCGTAGGAAAAGATGAGCGACCACATCATTTTCTTTTGTCTCAAATATGTAATATGACGTGTATTTCAATATTTCGTTTACTTTCATGGTGGGGTTACATGCATGCAACCCCACTGATACGCTCTACTTTGTAGTGCGTAACTAGGAGTTGTTACTGGATATTAGGTACCATTTTGTGTGGGTTTAGAAGATATTTGAGGAGAATGGAGTTTGAGAGAAGAAGTAGTGATATGGTGGATTTTAGTGCATATTGTGAAGACATTGAAGATAAGGCGAAGCCACCACAAGAGAAGACCGCAAGCGAGAAGTAGAAGTCGCAGCAGAAGCATTTCCGCGGGCGCGGATGGATGGCCGCGGTCACGGATTGAAGACAGAAGTAAGAGTATAGCGAAGAGCATTTCCGCGGGCGCGGAAGTATTTCCGCGGTCGTGGATTTCCCTACTGGCGCGGAGCGAAGATCGCGTTTGGGATTTCATCCGAGATCTGTTTTGTTTTATTTCTTTTTATTTTATTTCTTTAATATTTCATTTAATTTCCTTTTAGGAAGATATTATTTATTATCTTAGGAATTAGGTTTTGCTAGGTTATTTACCTCTCTTTGTTAGTAGCCTTTTCATTATCACTTTATCGCTCATTATTTTCCCTTAGAGTTTTTATGCTTTGAAGACTATGAAGAACTAAGCAACCATTGCTTAGTCCGACGATTGAAGCCTTCGTTTGTATTTGGTTGTGAGATTATAACTCTATTTCCTTTCCTTTGATTATATTGATTCTCTTTGTGCTTCATCCCATTGATTCTTGCTGATTTGACTAGTCTGATCATCTAGTTGATATTAGTGATTTTCTATTGCTAGGGTTTGGATATTTCTAGTTGAAATCCCTTATCTTGTGTAGCAACCATGATTTACATGAACTAGTTGTGAATGTTTATTGTGAAGAGAATTGATTACATGTCGAGTACTGACTAGTTGTTAAGTATTGCATATATCCTGCTTAATTCCTATGCTTACTGCTACCGTTAGATTGAATCTTGATGGTTTCTTGATTGTTTAATGGTAAGTATTTTCAGGGCTAGTTGACCTGTCTATATACATAAGATCGGAATAGGAAAATTCATTGGTAGGAATTGGAGATGATCTAGGATCAAACCATCAAACTGAAGTATGGATATTTGTCTGGCTAAGTTACTTCTCTCCCATTGATTACATCTTTTGCATTGATTTACATTGTTACTTGATACAAACCTAAATCCCCCCTTTTTGTTACTATTGGCATACAACCTTTGCAATTAGGAAGATTGCTTACCTCCTTGTGGGATCGATCCTTATTTACCCTACTACGTTAGTTAGGTTTTTGAGGTTATTTGATAGGTGTCTACGACAAACCCCTCATCAAATTTGGCGCCGTTGTCGGGGAGGCAAAGTTTAAATTTTTCCTGTTTGTTTGTTTGTGTGCTAACTATTGTGTGGACCTATCTTATGATCCACACCCGTGCTACTGACTCTCCAATCTTAGATCTTGATACAGAAATTGAGAGGACACTTTCCAGGAACCGTAGAGCAGCCCACACGCAACTCGAGATGGCTGACACAGAACAGACTTTGAGGCAGTTGACAGCACCTAATCTAGAGCAACAACCGCTTGCTGTGCAATTTCCAGAGTTGGCTGATGGCGTGAATTTTGAGCTTAAATCTGGGTTGATTCATTTGCTACCCCACTTCCATGGGATGAATGGAGAAGACCCCAACAAGCATCTCTCTGAATTTCACGCTGTCGCCAAGGAACATTACTGAGGACCAAATCAAGCTGAGGGCCTTTTCTTTCTCTCTAAAGGATACGTCCAATGATTGGTTCTATTATTTGGTACCTGGAAGCATAGATACATGGACAAAGATGAAGAAAGCCTTCCTGGAGAAATATTTCCCTACAACGAAGCTCAATAGCTTGAAGAGGAACATTAGCAACATCGAACAACATGCTACTGAGACGTTGTACGAGTATTATGAGAGGTTCAAGAGGTTGATATCAAGCTGTCCATACTATGGTTATTCTGACCAAGACCTCATTTTATATCTGTATGGGGGACTTCTTGATGATGAGCGCAGGATGGTGAACACAGCTTGTGGCGGTAACATTCTCAACAAGACGTCGGCTGCAACATTCGAGATATTCTTTGAGCTATCTGAGGACTCAAGGCAATTCAGCAAGAGAGCAAGCGCTCAAGCAGTTAAGGCCGCAAACTCTCATCCATCGTCCTCACTACTTTCTAAGATGGCTGAGATGAAGGAGATGATGAGGAGGTTTATGATGAAAGGCAACCAGCAGCAAGTCAAGTCCTGTGGAATATGCTATGACACGATGCACCCTACTGATGCGTGTCCCACACTGCAAGAGCCCACTGCTGAAGTGAACGCTATAAGAGGTTTTGGTCCACAGAGACCAAGATATGACCCGTACTCCAACACCTACAATCCAGGGTGGAGAGATCACCCCAATTTGAGATACGGGAACCAACAGAACTCTCCACAGGGCCGGGATGATCAGGAGTTCCACCACAGGCCGCCACAGTTCCTACAGCAACAACAACAATTTCAGCGGCCCAGAGGTCAACAACAATTTAGAGCACAATATGACCCTAGACCTCAAGGCCAGAGTGCAAGTTCGTCTATGTCCGGTGATGACATGATCAAGTCTCTCGCTCAGAGTGTATCGACGTTGGCAAACACTATGGTCCAACAAAATCAAGAGATGAAATCGAGCATTCAAAACCTGGAGAAGTAGGTGGGGCAAATTTCTCCGGCAGTGAGCAAACTGGAGGCCAGGGATTCGGGGAAACTACCATCTTAAATGGTAGCAAACCCAAGAGAGAATGTCTGTGCAATGACACTGAGAAGTACTAAGCAGCTGAATGTCGCACCCTTAGCTGAAAGGGGTGAAGTACTGGAGGATGCAAGAGAAGACAACTGAGCTGACGTTGTAGAGGGCGATCAACAAGCTTTTTCGCGCCCGTGGCAATATTTCCGCGATCGTGGAAATTCCTCTGGAGAACCCTCAAAAAGTGCCGAAAATCTGGAGGAACAGATCCGCCAAAAACCGCGATTGCGGCAAGATTTCCGCGACCGCGGAAATGTCTCTAGACGACGAGAAATTTCCGAAAAAATGCCGCGATCGCGGACCCAAAGCCGCGACCACGGTTTGCTTGTTGACGTCGAAGATGACTACGTTCGTCCATATTTTCCTCCTCTCAGCTCGCTGAAACCACCCGCGCTATTCCCTGAGGCATTGAAGGACACCAGAAGGCCGGAGAACGACAAGGAGATCTTTGAAACCTTCAGTAATTGCGAGGTAAATATTCCGTTGATCACACTGATTAAGAGCATTCCTCGTTATGCGAATTTTTTGAAGGAATTATGTAAGATCAAGAGGAAGAAAACAGAGAAAACGAAGAAGAAGGTCCAAGTGAATGAGAATGTCTCCTCTATGCTGCAAAAGCGGATGCCCAAGAAATGCAACGACCCTGGCATGTTTAGCATTCCTTGCAAGATAGGTGACACCACATTCGATAAAGCCATGTTGGATTTGGGTGCATCTATAAATGTGTTGCCTCTTTCACTGTATGAAGCCTTGGGGCTTGGACCTTTGCATAAGACAGGGACGGTGATTCAATTGGCAGATATGTCTGTTGTGTATCCCAAAGGAGTCGTGCAAGATGTTCTGGTAGAGGTCGATAAGCTGATTTTCCTTGCTGACTTCTTTGTGATGGATACGGGACAAGACAAGCATGCAGCCCCTGTGATGTTAGGTAGGCCGTTTATGAAAACGGCGAACACAAAGATCGATGTGAGTAGTGGTTCACTCACCATGGAGTTTGATGGGTTGAGGGTCGAATACAACATTGATGATGCAAAGAGACACCCCCCTGATTGTGATCCCAAGTGTTCGGTTGATGTGAGCAACCCAAGTTGATCTGAAGGGCACCATGTTGAGCCACGACACTAACCAAGGCGCTGCTCGGGAGGCAACCCGAGGTATGTAATTCTTTTCATGTCTTTTTCTTTTCAAGTTTTTATTCGTGTTGTTTCGTGTTTAGACTAACCTGTAGGTAGGAGACTCGAAGACAAAAGTTCGAAGACGAGGTTTGCCTTACAGCAGACACGAAACCGTGACCGCATAAATATTTCCGCGACCGCGGTTTTACCACTGTAAGTCTCCTCATCTGGAAAAAAAAGAAAAAAATATTCTGAAGACACCGCGACCGCGACATTAAAACCGCGATCGTGGCCCAACTGTCCGATTTGCCTACGAGAAACGGCGCGCATCATGCTGCCAAGGAGGTGACATTAGTCCGACATTTTTATTTGGCACCGATGATGGCCCGACATTAGACAGCTAATGAGGAGGAGCTCCAGAGCCAACTGCAGATTTGATTATTGATATGGAGCGACAGAGCCCACTACACGATTACACTAGGGCTCCGAATATGTGTTCATAGAAGGCCCGTGCAACCCCATTTCGTTGATGTGCCACTTCACCTTACAGTGGATCTATTTGGTTGCACGTGGAGTTTGCTTGAGTAGGACCGTAGCAACACCATAGACTTGTGTTTTCAATGTTTTACCGCCAACACCAACGTCCAAGTCCAGGCCACCTCGGCGACGCTCGTGCGTACTTTTCTGCCTTCCCCAGTGCTTCATCTTTTAGTCTTTCATTACATTGAGGACAATACAATATTTAAGCATGAGGGAGTGATCTATACTTGCTAGTCGTCTGAGAAAAAAAAAAAAAAAAAAGAAAAGAAAAAAGAAAAGAAAGTCCTAGACTAAGCTGAAAACCCGAAAGAATGGCGGCTTAGGCAATAAGCAGGTGGCCCGAACCAGCATTAGGCTGAGGTAATAAGAGGTTGTAGAGTGATGTGAGTTTTGTGAGCCCATCTATAGAAAAATGAAATGAGTGGCTAGGTGAAAACCCGAAAGGGCACCTGGGCAAAATGAGTGAAAAGAAGAAGAGTGATTATTAGGATTCCTCATTTTTTCTGGCGTGGTGACATAAGTGTTGGAGCTATAAGGAGGATTCGGGTAGGTCACTCTGGGAGTTATAAGAAGATAGACTAGAGCTAAGATTAGATATTTTTATTCACTCTATGGTGTTCGGGTTAAGCTTGAGGGAAGTACTCTGATTTCCTTGAAGTTTGTGTGTTGTGTTGATTGTGTTGGTGCTTTGGAGATTCATGATTAGGTGCAGTTCTTAGTGGATAGTTTTGATGTGCTTCCTGAGACCTTGGGTATTTCATTGGAGGAGTAGGTTTCTATTAGCTTACTCGAGGACGAGCAAGGTCTAAGCATGGGGGAATTTGATACGCTCTACTTTGTAGTGCGTAACTAGGAGTTGTTACTGGATATTAGGTACCATTTTGTGTGGGTTTAGAAGATATTTGAGGAGAATGGAGTTTGAGAGAAGAAGTAGTGATATGGTGGATTTTAGTGCATATTGTGAAAACATTAAAGATAAGGCGAAGCCACCACAAGAGAAGACCGCAAGCGAGAAGTAGAAGTCGCAGCAGAAGCATTTCCGCGGGCACGGATGGATGGCCGCGATCGCGGATTGAAGACAGAAGTAAGAGTTCATCGAAGAGCATTTCCGCGGTCGCGGATTTCCCTACTGGCGCGGAGTGAAGAGCGCATTTGGGATTTCGTCCGAGATCTGTTTTGTTTTATTTCTTTATTATTTCATTTAATTTCCTTTTAGGAAGATATTATTTCTTATCTTAGGAATTAGGTTTTGCTAGGTTATTTACCTTTCTTTGTTAGCAGCCTTTTTATTATCACTTTATCGTTCATTATTTTCCCTTAGAGTTTTTATGCTTTGAAGTATATGAAGAACTAAGCAACTATTGCTTAGTCCGACGATTGAAGCCTTCGTTTGTATTTGGTTGTGAGATTATAACTCTATTTCCTTTTCTTTGATTATATTGATTCTCTTTGTGCTTTATCCCATTGATTCTTGCTGATTTGACTAGTCTGATCATCTAGTTGATAATAGTGATTTTCTATTGTTAGGGTTTAGATATTTCTAGTTGAAATCCCTTATCTTGTGTAGCAACCATGATTTACAAGAGCTAGTTATGAATGTTTATTGTGAAGAGAATTGATTACATGTCGATTACTGACTAGTTGTTAAGTATTGCATATATCCTGCTTAATTCCTATGCTTACTGCTGCCGTTAGATTGAATCTTGATGGTTTCTTGATTGTTTAATGATAAGTATTTTCAGGGCTAGTTGACCTGTCTATATACATAAGATCGAAATAGGAATATTCATTGGTATGAATTGGAGATGATCTAGGATCAACCAATCAAACTGAAGTGTGGATATTTGTCTGGCTAAGTTACTTCTCACCCATTGATTACTGATATGCGATATATTGTATAGCATATCTAGTGGTTATTAGCATGATTTAGATGATGTTTGGATATGATTTGATGGAAATTCTGTAATCCGGAAGAGAAGACTAGAAGTGAAGAAATCATGGGATTTACAGAGGTTTGAAGTGCATTGAAGAGTGGAAGAACGGTGTGCTGAATTCAAACGGTTCGTTCTCTCTAATAGGATGTCCAAATGGAGTGATTCCAATTTGAGGAGTTAGATCTTGAAGTCTACTGCAAGTCCTCAAAATATGAGCACAATCCGAGTTGGGAATCAAACAGTGTCACAGACATACAGTGATTTCTAACTTGTTTTAAAGTTTTCAGGTTTTAAAAATGAGATCTCCCTCCCGCAAAGGAAAGGAAAAGGTTTTACCTTCACCTTCCTCCCAAGTTACAGCCAAAAGCAACTTCAGACCGCTACAAGGACTTTTGCTCTCCACAGAACAACTTGGTTTGCTGAATAACATTTGGAGGCTTCCTACTATGCCCCATGCAGCCAAGAAAAAAGTACAAGCCTTAAATACACTCAGTATCCACTTCCACGAATATGGAAATGTGATAAGAGAGAAAGAAAAAAGGGAAAAAGATTTGGGTGAACAACTAACCATTGCTACAGGTAGACGTTGGAAGAATCTCCAAACTCGTCTCCTCGACACACCAACACAAGAAGCACTTACACCACTCCTTGATGCCTGGCCCCAGGGAAAAGAGGTTCTAATACAAAAAACAGAAGAAGGCCATTTGGTAGACCTTATACAAGCTCAGAAAGAGCTTATCCAAATGTACTTCGGTGAACCAGGGTGGAAATTCAAGGGAGTCACTGTTCGGCAATTCTCTACTATTAAACCAATAGCAGGGGGCTCAACAATGATGACAGGCGGACTTCTGAAGATCCTCCTTTACCTAAACACTTGCACCATGCCCAAAGACCTTATTCTAAAATTCTTCCACCTAGGTATGGTCCACAGTATCAGTTTCCTACCCAATATTGAAGGAAGAATAGAAGAGATCCTGCAGGCCTTTGGAGAAAAGTTCCTGTTAATAGGAAGTAACATGGCAACTTTTGGTCCAACAGTTGCCTACGTCCAAGCTACCCTCCCAAAAGTAACGGAATTCACCATGATTCCGTCAAAAAAGGTTATATGTTTCTCCCATGGTGTTTCAAAGGATGAAGACTGGAGAGACTGGGTAGGTCTGCTACCCACCAACTTTACAATACACGAGGAACATGAGCTCTATAGGCGCCACCAAGACGTTTCCTTCTTCTACAAAAATGCATACCTCTACAGTGGATGGAAGGCGTGTAGATTGGCAGCAGAAGGACATTATACATAAATCTGGGTTCCAGATAAATGGAGAATATGGCTACCTTTCAGCGGGGATGGCCAGTTTGCGGATTGGCGAAAATTCATTTCCCTGGAAGATGAGTTTAAACAAGAAGATTTTTGAACCCCTTTTTAAGGAGCTTAATATCAAGAGTAAGAGTACTACTGATTCTAGGGTCTGTCATATCAAATTTAGAGTAGATCTTAGAATCAGAAAGTCTATTGAGGAGATCTCTTTTATTAGGAATGGGGTATCTAATCCATTGTAAAGCTTTATTCAAAGGTTTGTAGTTAATCACAAGTCTGGGGACTCCTCTTTCTTTTTCGGCTTGCTTATTAACATAGAAAGCTGCACAACTCCAGGGGGACTTGGAGGGTCTTATGAGTTGTTTCTTTAGAAGGGAGTCTATTTCTTGTTTACAGAATTGTAGGAGTTCTTGGTTCATTTGGATGGGTCTAGCTTTGGTGGGAATGTCTATTTCTTTGAAATCTTTTTCATAGGGGAGAGACACCTGATGCTTCTTTCTGTCCCAGAAGGCTGTGGGAGATTCAGAGCATACACGTTTTTTGAATGATTCTTCCAGGATGAGAATCTGTTTTTGTAAACTAGGGTTTTTAAGTTTTTCTTCTATTTTAAGGTAAGCTATTTCCATAACAAGGGAATGGATGAAGGATCTTTTCTTAGTTATAAGATTCATGATTTTGTTTACGGAAGAGGACTGTATAGTAGATATGTTTTTATGTATGACCGGAGAAATGAACTCAAAATTTAATTTTTTACCTATAACAACAGTATGTATGCCATAAACATCTACTGTAAAAGGGTAAATTTGTGTTAGGAAGGGTGTTCCAAGGATTATGTCCTGGTTTAAGTCTTTTATTAATATGAAGGAATTGTTAAAACAATACTTATCATTACAAAATAGAGGCTTTAGGGATCTTGTAACTAAGGTTCATACGACTACCACTAGCATCAAGAATTTTTTCACGACTCTTGTGGTAATACTTTGAAGGGATTATTCCTTCACAGATACAGTTTAGATCTGCTCCACTGTCAATGAGAGCAACTGTAGAAAGAGTGAAGTCTTCTATTTTTATGGTAATATGAACATACCATTTTTGAAAGTTGATCTTGTTTATGGCCGCAATAAAAGAATCTTCAATGACGGGATGTTCTTCTTCATTTTGTTGAGAACGGGGGCTGGAGTAAGGGTTTTTAGAAAATTCTAGGTGAGCTATTCTAGCTTCAAGTTCAAGATCTTTGGTCTCATTTAGTAATAATTGTTGGTTAAGGGATCCTATGTCTTTTTTGATTTTATTGACTTCAGCTTGTAGGTCTTTCAAGGTAATGGAGGAAAATATCTTAGTAGGTGATTTTTTATTAATAATTTTGGATATGCTAAAAGGTTCTTCAAGTTGGGGTTGTTGTTCTTTAAATATTAGTTCTTTTAGCTTCATGAAGTATTCTCGTTTTATTTGAGGATCTTCAAGGGTATCGATAAGCTCTAAAAGGGCCTCTCTTTCATCACTTTTGGTGATAACATTGCAGAATTGGGTTGTTCCTGAATCCTCAGTTTCTGAAGTATCAGGGGCATAAAATTCATTCTCAGAATCCTCCAAAATGATTTTAGTGAGTCTATCTTTTAGGGTACTATCATCTTGACAGATTTCATTGATCTTTTGTTTGAGACTGCAATTGTCTGCCTTATGGCCTGGTTTTCCGCATTTAAAACAGATAATCTTTTTATTAGTCTGTCTTGGTTGGAATTTCCTTCTAGGTGGGTAACTAGGTCTTTCATAATTATTATCAAACTTTCTGTGTTTATTTTTATGACCCTTTTTATATTTATAAGAAGGGGGTTCTATTTTGGCAAGGCCAAAAGCCTCACAGAAGTTACCTAGTTCTTTTCTTCTAGATCCTTTTTCTCTACCATATTTGGCCTGGATTTTTAATTCGGAGCAAAGGGCTAACCCTTCTTTTTTGACAAAAGCCGTTAATTGGCCATAGGTCATATCTTTCCAAGGAATTTCTTCTGTTTGAATTTCATCTTTTATTTTCTGGATTATCCTATTAATGGTAATGGGGTTTTCCTCAAAGCAGGTTTGTAAGGTTTCAATTGCCTTATCACCAGATGGGCAATCTTCTCTTTCAGAGTTGTCTGAGGAACTGCTTGAGTCTGTGTTGGAACAATTGTTACAGTCCTCGATACAATTAATCGTAACATTTTTTAATTTTTGATCGATTAATTCTATGAGACTAAGAGAAGGATTAAGGGAAGTGTTACTAATGATCTCCTTTTTTATCCCCTGAATTTGAAAATGAGGTTTAGAGATGTCTTTAGGGAATTTGATAGTTTCCGTACTGATTTTATCATGTATTAATTCAACTTGTTCGGCTATTGTGTGGAGGATTTGGTTAGAATAGTTGTGCTGTTGATGTATTTTCTTAACATCTTCTAGGGTAGCGGGACTATTGTCTGGAGTACCAATTCTAGGATTTTTGAAAGGTTCAGCAGGAACCTCTCCATCTTTTGTAATAATTTTTATTCCTTGTAGAGGAGGATGAACACTTTGTGTAGATCCTGAGGGTAAAAGATTCCAGGTTTTTGTTAACCTTGTTTGGACATCTATGGATTTCTGTTCTAAAGGGTTTTCTATTCCCTGAATCTTAAGGTAATTAGGAAACCATGTGAAGAATAAGATATTGATCCTATATTTTTCCATATCAGAATACCATAATTCTCTTATTTTATCTCTGACTATTTTGTCTATTTTCAAAAACCAAACTTTCTTGATCCTGTTTTCAATGGGTTCAAAAATCTTTCTAAAAACTTTGTCATTATCTACCGACTCCACTACAGAATCCTAAGTTCCTGCACAGATCCTAAGTGTATAGTTCCTCCTGTCCCTAGAGGAGAGACTATCCTCCTACAACTAGAAGCCGAAAGATCTACAACCTTCACTCCCAAACTGATAAAATGGGAGGACATCACTATACCAGAAGCTCTGGAACTAAGACATGATTGTCCTCCGGAAGATCTCGAAAAAACAGAAATTTCCCAGATAGAAGAAAGTGGTGATGGTAGGGTCCTTATAAGATTCAATTCCACTAAATCTTTTAGACCTATACCCAGAAATCCCCATCCTTTCCCTTCAAGAAACTCTTTCTCTGAGTCCCTCTATACTGCTAGAGACCATTCTATAAAAGACCATTCAGTTAAGGTTGAATTTAGTAGTCCCATTCCTAACCCTGTTACTGAACAAAAGTCAGATGAACCGGAAGAAAGCAGTAAAGCGGAACATAGGTGAACAGTAATACAAAGTTTTTACGCGTGAATAGTAATGTACAGTGACTTTTGAACAGTAACTTATAAATAGTAAAAATTAAGAACAATGAACAGTAAACGTAATAGTGACTATTCTGGAAAACTTAATAATAAAAGCAGGGAGAGAAATATGAACTGGAAACATAGGACTTTTATAAGATCATAATAAACTTACAAGGACTATTGTCGTAACTTGAAATGATTTCCTAAAGCTTGAAGGAGCTCCAGAGGAAGGCTTCTAAGCTTCAGAAGTTTTTTGTGAGTTTCTCAACACATGAGAGTCTGAATTGTGATGCCTCAAAACAAATGAGGAATTTGCCTTTTATAGAAAAAAGGGGAGAGTCTGATTTTCTTTGTCCGTACCAATTTTTGGTACTATTTCTTCACGGGTGGAGTCTCCTGTTGTGAGTGGAGCACTGAGTTGGTTTCTTCTGTCTTCTTGCCTTGGGTGGAGTGCTGAGCTGGTCTTTTGTCTTCTTGTCTTGAGTGGAATGCTGAGCTGGTCTTTTGTCTTCTTGCCTTGAGTGGAGTGCTGAGCTGGTCTTTTGGCTTCTTGCATAAAAGTGGGCATGTTCTTCTGATGGGCCTATCCTTCTGATGGACCTATTCCGTTGTGTCTTGATGGTGGGTCTATTGTCTTGTGATGGGTATTTGAGCCTTTTGATTTGTTGGGCTCTTCTTCCTTCTTGATGATGGGCCTATTGTCTTATGAGATCTACTTCTTGAGTCTTTTATCAAATTAGCAAGATGTTCAAAGGAGGTAATTTAAAAACAGGCTAGATTATCCCCTGAAATGAAAACATAAAATGAAAACATAAGAACTTTCTTTTTCTTTTTCTTTTTCTTTTTCTCTTCTTTTTTCTTTTTCTCTTCTTTTTTTTTTCTTTTCTTCTTTTTCTTTTTCTCTCTTGCTGAACAGATAGAACTATTTTTTGTTTACCTAAGCGTAGGGATCTTGTGCGAACTGTTCTGGATCATCCGCCGGAGAAGGGGACGGAGTGGCGTCAGGATCATCGCAGCTATTGGTAATACTTTGCTTTTCTTGAGCCATGTATTTTTGAAAGGCTTGAAAGGCTTCCCATTGTTTCAGTTGTTCGAGCTGGTTTTTTGAAAGGGTAGGAGAAGGGTTCTTTTGTGGAGAAGGGTTCTTTTGTGGAGGAGGAGTAGGAGCTGAAGTAGTGGCTTTGACTGTTGTATCATTAATTGACAGTCTCTGGCCTTTCTGCTGGAAAAACAGTTCTACTTTTGCAACTGTTATAGTGGAAATAATGAACTTTTCCCACCAACGGACTTTGAAACGGCGACAAAGTGTGAGGGGATAGCTTTGTGGTTGAATTTGCAGGGTCTCATAAGTCCAGCAAAAGATCCATGCTATACCAAAATCGCTGTGGAAGCGAAGAGATTTTGTGAAGGTCCTGTCTTTGGCATGAAAAAGGTAGGTTGAATAGGCTCTTTGTATTTTTTCTGGGTAAATTTTCTCTGAGGCTCCATAAGTAATCCACCACTCATAGAACCAAATTGGGAAACCTTGGGGGCAGTGTTTGTCAAAAAAGAAGAACCACGAATGATTAAAAGGCCTAAGTAGGAAGGTTCTTTCCCACGCATATTTGTAGTCTTGGTAAGAATACCCTGGGAGATTAGGAATGGCATTTGGAAGGGAGAAGGACTTTAGGGTCCAGGGGTCAGTCCAGTCAGAGGAGACCAAGACATTGAGTATCTTGCATTTTGAGAAGGAGATGCGTGAGGGGTCTATTGTACACATGGTGTGAGATATTTCTGCCGAGCCAGAGTCAACTAGGATGAATTCATAGAATTTTTGGGTCTTTGAGGGGGTATCTGAGAACCAATGAAGGGTAGGAGGAAAGAGTCTTTTTGTGTAAAATTCCAGCTGGTCTTTTGAGATGGGAGAATGTTCTGGTGTGAGGTAGACTGAAGTAATAGGATGTGGTTTAAGGAAATATTGGAAGAAAGAACTGTCCCTTTTGGGATCTATTTTGACAGGAGTCTTTGGTGCCCCAAGGGCTTGGTTGTAGGGGAGAGCTGGGAAGTTTGAGAGAGCTTGGAATCTATTATGCATCGGGACCAATGAGGAAGAGGAAGATGGACTGATGTAGTCCTGGGGAGTCTGTTTTCTGTCTTTAGGATCCATTCCTGAGGCGGTCTTTTAAAGGAAGGTAAGCCTTTCTTTGACTTTCTTTTCGAGTTTTTGCAGAAACTGGCGAAGTGAAGGATCTTCGTAAAGCTCCAGTGTTTCTCTTATAGGTGGTATCCAGAGGCTTTGTTCAAGACGTGCTTTGCATCTTTTGTAATGATCTCTCATGGACAGAAATCTTATGTCTCTGTGGTTTTCCCCTGTAAGAATTCTCTTGTGAGAAAGTCTGGTAAGGAGTTGTTTTTTCCTTTTATAAATTCTATTTTGAAGTCAAAAACTGAAACAATAGCTTGCCATCTAGCAAAAATCTGTTTTGAAACAAGATTTTGAACATCTTTTTGCAAGATTTCTTTTGCTGATTGGCAGTCAACACGGAGAAGGAAATCTTTGTTATATAAATCATCTTGGAATTTAGAGATACAAGAGACAATAGATAGGACTTCTTTTTTTACAGTACTATAGTTCTTTTGTGGTCCAGACCAAACACCAGAGTAGTATCTAACAAGGGTTTCTTTAGTTTGGTTAGGTAATCTTTGTTTGAGAATTCCGCCGAAGCCTAATTCTGAGGCGTCCGTTTCAACTATCATAAAAGCAGAGGGGTGAGGAATACTAGCACAAGGTAATGTTTTAACTTTTTCTTTGAGAAGTTGGATAACCTTGGTATGCTCAGTAGTCCAAGGAGGTGGATTTTTCCTGAGTCTTTGAAACAGAGGGGCACAGATTTGTCTGAGGTTAGGGAAGAAATCAGAGATATAATTTAAACATCCAAGGAACCTTTGTAGTTGGTTTTTGTCTTTTATTTCATCAGGGAATTTGTTAGTAAACTCTATGCTTCTGTTTATAGGTTTGAATGTTTGGTTGAAGATGTTATGACCCAAGAACCTTATCTGTGTTTGGAATAATTTTATTTTTGAGGCCGAGACAGCCAGCCCATTTTTCTCTATTATATATAAAAAAGTATTAAGGTGTTTGAAATGTTCTTCTATGCTATTAGAAAAGACTAGAACATCGTCAATATAGACTATTGTGAAACTAGAGTAAGGGTTGAAGATATCATTCATGATTTTTTGGAATTCTGAAGGAGCATTTTTTAAGCCAAAAGGCATAACGTTCCATTCATAATGTCCAAAAGGAACTGTGAAGGCTGTTTTATACCTGTCTCTATTTTCTATTTGGATTTGCCAGAATCCGCTTTTCATATCAAATTTAGAGTAGATCTTAGAATCAGAAAGTCTATTGAGGAGATCTCTTTTATTAGGAATGGGGTATCTAATCCATTGTAAAGCTTTATTCAAAGGTTTGTAGTTAATCACAAGTCTGGGGACTCCTCTTTCTTTTTCGGCTTGCTTATTAACATAGAAAGCTGCACAACTCCAGGGGGACTTGGAGGGTCTTATGAGTTGTTTCTTTAGAAGGGAGTCTATTTCTTGTTTGCAGAATTGTAGGAGTTCTTGGTTCATTTGGATGGGTCTAGCTTTGGTGGGAATGTCTATTTCTTTGAAATCTTTTTCATAGGGGAGAGACACCTGATGCTTCTTTCTGTCCCAGAAGGCTGTGGGAGATTCAGAGCATACACGTTTTTTGAATGATTCTTCCAGGATGAGAATCTGTTTTTGTAAACTAGGGTTTTTAAGTTTTTCTTCTATTTTAAGGTAAGCTATTTCCATAACAAGGGAATGGATGAAGGATCTTTTCTTAGTTATAAGATTCATGCTTTTGTTTACGGAAGAGGACTGTATAGTAGATATGTTTTTATGTATGACCGGAGAAATGAACTCAAAATTTAATTTTTTACCTATAACAACAGTATGTATGCCATAAACATCTACTGTAAAAGGGTAAATTTGTGTTAGGAAGGGTGTTCCAAGGATTATGTCCTGGTTTAAGTCTTTTATTAATATGAAGGAATTGTTAAAACAATACTTATCATTACAAACAGAAGCTCTAGGGATCTTGTAGCTAAGGTTCATTCTACTACCGCTAGCATCAAGGATCTTTTCATGACTTTTATGGTAATATTTTGAAGGAATTAGACCTTCACTAATACAGTTTAGATCTGCTCCACTGTCTATTAGGGCGACAGTAGAAAGGACGAAGTCTTTTATTTTTATGGTAATATTAACATACCATTTCTGAACGTTGATCTTGTTTATAGAAGAGATAAGGGTCTGTTTAGTAAAGAGAGTTTTATTATCTTCTTGTTGTAACTTGGAATTATTGTTAAGGGTTCCAATGTCTTTTTTGAGTCTATTAACTTCAGTTTGCAGATCTTTTATAGTGATGGAGGAGAATGTTTTAGCAGGGGAATTTTTATTGATAAGTTCAGCGAGGGTCTCTTTATCATTACTTTTGGTGATGATATTACAGAATTGGGTTGTACCTGAATCATCTGAGTTTGAAGAATTGAGGGCATGAATATCTTCCTTAGAGTCTTTTAAAAGGACTTTTGTAGGTCTATTTTTTAGAGTACTGTTATTACGACAAATTCTTTTGATTCTTTTGATCCAATTATCCGTTTTCCTAGATTGATATCTTCTTATAGGTGGGTAATTAGATTTATCATACCTTTTTTTTGGATTAGGATTTTGTTTATTTTTATTAAAAGGAGGTTCAAACTCGTCTAAGTAAAAGGTCTTAGAGGAGTTATCTAATTTTTTCTTATCTGGAGGGTCATATTTCTTCTTAGCATTTTCAGGACAATTACTAGGATCAGTATTGGTTTTATTATTACGTCCTTCAACATAGTTTAAGGACATGGTTCTTCTTTTACAATTAATTAATTTTAAGACACTGAGAGAAGGGTTTAAAGAGGTGTATTTAAGAATTTTATTTTCTATTTTCTGAATTTGAAAATGAGGTCTAGATATGTCCTGATTAATTTTGATAGTTTCAGTAATGACTTGATCTTGTATATTCTTAACATCTTTAAAAGTTGCAAGACTGTTGTTAGAAATAATGACCCTAGGATTCTTAAGGGTCTTAGTAGGAATATCTTCATTTTTAGTAATAATTTCTAGTAAACGCGGATGAACACTTTGTGTAGATCCTGAAGGTAAAAGGTTCCAAATCTTAGTTAACTTATTTTGGATTTCTATGGACTTTTGTTCTAAAGGGTTTTCTATTCCCTGAATCTTAAGGTAATTAGGAAACCATATGAAGAACAAGATGTTGATCCTATATTTTTCCATATCAGAGTACCATAATTCTCTTATTTTATCTCTGACTATTTTGTCTATTTTCATGAACCAATCTTTCTTGATTCTGTTTTCAATGGAATCAAAGTCTCTTCTTAGATAATCTTTATCTATTGTGAAAACTGTTTTTGTGAAAAAGTTTATAGGAGATAAAGAATGAAGAGTCAGTTGTTCTTTGTCTAAACTGAGTGTTTCTTCAAGACTTTTAACACTAAAGGCTGTTTTAAAGTCTGTCCATCCTATTCTGTAAATAGATTGTATAGACTGTTGTGGTATGTTCCAATCATTATTATTTTCTTCATACCGATTTTCATTACTATGGACGACTGGGGTGCTAGATGAACTAGAACCTCTATGCAGCATCCGCCTAAATTGTAGGGCCATAATTAGTTACGTTTCAGGAACTATTTATCTTAATCGTATGTTTTATTGTTACTAAATGGCGTGGGACCATCGGCCTGGAACACCCTGGGACTACATCGTCAAGCGGGCTTACCAACGGACTTACGACTAAAACCAAACACGCACGGTCTAGTAACAGTAAAAAGTTCGACCTTGGTAAACAGTAACTGAAGGCGTAAGTAACTATAATACTACAACCGGGGCGAAATGTTGCCTAGTGGCTCTGACCTGTATTTTCAGGGCTAGTTGACCTGTCTATATACATAAGATCGAAATAGGAATATTCATTGGTATGAATTGGAGATGATCTAGGATCAACCAATCAAACTGAAGTGTGGATATTTGTCTGGCTAAGTTACTTCTCACCCATTGATTACTGATATGCGATATATTGTATAGCATATCTAGTGGTTATTAGCATGATTTAGATGATGTTTGGATATGATTTGATGGAAATTCTGTAATCCGGAAGAGAAGACTAGAAGTGAAGAAATCATGGGATTTACAGAGGTTTGAAGTGCATTGAAGAGTGGAAGAACGGTGTGCTGAATTCAAACGGTTCGTTCTCTCTAATAGGATGTCCAAATGGAGTGATTCCAATTTGAGGAGTTAGATCTTGAAGTCTACTGCAAGTCCTCAAAATATGAGCACAATCCGAGTTGGGAATCAAACGTTATGGCGTTTTTACGGAAGTATCACAGAAGCTGAAGAAGACACCGTCACCGCACCCGCGGCCAATATACCGCCCCCGCGGCAAACCTTACAGAGAAGAGGCCGTGATTCTGGAGTACCACCACACCCCACGGTGAGTGTCACCGCACCCGCGGTGACGACGCGCTGAAGACTTTTCTCGGCTTATTTCCGAGATCTTTTATCTGTTTTTATTTTATTTCTGAAACTTTGTTTCGAAGTTTGTTATTTCCTTTTATTTAATTTCTGAATTATTTGCCCTAGTATTTAAGGTTATTTCTAAGACTTTGTTTAAGAGAACCCTAGTTGCCACCTTTCATAGTTTTTTCTCTCACAAACCCTATGGAGAACTAAACCTCCATTGTTGCACTTGACGTTTTGAAGCCTTAAATTGATTGGTTGTGAGTTTTCTACTCTTGTTTGATTTCCTATCTAGTTGTATTAATTCTCTTGCGCTTGAATGTTTATTGAATCTTATTGATTTATCTAGACTGATCACCTAGGTTTATTGATATTATCCATATAGCTAGGACTTGTCAATTCCGGGTTCGGGTTGCATATCTAGTAGCAAACACGATTTACATAAGCGGGTTACGAGTGTTCATCGTGAGAGAGAGTTAATTGCATGCTTATAGTAACGGGTTGTTTCTATTGCATGTATCTTGTTGAATCCTTGGTTGAATGCTATTGCTTTGTTGAGTCTTGAAGGTTTTCGGATTTGATTTAGTAATAAGTACTATTAGGGCTGGTAGAACTAATAGTTACATATGATCGGGATAAGAACAACTAGTTCACTACTTTCGTTATAAATTTTGTATGAAAAGAATTGAACAATTAGTTCTTAAAGTTGAACAATTGTATGTTTAAAGTTGCACAATTAAAATTAGAACAATATTAAAGTTGAACAATTGTACATGAAAAGTTGAACTATTGTATCTTAAAGTTGAACAATTTCATTTTTATAGTTCGACAACTGTGTTCGCTGTTGGGGTCGGAAAATCGACCATTCGTCCAATGGGCATCGACTGTTTGACGCAATCGGTCGGACGCATCAGACCTGTCGGACGCATCAGACCCGTCAGACATAAGCCATGCGACCGTCGCCTGATTCCTAGACGCAACGGACCAGCGAGATTTTCTCCTTTATTACTCCGAGATCTCCAACGGTTGTATGCATTATTTCAGCCATCAAGGAGGGAATCAACCATCTTTAAGAGCATTTAAGGAGAATTCAAGTGCCATTAAGAAGGAGATCAAATCCTATTCAAGGGAGATTAATGCGGGAGATTCCTTCTCCTTAGCTATATATACAAAGCTCCTTAGCTATTCTAAAGGGATCCAATCCCACCCAAAAAGCCTTGTAATACATCTACTCTTCTCCATTTCGCGTAATTGGAAGAACTTGTAAGCATCCTCATACGATCGGAAGCTCTCACGCTTCGAACAGTGTTCTTATCTATCTAATGAAGATAAGTCTTTCTTATCTCGATTTACATTATATTCTACTACATTTTATGTTACTTTACTCTTTAAGTTTCATATATTCAATCTTGTCATTATCGTCGCCTTGACTCAACAAACTAGTCTTCGTTACTATTTTTATTCGATTCTCATGTCTAACGTTTGATCGATATGGATTTTTGCTATTTTACCCCGTCTAAGGCAATTTAGGTTATCCGATCTTTTCGCCCCAAAACAATTTTGCGCCCACCGTAGGGCAGATAGTTAAAATCATTCGATTAATCTATTCATCATCTATACATCTAATTGATTCACAATCATTTATCTAATATACTATATTGCATAACGATCAGGTATGATTCAACGCCTCATCTATGGAGACAGTATGAACAGATCTAACGATCCGACCAGATCTAATGATCCGACCAGATCTAACGATTCGACCAGATCTAACGATCCGACCAGATCTAATGATCCGACCCGATCTAAACGATCCCACCAGATCTAATGATCCCACCAGATCTAATGATCCGACCAGGTCTAAACGATCTGAACAGATCTAACGATCCGACTTTATCTAAACGATCCGACCAGATCTAACGATCCGACCAGATCTAACGATCCGACCAGGTCTAAACGATCCGACCAGATCTAACGATCCGACTTTATCTAAACGATCCAACCAGATCTAACGATCTGACCAGATCTAACGATTCGACCGGACCCCATTAGCTGTCCAACACCGACAAATGGAAACCACTGAGGAAGACGTCTCTAGACTTGTAAAACCAAAGAGTCATACATGATATCCTTTCACTCTAAAATATCTAAATGGTGACGACATTTAGACCATCGGAGGACGCATTCATCCACCTTGAAAGATAAGTCTCTTTCTATGCACTTTCAATTAATACTATTGTCTAGTCCTGCTTTATGATTACGCTCACTTGACTTGTTTGCACAATCATAATTCATTTTTCCCAAATACGTTTACATACATGTCACTTCTATTATGCTTGAATAGGCTACACTATTATTGTTCAAATCCACGTATGTCTTATATACTGTCTAGTGCATGCATATATAAATTTTACATACGCCAATAGTATAGTACTTATTCATGGAATTCATTTTTCCCGCAACTCTTAATGACGCGACTATTATATTTGAGTATGTAGCATTCATATTATCGGGGCACCCACACATTTTATATATCGTCAAATACATGCATACTAGTGCAAGATCATTATTCCATATCTCTTATTCATCATATGTCCATATAGTGCTCTCCCACACCTATTCTACAATATAAAAGCATATGTCATGTACTACTTCATATTCTTGCATATATGTCATACCTATCCGCACGCATTATATCTAAGCTACTGGCATGTGTATGTCATGTCATACACTTTTTTATGATTCTTGCACCTTGATATGCTTAATCATGAAATTGACCGATCCAAGGCTCATCTAAGTAGTCTTTTGCAACCACGTCTGACATCTCATGCTCATCGTGTTATCCAATACATTCATATGCTTTTCCTGAATCAAGAGAGTTAGCTACTAAGTCAGATGTTTATCACTTGCTAAAGAAACACTCTCTGATGGACTTGCATCTATTCTTTCATTTCATTCTTCGATCCTCAGTCACAGCTCATGTCACAACTTTCTGCATCTTGGACGACCTCTTCGTGTCAATACGACGGAACAAGCAGGTTCCGTCGTATTACACATCCAAGGTATGCGACATGATGACCCAATGAAGAGAGTTGACCTAGACATATGACGTGACATCTAAGTTATCAGATCAAGATTCTAATCCGATGCTCGAAAAAGAGACGCCAAAGGAGCATACCGACTACAGGTCTACACGACCGACTACAGGTCTACACGACCGACTATAGGTCTACATGACCGACTATAGGTATACACGACCGACTACAGGTCTACACAACCAACGTCACACAAACAACGACAAAGGACTACTTGAAACGGTTTAACCGGGAGAAAATCGGGATCCTCTATTGCGACGTCCCAACCTCCATAGAAGCGTTCCGCCAAGGACTCGATAAAGGAGGCGATCTCTACGAAGATCTCACAAGGTACCCATGTAAGACCTTTGAAGATGCTCAAGCTAATGCAACGACTCAAATTCGACCCGAAAGGACGACGCATCATCGAAGGGACAATAGGTTTCATCCATATCGTTTCTAAGTCATTTACTACGTATTATCATTATCATTTATTATTTGCACTCATCGCATCTTTGGATTATCACTTTTTGAATTACCAAATAATTCGACTTTTACATGTCGACCTACGATTACGTACGTATCATTTCAAGTCTAAATATATATATTCTCGCTAGATATTATTACATGAACCTGATTGCTAACATGAGGATTATCGATAAACTCGAGCACCAAATCCTACCATGTCTTTTTGATTCTACAAGGTACATGACGAATCTACTCAGTCCAACGCATACAAGATCATCATCAACAAACTCACGAAATGCCTCGCATGGGCTAAAGGCAAATGGGCGGACGAACTCCCGTTCATTCTCTGGTCCGACAGGACCACTCCAAAGAATGCGACACACTTGAAATTATACCATTTCTGAACCAACAAGGTAAGACATTAACATATCTTCATATGTCATACATTGCTTATCATTGCATGCGCAATTACATATCTTCATATGTCATACATTGCTTATCGTCGCATTAGCAAATACATATCTTCACATGTCATACATTGCTTATTGTCGCATTACATTTACGTACATACGGGTGACGACCCTTAACATACACATTGGATCCAGTCATCCGCAAAAAGTGCTTACACTACATTTACACGATCGATCGGAACACGGGTAGAGATGAACAACACAGGCACGTCGGCACCCCGCCTGCCTTACACATTACATAAGGTTAAGACACCTTATTACATTCACGCAATAAAACATAAGACACAAACACCTTATTACATATTGATTACCTCCCCGGCATAACGTCATGACTAAACACACATTACGGGTGACAAACCCTACATACGGTACCTACAAATACACAAACCTGCGCAGTACACATTTACAAAGTTAACGCCTCACACGGCTATAACTTACACACGACCCACCAATAAAAGCTTTTACGCAAACGGTGGTACAATACAATATACATCTTAGTCTTTCTTTACATACATACGGTAAGCCCGACTCAACGGAGTACACGGGCAAACCCGACATACATACGGCAAGCCCTACTCGACGGAGCACATGGGCAAACCCCACATACATACGGCAAGCCCTACTCGACGGAGCACACGGGCAAACCCGACATACATACGGCAAGCCCTACTCGACGGAGTACACGGGCAAACCTGACACACAAAACAACTACGCAAATCGACTTGACATGTCACATTACATTTACATACATATTGGATCCAGTCATCCGCAAAAAGTGCTTACATTACACGATCGATCAGTACACGGAGAGACGACTTACGGTTCAGCGGCACATTGCCCACCTTACACAAGGGAACCCACCTTATTTACGCAGCAAACAAATTGCTTTCCTCCTCGATCTACACAAATGTCATGACTAACACACATTATGAGTGACAAACCCTATATACGGTACCTACAAATACACAAACCTGCGCAGTACACATTTACAAAGTTAACGCCTCATACGGCTACAACTTACACACGACCCACCAACAAAAGCTTTTACGCAAACGGTGGTGCAATACAAAATACATTCGCGGAGTTAAACGCCCGATGGCTAAAAACTTCAATTCAACGCTTTCAAAAGACAAAAGCTTTACACAAGCAACATCGCATCACTTCATCGACTATCTACATAGCAGGACGAGTTCGGACAGAACCAAATTACGAAAAAACAATCAAGGGTCAGGGTTTACAACGTCATCAGCAGCAGGGGCTAAGTCAGGAGAAGACTGGGGCTCAAGCGGTACGAAGTCACCAGAATGGACCTCATCCCCACCGGCACTTTCGACCAGAGATTCCTATCCGACGCCGGCCAGATAGAAAAACTCTAAGCCTGGGTTCCCCTTCGGAAACAAGATCTCCATGGTCTCCTTCTTCGCCTTCATATCTCAGGTCCCCTGCTTACCCTCTCCAAACTCTTCCATCATCTCGACACGCGACTTCAACACGTAAAAAATGCCTACGTCGCCTGCAACTCGACCAACCGGAGACGCTGACACGACATACAATACATAAATCACAAGCAAACAAAGAGAAACGGCATATTACGAACTGCTTATAAGACTTGTCCTGTCCAAAGGCACTCGTCTTTTCCTACAAATACATACGACTCTTCCCTGGACAGACAAAGTATGCTACATTACAGGTCGTCATGACCAAACATCTCGCGTCACTACCAAGGCACGATTGACAAAACAAGTTGATCGAACACACATGACTACAGGTCTACACGACCAATGTCGCACAAATGACGATAGGTCTACACGACCAATGTCGCAAACACAGGTCTAGACGACCGACGACAGGTTTATACGACCGACGATAGGTCTATACGACCAACGAAAGGCCTACATGACCAACGTCGTACAACAATTACAGGTCTATACGACCAACGTCGCACAAATGACAATAGGTCTACACGACCAATGTCGTAAACAATTACAGGTCTATACGATCGACAACAGGTCTATACGACCGACGATAGGTCTATATGACCAACGACAGGTCTACATGACCAACGTCGTACAACAATTATAGGTTTACACGACCAACATCACATGACTTGACCAGGAAGCAACTGGCGAGTCCGCCTATAAAACAAAACAAATGACAAACAAGGAGCGGTCTCCTGACCCTTCGTCATCACAAGAAACGCCCTCAGTCGTCTTCACACGATTATTGGCTATATTGAGTTGATTCTCAGTTTGAGCAATACACATGATGGCCCCGTCGCCAGAACGCCTACAACAAAATCAAGATCATGCCAGAAGAAAGAGAAGTTATAAAATCAAACCGTCCCATCACTTGACGCTCTGGCCCAGTTTAATTTTGGGGCTATTGTTGGGGTCGGAAAATCGACCATTCGTCCAATGGGCATCGACTGTTTGACGCAATCGGTCGGACGTATCAGACCTGTCGGACGCATCAGACCCGTTAGACGTGAGCCATGCGACCGTCGCCTGATTCCTAGACGCAATGGACCAGCAAGATTTTCTCCTTTATTACTCCGAGATCTCCAACGGTTGTATGCATTATTTCAGCCATCAAGGAGGGAATCAACCATCTTTAAGAGCATTTAAGGAGAATTCAAGTGCCATTAAGAAGGAGATCAAATCCTATTCAAGGGAGATTAATACGGGATATTCCTTCTCCTTAGCTATATATACAAAGCTCCTTAGCTATTCTAAAGGGATCCAATCCCACCCAAAAAGCCTTGTAATACATCTACTCTTCTCCATTTCACGTAATTGGAAGAACTTGTAAGCATCCTCATATGATCGGAAGCTCTCACGCTTCGAACAGTGTTCTTATCTATCTAATGAAGATAAGTCTTTCTTATCTCGATTTACATTATATTCTACTACATTTTATGCTACTTTACTCTTTAAGTTTCATATATTCAATCTTGTCATTATCGTCGCCTTGACTCAACAAACTAGTCGTCGTTACTATTTTTATTCGATTCTCATGTCTAACGTTTGATCGATATGGATTTTTGCTATTTACCCCGTCTAAGGCGATTTAGGTTATCCGATCTTTTCGCCCCAAAACATTCGCTATGTATATAAATTTGAACAATTGTCTCTTAATGTTGAACAATTTCATTTTTTAAATATTTTTTTAGTTGTGCATGGCCGTTTTTGTCATGTTTCTATTTTTATTTTCCTACACATTTAGGATTTAGGGTTTATGTTTTGAACATTTTTTAGTTGTATTATGTTTATATTACATTATAAACAAAACTTCAAGTTTATTTGACAATTGTTAAAATTTTAATGAAGAATTGCCCAATCTATCTTTTGTTATAAGTTTGAATTTTCATGCAATTTAAATTGTTCAACTTTTCTGGTTCAGTTGTTTAACTTTATATATTGTTAAAAAAGTTGTTCAACTTGTATGATACAATTGTTCAACTTTTTTGGTATAATTGTTAAACTTTATATATTGTTCAAAACATATTGTTCAACTTTCAACATACAATTGTTCAAATTTAATAAGAAAATGTTCAACTTTTTTAATTAAAATTTTATGATAAAAACACGTAGAAAAAAAATAAAAAAAGGAAGAAAAAAACTCGCCCAAAAAAATAAAAAATAAAAATTGCTTAGTGAAAGAGTCGTCTAACCATAAAAATGAAATTGTTCAACTTTAAGATACAATTGTTCAACTCTGTTCGTACAATTGTGCAACTTTATATATTGTTCAAAAAACTTTGTTCAACTTTTAACATACAATTGTTCAAATTTAATAAGGAATTGTTCAACTTTTGTAATTAAAATTTTATGATAAAAACGTGTAGAAAAACAATAAAAAAAGGAAGAAAAAAACTCGCCCAAAAAAATAAAAAAATAAAAATTGCTTAGTGAAACAGTCGTCTAACCATAAAAATGAAATTGTTCAACTTTAAGATACAATTGTTCAACTTTGTTCGTACAATTGTTCAACTTTATATATTGTTCAAAAAACTTTGTTCAACTTTTAATATACAATTGTTCAAATTTAATAAGGAATTGTTCAACTTTTTTAATTACAATTTTATGATAAAAACGTGTAGAAAAACAAGAATAAAAAAATATATTTAAAAAAAAAATATCTGGACAAAAGTCAGTTTGACCGGTCAACGATGATCGTTGACCATTGACCGGTCAATGGTCAGATGTTGACCATGGGGTGTGATTGTGTGTGAGAGGGTGTATGTTTGCTATAATGGAACATCCATCATAGCCTTCCATTGTGCCAAAATGGTTGGCTCTCATTCCTCCTCACGTTTCACCGTAAGCATCCGTTTCACCGGAGCCTGACTCTATATATATATATATATTCTCCAGCCTAAACATTGATTTGAATTTTATATACTTATTTGCTAGCTTATTAATATTGGACCAAGCCCAATTGATAAGGCCTACTCCACAGTGAGTCCAAGACTCCAAAATACCAAAAGCAGTAATGCACAATTGCAATTTGCACATGTTGCTGAATGCTGATGCAATAGTATCAAATTCCTTTTAAAAAAAAAAAAAAAAGAACATAATATAAATATGCTAAAATAAAGACCAAAACCCTAGTTCACTACTTTGTTGATTAGTTACTATTATTTTTACTTGAATTGGTAATTTTGAAATTTAGATTGAATTTGTACAGTTTTTTTTATTAATCGGATATATCGGATATCCGAGACAAATATTCGATCTAATCCGAGTCATATTAGCCGGATATCCGGCAGATACCGGAACAGATCATTGTTTCATTAAAAAAATCTGGATATCCGGTATACCGGATCAGATCGGACATATTCGAATGCTCACCCCTAGTAAATATGCCCATAAACCTATGGATCGATGAGAGTGTATAGCAAGACATTTTCTGCTTTTGCAGATTTTTCGATTTCCATCTTTGAATACAAAGGTACGTAAATATTACATATAGTAGATTTATGATCTAGTACAACTAGACCTGGCAATCGGGTCGGACAAATCGGGTTCGGGTTTTGGTCTATCGGGTTCCGGTTAAATCGGGTTCGGGTCAATCGGATCGTTAACACTTACGGGTTGATTGGGTCGGGTCATGCCGGATTTGTGTCGGTTCCGATCGACCCTGTTTTGGGCGAAAAAGATCAAACCGATTTGAATCGCTTAAACAAGGGCAACTAGACAACAATTAGATTGATAATGTCCAAATAATCCAAATCAAATATAGATCTAGATGAAACAAGATTAAATAGATGCAAAGACAAGCTTATCTCGTTCGAGTAGGAGACTGGACGAATCAAGTGATTTAATCGTCGGTCGCTTCAATACTGAAATGAAGAACTGAGCTAGAGAATGATTGTAAAAACGAATGAGAAAGTAGAGTATTGTAGCTTATTATCGGTAGAAATGACAATGTGTCCTTTTAGGAGCTTTCTTCAGCCTAATATATACATGCTTAGATCTAAAGATCAACTCGACTAGCCGTTGTCCTCCATAATCTTCAGAGCTCATCATGTTGTTTAAACGAGATGGCCGAGATTCTTGCCCTATGATGTTCATGCCTTGTTGGATTGGCCGTAACTGCCATGTGGGCCGGCTTACAGGACTGAACAAACCGGGGCCCAAAAACTGCATGCGTCCACTGAGATCGAGATTCTCGCTCGACGCCTTAGCTTTCTCCCAACTGGGTGAATCTTCTGGAAGGAATCATCCTTCGTCAGCTGGGCCGCTTCGATGAAGATCCATTAAAAACGTGGCCCAACAATTGCCCCAAAAAATCGAATTGGGCCGAAAGCAACAGTTGAGGATACGGTTGGATTTTTTCCAATTCTCCTCTGAACGTGATCTTCTTATTGCCGATTCTGCCGCAGTGGATCGATGACATGGTGCTTTCTTACTGGTTGACAAGATTGACTATGGGCAGTTTTCACCATAAATGGGCAGTCACTTCTCTTTCTTTTCACCATCTTCTTTTTTCCTGCAAAGGGTTTTGGCTCCAAAGGAAAAAACTTGTCAAGTTTCTTTCCGTTTTCGTTTGAGCTATGTCATTTTCAAGATCAAATAAGTCTAAAGCTTCATCCTCTGGCATTGATGAGAAAGACAATGGCTTTTCCCCCTCGAATCCCTTGGCCTGGATGATTCCCTAGTCGGAACCTTGACCCAGTCGGAGTTAGATATGATTCTAGAGGTAGGTCAGTTCCCTCCTGAAACGGTTGCTCATCTCCCTTTTCCTCAAGAGCGTGCCGACTGGTGTCAGGACGGATGGGTTTATTCTTCGAATATCCCTTTAGGGTAGGTCACACTTTCCCTTTTTCGAGTCTGGTGAGAAATTTCTTGTCTGTTCTTCGTCTTGCTCCATGTCAGGTGATGCCACACGCGTGGCATCTCCTTAGGGTAGTTGATCTTTTGGTCTCCAGTGTCGAGATCGACTTTGACTTCGATGCTCTCTGGTACTCTTATTACTTGAGTAGTCGAGTCTCTTCTCGCTTTCAATTGCGCCTTAGACCGGACAGGGAACCAATCGCTCTGAACCTTAATGTCAATGACCGAGGATGGAGGTCGCGATTCTTCTTTGTGGAGAAGAAGTCGCTTGAGGGGGGTTTCGACTGTTCTTTCTTATGCAACGTTTGGAGGACATCAGGTATCATATTAGTCTTTTTGGATTCATATTTTGATGTCTTGTTAACTTTTGCTCACGTGCGTCTCTTTTCAGCTCCGAATCCAAAGGAAAAGACGGATTCTGATTTTGCCGCGGTTACTGAAGTTTTGCTTGCTTTCTCAAAGGTTGACAAATCATTTAAGAACGTGAATTGTATAGCTCTTAGTCCTCCGAGAATGGCGACTCCATCCACCTCCATCACTAAAGGCACTTGTTCGTTCCTTCAGGTATGCATGTGGGTGGTCTTTGGGGTGTTTGTATGCTTATATTGTTGTGCTTACGTGACAACATCTCGAGGCGTGAGGTCGAGTGCTCGCTTGTCAGGGAAGAGTCTCTTGGACCAGAAGCTATCGGCGGCCAAAGCCTCTTCGTCGGCGAAACCGCTGTCAAAGCTCCTTCGTCGGTTAGGGTTATCGCCTTGGACTTGCCATCGTCCAAGACTTCCGGGGCGAAAAGGAAAGGCGATTGGTGCCCCAGAGCTGCCGGCGGGAATGATGAAGGGCAGAGAATTGGAAGAGTTACTCCACACTTTGGATCTAGAGGCCAAGAGGGAAATCGGTGACCTGCATCCTATCGACTATATTGACGAGGCCGGGGTGGCCGCTTGGCGAGTAAGTAAAGTGAGATTCATGTGGAATTTTTGCTAATACGTGCGTACTGACTTTATTATTATGTCTTTTACATGGTTTGTTGTGTGCAGGCTCTCCAATACTCAATCGTCCTGTTTTCCACTATGCAAGATTAAAATGACAGGACTGACAGGCGAGTAGCCGAGGCCGAAGGCCAACTAAAGGCAGCTAGTGGGCGCGTCAAGGCTGCTGAGAGCAAACAAGCTTTGGCTGAGAAAAAGTTGGCAGAGACGCAAGCTCGACTCGCGGAGCTCGAGGGTAGTATTGAAGGCATCCGTGTGAATGATGCCCATGTCGCCACCGATGTCAAGGCGTACTTCTGCCTCAAGTCTCGTATTGAAATGATGGAGGAGTATGCCGCGGGGGCTCATTCATCTTGGATAATTGAATACGTGAGAGAAAACATGGATCTCTTGTACCCCTACTGTAATCCTGGCAATGAGTTGTTCAAGTTAATCGACCTTGGAGAGGACGAGCAAAGAGAGGAAGCTGATCTTGAAGTGACCGAAGAGGTCATCGGGGACGCATCGAGGGAGCTTCCGGAGGCGGCAGAGGGTCGAGAAGTTGTGCTTGCGGAGTTCAATGAAAGGTCAGGCGAGTCGTAAGTTTTTTTGGTGACAATGTTTCTTGTAGTGTTGTGGATATTCTACTTTTAAACGTTCAGACGATGTGTTATACCCCATCGTGGCGATGGGAAAGATGATGTTTTCGCGACCCGTCCACCATCGCGGGTCGCGTATTTGGTAAACACTTTAGTACTTGTTGTGTACCTTGTATTTGTTTTGTGTGCTTTTTTGTAGGTGGACTTTGTTAATCGCGTCTTGGCCGTGACGCAAAATGTTTGGTCGTGTCGACCTGTAATTGTAAACGTTAATGTGGCATGCTCTTTCTGTCTAGGGAAGAGTTGTCTATAATACAGAGTAAAGACGAGTACCTTGGTCAGGACAAGTCTTATAAGTAGGGTGTTTGTAGTGTTTTGTCTCTCCATTCCTTGTGTGTCGATCGACTTGTGTATTGTAAGTGTTGTTTTGTATATAATAAGGATATCCTTTTGAGCTTGAATGTCGTGTTTGTCTTCGAGGCCTCTCGTTCCTGTTCAAATCGTGTTAAGAGTACAAAAAAGGAAAGGTCTTGGGGTCACCGTTGAGGGTTGGCCCAATGACCCTCCAATGCTTAAGTCAGTAACGTACTTCAAACAAGTGTAATCGAATAGATGTAAAGAAAATATGATGGAAAGAAAGGTTTAGAAGTGATACAACTTTAAGTGGGTCACATTCCAACTTCTGGGAATTGGTTGTCAGTCTTTGGTTTCTAGTCGGTATGCTCCTTGTCCGATGACTTCTTTGATGAGGTAAGGTCCTTCCCATTGAGGTGCCAGCTTCCCGTCGGTTGGATCTATGGTGTTATGGAATGTTTTCCTTAGGACCCAGTCTCTTATCTTGAAGACTTTAACACAGACGTTTTTGTTATAGCTCTTGGCGACTTGTTGCTGGTATTTGACCATTCGAATTCTGGCTTTCTCTCTGGTCTCACTTATGGTGTCAAGATTGTGAGCCAATTCGATGTGGTTTTGTTCTTGGGTTTGAAGCCCATATCTGGCAGTTGGGACGAGTAGCTCAGTAGGGATGACCGCCTCGCTCTCGTAGACTAGTGAGAAGGGACTCTGTTCAATTGCATTATTTCGTGTTGTCCTGTCGGACCATAGTATCAAGGGGAGCTCGTCGGCCTACTTGCCTTTTGCCCCTGTGAGGCATTTTTTGAGATTGTTGATGATGATTTTATTGCTGGATTCCACTTGACCATTGTATTGTGGATATCTTGACGTGGACGTGACTAGTGTGATGTTCCATTGTTTACAGAAGGATTGCGTCTTGCTACCGATGAATTGGGTGCCATTGTCGCATACGATTTCAGAAGGGACGCCAAATCTGCATAGAATATTATGTTTTATGAATGAGATGACATGCTTTTCTTTTACCTCTTGATATGCTTCGGCTTCTATCTATTTAAATAAATAGTCGGTCATAGCCAGGAAGAAGACGCGTTGTCTTGATGTTGGTGGTAGTTTCCCGACAATGTCCATTCCCCATCGCATGAAAGGTGATATGCGATATATTGTATAGCACATCTAGTGGTTATTAGCATGATTTAGGTGATGTTTGGATATGATTTGATGGAAATTCTGTAATCCGGAAGGGAATACTAGAAGTGAAGAAATCATGGGATTTACAGAGGTTTGAAGTGCATTGAAGAGTGGAAGAACGGTGTGCTGAATTCAAACGGTTCGTTCTCTCTACTCAGATGTCCAAATGGAGTGATTCCAATTAGAGGAGTTATATATTGAAGTCTACTACACGTCCTCAAAATATGAGCGCAATCCGAGTTGGGAATCAAAAGTTATGGCATTTTTACGGAAGTGTCACAGAAGCTGAAGAAGACACCGTCACCGCACCCGCGGCCATTATACCGCCCCCCGCGGCAAACCTTACAGAGAAGAGGCTGTGATTCTGGAGTACCACCGCACCCCACGGTGGGTGTCACCGCACCCGCGGTGACGACGCGCTGAAGACTTTTCTCGGCTTATTTCCGAGATCTTTTATCTGTTTTTATTTTATTGCTGAAACTTTGTTTCCAAGTTTGTTATTTCCTTTTATTTAATTTCTGAATTATTTGCCCTAGTATTTAAGGTTATTTCTAAGACTTTGTTTAAGAGAACCCTAGTTTCCACCTATCTTAGTTTTTCTCTCACAAACCCTATGGAGAACTAAACTTCCATTGTTGCACTTGACATTTTGAAGCCTTCAATTGATTGGTTGTGAGTTTTCTACTCTTGTTCGTTTTCCTATCTAGTTGGATTAATTCTCTTGTGCTTAAATGTTTATTGGTTTATGTTGATTTATCTAGAGTAGCTACCTAGGTATATTGATATCTTCCTAATTGCTAGGACTTGTGATTCTGGGTTCGGGTTGCATATCTAGTAGCAAACACGATTTACATAAGCGGGTTGCGAGTGTTCATCGTGAGAGAGAGTTAATTGCATGTTATAGCAACGAGTTGTTTCTATTACATGTATCTTGTTGAATCCTTGGTTGAATGCTATTGCTTTATTGAGTCTTGAAGGTTTTCGGATTTGATTTGGTAATAAGTACTATTAGGGCTGGTAGAACTAATAGTTACCTAAGATCGGGATAAAGACAACTATAGGAAAGATAAGAACTTGAGTCTCTTGTTGTGTGGATCTTTGTCAGGTGTGACGCTTTTCCCCATCATTTTCACAACCTTTGCTTGCGATTCCTGTTAACTTGTTATTTGGTTCCGAAAATCATACAACCCCCCCCTTAGTTCCTAGTTGGTGACTTACGAATTACAAGAATAGATAACCTGATTCCCTTGGGTTCGACCCTGACTTGCTTGCTATACTCTGTTGAGTAGGTATATTAGGATTTCTTTGATTAGGCATACGACTTTAGGCCTGTCAAATTTGGCGCCGTTGCCGGGGATTCAAAATTTCTGTTTTTGTGTTTTTGTTTGTTACCGACTTTGGTGTGGATCTATCTTATGGTCCACACCCGTGCTACTGATAATCCACTTGTTTATTTAGATCCAGAGATCGACAGGACGTTCCACAGGAGCCGCAGAGAACACACCACCCCACAAGCTGCAATGGGTGACCAAACGCTTCGGCAATTGACTGCGCCGAATCTGACTATGCAACCACTAGCTGTGACAATCCCCGCCATAGGATATGGCATGAATTTTGAACTGAAGCCGAGGCTGATTCATTTGCTCCCGTCATTCCATGGACTGAGTGGAGAGGACCCAATCAAGCACATGGGTAAATTCCACACTGTCTGCATGCGCATGAAATCGGCGAACGTCACTGAGGAACAAATCAAGATGAGAGCTTTCGGGTTTACCCTCAAAGACGTTGCTGATGACTGCATTACCATCTGCCTACTGGAAGCATAGACACGTGGAACAAACTACATAAGGCGTTTCTCGAAAAGTATTTCCATGCAAAGAAGGCAAACAGTTTGAAAAAGGCTATAAGCAACATCGAGTAGGAGGCTGACGATGTAATACCCCTCACTTTTTATAAGGGCATTTTGGTAATTTTCCAACCTTCGTTTAAATAATTATTTCGCTTTTAGTGGAGTTCGGATTTTCCGTAACATCCATTATATCCGAAATAATTCCTTGAGTGGTATAAAATACATTCGATGTATTTTCGGGACTTAGAATATTTGTTTGGATACAAATATATAATTTCCGGGGTTTAAAACCCATACCACAACCATTTCCCATAACACTGCCACGATACTCCCCCCGTGTAAAACTTGTCGGGGGCATGTGTCAATTCTTTGGTCCAGCAAGCTGCCTCTCCTTGGGCTACAGATGGAGCCAGAACGGGAAGGCTTGGGAGGCACCCATATCTTCTTCCCTAGCTCCCCTTGCTCCCCTTGCTCGATCCCCCGTTCCTCTGCTCAGAGTTCCTTCCGCCGGCGACCCAAGATCCGGTACCGCTCGACCCCCCCTGTGCGAGCCAAGAGCCCCGCGAGCCACCTTTCTTTCTCCCCTGGTCGCACCGATCTCCCTCTCCTTCTCCCGGCGAGCCGCTAGCTTGTGCATGTTGCTGCCGGCGACGAAGAGCTCTCCAACCCCTGTTTTGCCTTCGTCTACCCCGCCGAGTGCTGCGGTGGTGTCGTGTTGCTGCTTCTCCCCGCCAGCGCCACTCCATCCCCGGCGTCAAGATGGCCGGCGAGACTCCCGCCTCCATGGTTGAAGTCGAGCTCCCCTGCGGTGTTATGTGCGGGGAAGAAGAAGCAACTAACGGTTGAAGAAGGAGAATAGTGAAGGTGGGCCCAATCCCCTTGTTTTAGTTGTTGTGGGCCGAGAAGCCCATTTGGCATCCAGTCCAGATTTAACCCGAAATTATCCGAGCGGTATAATTTCGGCTCCCTTTCATCCATATTTTTCTTTAGGAAAATTTAATAAATATTTTTATGATTTAAAATCATAAAAAAATATTAAATTTAATTCCTTAAGTTCGTCTAGGCAAATTAATTGATAATTAATTAATTTGTTAGTTAGAACGTGATTCACTGGATCGCGTGTGGACTCATATCCTGCTAGAGCTATCTGAAGCCTAGGCCATATCCTCGGGAATGATATCTTCAATAGTCGTCTCGTCTAGATTCATCGCCGAATCTACTCCAGGCAACTGGCGGTTCGCTCTTGCTCATCATTCCATATTTCCATTAATTATCAATGGTTTGATTGTTAATTAATTTGGAATGATTTACTGTTTTGTTGGGAACAATTTTGATAAATGATATGGATTAATATATGATATTATAATAGGTTGTATATCTGTTAGAACAACGCTATTATAGATATATATTTTATGAGGATTGCCGGGAGGGCAACAATATGAAAAGAATATGATATTATAATAGGTTGTATATCTGCTAGAACAACGCTATTATAGATATATATTTATGATATTAGCCTGGAGGGCTTTGATATGATTATTACTGTGTTGAACTGTTTAGTTAGCACGAGTATTCGTAGGAGCGATGGACTATTCGAGGTCCAGTTGTTTCTTAATAATGATTAATGGTGCAAAGGGTGATAAACCCAAAAACCATTTGGTGGGTCATGACCGATCTCTATACTCGGGTATAGAGATGGTGGAACTTAACTGATGCTACAAATCTTGGGATTCGTCCCATTCAGGAGTATGTCCCTCATGGCGAAACATATGTCCTATATGTCCCTCATGGCGAAACATATACTCAATATATGTCCCTCATGGCGAAACATATATTTAAAAGCCTATAACGTGATGCGCGTTTTGGAATTAAATAAGATAAGTGCCGTCGTAGCACATGATTAATATACCTTGGGCGAGTAGTGCAGCTAAGTGTAGTGTAGTTAGGAAAGCTCGTCTTGACTTTGATAAGAGTAAAGTTCTCTTTCCAATCTGGATTCGCATTAAGCGGTGAGGTTGGTCGTGAACCGAAACATCAAGTCGTTGTTGAACGCTTGTATGATTAATTAATGTTCCCCAAAATTTGTCATAATTCCGATAAGACTCAATTCATTGGAGTCTTCTTTTGGGTTGATTGCTGTAAGACTCGGTCTTTCAGAATCTTCTCTTGATCATGCTGCTTGATATATTCCAGTAGGAGTATGGTGGTTGACTATCGTCATCGGTTTTAATTCGAGAAACGATGAGTCTAACCAAATACGACTACTTCGAACCACTCTGCTTTGTACCCTTGCGTAGTCTTTCATTAGACTAACCAACCGTAGTTGTTCTCTGCATGGTTGGCTGGTGTCATCCGTTCGATTCGGCACATCATATAGGAATCCGAGAAACAAAGGCTAGAACGACTAGAAAGGCAAACAGTGTTTTAATGGTTTATCAGGCTACGATCCTTGGCGGGTGATCTTTATGATCAAGACCCATGTATTTATGTTTATAAAGACTTCCGCTAAATACTCTGTTTTGTCCTATGGGGATTGGGATGTAATCCCCAGACATATGTTTTAATTAAAGGTTTCGATGTTTATATCTTAACCGTTGTTTATGAATTGTGTTTAAACCGGTAAAGCTTGGGGTGGCTTCGGTATGGAAACCGAGGTCACTGGCGGTAATACCTTTCCAAACGGATTGAAATTTGGGGGTGTTACAGACGAGACCCTTTATGAGTACTATGAGCGGTTCAAGAGACTCTGCTCAAGCTGTCCGTTCCACGGGTACACCAATCAAGACCTGGTGCTTCATCTTTACAATGGTTTGCTGGATAATGAGAGACGGATCATTGACGCTGCTTGTGGTGGCAACATTCTAAACACAAAACCGGCAATAGCTATGGAAAAGATTCAGGAGATGACACAGGGCTCAAGAAATTTCGGTAGAGCTTCTACCAAGAGAGGAGTCAATGTTGCTGACTCTAATCGCCCTGCGTATGCAAGTGATATTGCTGAGTTGAAGGACATGGTGAGGAGACTAACGCTGCAAGGAACTCCAAGACCTCGGAACGATCCCTACTCCAGCACATATGCATGTGGGATTTGTGCTGACCAATTCCACCCCACCAATGCATGTCCTTAATTGCAAGATGATTTGAATGCTGAGGTGAACCATGTAGGAGGTTATGGACCTCCAAGACCTCGGAACGATCCCTACTCCAGCACATATAATCCGGGATGGAGAGACCACCCCAATTTCAGATGGGGGGACCAACCGAATCACCAACAACAACCTCAGCCTAGACCTCAATTTCTGCAAAGGTCACAAGATCAACAACCTGGTACGTCTGCTTCAACTGAAGATATGCTCCAAGCCTTGACTAAACATTTCGCCACACATGTTCAAGCTACGACGTCGAGTATCAAGAACCTAGAAACGCAGATGGGACAAATGGATGAGGAGATCACAAGGATTGATGCACGGACTTCGGGGAATCTACCATCTCAAACAGTAGTAAACCCGAGGGAAAACGTGAGCGCTGTAACCCTCCGAAGTGGAAAGCAATTACCTGTCACTCCTAGTGCTGAGAAGAACGATTCAGAAAAAGAGAATTTTCTGGAGAACCACCATACCCAGCGGCAAGAGGACCGCACCCGCGGTGAGAATACAGAAGAGGACCAGAACATTCTGTTGAAGCCACCGCACCCAACGGTGGGACTCACCGAACCCCGCGGTGACGATGCTGTTTCTCGAGAATTTTCTAGGGACACACCGCACCCCGCGGTGGATGCTGACCGCACCCACGGCGATTCTCTTGGAGCTGCCAAAGAGCCTTACGTGGACACCTATGTTCGTCCATACTTTCCTTCTCTCGGTTCTGAAAAGCCACCCGCCCCATTCCCAGAGGCACTCAAGGAGAGAAGGATCGTCGACGACAAGGACCTCTTCGAAACATTTAGCAAGTGTGAGGTAAACATCCCTTTGCTTAAACTTGTTAAAAGTATTCCCAAGTATGCTCGTTTCTTGAAGGAACTTTGCACAATCAAGAGAAATCAAAAGCTGAAGGGGAAGCAGAAGGTTAAGGTGAGAGAACGTGTCTCAACGGTGTTTCAAAGGCGTATGCCCAAGAAGTGCGCGGACCCAAGTATGGTAAGCATTCCTTGTGTTATAGGTGATACTAAATTCGAAAGAGCTATGCTTGACCTAGGTGCACCTATCAATGTTTTGCCTTACTCTGTTTATAAAGCACTTGGATTAGGACCTTTGCATGAAACTGGAATTGTTGTGCAACTTGCTGATAGGTCTAGTGTGTATCCTAGGGGAGTAGTTGAAGATGTTTTGGTCATGGTTGATAATTTGATATTCCTTGCTGACTTCTTTCTCCTAGATATGGAACATGATGTGCATGCGGCACCTATTTTGTTAGGTAGGCCATTCTTAAAAACTTCTAGGACTAAGATTGATTATGTAAGTGGGACACTTACTATGGAATTCGATGGGGAGGTGGTTGAATTTAACATTTATGATGCTATGAAACACCCCGTTGATGATCATTCATTGTGCTCTATTGATGTGATTGAACCCATTGTGCAAGATGTGTTTGATATTTCTGGTTCGGATGAGTTGCAATCCATTATTGAGAATGATATAGATGAGTCCCACACGGAATATGGCTTATCATCTAACATGCAGATGGTTGTAGCTCAGATGGATGCAAACGGTAAGCTTCCTATTGATCCTTTGGGCATTGGCCCCAATTTGCTAACCCCGAGCGAGAAGCTCGTTCCCTCTACTGTGCAGGCCCCTGAAGTTGAGCTTAAACACCCCCCTGATCGATCTAAGTATGGGGGCAAGGCAACTAAGAAGGACAAGGTGAAAGAGCCATTGAAGAAGAGGAATGCTCTAAGGTTCAAACCTTTCCATGATTGGTTCAGGAAGGAGGTGCTGAATGAGAGGGTTCCTAAGGAACCTGATGCTGTGGATTGAGATTGTCTGAGTCTCATGTCGAGCCAACGATAATAACTAAGGCACTGTCCGGGAGGCAACCCGAGGTTTGTATTACTTTTCTTGTTTTTCTTTCTTTGTTTTTGCATTGCTTTTGGTGTGTTTTGTTTTTGTTTTTGTTTCCAACTAACCTGCAGGGAAAAGACCCATGCCTATTGAAGAAGGTGTTTACCACCAATGTAAGTCTTCTTTCCCTGCACTAATAAACTCCCCGAAAAAACCTTAAACGGGGATTAAAAAAAAAATCCGAAAAAGCCTTAAACGGATTTTAAAAAAATAAAAAATCGAAAAAACAACAAAAAAGAGTTCTACCGTAGGCCAGCTGTCCGGAGTTCCCCATGGAGAAGGTGCGCATCATGTTGTCAAGGAGGAGACATTAGCCCCACACATTATTTGGCAACGATGATGGCCGTACAATTGACAACTGAGGATGATGAACACTAGAGCCCCCACCATGATTACATATGGGCTCCACCATGTGTTCATTGAAGGCCGTGCAGCCCCGCCATACTTGCTATACCACTACTCACCAAAGTGGATCCCTATGGTTGCACGGTAGGAGAAAACTATGGAGTTGATGAAGACACCCGCCCAACACTGGAGACCTGGGCGTTACTGAGTATACCGCCAGCAACAACAAAAGTGTCCAAGCAGCTCGGCGACGTTGTGAGTTATTTTTTTGCCTTTCCTATGCTTCATCTTTTTGTCTTTCATTACATTGAGGACAATGCAATGTTTAAGCATGGGGGAGAGTTCTATACTTGCTACGTTGTTGAGGAGAAAAATAAAAAAATTGAAAAAGCCAAAAATTTGAAAAAAGGCTAAAATAGAAATCCTAGGATAGGTCGAAAACCCGAAAGGGAGGCCTAGGCAATAAGCAGGTGGCTTGGACCAGCATTAGGCTAGGGTAATAATTGGTTAAGAGTGATGTGAGTATATGTGAGCCCATCTATTGAAAAAAGAAATGAGTGGCTTGGTGAAAACCCAAAAGGGCGCCTTGGCAAAATGAGTGAAAAGAAAAAGAGTAATTTTTAGGAATCATCATTTTACCTGGCGTGGTGACATAAGAAGAGGTGATATAAGGAGGATTCGGGTAGGTCACTCTGGGAGGTATAAGAAGATAGATGGGAGACTAGGATTATAACTTATTCACTCTATGGTGTTCGGGATAAGCTTGGGGGAAGTACTCTGCTTTCCTTTAAGTTTGATTGTGTGGGGTGTTGATTTGAGGAGTTGTATGTTATGTTCTGCATCACTTGTTTGGTTGTGTTGGAGCTTATTGTTGATGTGTTGTAACTACTAGTGTCATATTTTCTTGTGCTTCCTGAAGCCTTGGGGTTGAATTTGGAGGAGTAGGTTGACTTTAGCTTACTCGAGGACGAGCAAGGTTTAAGCATGAGGGAATTTGATATGCGATATATTGTATAGCACATCTAGTGGTTATTAACATGATTTAGGTGATGTTTGGATATGATTTGATGGCAATTCTGTAATCCGAAAGAGAAGACTAGAAGTGAAGAAATCATGGGATTTACAGAGGTTTGAAGTGCATTGAAGAGTGGAAGAACGGTGTGCTGAATTCAAACGGTTCGTTCTCTCTACTCAAATGTCCAAATGGAGTGATTCTAATTCGAGGACTTAGATCTTGAAGTCTACTGCAAGTCCTAAAAATATGAGCGCAATCCTAGTTGGGAATAAAAAGTTATGGCGTTTTTACGGAAGTATCACAAAAGCTGAAGAAGACACCGTCACCGCATCCGCGGCCAATATACCGCCCCCCGCGGCAAACCTTACAGAGAAGAGGCCGTGATTCTGGAGTACCACCGCACCCCGCGGTGGGTGTCACCGCACCCCGCGGTGGGTGTCACCGCACCCGCGGTGACGACGCGCTGAAGACTTTTCTCGGCTTATTTCCGAGATCTTTTATCTATTTTTATTTTATTTATGAAACTTTGTTTCCAAGTTTGTTATTTCCTTTTATTTAATTTCTGAATTATTTTCCCTAGTATTTAAGGTTATTTCTAAGACTTTGTTTAAGAGAACCCTAGTTGCCACCTATCTTAGTTTTTCTCTCACAAACCCTATGGAGAACTAAACTTCCATTGTTGCACTTGACATTTTGAAGCCTTCAATTGATTGGTTGTGAGTTTTCTACTCTTGTTCGATTTCCTATCTAGTTGGATTAATTCTCTTGTGCTTGAATGTTTATTGGTTTATGTTGATTTATCTAGAGTAGCTTCCTAGGTATATTGATATCTTTCTAATTGCTAGGACTTGTGATTCCGGGTTCGGGTTGCATATCTAGTAGCAAATACGATTTACATAAGCGGGTTGCGAGTGTTCATCGTGAGAGAGAGTTAATTGCATGTTATAGCAACGGGTTGTTTCTATTGCATGTATCTTTTTGAATCCTTGGTTGAATGCTATTGATTTATTGAGTCTTGAAGGTTTTCGGATTTGATTTGGTAATAAGTACTATTAGGGCTGGTAGAACTAATAGTTACTGATAAGGCGTTGTCGTGACACCTATACAAAATAATCCTAAACAAACCTAACTAATGTAGTCTGGTAAGCAAGGGTCGAATCCCACAGAGAATCAAGTTATATTTCATGTTTGCAAAATCATTCACCAATTGATAACAAAGACAAAGGGGGGGTTTTGAATGAAACTAACTAAGAAAATGATAAATAAAATATAGAAAGCTTGGCTAGACAAATATCCACCTTTAGTTTGGTTGACCGATCATTGATTACTCCTAGTCCTCAATACTCATGAATGTCCTAATCCCTGTTCTGAATTAGTTACCAGTCCAACCAGTTCTGATAACCCTAACTATCAAATAACCTAGAAGACCTTCTAGATTGAATCTAACAGCAGCAATGAATCCAGGAATAGATAGGTACATGCAAGTGTAGCAACCAGTCATACAATTGCATGCAATTAATTCTCTATACAAACTAAGGGATTTAGATTCTCAACCAGTATCCTCTAATCCTTAGTAGTATGATCAATAACAATCTCAACAGGTTGTATAGAAAAGGAGAACCAATAGCATAATACTAATTTCTCTAGGTTGTTAGACTAGAGGGAACTACTATTAACAATCTCTTTGATTTCCTAATCAACAAATCAAGGGGAATTGATATATGATCAATGATATTAAGCACAAGAGAGAATTAAAACAATCATAGAAAGAGTAAAGGAATAATCTCAATATCAAATTCAAACCAAGGCTTCAATTGTCTGCCTGGGAAAAAGGTAAAAACAACGATGAATGAAACTCTAGAATGGCGAACTCTCAAACCTAATGCTAAAGAGAGTATATAATGAGAAAATAAGAAAAGAAACGGAATAAAATGAGAAAATAAGAAAAGAAAACAGAAAAGATAGATTCGGGAAAAGTCCGAACTTCCTGCGTTGATGACCCGCGATCGCGGCCCATGGACCGCGATCGCGGCCCCTTGTGGCTCCGCGCTCTTCACACTTCTCCGTGCCTGCAGATAATTCTCGACTTGCCCCAAGGAACCGCGATCGCGGCACCCTTGCCCGCGGTCGCGGTTAATGCTCGGCCTTTACTCCTTGGCTTCGCCTCCTAACCTCTCCTCTTCACTTCCTTGGCGTCTTCTCTTGGTGGTTTCGTCATAGATCTTCAACGTTTCCTCAGGTGGTCAACTCCTCTTCCTCTAGATGTCTCCAATTAGCTCCTCCAGACCACCAAAACCACACTTCTCCGCTCTAACTCCAGAATCTCCAATTGTGCTCTAAATCCAACCAAACGGCACCTCATACCTGGTAACAACCCCTAGAAATACACTATAAAATAGTGCCGATCAGTTACCTAAGATCGGGATAAGGAAAACTATAGGAAATATAAGAACTTGAGACTAATAGAATTCAGTGATCAACCATATCTCTTGTTGTGTGGATCTTTGTCAGGTGTGACGCTTTTCCCCATCATTTTCACAACCTTTGCTTGTGATTCTGTTTACTTGTTATTTAGTTTCGAAAATCATACAAACTCCCCCCCCCCCTTAGTTCCTAGTTGGTGACTTGCGAATTACAAGAATAGATAACCTGATTCCCTTGGGTTCGACCCTGACTTGCTTGCTATACTCTGTTTAGTAGGTATATTAGGATTTCTTTGATTAGGCATACGAATTTAGGCCTGTCAAAAGGCCAGGGTGCTAGAGTCGGATGAAGCATCTCTGATGGCTGGTGAGTGACGGATGCATGCCATTGGTAGGCGTCGCACTTTCTGACATGGTCGATCGTGTCCTTATTCATTGTAGGCCAGTAGTAACCCATCCTGAGAGCTTTGTCGGATAGGCTTCGTCCTCCAGTATGGTTTCCACATTCTCCGTCATGTAAGGATTGTAAGATGCGTCTTACCACAACTGTTTTGAGGCAGCGTAGGTATAGGCATGTGACAGATCGCTTGAATAGAACATTATCTTTTAGATCAAATGTTACAGCTTGTACCTTAAGTCTTTTGGTTTCTGTCTTGTCTGTTGGGAGTATTCCATCTTTGAGCCACTTGATGTAGGGCGCGGTCCAATCATCTTGGTTGCCCACTAGGTCTTCTTTTGTATGGTCGCCTACTTTTGCTGAAACGACTTCTTCCAAGGGTAGTTTGTTTCTGTCTTGGCTGTTTTGAAGATTTTGGGGACGGCCGGTGTGGTGATATGTGCCAAGGGGATGTTGTGGATGTCGTCGGGATGTAGGGCGGAACCAAGATTTGCTAGAGCGTCGGCTTGTGTGTTGAGGTCGCGCGGGACGTGCCTGATGGTGAAGTTATGGAATTTGCTTGCCAATTTTTTGACGACATCCCAAGAGTTTTCCTGAAGACACTCTGAAAGAGCATTTAGTCGAGTTTAGCTTCATGTTATATCTTTTCAATACTTCGAATGCTTCTTTTAGGTGTTCAATGTGGTCCCTTGCTGCTTTGGACTTGACGAGCATGTCATCAATGTAAACCTCCATGGTGACCCTGATCTGGTCTTTGAACATTCTGTTCATCAGCCTCTGATATGTGGCCCCTGCGTTTTTCAATCCAAAAGGCAGGACTTTATAGCAGTACGTACCTTGGCTTGTTATGAAGGCTGTCTTTTCTTGGTCGTCGGGGTCCATGAGAATTTGGTTGTATCCACTGAACGCGTCCATGAATGTTAACAGTTTATGTCCGGCGGTCGCGTCAACCATAGCGTCGATATTTGTTAATGGGAAGGAGTCGTTTGGACAAGCTTTATTCAGGTCTGTGAAGTCGATGCATACTCTCCATTTCCCATTCTTTTTCTGAACCACGACGACGTTTGCTAGCCAGTCGGGGTACTTGAATTCCCTTATTTTGCCTATCTCGAGTAAGTTCTTGACCTCGTCGTCCACGATTTTGGTGCGTTCAGGTGCAAACTTTCTCCTTTTTTGCTTGACTGGAGGATATGTGGGATCTACATTTAATTTGTGAGTAATAACGTCTGGGGAGATCCCCACCATGTCTTCGTGTGACCAGGCAAAACAATAAGAGTTGGATCGTAAAAAGGAAATTAAATCTGATCTGGTCGAATCGTTCAGATCCGATCTGACCCTTACCATTTGTGTTGGCTTTGACGGGTCCAGCGCGATCTCGTCGAGTTGTTCCATCTCTGGTTCGATGTATCGCGTGGTTCCCTCGCCACACTGTGATTGCTATGCGGAGGACTTGTCGACTTCCCCTTTCATGGAAGTGACATAGCATTCCTTAACAGCCCGCTGGTCGCCTCTTATTTCCTGTATCCCCCACTTATTAGGGAACTTTATGGTCTGGTGGTAAATGGAAGGTACAGCTTTCATGGCATGGATCCAGGGTCTGCCAAGGATTGCATTGTATGGGGATGGGCAATCGAATATTAAAAACTTTACCTATTGGTGGACTCCACCAGCGTATGTTGTCAACACGATCTCGCCTCGGGTATTTTAACTTCCCCGCTGAATCCGACCAGTGGGGTGGAGTTTCTGGTTAGGTCGTCCTCGCTTAAACCCATACCCTTTAAGGCGTCGAGTGTCAACAGGTTAGTGGAGCTACCTGTGTCGATTAAAACGCGACGGATAAGGCAGTTGCTAAATCAAAGAGAGATTACCAAACCGTCGTGGTGGTCACCTAACTCTTGGGCTTCTGAATCGTCGAAAGTGATGGCGGGGGCGTTAGTGGTTTGTGATTGCCTCACCTCCGCCCGAATCGGCCTATCGCCTTTGCTTTCTCGGGCGTATCTTTTGGCGGCCGAGTACGTGTTTCCACACATGTCCGACCCTCCTGAAATAGTGTTAATAATTTTAGTGGGAACTGGAGAAGATGGCTTGTCAGATGTTACCTGGTCCCTTCGATCGAGGGTCGCTTTGGCTTTGTCGGAGATGACATCGCGTAATAGCCCCTGCGCGAGGAGCCTTACAACTTCCTTACGAAAGGCTATACATTCATCCGTCGAGTGTCCGTGGTCTCCGTGGAACTCGCACCACCGGTTCATGTCCTTTTTTGCGTCTGGTTTGTCGCTCTTCCGAGGCCACCTTACTTCTTTTCCATACTTGTCGAAACTCTTTACGAGCTCCGACACAGAGATGTTGAAGTTGTAAGAGTGGAGCTTCGGAGAGAGAGCGGGGTTGTTCTTCCCATCCTGGTTCCTGTCATAAGAATTGTTTACCTGACTGGCGTCGCTCCGCCCCTTAGGATAAGGTCGGTGTCGTCGATCGCATCGATGATCTGAAGATGTTCTTCGATCGACTCGATCGAGGCTCTTGTTTGCCTTGGAAGGCTCTTCATCTTCTTCGAGTCAGACTTGCGCCATGGTTTTGGCGTGTACATCTTCAATGCTTCGGCACATATATTTGGTCAGTTCGCGGTAGAGCTCACTACCTCTGATCAAACCCCGACGGAATGCTTTGATCGACGTTGGGACGTCACAATGTGTGATTGTGACCTTCTCTTTGTTGTACATGTTAAGATAATCTCTTAGAGGTTCGCCATACCTTTGCACGATCTTGTACAGATCGCTTGATTGCTTTTCTAATCGTCGACTGCTAGCGAATTGAACTTTGAATGAATTGATCAAGTCGGCGAAGGAAGTGATGGAGCCCAACGGTAAATGCATAAGCCAAGTTAGTGCAGGTCCCGTGAGGGTCGTGCCAAAGCTTTTGCACATGACTGCCTCGCAGTTTTCCCCCTTGGGATCGAAATTGTCATTAATTTTTCTTTGTAAATTGAGACGTGATCATCGGGGTCCCCGGTCCCATCGTAGTTGGGCATGTTGGGGACATGGAACTTTTTAGGAATCTCGACGCGTGCAATCGCTTCTGCGAAAGGCAAATCTTCGTATCCGTCAATTGCTTCTTTCTCGATCGGTTGGGGAACTCCCGGGATCCATGCGATGCGATCATCCATAGTCTTCATATGCTCGTTGATAGCTTGATGTATGAGGGCCTGGAGATCGGTCAGAGCTGTTACTTGTGGATGGGTCGCTCGAGCTTCAGGGGGCTCGGCTATAGAATTTGGTATGTTAGTCGTAACGAAAGTGACCGGAGGGGTCTGGAACATACCAGTAAGTTGGGAGGCATTGGTCGCCACCGCAGGTGTGGCGTCCACTCCATCCAGATTGAGTCGTGTAGACAGCCCTTCCGTGTTGACTAAGCCTCTTGAGCCTTCGGGGATCGATACGGCCGAGTGTACCTACGACTTTAAAAACTCGTTTTCATGGGTTAATCGAGCGATTTCATATTCAGATTGAGCACTTAGCGTTTCGGTTCTGGCGCGTTGTTGGGCCAGTTCCTCTTGAAGGACATTCATGGTTCTTGCGAGCTCTTACATTTGCGAGTTTGCGACTGGTTGGCCGTTGATGTCCTCTGCCTGGTTCGTGATTTGGACATTGCCTTGAGTTTGATTTTTGATGAGGATCATGCGATTTCCAGCGTCGGCCATGATGGGATGAGTATTAGATTGGTGATTGGATCGTGGATTGGCTAGATGCCCCACGGTGGGCGCCAAATTGTTTTGGGCAAACAAGATCAAACCGAGCTGAATCGCTTAAAGAAGGGCAACTAGACAACAATTAGATTAATAATATCCAAATAATCCAAATCAAATAAAGATCTAGACGAAATAAGATTAAATAGATGCAAAGACAAGCTTATCTCCTTCGAGTAGGAGACTGGACGAATCAAGTGATTTAATCGTCGGTCGCTTCAATACTGAAAAGAAGAACTGAGCTAGAGAATGATTGTAAAAACGAATGAGAAAGTAGAGTATTATAGCTTATATTCGGTAGAAATGACAATGTGTCCTTTTAGGAGCTTTCTTCAGCCTAATATATACATGATTAGATCTAAAGATCAACTAGACTACCCGTTGTCCTCCATAATCTTTGGAACTCGTCGGGTTGTTTAAAAGGGATGGCCGAGATTCTTACCCTATGATGTTCATGCCTTGTTGGTTTGGCCATAACTGCCATGTGGACCGGCTTACTGGACCGAACAAATCGGGGCCCAACAACTGCATGCGTCCACTGAGACTGAGATTCTCGCTCGACGCCTTAGCTTGCTCCCAATTGGGTGAATCTTCTAGAAGGAATCATCCTTCGTCAGCTAGGCCGCTTCAATGAAGATCCATTAAAAACGTGGCCCAATAGACCCAATAGGTCCAAAGTGTAAGTTTTGTTAAATATAATTTTGACAATTTTTATATTGATATATGACAGATTAGTAATCATCTGTAGCTTATTAAACCAAACCCCAAGGATGATAAAGATAAACAAAAGAAGGATGCATACTTTTCTACTACAGTTCTGGTTCTGATATTGATCAGATTGGTGGAAACACACAAAATGAAAGCTTCATGGGCCTTAGCGATGCTAAGCATTATGGTAAAATGCGTGCCTTAGAAAAATTGTCGTCGTCTTGGGTGTCACAAGACGATAAAATACTCCTGTTTAGTCATTTTGTGAGGTATATATATAAGGATATGCGTAATCTTATATAGGTATCATTTGATTCGGAAATTTTCAAGTGTTGTTGGGCTCAGAATTTACCATCAGCAATTGGGCCGGCCCAAGTAACAAGCAAATCGGGCCACGATCCGAGGAAGGCAGCAAAACGAGGAATGTTGGAACGGTTGAGAGAATATCGGACAAGTAAGGCGACGGCCTGACGAATACCTAGATTCTCGGACGACAACGGCAAGATTAGTTTAGTCTTGTAATTATGTATAAAAAAAGGGTTAACTCTATTCTTGTAACACATCATCATTTCCACTGAATACAAGCTATAATTCTCTACTCTCTTACTCACTTTTACGATTGTTCTCTAGCTCAGTTCTTATTTCGGTATTGAAGCGACCGACGATTAAAACATCTGATTCGACCGATCTCTTATTCGACGGAGATAAGCTTACCTTTGCATCTATTTAATCTAATTTCGTCTAGATCTTTGTTTGATTTGGATCATTCATATATAATCGATATTGTTATTGTCTAGTTGCCCTTCTTAAGGCGATTCAGGTCGGTTTGATCTTTTCGCCCCAAAACAATTTGGCGCCCACTGTGGGGCATCTAGCCAATCAACGACCCAATCATCAACCCGAGATTCATCCCATCATGGACGACGCTGGAAATCCTGCAATCCTCGTCGAGAATCAAGCCCAAGGCAATGTCCAATTCACGAACCAGGCAGAGGACATCAGTGGCCAACCAATCGCAAACTCGCAAATACAAGAGCTCGAAAAAGCCATGAATGTCCTCCAAGAGGAACTGGCCCAACGACGTGCCAGAACCGAAACGCTAAGTACTCAATCTGAATATGAAATCGCTCGATTAACCTGTGAAAATGAGTTGTTGAAGTCGCTCATCAAATCATTCATAATATCATAATTTGAAGCGACATTGCTGAAGACATTACCAACCATTTTACTTTTTGCTTCTTCATGTACTTCCTTAAATCCTAAAAATTAACACCAGTAGATTATTGGCAAATGCACTTACAAAAAGATAAGATCCATGCAAACCAAATTTGACCCATTTTAAGAAGATGTTAAAAGAAACTTCAGTGAATAGCAACAAGGAGGCAAGAGATGAAGCTAAATGGAGATTATTCCTTGAGCAATGTTGAAAATCACCCAATTGACAATATCAGAAAATCACTATAAAAAACTATGAGCAAGTTTAAAAAACCAATTCAAAGTCCAAAATATGTTTCATCATTTAATTTAATATCATCATGGACATAAAAGAAATTATCAAGAAGGAAAACTGGAAAGAGAGAGCTTACCAAAGCTTGTAGCATGAGAGTGCAAATGAGAAGTGGAAGAAAGCATCGGAAGGTAGAAATTCCGTGAACTTTTAGCAATCCTTCTCAAAGCCATCATGGTACTATAATACCTCTATAACAGAAAGAAACTTATTTTATTTGCAAGGATCAAAAGGAGACATAATAAGCTTTAAGACTGTACAAAAACAAACTTATACCCAATCATACAAATCCGATCTTGTTCTAGCATTTTGTTTTACAAGGATGTAAGTCTGACTTCCAACGAGAAATCAGGCTTGGAAAAAGTGGTCAGTAACACTCTCATAAAAGCCTCAATAATTTTTTCCTCCAAAAAGTGGATCACGAACATCTACTATCAGATAATTTCTTTAGAGTCAATCTTGATCTCCTCTTACCCTTCACCCAAAATGTTCAACCAACACATGACAGTGTGCTAATAACCTCATTTTTGTATCATACAACAATGTGTCAAAGACTATTCATGACATCAGATCAATAGTTGTTCGAACGGTGCCATCTTTCATTTGAGGAATCAAATGCATCAGGTCAACGTAGTGACTAACTCCATTAGGAAACATAGTACCTCCACCGAGGAAGATGAATTTCTCCCGAGCTTTTTTAAGCCAATGCTCGTTTGACTTTTGTTTGTTAATCCAGTCATATGGCACATTCCTGAAACCAGAGCCAAGTTAAATAACACATTATGAATGATCCTTTATTTAAGGCTTCAAATGTAAGAAAGTGGTGAAGAAGGGGAATCACGAGCAGGTACCAAGCCTCTTTCTTGCTCGTAGGCCACTTAATTGGCGGCTTATATAACCGTTTGCTAGAGGAACCAAGCACTTCTTCCTCTCAAAATGCGGGGGACAATGTCGTTTGATCAGCGTTACTTTGTAGTATTTAACTAGGAGTTGTTACTGGTGTTTTGGATACCATTTGGATGAGTTTAGAGTAAAATTGTGGAGTATGGAGTTGAGGAGAAGAAGTATGATTATGGTGGTTTGGAGAAGCTTAAATGAAGATTATGAAGATGGAGAAGAAAACCACGAGCGAAGACGAAGGAAGAGCTGAAGAGGGAAGCTACAGAAGCTTTTCCGCGGTCGCGGAATTCACCACCGCGGTCGCGAAACGAAGACGGAGCGAAGAAGTGCAAACCCGAGAATCCGCGGTCGCAGAAGCCCAAGCCGCGGTCGCGGAAAAATCAAACTGCGAGAGCAACAGTAAGATTTCCGCTGTCGCGGAAATTCTTCCGCGGTCGCGGAAATTCTTCCGCGGTCGCGGAAATCCATTCGTCAAACGCGCTGAAGACTTCGTCCGAAGATCCGATGATTTGCTTTTTACTTTATTTTCTTTTAGTTTATTTCTTTTATTCCGATTATTTTATTTCCTTTTATACTATGTTTGTTATCTTTTAGCATTACGTTTTGGGCTAGGGTTTATAACCTAGTTTCCTAGCAGCCATTTGGATTATCTTAGATCTAAGTTTACATCAGTTTTCCCTTTGGAGATTTTGTGTTTCAAGACTATGAAGAACTAAGCAACCTTTACTTAGTCCGACGATTGAAGCCTTCATTTGATATATGGTTGTGAGATTATAATTTTATTCCTATTCCTTTTGATTATATCTTTTCTCTTGAGCTTATTCCTATTGATTCTTATTGATTTGACTGGATTGATCACCTAGTTGATATTAGTAATTGTCTATTGCTAGGGTTTGGATATTTCGGGTTGAAATCCCTTATCTTGTGTAGCAAACATGATATTCTAGGACTGATTAGACTAGTTTATTGTGAAGAGAATTGATTATGTGTTAAATCCTGTGGGTTGTGGTGTTGCATGTATCCTGGTTAATTCCTATGCTTCTTGCTGCTGTTAGATTAAATCTTGAGGGTCTCTTGATTGTTTAATAGTTAGGGTTATCAGGACTGGTTGGACTTGTAACTATTTCAGAATAGGGACAGGAATATTCATAGGAAGGAATAGAGATAATCTAGGATCAATCAATCAAATGAATGGTGAATATTTGTCTGGCTGAGTACTTTTTCCCAATTGATTACAACCTTTGCTTTTATTTACTTTGTTTATTTGCAAACAACCAACAAAACCCCCCTTGTTACTTTTGGCATACACTTTTGCACTTAGAAAGATTACCTCCTCCCTGTGGGATTCAACCCTTGCTTGCCTACTATACTTAGTTAGGTTCTTGAGGATTTACTTTGATTAGGCATCACGACTTAGCCTCTATCAAATTGGCGACGTTGCGGGGGAGGCAAGTTTAATTTTTCTTTGTGTTTGTTTGTGTGCCAATTTTTTTTGTGGACTTATCTTATGGTCCACACCCGTGCTACTGACTCTTCCTTTTTCGATTTTGATATAGAGATGGCTGCAGAAACACCAACTTTGAGGCAATTGACTGCCCCAAACTTCGAATAGCAACCGCTGGCTGTGCAGTTTCCAGAGCTTGCGGAGGGCGTGAATTTTGAGATAAAATCTGGGTTGATTCATTTATTATCCCACTTCCATGGGCTGAATGGAGAAGACCCCAACAAGCATCTTTCTGAATTCCACGTTGTCTGCTCTAACATGAAGCCGATGAACGTCACTGAGGACCAAATCAAGCTGAGGGCCTTTCCTTTCTCTCTGAAGGATGCGGCCAATGGTTGGTTCTATTATTTGGCTCCGGGAAGCATAGATACATGGGCAAAGATGAAGAAAGCCGTTCTTGAGAAGTACTTCCCTGCAACGAAACTCAATAGCCTGAAGAGAAGCATCAGCAACATCGAACAATATGCTACTGAGACGTTGTATGAATTTTATGAGAGGTTCAGGAGGTTGATATCTAGCTGCCCATACCATGGTTATTCTGACCAAGATCTCGTTCTATATCTATATGGCGGGCTTCTTGAGGATGAGCGCGGAATGGTAAACGCAGCCTGTGGCGGTAACATTCTAAACAAGACGCCAGCTGACGCATTTGAGTTATTCTTTGAGATCTCTGAGAGCTTAAGACAATTCAACAAAAGGGTGAGCCCCTATGCAGCAAGGGCAACTAAGTCCTACAGAATCTGTTATGATCCGCTGCATCCCACTGACGAGTGCCCAACACTCCCTGAACCTGCAGCTGAAGTAAACGATGTAAGAGGTTTTGGTCCGCAGAGGCCGAGATATGACCCGTCCTCAAACACCTACAATCCTGGGTGGAGGGATCACCCCAATCCGACATACGGGAATCAACAATATCCTCCCCAAGACCATGATAACCAAGAGTTCAATCCAAGCCAACAACAGTTCCATCCGTATGGCAATCAGCAACAGTATGGCCAGCCATACACGCATAGACCACCAGTACCAAATCCGAGTTCCGCAATGTCTACTGAGGACATGTTTCGATATCTCGCTCAGAGTGTTACAACGTTGGCCAACACTATGGTCTCAAAAAATCAAGAGACGAGATCTAGCATTCAGAACTTGGAGAATCAGTTTGGGCAAGTTGTTCAAAAATTGAGTCAGTGGGAGGCTAGAGAATCAGGAAGATTGTCATCTCAAATGGAAGTGCATCCGAGAGAGAATGTCAGTGCGATGACACTACGGAATGGTAAAGAGTTGGAGGTCAAGTCCTTACCTAAAGGGAACAATTTTGCTGAAGAAAAAATGGCTGGACACGGACATGAAAGCGCAGAAGAAACCCTGGTAGAAACTTTTCCGCGACCGCTGAAATCTTACTGGAGGCGAAGAAAAACTCGAAGAAATTCCGCGATCGCGGAAAAATTTCCGCGACCGCGGAAAAGTCTCTGGAAATGAGATACACAGTGAAGAAATTCCGCGACCGCGGGCCCAAAGCCGCGACCGCGGATCACAATCTGAGGTCCAGGATAATTATGTGCGCCCCAACTTCCCTCCACTCAGTTCGTTAAAGCCTCCCGCTCCATTTCCCGAGGCACTGAAGGACACCAGAAAGGTGGAGAATGACAAAGATTTATTTGAGACCTTCAGTAACTACGAGGTAAATATCCCTTTGATAAAACTTGTTCAAAGCATTCCTCGCTATGCCAAATTCTTGAAAGAGTTGTGCAAGATAAAGAGGAAGAAAGCGGTGAAGGAGAAAAAGAAGATCCAGGTCAGTGAGAATGTATCCGCTATGCTACAAAAGCGGTTGCCCAACAAGCGCAGTGATCCGGGCATGTTCACTATTCCATGCAAGATAAGAGGCACCATGTTTGAAAACGCTATGCTAGATTTGGGCGCTTCTATCAACGGTCTACCTCTCTCACTGTATGAATCTTTAGAGGTCGGGCCATTAGAGAAAACAGGGATTGTGATCCAATTGGCGGATAATTCCTATGTGTATCCAAAAGGAATGGTGCAGGATGTGTTGGTAGAAGTTGACAAGCTAATCTTCCCTGCGGACTTCTTTGTGATGGATACGGGGCAAGATAAAAACGCAGCCCCTATGATGCTAGGAAGGCCGTTTATGCACACGGCAGGTACCAAGATTGATGTGAGTAGTGGTTCACTCACGATGGAGTTTGACGGGGTGAGGGTCGGATTCAGCATAGACGATTCAAAGAGACACCCTCCTGATATTGACCCCGAGTGTTCAACTGATGTGAGCAACCCAAGTTGAGTGGGAGAGAACCAAGTCGAGCCACGACAATAACTAAGGCGCTGCTCGGGAGGCAACCCGAGGTATGAAATTCTTTTCTTGTCTTTTCCTTCCCAGTTCTTATTATTGTTTGTGTTGTTTTCGCTTCGTTTTTGTTTTTAGACTAACCTGCAGGTAGGAGACCTGAACCAAAGTGAAGACGGTGTTTCTCGCACCAGTAACTTTTCCGCGGGCACGGAAATTCTTCCGCGGTCGCGGAAATATCACTGTAAGTCCCCTTTCCTGGAAAAAAAAAGAATAAGAAAAAAAAATGTTCTACCAAAGGCCAGCTATCCGAGTTTTATTTTGAGAAACGGTGCGCATTATGATGCCAAGGAGGAGACACCAGCCCCACATTTGTATTTGGCACCGATGATGGCCCGACATTCGACAACTGCTGAAGAGGAACACTAGAGCCCACACCACGATTACATCTGGGCTCCATTTTTGTGTTCGATGAAGGCTCGTGCAGCTCCGATTTCTTTGATGTACCACTACACCTTACAGTGGATCTTTTTGGTTGCACGGTAGAGTTTGATTATGAAGACCGGCGTAACACCAGAGACATGTGCTTTCATTGATATACCGCCAGCAACAACTTCCACGTCCAAGCCAACTCGGCGACGGTTGTGAGTACCTTTCCGCATTTCCCTGTGCTTCATCTTTTTTGTCTTTCATTACATTGAGGACAATGCAATGTTTAAGCATGAGGGAGTGTTCTATACTTGCTAGTCGTTGAGGAGAAAAGAAAAAAATAATGAAAATTGAAAAAGTCAAAAATATTGAAAAAAGACAAAAATAGAAATCCTAGGGTAAGTCGAAAACTCAAAAGGGCGGATTAGACAATAAGCAGGTGGCTTGGAACAAGAATAGGCTGGGGTAATAAGAGGTCAAGAGTGATGTGAGTTTTTGTGAGCCCATCTATTGAAAAATGAAATGAGTGGCTTGGAGAAAACCCGAAAGGGCGCCTTGGCAAAATGAGTGAAAAGAAGAAGAGTGATTATTAGGATTCCTCATTTTTCCTGGCGTGGTGACATAAGAAGAGGTGATATAAGGAGGATTCGGGTAGGTCACTCTGGGAGGTATAAGAAGAAAGATGGAGGCTAGGATTAGATATTTTTATTCACTCTATGGTGTTCGGGTTAAGCTTGGGGGAAGTACTTTGCTTTCCTTTAGGCTTTGTTGTTGTATGTTGTGTGTTGTGCGTATTGTGTTGGTGCCCTGGAGATTCATGTTTAGGTGAAGTTCTTAGTGAAGATGATTTTTCTATGCTTCCTGAGACATTGGGTATTTCATTGGAGGAGTAGGTTTCTATTAGCGTACTCGAGGACGAGCAAGGTTTAAGCATGGGGGAATTTGATCAGCCCTACTTTGTAGTGTTTAACTAGGAGTTGTTACCGGTGTTTTGGGTACCATTTGGATGAGTTTAGAGCAAAATTGTGGAGTATGGAGTTGAGGAGAAGAAGTATGATTATGGTGGTTTGGAGAAGCTTAAATGAAGATTATGAAGATGGAGAAGAAAACCACGAGAGAAGATGAAGGAAGAGCTGAAGAGGGAAGCTACATAAGCTTTTCCACGGTCGCGGAATTCACCGCCGCGGTCGTGGAATGAAGACGGAGCGAAGAAGTGCAAACCCGAGAATCCGCGGTCGCGTAAGCCCAAGCCGCGGTTGCGGAAAAATCAAACAGCGAGAGCAATTGTAAGATTTCCGTGGTCGCGGAAATTCTTCTGCGGTCGCGGAAATCCATTCGTCAAACGCGCTGAAGACTTCGTCCGAAGATCCGAATATTTTCTTTTTACTTTATTTCTTTTATTCTGATTATTTTATTTCCTTTTAGACTATGTTTGTTATCTTTTAGCATTAGGTTTTGGTCTAGGGTTTATAACCTAGTTTCCTAGTAGCCATTTGGATTATCTTAGATCTAAGTTTACATCAGTTTTCCCTTTGGAGATTTTGTGTTTCAAGACTATGAAGAACTAAGCAACCTTTGCTTAGTCCGACGATTGAAGCCTTCATTTGATATATGGTTGTCAGATTATAATTCTATTCCTATTCCTATTGATTATATCTTTTCTATTGAACTTATTCCTATTGATTTTTATTGATTTGACTGGATTGATCACCTAGTTGATAATAGTAATTGTCTATTGCTAGGGTTTGGATATTTCGGGTTGAAATCCCTTATCTTGTGTAGCAAACATGATATTCTAGGACTGGTTGGACTAGTTTATTGTGAAGAGAATTGATTATGTGTTAAATGCTATGGGTTGTGGTGTTGCATGTATCCTGGTTAATTCCTATGCTTCTTGCTGCTGTTAGATTAAATCTTGAGGGTCTCTTGATTGTTTAATAGTTAGGGTTATCAGGACTGGTTGGACTGGTAACTATTTCAGAATAGGGACAAGAATATTCATTGGAAGGAATAGAGATAATCTAGGATCAATCAATCAAACTATGGTCAACAGACCCTCAAGGTGGTCAACAGACCCACTAAACAGAAGTATAGCAGACAAGTAAGGGTCGAACCCACAGGGAAGATTTCTGATGCAGTATGCAAGTGTGAATGACAAGTAACACGAATGGGGGGTTTAGTTATCAAGAGAACACAAAGCAAGCAAAGCAAACAAGTTTGGTTTAGTTGAGGAAATATAATGAGGGAAAGTAGTCCTACTAGAGCGAGATCCACAGTACAAAGATATAATTTGATCACAGAAATCTATTTAATCCAAGTTCTTTCACTATCCTTATAGTTGTTTCCACCCTAATCTTAAGTACTATTGATTCTCACAGTTGTCAATAGACTTATTACTATGCCAATGATAAAATACCATTGATTCTCACAGTTGTCAGTATACTTTACCACCAACACAGCAATAGCAATGCACACAAGGATATAGGATACATGCAAATAGAAGGACGTACTAATACTCGCATGCAACTGATTCTCACTCACGATTGTACGCTCGGAACCCCTATACGCACAATTGTGTTTGCCACTAGATATGCACTCGGAACCCCTATATGCAATCCTAGCAATTGATAAAAAGCATTTAACCTAGTTGATCAGGCTAAGAAGAATAACAAGAAATCAATAATCAATATAACCAAGAGAATCAAACCAAAATTTATAAGGATAAGAACAAGGAATAGAAATCTCACAAACACATCAACTGTACTGCTTCACACGTCTAGTAGAACAAGGGAAAGTTAGTTCTCCATCAAAGGGGATGAAAAACTCTAATGTGAAATAACGTCTGAAAAATCGTGTGTAGGTAAAAAGTCTCTAAGTGTCTATCTCCCTCTTAACCTAGAAAGAGGACTTAAATAGTCTTAGGAAACTGGGTTAAACTAATGCAAACAATAAAGGAAACAGAATAATAATAAAATAAAGTCTAAACAAAATAAAAGGAAAGTAACAGTCTTCTGGCGCGAGGCATTAAACATGGCCACCGCGGGGCGGTGAGATCCACCGCGGGGCGTCAGGCTTTCCACCGCTGGGCGGTGGCTTCCTCTGGTGCGGGGCTTCAACCTTCTCTGGGATTCACCGCCGGGCCGCGGTGAATCTGGTGCAGGGCGGTGAGCTCACTCCTTCAGCTCCTCTTCTTCTCTTCTGCTGCTCTTCAATCCTACCAAGTGTTTGGTAGTCTTCTCCAAGTATGCTCCATGATGAAGATCAAGGATCGAGAATGACGCGGTGCAAGGAAAGGCTCAAAAGGTCTCCGTGGAAGCGTCAACCCAAGGCCAAAAAATAGGCCTGACTTCAACCGGCTCGTTCTCCTTCACCTGAATTCGGAATTGGATGATTCCGGCGACAGTAGTTAGATGGTGAAGTCTAGTTTCTGTCCTCCAAATTTAGAATTTTCTGAGTGGTGAAGCAAAAGATATGGTATTTTTACTGAGGGGTCGCTGAAAGTTCCGGGAAGGAATTCAACGAAATGGTTGTTGTGGATGTGGGTGACCGAATGGTGAATGAAGATGGACGTTGTTGGTGATGGATAGGTATCTTCCTAAGCCAAGATATGACACACTGGACCAAGGAAGACAAGGCAATGAATTTGAGATTTGACTCACTCAAACACAATTACCGAACAATTGATGTAACACACAATTGCAATCAATTGATATAACTCACAATTGAAGAAGGAAGAGAGCACAATGGTGCAAACTAATTCTGCATTTTCATTTAGTCTTCGACGTGCCTTACAATGAAACAACCTAGCATTTTTAAAGAAAAGCTTAAAAATAAATCACTAACACTTACCCACTAATACAAAGCACTAGTGAGCATTTTAGGGAACTAAAACTAACCACTAACTCTAAACACTCACCCACTAACACAAGGCACTAGTGAGCATTTTCGGAAATTAAAATTAACCACTAAAATGTCTTAAATTCATTAATAATAGGATTAAAATAAATGGCCCTAAAATGGCCAGCCTTCTGCTGAACTGTCGTAAAGACAACCATTTATGGGTTTCTTTGCCGGGAATTTGAGGAAGACCTTAACATGATAGTTGTAGATATTTTCCTTATATTTCCAATGACTACTCATGGGCCTCCATTGGACGTTCGTAGCTCCGGATATGGCCAGAATACTGAGTAGGTGTCGACGCGACATATTCTTTGATTTTGACACCTTCCAAGTTTCAAACCATTTTCTTGGGACAAGCTTTTGATCTTCTTCAAAAATGACGATGTCCATAGTCACATCACTCCAGCAGCTCCATCTCCATCTAAGTTGTAAATCCAGGGATATCTTCACTTCTCTCCACAACTTCTGGATCACATACTTAGCCTAAAAACCACTCATAAATTCCTCCAAATCATGCTAATAGTTGCTAGTAAAGGTGTATGAAATAACACCTATCAAATTCCCCCATACTTAGACCTTTACTCGTCCCGAGTAAGCTAAAGAAAAACTCACTCTCTCAATCAACACCAAGGCCTCAGGAAGTACAAGAAAATATGACACTAGCAACTACAACATATCAACAATAAGCTCCAGACAACCAAAATGAGTGATGTAAAGATAAACTAATCCTAACTCCAATATAGCTCCTTATCGCTCCAAAGTGGCCTACCCGAACTCCTTATACCACCTCTTCTTATGACACCTCTCCTTATACCACCTCTTCTTTTACGCTCATCTTGCCAAGGCGCCCTTTCGGGTTTTCACCAAGCCACTCATTTCATTTTGCTAGATATCTCACATATACTCACATCACTCCAGTCCACTTTTGCCCTGGTCTATACCAGTCGGACTACCTGCTTTTTACCTGAACTGCCCTTTCGGGTTTTCAGCTCATCCCAGGATTTTGATTGCCTTTTTACTTCTTTTTGGCTTTTTCGATTTTTTTTTTTTGAAATCCGAATGCAAAATTACAAAACAGAAATGCAGAAAACAAAATGCAGAATCAAAGCTATGTACACTAGCTAGATAGATAGCAATTCTATATCCTTCCCCCATACTTAAACCGCACATTGTCCTCAATGTAGAAAAGAGAACAACAAAGGAATAGGGGAAGAAGAAAACAAACTCACTGCGGGCCTGATGGTGGTGGTGGTGGGAACCTCCCGAAGTAGTACCATGGCCCAAAAGAGAGAAATCTTGGCCCAAAAAGTGGCCCAATCCGTCAAAACCTTAGTTACCACTCAAGAAATAAAAATTTTGCTCACCCGTTTAAGGTTTTTTCGGGGCCCTTTATTCTTGTTTTTTTTTTATAGAGTCGAGAAATCATACCTGACCTCCACCGCGGGGCGGTGAGGAACGCCGTGAGGCGGTGGGAATGGCTGGGCACAATGTCTCTTCTCAAGTTTACTTTCGTACCTGAAATGTGAGTAACAGGCGAACGAAACAAAGCAAAATAAACTACGAAAATAATCTAAGGAGAAAAAAAAATCAAAGAAAGACTAACACGGGTTGCCTCCCGGACAGCACATTGGTTATCGTCGTTGGCTCGACGTACTGCAAATCAACTACCATCTGGAGTAGGATCCCCTCGGAATCCTCCTACTCGTCTCTTCATGTTGAGACCTCTCATGGAAAGGTTTAAACCTTAGACCATGCTCCCTTTTTGCCATCGACTCCATGCTTACTTTCTTTGGAGTATCTCCCCCATACTTAGAACGATATGGGGGCCGATATGGCTCAATGTGAATATGTTGCACATCACTGGATAAAGGCTTACAGCCTTGTATGGTTAGTGCTGGGGGGCGAGTGCCCAAAATGGAGGGAATGGAATCTCCTATGTCATCCAACAAGACATCACCAACATGTAACTCATGCGACTCAATAGGTTCATCAATAGAGGAACAATCAACTATGGTCTCTACTGTATCAAGTTCAACATTTTCAGGCACATGATTATCAATATCACTAATACAGCAAGGGGTAGGCAATTCAATGGAGTTGGCTTTATGAATATTATGTTCAAAAATTATTCCATCAAATTCCATAGTCAAAGTTCCACTGTCTACATCAATCTTTGTCATGGATGTTTTCATAAAAGGTCGCCCTAGCATAACTGGAGCGACCTGCTCATCATAGTCCATATCCATAACAAAGAAGTCAGCAGGAAAAATCAAAGAGCCTATCCTCACAAGAACATTTTCCACAACACCCTTAGGGGGTACACAAGAACCATCAGCAAGTTGTATAACAATGTTAGAATCATGCAAGGGTCCTATTCCTAAATCCTCAATCAAAGAATAGGGTAACACGTTAATTGAGGCACCCAAGTTGAACAAGGATTTCTCAAATCGATGCTCACCTATAGTGATAGGAATAGTAAATGTACTTGGATCCTTGCACTTCTCAGGCATGCATTTCTGAACTACTGCTGACACATGTTCACTCACTAGAATCTTCTTTTGAGCCTTCTGCTTCTGAGTCCTCTTCACGGTGCACATCTCCTTCAAGAACTTGGCATATCGAGGGATAGCCTTGATAAGCTTGATCAGGGGAATGTTCACCTCACAGTCCCGAAATGTCTTGAATAGATCGTTGTCTTCAGCTACTCTCTTGGCCTTCAGCGCCTCAGGAAAAGGTGCTGGTGGCTTCTCAGAACCTAGAGGGGGAAACACGGGGCGAACGTAGTCATCAACATAGGTTTCTTCAGCGGAGAGAGATTTTTAAGGACCAGATCGCGGTAAGTCCACCACGGGGCGTCGATCATCACCGCGGGGCGGTGAGGTCGCGGCGTGTTTACTGAGTTCAGCCGCCGGGTCGCGGTGAAAGTCACCGCGGGGCGGTGCCGACACGTCTTTTTTCCTGGCTCCTCCTTCAATTTCTGGCCGGGCCGCGGTAGGATCCGCCGCGGGGCGTACGGTGATTTTCTCCTTCTCGATCTCGTTTTCCTTCTCAGCTATAGGAGCAACGTCCAACTTTTTACCACTTCTGAGGGTAATAGAGCTCACATTCTCTCTGGGGTTCACAGTAGTCTGAGAGGGAAAGGAGTTAGAAGTCCTTTGGTCGATCTTAGTCACAACATCAGCTAAATGACCAATCTGTTTCTCCATGTTCTTCAAACTTGACTCAGTAGCCTGCACGTGCGTGGCGAAATGCTGAGTCAAAGTTCTGAGCATATCCTCAGTAGAAGCACCAGAGCTTTGGCCTTGGGGCCTCTGTTGGTATGGGGCTCTCTGCTGGTACTGTTGTTGTGCCGGCTGGTATTGTTGTTACTGCACTGGCTGTTGACCACCTTGAGGGTCACTCCATCTAAAACCTGGGTGGTCTCGCCCTCTCGGATTATAATTGGGTTGTCCACCAAACTGTGGTCTAGGGGGTCCATAACCTCCTATAGCATTAACTTCAGCAACACCCTCCTCTTGAAGCTGAGGACAAGCGTCGGTAGGGTGGTATTGATCAACGCAAAGTCCACATGCCTTGACTTGTTGAGGGGCATTCTGGTTCGCCATCCTCTTCACCATCTCTTTCAGCTCAGCTAGCTCAGTCAACACTGGGCTTGGTCCTGTAGGGGTCACAGCATTGACCGCCTTCCTTTGGTATGTCTTCCCAAAACTCCTAGTGCTCTCACTCATCTCCTGAAATCTCTCCATGGCTGCGTCTGGTGTCAGATTCAGGATGCTTCCACCGCATGCAACGTCAACCATCCGTCTCTCCTGGTCCAACAGACCATTGTGTAAATAGAGGACAAGGTCCTGCTTGGCGTATCCGTGGAATGGGCAGCTAGAGCAAAGCTTCTTGTACCTCTCAAGATAATCATACAGCATCTCATCACCAGCATGCTCAATATTGGCAATTGCCTTTTTCAAGGCATTCTCCTTCTTCGTTGGAAAGTACTTGTCCAGGAATGCCTTGTGCAGTTTATTCCAGGTATCTATGGTTCCTGGCGGCAGATGATAATACCAATCACTCGCAGAGTCTAACAGGGAGAAACCAAAAGCTCTCATCTTGATTTGGTCTTCCGTCACGTTCCTGGGCTTCATAGTCATGCAGACATTGTGAAACTTGCCCAGGTGAGAGATCGGGTCTTCTTCACTCAAACCGTGGAACTTAGGAAGATAAGCAACAACTCCCGACTTCAGCTCAAAGTTCACCCCTTCGCCAAGTGCAGGGATGACGACAACCAGGGGTTGTGCTCCAATATTCGACTCAGTCAATTCTCTCAGAGTCAAAGCCATTGCGACAGTAGGGATGTTAATTGGCTCAGTCGGCTCAACGACCTCAACCTCGACTTCTTCTTCTCCTTGATCGCGTAGGTTCACACAGAATGATCTGTCGACTTCTGGATCAAAAGCTACGAGAGGAGAGTCAGTAGAACGAGTGTCGACCATAAGATAAGTCTCCACCAAAAATCAATCACAAAAACACACAACAAAACAGAAACCTTCCCCGGCAACGGCGCCAAATTTGACGGTGGCTAAAAGTGCGCAGTGCAAGTATCGTTGCTTAGCCTAGTCAAAGTAAAATATCCTAACAGACCCACTAAACAGAAGTATAGCAGACAAGTAAGGGTCGAACCCACAGGGAAGATCTGATGCAGTATGCAAGTGTGAATGACAAGTAACACGAACGGGGAGTTTAGTTATCAAGAGAACACAAAGCAAGCAAAGCAAACAAGTTTGGTTTAGTTGAGGAAATATAATGAGGGAAAGTAGTCCTACTAGAGCGAGATCCACATTACAGAGATATAATTTGATCACAGAAATCTATTTAATCCAAGTTCTTTCACTATCCTTATAGTTGTTCCCACCCTGATCTTAAGTACTATTGATTCTCACAGTTGTCAATAGACTTATTACTATGCCAATGATAAAATACCACTGATTCTCACAGTTGTCAGTATGCTTTACCACCAACACAACAATAGCAATGCACACAAGGATATAGGATACATGAAAATAGAAGGACGTACTAATACTCGCATGCAACTGATTCTCACTCACGATTGTACGCTCGGAACCCCTATACGCACAATCGTGTTTGCCACTAGATATGCACTCGGAACCCCTATATGCAATCCTAGTAATTGATAAAAAGCATTCAACCTAGTTGATCAGGCTAAGAAGAATAACAAGAAATCAATAATCAATATAACCAAGAGAATCAAACCAACATTTATAAGGATAAGAACAGGGAATAGAAATCTCACAAACACATCAACTGTACTGCTTCACACGTCTAGTAGAACAAGGGAAAGTTAGTTCTCCATCAAAGGGGATGAAAAACTCTAATGTGAAATAACGTCTGAAAAATCGTGTGTAGGTAAAAAGTCTCTAAGTGTCTATCTCCCTCTTAACCTAGAAAGAGGACTTAAATAGTCTTAGGAAACTAGGTTAAACTAATGCAAACAATAAAGGAAACAGAATAATAATAAAATAAAGTCTAAACGAAATAAAAGGAAAGTAACAGTCTTCTGGCGCGAGGCATTAAACATGACCACCGTGGGGCAGTGAGATCCACCGCGGGGCGTCAGGCTTTCCACCACTGGGCGGTGGCTTCCTCTGGCGCGGGGCTTCAACCTTCTCTGGGAGTCACCGCGGGGCCGCGGTGAATCTGGCGCGGGGCGGTGAGCTCACTCCTTCAGCTTCTTCAACTCCTCTTCTTCTCTTCTGCTGCTCTTCAATCCTACCAAGTGTTTGGTAGTCTTCTCCAAGTATGCTCCAGCAGCTCCATCTCCATCTAAGCTGTAAATCCTGAGATATCTTCACTTCTCTCCACAACTTCTGGATCACATACTTAGCCTAAAAACCACTCATAAATTCCTCCAAATCATGCTAATAGTTGCTAGTAAAGGTGTATGAAATAACACCTATCACACCACCGCACCACCGTTGGGCACCACACCAGTAACTCAGCAAGTTGCAAGCGCGTAGTAGCACCACCGCCAACAAACCTTGTTCCTCCCACGCTGGGCACCGTAGACAGCACCACCGCAGTAGCACTCAGGATCGTTGGGCACCGGTCCTCCCACAACAAACCTTGTTCCTCCCACCGTTGGGCACCACGAAAACCTTGTTCCTCCCACCGCTGGGCACCGCAGACCGCACCACCGCTCGTCACTCTGTCTTTGTCGCCTTGTTCCTCCCAACAGCAAGGTGCAACGCCGCACCAGAGAAGATGAAAATTGAGATTTGAGAGGAGAAAGAGGTGGAAGGAGACCAAAAGAAAGAGATGGAAGGAGACCGGGAAAAGAAATAAATTAGGGCCGACTGCTTTCAAACTTTGGGTGAGGGAAATGAAATCTCGTATAAATTTTATTTAATTTTTTTAAATTCCAATGGGGCTACAGCCCCCACCTGCATCCGCCCCTGGTTACGGTGTTGATTTGCAGCAAATCATAAAAAGGAGGGGCAAGTGAGAGAGGTTGACACGTTTGGGAAGAGGCCTTGTTTAGTAGACACATAGAAAGGAGGTGGCTTGATTTAATGAATGTTGGGCCTCATCCTCAACGGACTCTCAAATGAAGCGGCCCAATAAGCGAAGTGATCTTCTCGTCCTGAAGCGACCAACGATCAAACGACGAAGCAAGGATCACGGCAACGAAATAATCGGAGACGTTACAAAAAACCCATATCACAAAGGATGATACATCCTTCCATATAACGGTTACAAACCTGCATAATCAGACCATAAATTCCATAAGATCATGGTAATCCAGTAATGAAAGCTATCAAGCGAAGATCACGGGGAAGAAACGGCTAGTTCTAGCTAAATCTATGGAGAATTGAATGTATACAAAAGGGTTAGAAATCATTGGGAAAAAAAGACAAAACGAATTAGACATAATATAGACAACTACTCTCATATTTGCATTCATCTGAATTCTCTAGTTCGAATTCGCATTTTAGTACTGAAGCGACCAACGTCCAACTCTTTTGATTCGACCGATCTCTCGTTCATGGGAGATAAGCCAGTCTTGTCATTCCTTTAAATCTTATTACGTTTATATCTCCAGTTGATTTGGATTATCTAGATATTGTTAATCTAATTATTGTCTAGTTGCCCTTCTTTAAGCGATTCAGGTCGGTTCGATCTTTTTCGCCCAAAACAATGAACACGTAGAAAAGACAAACCATAACCAATATTTGGCAGAGATAATGTTGTGCGTACGCACATGCCAAAATCCGTACAGTACAAGATGAAGGGCGCCAAGACTTTGGTTTTGCAATCTCTCAGCTAAGCTCTCTTAGATATGACATTTGATGTGTTTTTATTGTGACTCTAAACAATAGCTTGATGGAGATTTGAATCAAAACGGGAAATGGATATAACTCTCATGAACGAGGTTCATGAAGAGTTTGGGATAGGTATCTCATGACCCTCGGATGCAACTCACGAAGAACCATGAGACGAGGTTGAACACTCATGGATATGACACACCAAGAATACCCAACCGCCTTCGGATATGACACACCAAAGGGGTTTTGGATACGACACACCGAAACAAGACTAAGACACTCAAGGATATCGCACATCTTGAATCCATTGTCCAATGAAGCTCAAATGAACAAAACACTCACGTTTTTTTTAATCTCCAATTCAAGCTTGCAAATACAATGCTAGGCAACCTTTAAATAGGTGTCAAATAACAATACGTAAATTGTAAATTAATACTAATTAACTACCCACTAACCTACCCACTAACGTAGCTAAACCACTAAGGCCACTACGTATGCCACTAATTAGAAACTAACTAGCTAATTAATTAATGAAAATAACAATAAAACACAAATCAAACATCTTCCGCAGAGACAGTTTATGGCCTAGTTTCAGAAGGTTCGTTCTCTCCCGTCCGTGATCGGAATGGAGTGATTCTAACGCCGAGAGATAGATCTTGAAGTCTAGTTTCACTCCTCAAAATTTTAGAGTGATCGGAGTTGGGAATAAGAAGATACGGCACTTTTACTGAGGTGACCCATGGTCACATCCATGCAGCTCGATTGCTTCTTCCTCTTCATTGAACCGACTTTGGCATGTCCTTGATGGGTGACCCATGGTCACATCAGATAATTTCAAAGTGGAAACGATTAATGGAAATATAATTTTTTTTATGAATGGAAATATAATTAAGTGGGTGACAGGCAGGTTTTAGTCGTGTAACCTGGTCAAAATAAATCTTAACAAACCTAAACTAGTAGAATAGGCAAGTAAGGGTCGAATCCCACGGGGAGGAGTTGTCTTTCTTTATGTAAGATTGCATGCAATAGTAACAAAGGGGGGGTTTTGGTTGATTGTTGGCAAACAAGTAAACAAATAAACAAAAGCAAAGGGTTTCAATCAATTAAGGGAAAACACTTAGCCAAACAAATATCCACTCTTCATATGATTGATTGGTCCTAGGTTATCTCTATTCCTTCCTTTGATTATTCTTGTCCCTATTCTGAATTAGTTACCAGTCCTACCAGTCCAGGCAACCCTAACTATTAAACAATCCCTACCAACCTTCAAGATTTAATTCAATAGCAGCAAGAAGCATAGGAATTAACCAGGATACATGCAACACCACGACCCGCAGTATTTAACATATAATCAAATCTCTTTCATAATAAACTAGTCCTACCAGTCCAGGCAACCCTAACTATTAAACAATCCCTACCAACCTTCAAGATTTAATTCAATAGCAGCAAGAAGCATAGGAATTAACCAGGATACATGCAACACCACGACCCGCAGTATTTAACATATAATCAAATCTCTTTCATAATAAACTAGTCCTACCAGTCCTAGAATATCATGGATGCTATAACAGATAAGGATCAATAAGAATATGCTAATATCTTTCATAATAAGGATCCAAACCCTAGCAATAGACAATTACTAATATCAACTAGTTGGCCAAACCAGTCAAATCAATAAGAATCAATAAGAATATGCTCAAGAGAAAAGATATAATCCAAAGGAATAGGAAATAGAGTTATAACCTCACAATCATGAATCAAATGAAGGCTTCAATTGTCGGACTAAGCAAAGGCGCTTAGCTCCTCATAGTCTTCGAAAGAAAATAATACTGAATGGAAAATAGTACGTAATAACGAATGTCGATGATACCAAGATGAATGAATGGAGGCCATGGAATTTAGGTTAAATAAACTTAACCTAAAGCCCAATATCATAAACCTCATCTAAAAGGAAATAAAACTAAAGTATCGAAATATAAAAGAATAAAAATTGGAAAATAAGAAAAAATAAGAAAACTCGAAAAAGCTTCGCGGGTCGCCTCTGTGTGCTTCCGCGGTGGCGACACCAATTCCGCGGTCGCGGAAAATAGGAATCTGCTCTCGACTTTGCACAGCACAGGAATTTTCCGCGGTCGCGGCGAGAAATCCGCACCCGCGGAAATGGCCTTCGTTTGCTCCGCGTCTCGCCCTTCGCCGCGGCCTCTTCGTTTCTTCGCCCTTGGTCGCGGTTGGTCGCGGTTGGGGCCTTCTTTGCTCATTTGTGTGGCTCTTCTTCTATTCTTCTTCGTCTCCTCCAGTGGTTTACTCCTCGTCTTCTGGATGTCTTCAATTAGCTCCTCCAAACCACCATATCCACACTTCTTCACTCCAACTCCATACTCCACAATTGTGCTCTAAATCCCTATAAATGGCACCCTAAACACCGGTAATGATCCCTAGTTAAACCCTACAAAATAGTACTGATCAAACTCCCCCATGCTTAAACCTTGCTCGTCCTCGAGTAAGCTAAAATAAACCTACTCCTCCAATCAAATTCCCAAGGTCTCAGGAAGCACAGAAAAATCATCTCCTCTAAGAATTGCACCTAACAATGAATCTCCAAGGCACCAACACAATATGCACAACACAACACAACATAATACAACACCAACCAAGCTTAAAGGAAAGCAGAGTACTTCCCCCAAGCTTATGCCGAACACCATAGAGTGAATAAAAATCTAATCCTAGCCTCCATCTATCTTCTTATACCTTCCAGAGTAACCTACCCGAATCCTCCTTATATCACCTCTTCTTATGTCACCACGCCAGGTAAAATGATGATTCCTAAAAATCGCTCTTCTTATTTTCACTCATTTTGCCAAGGCGCCCTTCCGGGTTTTCACCAAGCCACTCATTTCATTTTTCAATAGATGGGCTCACATATATACTCACATCACTCTTGACCAATTATTATCCCAGCCTAATGCCGGTCCAAGCCACCTTCTTATTACCTAAGCCGCCCTTTCGGGTTTTCGACTTATCCCAGGAATTCTAGTTTTTGCCTTTTTTCAATTTTTGGCTTTTTTCTTTATTATTCGTTTTTCTCCTCAACGACATAGCAAGTATAAAACCCTCCCCCATGCTTAAACATTGCATTGTCCTCAATGTAATGAAAGACAAAAAGAATGAAGCACAAGGAAAGGTAAAAAAATAACTCACAAACGTCGTTGAGTTGGCTTGGACACTGAAGTTGTTGCTGGCGGTATAACGATGAAAGCTCATGTCTCTGGTGTTGCGTGGGTGTCTTGAAACTCAACTCTACCGTGCAACCAAAAGGGATCCACTGTGGTGTATAGTGGTCATCAAAGAAATCAGGGCTGTACGGCCTTCAACGAACACATGGTGGAGCCCGAGTATGATCGTGGTGTGGGATCTAGTGTTCCTCCTCCTCAACTGTCAATTGTAGGGCCATCATCGTTGTCAAATAATGTGTGGGGATAATGTCTCCTCCTTGACAACATGATGCGCACCCTCTCTTCATGGGTAACTCGGACAGCTGGCCTTCGGTAGAACTTTTTTTTTTCGGGCAGGGCAATAGGAGGACTTACAATTGGTGTGGGAAACACCTTCTTCAATAAGGTTCGGGCCTCCTCCCTGCATGTTAGTTTACAAACAAAAAAAAAACAAAAGCAAAAGCACACTAACACAAATGCAAATAAAAACATGAATTGAAAAGACAAGGAAAGAAATACATACCTCAGGTTGCCTCCCGGATAGCGCCTTAGTTATTGTCGTGGCTCGACATACTACTCATCCACCTCAACTTGGGTTTCCCACAACAACTGAACTCCTGGGGTCAATATCAGGGGGATGCCTCTTTGTATGCTCTATGTTGAGCTTTACCCCTAGTCCCCTACACTTCATGATGGGTGGACTGTTGTTTACATCCATGATTGCGCTTTCCATCTTCAGAAATGGCCTACCTAACATATCAGGGGCTGCATGATTGTCCTGCCCCGTATCCAGCGTGGAGAAAGTTGCCCTTTTACTCCCAGTTTCTTTCTTGTGCTTCCCCTTCGGTTTCTTTTTCTTGATCTTGCGCAGTGCCTTTAAAAATTCCTTGCAGCGAGGGATGTTGTTTGCTAGTTTGAGAAAAGGAATGTTTACCTCGCAGTAACTGAAGGTCTCAAATAAATCCTTGTCGTTCTCCACCTTTTGGTGTCCTTCAGAGCCTCATGGAAGGGTGCGGGAGGCTTTACTGATCCGAGCAGAGGGAAATAGGGCCGCACGTAGTCATCATAAGGGTCGGCGGGACGCTTCTGGGGCATTTTTGCGGTCGCGGATTGATAGGTGTTATTTCATACACCTTTACTAGCAATTATTAGCATGATTTGGAGGAATTTATGAGTGGTTTTTAGGCTAAGTCTATCATCCCGAAGTTATAGAGAGAAGTGAAGATATTCTTGGATTTACAGCTTAGATGGAGACATGAGGATGGATATGGAGCTGCTGGAGCATGCATGGAGAAGACTACCGACACTGGGTAGTAATGAAGAACTGCAAAAGAAGAGAGTGAGCTAGCTCACCGCCCCGCGCCAGAGTCACCGCGGCCCGGCGGTGACTCTCAGAGAAGAATGAAGCCCCGCGGTGGATCTCACCGCCCCGCGGTGGCCGTGTTAAGTGTCGCGCGTCTGAAGACTTTTATTTCCTTTTATTGTTTTCAGATTTTGTTATTTTATTATTTTGTTTCCTTTATTATTTTCATTAGTTTAACCTAGTTTTCTGAAGACTATTTAAGCCCTCTTTCTAGGTTAAGAGGGAGACACTTAGAACACAACTCGTTACTGCTTTATTTCAGACGTTATTTCCCTTAGTTTTCATTCTCGTTTGAATGGAGAACTAACTTCCCTCTATTCTACTAGACGATTGAAGCAATACAGTTGATGTGTTTGTGAGATTTATATTCCTTGTTCTTATCCTTATAAATGTTGGTTTGATTCTCTTGGTTATATTGAATATTGATTTCTTGTTGTTCTTCTTAGCCTGATCAACTAGGTTGAATACTTTTTATCAATTTCTAGGATTGCATATAGGGGTTCCGAGTGCATATCTAGTAGCAAACACAATTGTGCGTATAGGGGTTCCGAGCGTACAATTGTGAGTGAGAATCAGTTGCATGCGAGTATTAATACGTCTTTCTATAAGTATGATGGGGAAAGTAGTTCTTTTATTATTCTTATGCAAATAGAAAGACGTATTAATACTCGCATGCAATTGATTCTCACTCACAATTGTACGCTCGGAACCCCTATACGCACAATTGTGTTTGCTACTAGATATGCACTCGGAACCCCTATATGCAATCCTAGCAATTGATAAATATTACTCAACTTAGCTGGCCAGACTATGAAGAACAATGATAAATCAATATAACCAAGAGAATCAAACCAACACACATAAGAATAAGAACAAGGAATAGAAATCTCACAACCGAATCAACTGTATTGCTTCAAACGTCTAGCAGAACAAAGGTGTTTAGCTCTTCATGGGTTGAAAACCCTGGAGGCAGAAAAAAAACGAACTAAGTCTCCCGAAGGAGAATTGTAACTTAATTGTAGATTGTGTGTTGTGGCAACTAGGTTAACAAAAAAGTATTTAACCTAAATCTAAAAGTAATAAAAATAATAAAAGGAAATAATAATAAAACTAATAGCCAAAAATAAACAAACGAAATAGGGAATTAATCCCGTAATTCTCGTGCAAGCCTCTCGTCTGCCCATCTCCAATTCCAGCTGATCGGCCCAACTCCATCACATGCTCCGCTGATGTCATGGCGACATCATCTTCCAATTCTTCAGCACACTTTCCCGCTTTCAATTCACATGGCGCGGCATCTTTATCTGAGACCCACCGCCGGGTCGCGGTGGCTTCTGGCGCGGGGCGGTGACTTTTCAGCTTCTGTGACATTTTAGTAAAAATGTCATAACGTTTGATTCCCAACTCGGATTATGCTCATATTTTGAGGACGTGCAGTAGACTTCAAGATCTAACTCCTCGAATTGGAATCACTTCATTTGGACATCTGAGTAGAGAGAACGAACCATTTGAATTCAGCATATTGTTCTTATACTCTTCAATACACTTCAAACCTCTATAAATCCCATGATTTCTTCACTTCTCCACTCTAACTCCATAATCTCCAATTGTGCATAAAATCCAACCAAATGGCGCCTCAAACCTGGTAAGAACCCTTAGATATGTGCTACAAAATAGCACTCATCAAATCCCCCATGCTTAAACTTGCTCGTCCTCGAGTAAGCTAAAGTCAACCTATTCCTCCAATTCAATCCCCAAGGTTTCAGGAAGCATAGAAAACTCAACCTCCAAAAATCATACCAAACAATAAACTCCAGGCAGCCATACAAATAAGTCCAGCACAATACAATAACATCAAATCAAAAATCTCAACACCCCACACAACCAAGCTAAAAGGAAAGCAGAGTACTTCCCCCAAGCTTATCCCAAACACCATAGAGTGAAAAAAATTCTAATCCTAGTCTCCCATCTATCTTCTTTTCTCTCCAGAGTGACCTACCCGAATCCTCCTTATATCACCTCTTCTTATGTCGCCTCGTCAAGAATAGTGAGAAATCCTAAAATCACTCTTCTTCTTTTTCGCTCATTTTGCCAAGGCGCCCTTTCGGGTTTTCACCAAGCCACTCATTTCATTTTACAATAGATGTACTCACATAAGCTCACGTCACTCTTGACCACATATTACCCCAGCCTAATGCTGGTCCAAGCCACATGCTTATTACCTAGGCCGCCCTTTCGGGTATTTGACCTATCCCAGGATTTTTATTGTATGCCTTTTTTCAAATTTTTGGCTTTTTCCATTTATATTTTTCTCCTCAACGACGTAGCAAGTATAGAACCCTCCCCCATGCTTAAACATTGCATTGTCCTCAATGTAATGAAAGACAAAAGAATAGAAGCACAGGGAGAAGCAAAAAATAACTCACAAACGTCGCCAAGCTACTTGGACACTTCCGTTGTTGCTGGCGGTAAATCTTCAATAAATGCCCAGGTCTCTGGTGTTGGGCGGGTGTCTTCATCAACTCTGTAATATTCTCCTATCGTGCAACCAAAAGGGAATCACTTTGGTGAGTAGTGGTATATCAATGATATCGGGATTGCACGGTCTTCTAGGAACAATGCTTTTTCTTTCTTTTCTTTTTTCTTTTTTATTATTATTATCTTTTTTTTTTTTGCCCCCCGTTTAAGGTTTTTTCGGGGGGTGACTTAGTGCAGGGAAGGAAGAGACTTACATTGGTGTGGAAACACCTTCTTCAATAGGCATGGGTCTCTTCCCTACAGGTCAGTCGGAAACAAAAACAAGAACAAAAACAAGAACAAAAACAAAGCAAAAACAAGCAAAACTAATGCAAGAAATAAAGAAAGAAAAACAAAGAAAGAAAGTAAAACATACCTCGGGTTGCCTCCCGGACAGCGCCTTAGTTATTGCCATGGCTTGACATACTACTCAAACTTCTCAACTTGGGTTGCTCAAAGCAACTGAACACCTGGGATCTATATCAGGGGGATGCCTCTTTGTATACTCCATGTTGAGCCTTTCCCCTATGCTTGTGCACTTCATGATGGTTGGACCGCTGTTCATATCTATGAATGCACTTGCCATCTTTAGAAACGGTCTACCAAGCCTCTCAGGGGCTTCATGTGTATCTTGCCCCGTATCCAGCATATAAAAATTTACCACTTGAATCAAGGCTTCCTTCTTGTGCTTCCCCTTCGGCTTCTTCTTGATCGCGCCCAGCACCTTTAACATTTCCTTGTAGCGAGGGGTACTGTCTGCCAAATGGACCAAAGGGATGGTTGCCTTGCAGCTACTGAAGGTGTCAAATAAGCCTTTGTCATTCTCCACCTTTTTGGTGTCCTTCATAGCTTCAGGAAAGGGTGTATCGGGATGCGATGCGACGAGTGGGAAGGAGTTGAGACGCACAAACTCATCATAGGCAGCCTCTAGAGGGTTGGGGACTGCCGGGGTGTTTTCGAGAGGAATGGTTGTCTCTGGCGTATTTTCGCGATCACGGCACTCCTCCTCATCGTCGCTCCACTCCTCCTTTCCAAAGAAGTTCTCCTCCTCAGTCAGCCACTCTGGACGATGATAAGGATCAACCCAAACCTCATCAGCATAAATAGAATTTTGGACGTCGGGTCGCGGTGAGATATCACTAGGAGGCACTCCGTCCACCGTGGGGCGGTAGTCATCACCGCGGGGCGCTGGACTCACCGCGGGGCGATGTACTTGGCCGCGGGGCGGCGTGGTCGTGGTGGGGTGACTGAGGTTCACCGTCGGGTCGCGGTGGGAAGCACCGCGGGGCGGTAGGAGTCTCCCATCTTCAATTTCAACTTTATCAATGCCGTTTTCGCTCTTGATCACCTTCTCTTCGTGGGATACCTCTATACTCTCTTGGACCTCTTTCTTCATGACCTTACTGGTCCCAATCTCAGCCTCTTGTGTATTTTCTGCTGCAGGGACTTGTGGTTGTGCTGACTTCGACTCAAGCAACGCTTTACTCAGCTGGTTAACTTGGCTTTGGAGACTGGAAATCACCTCTTGTTGTTGTTCGACACTCTGAGCCATGGTTGCTTGCAGTGAGGACACGTTTTGGGCCATGGTTGTATGCATTGAGATCACGTTCTGGGCCACAGTTGCTATACTTTGCATCAGAGTGCTGAGTACATCAGCATTGGGTGCAGGCGAGCACTGTGGTTGATTTCCATATGGAACTGGGTTATAGTGCTCCCTCCACCCTGAGCTGTAAGTGTCCGGATATGGCTCCTGTTTCGGTCCCTGCGAGTTCAGGCCTCGACGTGCATTTACTGCTGCTCTGAATGCGGGAAGTCCTGGACAATCGTCAGTGGTGTGCAGCGCATCGCGACAGATTCTGCAGGCACAAGCTGGCCTTGCTGCACTGGGAGTTGGGACGTATCCCCTCTCTGGAGAGAATGAGTATGGGCATGGTATTTTGTACGGTTCTCCCCCGAACTCCATATCTGTATCAAAAGCAAAAAGAGAAAAACAAAAATCAATAGCACGGGTGTGGACCGTAGGATAGGTCCACACCAAAGTAGCACGCACACAAACAAACACAAAGAAAGATCAAATCTTGCCTCCCCGACAACGACGCCAATTTGATAAGGCGTTGTCGTGACACCTAATAAAATAATCCTAACAAACCTAAACAAGTAGTAGAGGCAAGCAAGGGTCGAATCCCACAGGGAGGAAGTGATCTTTCTAAATGTTAATCAGCATGCAAAGTAACAAGAAAGGTGGTTTTGATTATCAAGCAAAGTGACAAGTATGCAGGCTTTAGAGAAAGAATAAGTATGATGGGGAAAGTAGTTCCACTAGAACGAGATCCACAATACAGAGATATAAGTTGATCACTGAAATCTATTCAATCCAAGTTCTTTTATTATTCTTATGGTTGTTCCCATCCTGATCTTAAGTACTATTGATTCTCACAGTTGTCAATAGACTTATTACTATGCCAATGGTAAATCACCTCCGATTCTCACAGTTATCGATGTACTTTACCACCAACAAAGCAATAGCAATGCACACAAGGATATAGGATACATGCAAATAGAAAGACATATTAATACTCGCATACAACTGATTCTCACTCACAATTGTACGCTCGGAACCCCTATACGCACAATTTTGTTTGCTACTAGATATGCACTCAGAACCCCTATATGCAATCGTAGCAATTGATAAATATTACTCAACCTAGCTGGCCAGACTATGAAAAACAATGATAAATCAATAATATATATAACCAAGAGAATCAAACCAACACACATAAGAATAAGAACAAGGAATAGAAATCTCACAACCGAATCAACTGTATTGCTTCAAACGTCTAGCAGAACAAAGGTGTTTAGCTCTCCATGGGTTGAAAACCCTGGAGGCAGAAAAAAAATGAACTAAGTCTCCCGAAGGAGAATTGTAACTTAATTGTAGATTGTGTGTTGTGGCAACTAGGTTAACAAAAGAGTATTTAACCTAAATCTAAAAGTAATAAAAATAATAAAAGGAAATAATAATAAAACTAATAGCCAAAAATAAACAAACGAAATAGGGAATTAATCCCGTAATTCTCATGCAAGCCTCTCGTCTGCCCATCTCCAATTCCAGCTGATCGGCCCAACTCCATCACATGCTCCACTGATGTCATGGCGACATCATCTTCCAATTCTTCAGCACACTTTCCCGCTTTCAATTCACGCGGCGCGGCATCTTTATCTGAGACGCACCGCCGGGTCGCGGTGGCTTCTGGCGCGGGGCGGTGACTTTTTAGCTTTTGTGACACTTTCGTAAAAACGCCATAACTTTTGATTCCCAACTCGGATTGCGCTCATATTTTGAGGACGTGCATTAGACTTCAAGATCTAACTCCTAGAATTGGAATCACTTCATTTGGACATCTGAGTAGAGAGAACTAACCATTTTAATTCAACACATTGTTCTTCTACTCTTCAGTACACTTCAAACCTCTATAAATCCCATGATTTCTTCACTTCTCCACTCTAACTCCATATTCTCCAATTGTGCATAAAATCCAACCAAATGGCACCTCAAACCTGGTAATAACCCTTAGATATGTGCTACAAAATATCACTCATCACGACAACTATGAGAATCGATAGTACTTAAGATCAGGGTGGGAACAACTATAAGGATAGTAAAAGAACTTGGATTACATAGATTTTTGCGATCAAATTATATCTCTGTATTGTGGATCTCGCTCTAGTAGAACTACTTTCCCATTATATTTTCTCAACTCAACCAAACTTGTTTGCTTTGCTTGCTTTGCTTTCTCGTGATAACTAAACCCCCCTGCTTGTTACTTGTCATTCACAATTGCATACTGCATCAGACCTTCCATGTGGGTTCGACCCTTGCTTGCTTCCTATACATCTATTTAGTAGGTTTGTTAGGACTTTTTACTTTGATAAGGCTAATCAACGATATTTGCATTGCGCATCTTTAGCCCCGTCAAATTTGGCGTTGTTGTCGGGGAAGTTTTTTGTTTTGTTGTGTGTTTTTGTGATTGATTTTTGGTGGAGACCTATCTTATGGTCGACACTCGTTCTACTGACTCTCCTCTCGTAGCTTTTGATCCAGAAGTCGACAGATCGTTCCGTGCGAACCTACGCGATCAAGGAGAAGAAGAAGTCGAGGTTGAGGTCGTTGATCCGACTGAGCCAATTAACATCCCTACTGTGGCAATGGCTGAGACTCAGAGAGAATTGACTGAGCCGAATATTGGAGCACAACCCCTGGCTGTCGTCATCCCTGCACTTGGCGAAGGGGTGAATTTTGAGCTGAAATCTGGAGTTGTTGCTTATCTCCCAAGGTTCCACGGTTTGAGTGGAGAAGACCCGATCTCTCACCTGGGCAAGTTCCACAATGTCTGCATGACTATGAAGCCCAGGAACGTGACAGAAGACCAAATCAAGATGAGAGCTTTTGGTTTCTCCCTGCTAGACTCTACAAGCGACTGGTACTATCACTTGCCACCAGGAACCATAGATACCTGGAATAAACTGCACAAGGCATTCCTGGACAATTACTTTCCAACTAATAAGGCGAATGCCTTGAAAAAGGCAATTGCCAATATTGAGCAGGCTGGTGATGAGACGCTGTATGATTATCTTGAGAGGTACAAGAGGCTTTGCTCTAGCTGCCCATTCCATGGATACGCCAAGCAGGACCTTATCCTCTATTTACACAATGGTCTGCTGGACCAAGAGAGAAGGATAGTTGACGCTGCTTGCGGTGGAAGCATTCTGAATCTGACACCGGATGCAGCCATGGAGAGATTCCAGGAGATGAGTGAGAGCACCAGGAGTTTTGGGAAGACATACCAAAGGAAGGCGGTCAATGCTGTGACCCCTACAGGACCAAGCCCAGTGTTGACTGAGCTAGCTGAGCTGAAAGAGATGGTGAAGAGGATGGCGAATCAGAACGCCCCTCAACAAGTTAAAGCATGTGGGCTTTTCTCTGATCAATACCACCCCACCGACACTTGTCCTCAGTTGCAGGAGGAGGGTGTTGCTGAAGTTAATGCTATAGGAGGTTATGGACCCCCTAGACCACAGTTTGGTGGACAGCCCAATTATAATCCGAGAGGGCAAGACCACCCAGGTTTTAGATGGAGTGACCCTTAAGGTGGTCAACAGCCTGCACAACAGCAGTACCAGCAGAGAGTCCCATACCAACAGAGGCCTCAAGGCCAAAGCTCTGGTGCTTCTACCGAAGAGATGCTAAAGACTCTGACTCAGCATTTCTCCACGCATGTGCAGGTTACTAAGTCAAGTATTAAGAACATGGAGAGACAGATTGGCCAGCTTGCTGATGTTGTGACCAAACTTGACCAGAGGACATCTAATTCCTTGTCATCTCAGACTACTGTGAACCCAAGGGAGAATGTGAGCTCTATTACCCGCAGAAGTGGTAAAAAGTTGGACGTTGCTCCTATAGCTGAGAAGGAAAACGAGATCGAGAAGGAGAAAATCACCGGACGCCCCGCGGTGGATGCCACCGCGGCCTGGCCAGAAATTAAAGAAGGAGCCAGGAAAGAAACGCTGAAGCCACCGCCCCACGGCGACTCTGGCCGCGACCCGGCGGCTGAACTCAGTAAACACGCCGCGACCTCACCGCCCCGCGGTGATGATCGACGCCCCGTGGTGGACTTACCGCGACCTGGCCTTCGAGAACCCGACTCCGCTGAAGAAACCTGTATTGATGACTATGTTCGCCCCGTGTTTCCCCCTCTAGGTTCTGAGAAGCCACCAGTACATTTCCCTGAGGCGCTGAAGGCTAAGAGAGTAGCTGAAGACAATGATCTGTTCGAGACATTTCGGGACTGTGAGGTGAACATTCCCCTGATCAAGCTTATCAAGTCTATCCCTCGATATGCCAAGTTCTTGAAGGAGCTGTGCACCGTGAAGAAGACTCAGAAGCAGAAGGTTCAAAAGAAGATTCCAGTGAGTGAACATGTGTCAACAGTAGTTCAGAGACGCATGCTTGAGAAGTGCAAGGATCCAGGTATATTTACTATTCCTATCACTATAGGTGAGTATCGATTTGAGAAATCCTTGTTAGACTTGGGTGCCTCAATTAATGTGTTACCCTATTCTTTGATTGAGGATTTAGGAATAGGACCCTTGTAGGATTCTAACATTGTTATACAACTTGCTGATGGTTCTTGTGTACCCCCTAAGGGTGTTGTGGAAAATGTTCTTGTGAGGATAGGCTCTTTGATTTTTCCTGCTGACTTCTTTGTTATGGATATGGAATATGATGAGAAGGTTGCTCCAGTTATGCTAGGACGACCTTTTATGAAAACATCCATGACAAAGATTGATGTAAACAGTGGAATTTTAACTATGGAATTTGATGGAATAATTTTTGAACATAATATTCATAAAGCCAACTCTATTGAATTACCTGCTCCTTGCTGCATTAGCGATATTGATGATCATGTGCATGACAATGTTAAAACTAGTGCAGTAGAGACTGTAGTTAAGTGTTCTACTATTGATGAACCTATTGAGTCGCATGAGTTACATGTTGGTGATGTCTTGTTGGATGACATAGGAGATTCCATTCCCTCCATTTTGGGCACTCGCCCCCCTGTACTAACCATACAAGGCTGTAAGCCTTTATCCAATGATGTGCAGCATATTCAGATTGAGCCATATCGGCCCCCACATCGCTCTAAGTATGGGGGAGATACTCCAAAGGAAGTAAGCATGGAGTCAATGGCCAAGAGGGAACATGGCTTAAGGTCTAAACCTTTCCATGGGAAGTCTCAACAGGAAGAGACGAGTAGGAGGATTCCGAGGGGATCCTATTCCAGGTGGTAGTTGATCTGTAGTACGTCGAGACAATGACGTTAACCAAGGCGCTTTCCGGGAGGCAACCCGTGGTAATTGTTCTCTGAGTTTTCTTTAGATTATTTTCGTAATTTATTTTGCTTTGTTTTGTTCGCCTGTTACTCACATTTCAGGTACGAAAGTAAATAGAGAGGAGACAGTGTCCCAGTTCGTCTCACCGCCCTGCGGCGATCCTCACCGCCCCGTGGTGGAGCCCACCACCCCGCGGTGAATGTCTGGTATACCTTCTCAACTTCGAAAAAAAAAAGAAAAAAAAAAGAATAAAGGGCCCGAAAAAACCTTAAACGGGTGCGTAAAATTTTTATTTCTTGAGTTGTTACGAAGGATTTGACGGATTGGGCCCCTTTGGGCCAAGATTTTTCTTTGGGTCATGGTACATACCCGGCCCCATCATCCCTTTCTTCCCTTTCACTTTCCCTGACCTAGCCCCCATACTCACAAACACTCCATTCCCAGCACACCTCTCAAGCTCCCAAAAGCCAAATCCCCCATTCTCCCTCAAATCTCTCTCGACCTTGATCCGAATCTAGCCCCAAATTCACCAATTGGAAGTCTAGCCTCACAAACCAGCCAAACACAACCCCACCACGTCGCTTCAGTCCCACCTCGTTGTCGCTCCGCCTCGCGCTGCCCCGCTTCGCGTCTGATAGGTCCGGAAACCGGTGTCGTTTTCCTGTCAAAATAATCCCAATTCACCTAATAAAGAGTATAGTAAGTAAGTCAGGGTCGATCCCACAGGGAGTCGGTTATCTGTGTGCAATAACGTGTGACTAACAAGTAACAGGGGGTTGTTTGGAATAATCGCAATGTAACCAAAGATGTAATTACTGACAAGAAACGAAATATAATGAGGGAAAGTATTCCACCAGACAAATATCCACACCACAATGCAATCGGTTGATCACTGAAAACTATCTTTCCAAATTCTTTTACTATCTTATTATTGTTCCCATCCTGATCGTGAATTCTATAGATTCTCACAGTTGTCGATAGACTTATTACAGTACCAATGATAAAGTACAACTGATTCTCATAGTTGTCAGCGTACTCTAGCACCAATACAGCAATAGCAATGCACACAAGGATATAAGATATATGCAAGTGGAAAGACGTACAAGTACTCACTCCCCTACTTAACATGCAATTGATTCTCACACACAATTGTACGCTCGGAACCCCTATACGCACAATTGTGTTTGCCACTAGATATGCACTCGGAACCCCTATATGCAATCCTAGCAATATGATAGATGCCGAAAAACCTAGTTAGCTACGCTAGAAGAATCAACATAAATCAATAGACAGTTCAAACAAGAGAATCAATCCAACTTAATAAGATATAGAACAAGGCATAGAAATCTCACAACCAATTCATTATAGTGCTTCAATTGTCTAGCGAAACAAAAGTGTTTAGCTATCCATTGTTCAAAAACCTAGAAATTGTATTGTTAAAAAGAGAGAGAGACCCCTTTTACGAACTATTAAAAAGATCTTAAATAGGTTCTCAGAAGTTTAACCTAGCAAACAAAATAAGGAAATAAAATATACTAAAGTAATAATGTCTAAAATAGGAATATTAATAAAACACGTCAGCCGCGCGGTCTTCACTCCCACCGCGAGGCGGTAATGCTCCACCGCGAGGCGGTGGCTTCTTCTCTGAGCCATTCTCTGAGCCATTCTCTGAGGATCTTCACCGGGTCGCGGTGGCAGTGGCGCGGGGCGGCACTGGCCAGCCTCTTCATCCTTCATCTGCTCCCAAATACTACCAAGTGAGGTAGCTTTCTCCTTTAGTTTTGAGCAGACTTCTCCATCAATCCTCTATCTTCTTCACTAAGTTGTAAAACCTTCATATTTGTATTTCTTCAACTCTTCTCCTGGATTATAGACTTAGCCTCTTCTTATACCAAAACTCCATCTAAAACGTGTCAATAGTCGCTAGTTAAGGTGCACTAAATTGCACCTATCAAATATCCCCACACTTAGACCTTTACTCGTCCTGAGTAAATCAGCTCAAACATACTCCTCTATATCAAATATCAAGGCCTTAGGAAGTGTGACAACATAGGATACTAACGACTACAACAGCTCAATAATTAGCCCTCAAACAACCAAAACGAATAATGCGAGAGAACTCTAATCTTAACTCATGTCTAGCTCCTTATTGCTCCAAAGTGGCCTACCCGAACTCCTTATACCGACTCTTCTTATGACGCCTTGCCAATAGGTAAAGAGAAATCCTAGAATCACTCTTTTTCTTTTCCGCTCATCTTGCCAAGGCGCCCTTTCGGGTTTTCACCAAGCCACTCATTTCATTTTACTAGACGTCTCACATGTTCTCACATCACTCCAGTCCACTTTTGCCCTGGTCTATACCAGTCGGACTACCTGCTTCTTGCCTGAGCCGCCCTTGCGGGTTTTCAGCTCATCCCAGGATTTTGATTGCCTTTTCAAATTTTTGTGGCTTTTTTTTTTGTTTTTTTTTGTTTTTGTTTTTGTTTTTTTTAGAATATCGAAAATGCAAGTACGAAATGCATGAAATAAATCTGTACACTAGCTATGATAGACAATGAGTCTAAATCCCTCCCCACACTTGAAATAGACATTGTCCTCAATGTAGAGACGAAGACAAGGAAATAGGGAAGATAGAAAATAAACTCACTGGAAAGGTGGACATTACGGATGGCGCAGCGGAGGTGGGTGCCCCCTAAAGTACTGCTCCTGAATAAAAACCTCGGCTACACTCAGCTGGTCGGTGATGTCCCGTGTAATCTCGGCCTGTATGGCATGTAACCGAGCCAATGTCGCGTCGTTCACAGCCTCCTAACGCTGCGTGAAAGCATCAAAATGGACGAACATCTCGTCCCAGGAGAACTCAGGGGGCGGTGCAGAAGTGGAGGCCACGTCGAGAGCAGGTGAATCGACATCCATGGTCATGGGCAAAGCAGCCTGTGGCTCAGTCTCCTCGTCTGAAGGGATAATCTCAGCGTCGGAAGGGATGTACCAACCAGTGAAATCTCTCGGATAAGCTAAAGGACGAGGGAGACGTAAAAGATGACCGCCATAAGAGCACCACATATACTGCCCCGGAGATCCGCTCAACATACCACATCGTCGCATATAAGGGATATCATAGCGAATAGGGAAGAGCGGCTGCGGCATAGTATCCAACGAAATCCTGTCCGCAGCAATCAAGGTAATCAACCCTCCCTGAACAATATCTTGCAGAACGCCCTCGCGGATCTGTTGCAGCCCATACAGCCAAATCACAACCCATCAAGGGGTCACCTCATCTAATGGATCAATCATCGCGGAGAAAAGACCAAGACGTTTCAGGGAAACCTTTCCCTCCTCCATACACCCACAAAATGTCCTAAGCAGCACAGTGTATACCAAGCGGAGGCAGGGATGGACAATCTTGTCACTGGTCTTTTCCTTCTTCTGATATTCAGGCATACCCGATGCACTGATCCAAAATTCCTTCATGGCCGCCTTGTCGGGACCATGTCTCCACCCACCAATAGACGGTCTCGAAACACCTAGCAATGCCCTAACTTCCACGATAGGAAAACCATAACTCCGACCCTCATACTTGAAGGTGATACCCGCAATGAATTTCTGCTCCTTGCCGTTAACGACACGACGCGTGTAGCTCTTAGTCATGGTGGCGATAAATTGGCAGCAAAGTTCAGGGAATACGGGGGCACATTTGTCTAGGAAGCTCCCCAATCCCAACTTGTCCAGACATTGCTGAGTCATGTCGAGCAAACCCAACTCAGCAAGTGATCCCTTATCAAATAAATGAGTCGGCTGTACATGTCTAGCCGACACCACATCGTATATTTTCAACTCCTCCTCAGTCATCCCAACTTTCCTAGTCCTCGACATTGAGTAAGAAATGAAGTTCTTGAGACAAAAGGCTAGGCAAATGGCACTTACAATCGGCCGAAGAGAGACTATGAGGGTCACCGCGGGGCGGCGATGCTTTCTGAGCACAGCAGCCGGGCCGCGGCGATGTTGACGCGAGGCGGCGACTGTTCACCTTCATCTCCAAATTCAAAAATCTGACTCGCGCGAGGCGGCGATACTACGCCGCGAGGCGGTCACTGTGCGATTCCTCCTCAAACACCACCAAACCACCGGAAGAGCACCCAATTTGGTACTGATCATACCAACAAGAAAAAGGTCACCCCCCTTCAACTACGAACCACCACAGGGGGGGTCGGAAATCGCCACAAAGGAAGGTCTGGGTAGAGAAGAAACAAGGTTGGGTTAAGGGCTTCCACTACCAAGGTGAGGGGAGAGGCCGATTTCGGTGGAGAGGGTTGTGGGCTAAGGTTTTGGAGATCGTGGAATAGGGCACGACGGAGAGAGAGACGGGGAAGAAAAAGGGGATAAGGGTTTGGCGGGAGAGCAAATGGGGTAATAAGTGAAGAAGGGAGGTACCGAGCCGCGGTTTTCAACTGACACCGTCAATTCCTTCGTATCCAACTCAAGAAATAAAAAAAATTAATCACACGTTTAAGGTTTTGTCGGGGCCCTTTATTTCTTGTTTTTTTTTTTTAGAGTAGAGAAATTATACCAGAGATCCACCGCGGGGCGGTGAATTCCACCACTGGGCGGTGAGAGTCGCCACGGGGTGGTGGGTTACGCTGAATACCACGTCTTTTCTCGGATTTACTTTCGTACCTGAAATGTGAGTAACAGGCGAACGAAACAAAGCAAAAATAAACTACGAAAATAATCTAGGGAAAAGAAAAGAATTAACCCGGGTTGCCTCCCGGACAGCGCCTTGGTTAACGTCGTTGGCTCGACGTGGGTTGTGGCTCATCCTGCTTCAGTGTCAGGGTGTTCGAGGAGTAGTTTTTCGTCCTAGTTTGGATCGAACCCCTCGTGGTAAGGCTTGCATCTGTGGCCGTTCACCTTGAAGGTGGTGTCGGTCTTGGGATTAATCAGGCCTATGGCTCCATGGGAATGCACCTCGCGATTTCATATGGGCCTGACCACTTGGATTTCAGCTTTCCAGCAAAGAGCTTGAGCCGAGATTGGAATAGAAGAACTTTATCTCCTGGCTTGAAATCCTTTCGTAAAATATGCTTGTCATGCCACTGCTTGGTCTTCGCCTTGTAGTTAACTGAGTTCTCGTAGGCGTCAAGGCGTAATTCCTCCAGTTCTTGCATTTGTAGCTTACGGAGTTCGCCTGCTTCATCCAGTTGCAAGTTGCATTTCTTTATTGCCCACCACGCCTTATGTTCAAGTTCGACGGGGAGGTGACAAGCTTTTCCAAATACCAGCCGGAACGGAGACATCCCTATCGGAGTTTTGAAAGTTGTACGGTATGCCCACATCGTATCATTGAGCTTGATGCTCCAATCCCTCCGGTTGGATGCTACTATCTTCTCCAGTATAGCCTTAATCACTCTGTTGGAGTTCTCGGCCTGCCCATTAGTCTGAGGATGGTAGGCCGTGGAGATTCTCTGAGTGACGTGATACTTCTTCAGCAGGGCAGTCACTGTTTTGTTGCAGAAATGGGTTCCCCTGTCATTAATTAAAGCTTTGGGTATTCCAAATCTTGAGAAAATGTTCTCTTTGAGGAAACCTGCCACAACTTTAGAGTCATCAGTCCTGGTGGCCTTCGCTTCCACCCACTTGGAAACGTAGTCCACCGCAAGTAATATATAAAGATTCCCATGAGAGTTAGGAAAGGGTCCCATAAAATCCATGCCCCAAACATCAAATACCTCACAGAAGATCAATGATGATTGCGGCATTTCATTCCTTCTGGTGATGTTGCCAACCCGTTGGCATCGGTCGCAGGATTTACAAAAAATGTAAGCATCCCTAAAGAGGTGTGGCCAATAAAATCCTGCTTCCAATACTTTCCTAGCAGTCCTATTTGCTCCAAAATGACCCCCACATGCTTCAGAATGACAGAAGTTAAGGACGGATTGTACCTCATTGTCTGGGAGACATCGGCGGACTACCTGATCGACGCAATGCTTACATAGGTAGGGATCATCCCAAACATAGTGGCGAGCTTCTCTGCGCACCTTTGCTTTCTGGGCTCTGGTGTAGCCTGGGGGAAATTCCTCTCGAACCAGATAGTTGACTATGTCTGCATACCATGGTCTGTAAGACTGGATTCCGAAGAGGTCCATGGCTATATGAAAAGGAGAGTCAGAAATATCTCTAGGGCAAAGTGTGATTCCAGAGATGTGACCGCGGGGCGGTGATGTCTCTGGGGGTCGCGGTGAGCTTTCCTGGTTCTCAAGTAATCCAACCGCCGGGTCACGGCCGTCATCGCCGCGGGGCGGTGGTATCTCCAACTTCATACTGGCTACAACTCGCCGGGTCGCGGTGGTGGTGACCGCGGGGCGGTGAGTGTTCTCTGAGCTGCCCTCGAGTGTACAAAGTGCGTCATCTGGGAAGGTTCCATGTATGGGGCTCTGCTCTCCGGGTTTATCTTCCTCATGGACGAGCCTACTCAGGTGATCCGCTACGAGGTTCTCTGCTCCCTTCTTATCACGGATTTCCACATCAAATTCAGTGAGAAGGAGAACCCATCGGATTAATCTTGGCTTTGCTTCTTTCTTCGTCATCAGGTAACGAAGAGCTGCGTGATCTGTGTAGATAATCACCTTGACTCCCAAGAGGTATTGCCTAAACTTTTCCAAGGCAAAGACAACTGCCAGCATTTCTTTCTCAATGGTGGAGTAGTTCCTCTGGGCTCCATTCAGAGTCATGGAGGCGTAATGAATCACGTGGGATGCCCGTCCCACTTTCTGTCCTAGAACTGCTCCAACTGCATAATCGCTGGCGTCACACATGATCTCAAATGGGCGAGACCAGTCAGGTGCCTGAATAATGGGTGCACTTGTCAGGCATTCTCTCAGGCAATTAAATGCTTTCTTGCATTCATCCGTGAATACGTAGATCACTTCCTTCTTCAAGAGCTCGCATAGGGGTGAAGAATTTTTTGAGAAATCCTTGATAAATCTTCAGTAGAAACCTGCATGACCTAAAAAGGAACGTACTTCACGCACATTAGTAGGATAAGGCAGAGACTGAATTACATCAATCTTTGCCTTATCGACCTCAATACCCCTAGCAGAGACAATATGACCCAGGACTATCCCCTGTTCTACCATGAAATGACACTTTTCATAATTTAAAACCAAATTGGTTTCAACACATCTTTTAAGTACAAGTGCCAAATGGTCTAAACATGAATCAAAGCTAGTTTCATGTACCGTAAAGTCATCCATAAAGACCTCAATGAATTTCTCAACATAGTCAGAGAAGATACTAACCATACATCGTTGAAATGTATCGGGTGCGTTACACAATCCGAATGACATTCTGCGGTATGCAAAAGTGCCAAAGGGACATGCAAAAGTGGTTTTCTCTTGGTCCTCTGGTGCGATGGCTACCTGGAAGTATCCTGAATATCCGTCGAGAAAACAGTAGTAGGGCCGCCCAGCAAGGCGTTCTAGCATTTCATCAATAAAGGGCAGGGGAAAGTGGTCTTTCCGAGTTACCGCATTTAGCTTACGGTAATCGATGCACACCATCCATCCTGTGGTGGTCCTGGTGGGAACTAAATCTCCGTGTTGATTCTCCACTATGGTAATTCCTCCTTTCTTAGGGACAACCGGGTTGGACTTACCCATTGGCTGTCCGAAATAGGGAAAATCATATCAGCCTTGAGGAGTTTAAGCACCTCTTTCTTTACCACTTCCATCATTGGAGGGTTCAGCCTTCTCTGTGGCTGCCTAGACGGTTTAGCTCCGTCCTCGAGCAGAATCCGATGCATACAAGTGGAGGGGCTTATCCCTTTTATGTCTGCAATGGTCCATCCAATTGCGGTTTTGTGCTCCCTGAGCACGTCCAACAGCTTCATTTCTTGATCTGCAGAAAGCGTACTAGACACAATGACTGACAAAGTGTCTTTGGCTCCAAGAAAAGCGTATTTGAGATGGTCCGGCAGCGGCTTCAATTCGATCTCTGGAGCATGTTCAACAGAAGGAACGAGCCTTTCGCTCGGGCTTAGTAAGATGGGGCCAATGCCCAAAGGATCTGTAGAATACTTACCATGAGTATCTAGCTGAGCGATGGCTTCCTGCATGTTAGAGGGTAAAGAGTATTCCTCATAGGACGCATCCAGATTATTTTCAACAATAGACATCAACTCGTCAGAACCAGAAATATCAAAGACATCCTGTGCAACAGAATCGATCACATCAATGGAACACAAAGAATGGTCTTCCTTGGGGTATTTCATGGCTTCATAAATATTATATTCCACCTTCTCCCCCATCAAATTCCATAGAAAGTGTCCTACTTTGCAAATCAAGTTTGGTCTTAGCAGTTTTCAAAAATGGCCTACCTAACAGTATAGGAGTTGCCTTTGTATCTGTTTCCATATCTAAGACATAAAAATCTGTAGGGAATATCAATTTATCGACCATAACAAGGACATCTTCTATTACTCCCCTAGGGTAGACACTAAACCTATCAGCTAATTGAATTACAATACCTGTTTTCTGCAGAGGTCCAAGTCCAAGGGATTCATAGAAAAATAGGGCAGCACATTAATGGAGGCACCAAAGTCGAGCATAGCTTTTTCAAATTTAGTGTCTCCGATAATACAAGGAATGCTCCACATACCTGGGTCTCCGCACTTCTTTGGCATGCGCCTCTGAAATACAGCAGATACGCGTTCGCTGATCTAGACTTTTTCCTTTCCCTTCAGCTTCTGGTTTCTTTTTACAGTGCACAACTCCTTTAGAAACTTAGCGTACCTTGGTACACTCTTGACGAGTTTGAGGAGTGGGATGTTCACCTCACACTTACTGAAAGTGTCAAAGAGATCCTTGTCATCAATGACTCTCCTTTCCTGAAGTGCCTCTGGGAATGGGGCAGGTGGTTTCTCAGATCCAAAGGGAGGAAAGTTGGGGCGAACATAGGGATCCTCCTCCTCGTCAGGGAAATCTGCGAGTTCTGGACTCACCGTGCGGCGGTGAGTTCAACACGGGGCGGTGTGGATCACCGCGGGGCGGTGGTGATGGCGTAGGATTACTGGGAGCTGTCACCAGGTCGCGGTGAGAATCGCCGCAGGGCGGTGACAATGGCTCATTGGCAGTATCGATCTCAGCGTTGTCGTCCTCTTCAGCAGTAGGAGCGACTTGTAATTCCTTGCCACTCCGTAGGGTTACTGCATGTGAAGTTTCTTTCCTGGACTCTTTTCTCAACCCAGCAACCTCATCGACTAGGCTGCTCACAGACTCCTTTATGCTCTTTATGTCAGCCGCAGTCTCGCGCACATGCGTTGTAAAATGCATTGTTAGGGCATTGAGCATTGCTTCAGTTGAAGAGGGGTTGCTAGCAGTTGGTGGGTTATCAAAGCAAGGTTGTTGCGTTATAACAGGCCCGTAGCCTTCAGCAGCATGAACTTCAACAATAGTGGTATCCTGCAGTTGCTTACCTATCCCCACAATGACTTCCTTCAAAGAAGCAATTTCTTGCGATACATGTGACTCGCTGGAGATAATAGCACTCACTAATCTGGTCCTTGGGGGTTCATTAAAATCCCTTGTACCTTCAGCCATATCGTGAAGTGTGGTCATGGCGACATCAGGAGTCATATTTAGGATACTACCACCACATGTAGCATCAATCATTCTTCGTTCATCGTCCATCAGCCCGTTATAAATATAGAGCACCAGAGATTTCTTATCAAAACCATGGAACGGGCAACTAGTGCAGAGTCGCTCGAACCGCTCACAATAGTCATAGAGGGTCTCATCCTTACCTTGTTCGATGCTGGTGATTTCCCTTTTCAAGGCGTTTGCCATCTGAGCTGGAAAATAGCGTGCAAGGAAGACCTTATGCATCTTAGTCTAGGAATCTATGCTCTCTCCAGGCAGATGATAATACCAGTCTTCAGCCTCGTCTTTAAGAGTGAACCCGAAGGCTCTCATTTTAAGTTGTTCCTCAGTGACATCGGCTGGCTTAATGCTCATAAGGATGATGTGGAATTTGTTCAAATGAAGAATGGGATCCTCTCCACTTCGTCCATAAAATCTCGTGAGTAACCGTATTACTCCTGATCTGAGCTCAAAAGTTACCCTATCAGCAAGGGGTGGAATGATTACAGCCAATGACTGATGTATCAAGGTTGGTTCTGTCAATTGTCGGAGTGTCTATACCATTCGTACCTGTCTCTGTATGAACTTCAACAAGTAGCGAATCAGAAGCAAAAGTGTGGATCGTAAGATAGATCCACACGGCAGTCAATCACAAATAATCACAAACAGAAAATTTGACTCCCCGACAACGGCGCCAAATTTGACAAGTCCGGAAACCGGTGTCGTTTTCCTGTCAAAATAATCTCAATTCACCTACTAAAGAGTATAGTAAGTAAGTCAGGGTCGATCCCACAGGGAGTCGGTTATCTGTGTGGAATAACGTGTGACTAACAAGTAACAGGGGGTTGTTTGGAATAATCGCAATGTAACCAAAGATGTAATTACTGACAAGAAATGAAATATAATGAGGGAAAGTATTCCACCAGACAAATATCCACACCACAATGCAATCGGTTGATCACTGAAAACTATCTTTCCAAATTCTTTTACTATATTATTATTGTTCTCACCCTGATCGTGAATACTATCGATTCTCACAGTTGTCGATAGACTTATTACGGTACCAATGATAAAGTACAACTGATTCTCACAGTTGTCAGCATACTCTAGCACCAATACAACAATAGCAATGCACACAAGGATATAGGATACATGCAAGTAGAAAGACGTACAAGTACTCACTCCCCTACTTAACATGCAATTGATTCTCACACATAATTGTACGCTCGGAACCCCTATACGCACAATTGTGTTTGCCACTAGATATGCACTCGGAACCCCTATATGCAATCCTAGTAATATGATAGATGCCGAAAAACCTAGTTAGCTACGCTAGAAGAATCAACATAAATCAATAGACAGTTCAAACAAGAGAATCAATCCAACTTAATAAGACATAGAACAAGGCATAGAAATCTCACAACCAATTCATTGTAGTGCTTCAATTGTCTAGGAAACAAAAGTGTTTAGCTATCCATTGTTCAAAAACCTAGAAATTGTATTGTTAAAAAGAGAGAGAGACCCTTTTTATGAACTATTAAAAAGATCTTAAATAGGTTCTCAGAAGTTTAACCTAGCAAACAAAATAAGGAAATAAAATATACTAAAGTAATAATGTCTAAAATAGGAATATTAATAAAACACGTCAGCCGCGCGGTCTTCACTCCCACCGCGAGGCGGTAATGCTCCACCGCGAGGCGGTGGCAGTGGCGCGGGGCGGCACTGGCCAGCCTCTTCATCCTTCATCTGCTCCCAAATACTACCAAGTGAGGTAGCTTTCTCCTTTAGTTTTGAGCAGACTTCTCCATCAATCCTCTATCTTCTTCACTAAGTTGTAAAACCTTCATATCTGTACTTCTTCAACTCTTCTCCTGGATTACAGACTTAGCCTCTTCTTATACCAAAACTCCATCTAAAATGTGTCAATAGTCGCTAGTTAAGGTGCACTAAATTGCACCTATCAGCGTCCCTGCTGCCACCGCCCCGCATCGACTCCACCGCGACCCGGCGACTCGTTCACCGCCCCGCGGCGAGACCACTTGGCTGCGTGTTTGCTCGTTTGTAAGTTCTCTTGGTTGCCCTTCGTTTTGAAATTCTACATTCATTACTTATGGCACCTAAGGGTCGGAAGCAAGTGTCTACGAGGGATGAGAATGAGGTCTACAATGTGGTGAAAGAAAGGAAGGTGTTGGCGACAAAATTCTTTGACAAGCCGACATTGGCTGAGTTTGGTTTGTTGGCATGTGTGTCCCTGTGCTTAGCACAGTGTGGTTTGGGGACGTTTTTGAACTTAGCTGCCCCTGTGTATCCCGAGCTTTGTTACCAGTTCATCGCCTCCTTCAAGAGGTACTCTGATGGCTCAAACGACAAGAGGATGTTGAGGGTCACGTTCACTTACAACGGGCGTGATTATTCGTTGTCCCCTAAGGTGGTGTGTGCTGCCCTGGGCATTACAAAGCTGCCAACTGATGGATGGTCTGGTGGCATTCTAGAGTCTGATATGATGGAGTTCTGGAAGGCTGCTACGGGCAGGACGTTCAGGAATGGTCAGGAGGTGAACTCGAAGCTGGTGAACCCGTGTCTACGGTTGATCTATAAAGTGATGATGAGAGACTTTTTTGGCCATGCTGATGATGGTAAGGTCCCTCTGAAGGATTTCCAGTGGTTTATGAGCATCTTGGAGGTTGTCACGTACACGCCATGTTGGGCTACCCTCTTTTTGGGTTCCTTGAAGAGGATTCGTGATGGTGAGCCACGTGATATTTGTGGGGGTGGTCTGATTACCCTCCTTTGTGCTGGAGTGATAGCTTGCGATCAGATCCCTCGGCCTGTTGCCTACATGGTGTATGATATGGCACACATGAAGGTGTGCTCGATGCTGAAGCCATTGGGAAAGGATGGTGATTTAGTCTGGTCGTCATATGATGGCCACATTCTGATTCTTCCACGGGAGTTCGCCTATTCACCTTAATTTGCGGATTGGTGGATCTCCAGTGATAGCAGAATGATGACTGATGATACCTCTGCTGCTGCTCCTTCAGGCCTGTATGGAGAGGGCCCTAGTGGTGCTGCTGCTGCTGCTGAGTTTGCGGGCGAGGACACTCTTATGCCTACACTTTATGATGCGCCTTCGTCTTCTTACGGTCCTACCACACCTTGGCAGGAGTTGTTTTCGAGATTTGATGTATTCTCAGTGCAACAGACGCACTGGAACACCCGAGTAGAGACGGGTCTGCAGACTTGGCAGACCCAGCTCCATGCTGATTTAGATGAGCGTCTGGACGGTATGTACGCTCATATGATGGACTACTTCGGGAGGGTCCCACCACCACCACCATCAGGCCCGCAGTGAGTTTATTTTCTTCTTCCCCTATTTCCTTTGTTGTTCTCTTTTCTACATTGAGGACAATGTTCGGTTTAAGTTTGGGGGAGGGATTTAGACTTGCTATCTGTCTATCCTTTGTACATATTGTTTTCTTTTCGTGTGCTGTATTTCCCATTTGATTTCTAAAAAAAAAACAAAAAAAAACAAAAAAAAAGCCAAAAAGAAGTAAAAATGCAATCAAAATCCTGGGATGAGCTGAAAACCCGAAAGGGCAGTTCAGGTAAAAAGCAGGTAGTCCGGCTGGTATAGACCAGGGCAAAAGTGGACTGGAGTGATGTGAGTATATGTGAGATATCTAGCAAAATGAAATGAGTGGCTTGGTGAAAACCCGAAAGGGCGCCTTGGCAAGATGAGCGAAAAAGAAGAAGAGTGATTTTAGGATTTCTCTCTATTTCTTGGCAAGGTGTCATAAGAAGAGGTGGTATAAGGAGTTCGGGTAGGCCATTCCGGAGCGATAAGGAGCTAGATTGGAGTTAGGATTAGAATTATCTTTGCATCCCTTGTTTTGGTTGTCTGGAGCTTATTGTTGATATTTTGTAATTGCTAGTGTCTTATTTTCTTGTACTTCCTGAGGCCTTGGTGTTTGATTGAGAGAGTAGGTTTTTCTTTAGCTTACTCAGGACGAGTAAAGGTCTAAGTATGGGGGAATTTGATAGGTGTTATTTCATACACCTTTACTAGCAATTATTAGCATGATTTGGAGGAATTTATGAGTGCTTTTTAGGCTAAGTCTGTGATCCAGAAGTTATGGAGAGAAGTAAAGATATTCCTGGATTTACAGCTTAGATGGAGACATGAGGATGGAGATGGAGCTGCTGGAGCATGCATAGAGAAGACTACCAACACTGGGTAGTAATGAAGAACAGCAGAAGAAGAGAGTGAGCTAGCTCACCGCCCCGCGCCAGAGTCACCGCGGCCCGGCGGTGACTCTCAGAGAAGAATGAAGCCCCGCGGTGGATTTCACCGCCCCACGGTGGATCTCACCGCCCCGCGGTGGCCGTGTTAAGTGCCGCGCGTCTGAAGACTTTTATTTCCTTTTATTATTTTCAGATTTTGTTATTTTATTATTTTGTTTCCTTTATTATTTTCAATAGTTTAACCTAGTTTTCTGAAGACTATTTAAGCCCTCTTTCTATGTTAAGAGGGAGACACTTAGAACACAACTCGTTACTGCTTTATTTCAGACGTTATTTCCCTTAGTTTTCATTCTCGTTTGAATGGAGAACTAACTTCCCTCTGTTCTACTAGAAGATTGAAGCAATACAGTTGATGTGTTTGTGAGATTTCTATTCCTTGTTCTTATCCTTATAAATGTTGGTTTGATTCTCTTGGTTATATTGAATATTGATTTCTTGTTGTTCTTCTTAGCCTAATTAACTAGGTTGAATACTTTTTATCAATTGCATATAGGGGTTCCGAGTGCATATCTAGTGGCATACACAATTGTGCGTATAGGGGTTCCGAGCGTACAATTGTGAGTGAGAGTCAGTTGCATACAAGTATTAATACGTCTTTATATTTGCATGTATCCTATATCCTTGTGTGCATTGCTATTGCTGCGTCAGTGGTAAAGTATACCGACAACTGTGAGAATCGGAGGTACTTTACCAGTGACATAGTGATAAGTCTATCGACAACTGTGAGAATCAATAGTACTTAAGATCAAGGTGGGAACAACTATAAGGATAGTAAAAGAACTTGGATTACATAGATTTCTGCGATCAAATTATATCTCTATATTGTGGATCTCGCTCTAGTAGGACTACTTTCCCATTATATTTTCTCAACTCAACCAAACTTGTTTGCTTTGCTTGCTTTGCTTTCTCGTGATAACTAAACCTCCCTGCTTGTTACTTGTCATTCACAATTGCATACTGCATCAGACCTTCCCTGTGGGTTCGACCCTTGCTTGCTTACTATACATCTGTTTAGTAGGTCTGTTAGGACTTTTTACTTTGATAAGGCTAATCAACGATATTTGCATTGCGCATCTTTAGCCCCGTCACAGATTGGCTGTCGCGGTCGCGGAATTTGTTCGAGCAGGTCGCCGCCTTCAGCCCTTTTTCCGCGGTCGCGGATCTCTTGTCGCGGTTGCGGAAATCTCTCGACCTGCTCCTCTTCTTCTGTGCTATTGCCGCGGTCGCGGATCTCATTCTGCGGTCGCGGATTTTCTTCGAAAAAATCACCGCCTTCAGATATTGGTCCGCGGTCACGGATTTCTGTGTGTGGTCGCGGAATCTCTTCTGCGACGTCTTTTTCTACTGTAGCTCCGTCTTCGGCCATACTTTCTTTCACATGATCACCTTCATCTGTCAAGGGTGTGCTCCCCAACTGTATACCACTCCTTAGTGTCATCGCACAGACAGTCTCTCGTGGGATCTCTACCGTAGGATGTGGTAGTTGTCCGGATTCCAACTTGCTCAACGCTTGAGCGACTTGTTCAAGTTTTTCTCCCATCGAGGTTACAGTGCTAGCCATAGTTGCCATGTTCTGCATCATAGTGTTGAGTATGTCTTCATCGGGTATGGGCAAGCTTGCGTTTTGGCCCTTGAATCTATGTGCATATGGTTGCCCATACTGTTGTGGGGTGTCCTGCTGATAGAAATCTTGTGGCCCCGGGCAAGACTCCTGGTAGTCGTGGCCATATGGAGGGTATTTATGATCCCCATAGCTCGAATTGGGGTGATCACTCCACCCTGGGTTGTAGGTGTTTGAGTATGGGACATATCTCGGCCTGTGCGAATCAAAACCTCTTGTAGCGTTTACTGCGGCTGCATATTCAGGAAGTCTTGGGCATTCGTGAGTGGGGTGCAGCGGATCATGACAGATTCTGTAGGGCTTAACTGGCCTTGCTGCACTTGAAGTTGGGTGATACCCCCTCTTTGGAGTGAATGCGTAGGGGTATGAGTCATATCGCGGCTCCTGCGGGACTTGGGGAAATCTCTCCAACTCTCAATCAAAAATCAAAAAGGGAAGAAAATCAGTAGCACGGGTGTGAACCGTAAGATAGGTCCACACCAAAAATTTGCACACAAACAAACACCAAGAAAAATTAAAACTTGCCTCCCCGGCAACGGCGCCAATTTGACAGGCAGGTTTTAGTCGTGTTACCTAGTCAAAATAAATCCTCACAAACCTAAACTAGTAGAATAGGAAAGTAAGGGTCGAATCCCACAGGAAGAGTTGTCTTTCTTTATGTAAGATTGCATGCAATAGTAATAAAGGGGGGTTTTAGTTGATTGTTGGCAAACAAGTAAACAAATAAACAAAAGCAAAGGGTTTCAATCAATTAAGGGAAAACACTTAGCCAAACAAATATCCACTCTTCATATGATTGATTGGTCCTAGGTTATCTCTATTCTTTCCTTTGATTATTCTTGTCCCTATTCTGAATTAGTTATCAGTCCTACCAGTCCAGGCAACCCTAACTATTAAACAATCCTTACCAACCTTCAAGATTTAATTCAATAGCAGCAAGAAGCATAGGAATTAACCAGGATACACGCAACACCACGACCCGCAGTATTTAACATATAATCAAATCTCTTTCATAATAAACTAGTCCTACCAGTCCTAGAATATCATGGATGCTACAACAGATAAGGAATCTCAACCCGAAATATCAAAACCCTAGCAATAGACAATTACTAATATCAACTAGTTGGCCAAACCAGTCAAATCAATAAGAATCAATAAGAATATGCTCAAGAGAAAAGATATAATCCAAAGGAATAGGAAATAGAGTTATAACCTCACAATCATGAATCAAATGAAGGCTTCAATTGTCGGACTAAGCAAAGGTGCTTAGCTCCTCATAGTCTTCGAAAGAAAATAATACTGAATGGAAAATAGTACGTAATAGCGAATGTCGATGATACCAAGATGAATGAATGGAGGCCATGGAATTTAGGTTAAATAGACTTAACCTAAAGCCCAAGATCACAAACCTCATCTAAAAGGAAATAAAACTAAAGTATCGAAATATAAAAGAATAAAAATCGGAAAATAAAAAAAATCAGAAAACTCGGAAAAGCTTCGCGGGTCGCCTCCGTGTGCTTCCGCGGTCGCGGCACCAATTCCGCGGTCACGAAAAATAGGAATCTGCTCTCGACTTTGCACAGCACAGGAATTTTCCGCGGTCGCGGCGAGAAATCCGCGCCCGCGGAAATGGCCTTCGTTTGCTCCACGTCTCGCCCTTTGCCGTGGCCTCTTCGTGTCTTCGCCCTTGGTCGCGGTTGGTCGCGGCTGGGCCCTTCTTTGCTCATTTGTGTGGCTCTTCTTCTATTCTTCTTCGTCTCCTCCAGTGGTTTACTCCTCGTCTTCTAGATGTCTTCAATTAGCTCCTCCAAACCACCATATCCACACTTCTTCACTCCAACTCCATACTCCACAGTTATGCTCTAAATCCCTATAAATGGTGCCCTAAACACCGATAACAACCCCTAGTTAAACCCTACAAAATAGTATTGATCAGTGGGCAAGAAGGATTGAATGTTGAAACACCACACAAACAAGAGAATACCCATTTAGTCGGTCACTGCAAATAAGAAGTGAGTAGGACAAAATTACTACTAATCCTAAGCGAGAAGCATGTAAATCCAGATTAAAGGAAATATGTGACATATGCAGAGATAAGGTAGAAATTAGAAGCTGTTGGTGGCGTAGCACGTGGAATAGCTTTGTCACGAGGCAACTATATGCTGTTAACAAGACATATCTAGAACGAAATAATAGTGTATTGGGAAAAAAGGTAAACATAGATTTTCTATGAAGCATGAGAACTAAACAGCTTACAAAAAATAGGGATACAAATTCAGAACGAAGAACAACTTAAAGTATACATCTTAAGGATTAATTGAATCAATAAAGTATAAGCACAATTGAAACAGAACCTGGGAAATGGTTGTTTCCGTTCAAATCAAACAGCGACTCAGATGGGAAAACGTGAATGGAACATTGACGACGCATCGAATCTGCCATTCCTAATCGTCGCTTCCATCTCTCCCTTTCCCTCTCTGAATCGATTATGGCCCATCCATACCTCTGCGGTTGTTCTTGGTGATCGGTGGTGGTCCAGATCTTCACACCGTAGCGGCGGCGACAACCTTCAGTGGCCCCGGCAACCGCGTCTCATCCTGCGATGCCCCATCGCCTCGTAGTCCTCTCCAACAGGCCACATGTGGAGGAGATTCCAGCCATGAAAGCGTTGGGCGCAAGGCGAACATGGTTGGAGGAGCACCGAAGGAGGAGGGTTGATGCTCAGCAGATGCAATTTTTCGGTGGGAGTAAGTTGCGGTCAACCTAATTTAAGGTTAAAGGCCAAGGAAATTGGGCCTTTTTAACATTTTGGCAGGTTGGGCCTGTCATAGAATTGAATAGCTAGAGGCCAATATTAATGTAGTAATATTATAATGAATAAAATGGAAATCTACTATAGATAAGAGAACAGCCATTTTTATAGATAGATAGATTCGGGTACCTTAACATGCTTCAGATATTCCTCTGCGTGGTGCTTTGACAGATGGTGCCTCTTGCACTGTGTTATAATATTTCTTTGATATTGCTTGTGATAGTTCATTCAGATTGGTAGGTAGAGTTCTAATATTTCTTTAATATTCAGGTACCTTCATACTTTCATACTTTATAAATAACAATGTTGTTTTCCTAATATTAACCTAAAGGAAGTTGTGAGCAGACCATTGTTGCTTTGAAATGATAGTAGATGCAGTTGGCAGCCTGAGCACTATATTTTGCTTAGAGCAACATCCAGAGTCCTTCAATTCAAGTGGTCACTTGCCATAAGGAAATTTAGTAACTATGTGTGGGACTATGGTAGCCCTTCAATGCCCTTCGAAAAATCAATGTCATATGGGAGTTGATGTAGTTCACCAGCTAAGATCCTACCAAGAAGGGAGACAAATAATATGTCTTCATATCTCGATTGGCATTAACATTGTAAACCCAATGTTTATCTTGTTCATTATTTTTTTCAGCTTCTCAGTTTTATGTTTTATCTTGCAGGATATAAATAATAACTTATTGTAATCTTTGGATGTTTTAGGTGAAGATTGATGGTGTATTGTCCAAAGTTGATTACCTTGTTGGACTGGGACTTGGTTCAAATTCTACCTTCCATCGGTTGCTTGTAGTGAGGTCGGCAGATTATCAACATTTTCTATAGGTTACTGTTGAAAGTCTATAGAAAAAGGATTTTCATCAAGCATCAAAGTTGTCTGTATGGATGGTTGTATCTAGCAGTTCTCATATGCTACTGTTGTTCACTTATGTTGCTAATATGGCCCAACATTGCAGTTCTAATAATTTGTTCGCGCTTATAAGAGGATTAAAATGGAAGTTGCTTAGACTTCATCTTAAACTCGTATCTGTAATAACCGATGTATTTGCTTCTCAAATAACCCAAATTTGGTTTTCCATTAACCGTTGTATATATTTAGGAAAATAACTCGGATGTGTAATAACCGGTGTATTTGTTTCTCAAATACCCGGATTTAGTTTTAAATTAACCGGTGTATTTGCTTAGGGAAATAACCTGGATGTGTAATAACCAGTGTATTTGCTTCTCAAATAACCCGGATTTGGTTTTTAATTAACCGATGTATTTGTTTATCAAATAACCCAGATGTGTAATAAGTAGTGTATTTGCTTCTTAAATAACCCGGATTTGTATGGGTTTTATATAACCCGAATGTATATATATTCGGGTTATATAGTACCCAAATAACTCGGATGTTAAAACTATGTGGGAAGTAAATAACCCGGACGTGTCAAACTTAGGTACGGGTTATTTGGTCTAGGGCAAAAACCGCGCTGACCTTTAACCCAGACCTAGTCCGGGTTATTTGCCTATAAAAGCCCGGTTTATTTGATGGTTTTTGTAGTAGTGCACACACATTAATATAACATGCACTTCTTAGGAAAAATTCATTATTACATATAATCAATCAATATTCAAATATAATTCTCGCAATGTATATATGCAGACCCACATACCGTCCAGAAGTAGAGTGGACCAGCAAAATATGCGTCAGGATTCAAATCCTACTTCTTCTTGGCCTCGATCGATAAGACAACTAATTATGAAATCACACCAGTTCATTGTCCACAGGCCTTTGAGCTACTCTAAATCACGGATGAGGGACTAATTCGCAGCACCGCTTTGCGTCAGCTCGACTATGCAAGAGTGGAACATGACAATAAAATCTTGTTTGAAGTCATCACCTCCTTTGTCGATCGACAGCATATTCGCACCAACATGATTATATCTGATGTTGTGCAGCTTCATATCAATTTCGTTCCTCCAGTTCTCTACGACATCCATCTTAACCAAAGGGTCAAGCTTGATTATTTCAACAAGGCTGCGAGGAATGCCAAGACAAATCTCCACATCACAATCTGTGACATCCAACACAGAATTAGTTGGGAGCAAAATCTTTCCCTTCCTTGCATTATAACTCTGAACCAACCACCTACACAGAAAGCTGAAAAAACATAATTTATATTTTATTAGAACGCTTAAAAACATCTCAAAATTTATGCTCAAATCATGAAATATATATCCATAATCATGAATGAATCATGCATATCACACCCATAAAAATTTATACATAATCAACAATATTATGCTTATGTTAGAACAATATGGTAATACAAAATGTCTGCAAAACAATGAATGAATCATGCATATCACTTCCACAAAAATGAATATCACATGCACGTTGAACAAAATGTTATATCATTGTAGACTTAAACGTACAGTCTGCATATCAATGTAGAAAGTATGAATATCATAACCACACAAATGAATATCACATACACAGTCGACAACTTGATCATGAATACCTAAACATATAGTCTCCATATCAATGTAACAAGCATGAATAACACATCCACTCAAATGAATATCACAAGAGTGACAAATTATTAGATCATGATAACGTAAACATATATTATGCATATCAATGTAGGGATAATGCACATCCCACTCACACAAATGAATATCACATGCAGGGACAAGGAAATAATCCATTATTATATATTGTATATCATAAAAGGATACTTGAATATCATACATAGAAAACATAAATGGTATTTTACTGAGCACACATTCAACATAGCTATTGTACAAAATAATAATATAAAAACCATGTACCTCGGTATCTCAAACGATGTCATTCTTAGAAGTCTCCCAAACCTAATCTTCTCTACATTTCTCTTTTACACGTCATTCATTTGTCCAATGACCCAAACGAAATATTCAAGACATCCACAGTGTTTGATACCCATAAAACTTGACTTCTCCTTGACTTTCAGATGAGGGCGTGCGACTTCGTCAAATTCCTCCTCAACCATCTTAGACTTGACTTTATCCAACCTCTTTTTTGATTTCAAGCCTGGTACATGACAAATATAATGTATTAGTCTATGTTTATTAATCAAAGCTATAATTTACAAAATATAACATTCAACTTGTAAATATAATGTACCAGCATCATCTTGCGCATATGGTTTAGAGCTTGCTCCCCTTTCCTTCGACCGTTTTAACTTGACCTTTTGTATGTTGGCCAGTGTTTCATCTTCATCGTAGTCAGGTGCTTCTACAATGAATTATAAAAAGATTAAAAAATTAATATAAGAACATGTATAGAATAAGAGATATAAAAGCCTCATACCTCTTTCTTTTCTCGTAGCCTTCTTCTTTTTGGGTTTTTTGACAACATCCTCAACTATTTCATCCTCCCCAATGGATGCATCAACTATTTCTTTTCTGGTCGTCTTACTTCTATCACGATAGGCCATGAGCTTCAAGCGTCTCTTCGGTTGTGGACTGGTTGTAATAGGTGAAAATTCGTCCCTAATTTCTGTATTCTCAGCAACTTCTTGTGATCCAGTGTCCACAATTGGATCCATGACTCCTCCAGTAGAAGTATCATGAACAACTTGTGTGTAATCAACATCCGAATTCTTAGAAGGCAATCCTGTCAAAATATGATTAAGTGTGTAATGCATAACAATAACACTATATTGAATATGAATAAAAATATAGTAGATAATAGATAATATGCAATGCCTCTAGCTTAGACACATATGATTAGGACAACCACTAAAATGAATATGTTAGTACAAAATGGTTATACAAAATGTATACATATCAATGTATGAAGCATGCATATCACACCCACAAAAATGAATATCATATTAACGGTCAACAAAATATTACATCATTGCACACTTAAACGTACAGTCTGCATATTAATGTAAAAATTATGAATATCGTAACCACATACATGAATATCACATACACAGTCGACGTACAACTTCTTAGATCATGAACCTAAACATATAGTCTGCATATTGTTTTGGGGCGAAAAGATCGAACCGACCTGGATCGCCTTAAGAAGGGCAACTAGGCAATTACAGAATTAATTATATCTGAATGATCCAAATCAAGCGAAGGATTAAACGAAATAAGATTAAACAGACACAAAAGTAAGCGTATCTCCCTTGAACGAGAGATTGGTCGAATCGGACAATCTAAACGTCGGTCGCTTCAAAGTTGCAATAAAGGATCGAACTTAGAGAATAATCGTCACAGAGCTAGAAAGTTGTAAATGGTAGCTGGTAATGTTGATAATGATCACGTATCTTTCTCAAACTCATTAATCGGATACTTATACATAAATTACATGATCGTTCTAAACTAGCCGTTGTCTTCCGGATTTTATGGGAACCGTCGAACAGACTTCCGAGATCCTCGCCAACATCTCCCTTATTTGGATCGACTCTGCTTTGCTCTAGCCAAGTTGGTTAGCGTCATCTTTTGAGTCCATGGGCCAATCGATTTGGGCTTTGAAATTCCTAGGCCCAACAATTGCCCCAAGATTAAAGTGGGCTAGAAATGGAACGATTTCTGGGCAGTTTAATCTTCTCCCAGGGAATCTTTCTTTGCCGATCCTTCAGTAGACGTGGCGTTTTACGATTGTCTCGGCGGTTTGACCAAGGATGAGGCGGTTTGCTTCTATAAATTACCCTCGATTACCTCTATTCACTACAGGTTTCGCGTCTTGTCAAGGTAATTTCTCTCTCTCTTTCAAACTTTCACCATCTCTTTCCCCTCTTCATTCATTGCATCTTCTAGATCAAGGAAAGGAAAATCCATTATCAGTGATGTAAGCGAGGAAGGTGACGCCTTTATCCTTTGAATCTCTTAAACTCAGAAGATTCCTTGTGTGGAACCCTAACCCAACCCGAGCTTGAGAGGGTTTTAGAGGTCGGAGGATTTCCTGAGGGTACTGTAGCGCGTCTTCCTTTACCTTGTGAACGAGCGGACTGGTACAAGGAAGGTTGGGTATGTTTTTTCGAGTATCCCTTCAAAATTGTCCATTCCTTCCCTTTTTCTCAACTTGTCCAGAATTTCTTAACCGTATTAAAGCTTGCACCTTGCCAAGTTATGCCCCACACATGGAGCTTGCTTTTGGTGGTTGACCTCTTGACCGCGGATAAGGATTTGGAATTTGATGCTATGTGGTACTCGTACTACTTGAGTAGTCGGGGTTCTTCAAGATTTCAATTGCGTCTTCGTCGGGGTAAAAATCCAATAGCTTTGAATTTAGACGTCAATGACCGTGGATGGAGATCCCGGTTTTTCTTCGTAGAACATAGGTCCCTTGAAAAGGGTTTCGATTGCTCTTTCCTCCTCTCCAACTGTAGGACAACAGGTATTGTGTCTCCTTTTTCAATCTGTTTGTCGAATGACTTCTAAAATTTTGCTTATGTGTATTTCGTTGCAGCCCCCAATCCAGGAGAGCCCATTGGATTTGAAGTTGTGACTGCTACTTTGCTGGCTTTCCCTGAGGCGGAAAGATCTTTCAAAATTGTCAATCTTCTTCTGCCTGAGCCCGGGGACATGTCGACTCCTTCTGCATCTGTGACCAAAGGCACATGTTCGTTCCTGCAGGTATGTGTTTGGTTGGTTTTCGGAGTGTTCTTGTGCTTATTTTGTTGCATTATGTTGTCAGCGTCGAGAAGGGGAAGGTCCAGTGCTAGGTTATCTGGAAAGAGTTTGTTGGAACAAAAACTGTCGGCTCCTAAGGTGACATCTTCGGCAAAGGCCCCGACTAGGGCCCTTCCGTCTGCTGGGGTTATTACCCTAGATTCCCCTTCGTCGAAAGCGTCTGGGGCTATAAGAAAAGCGATGGTGGCTTTGACTTCTTCACCAGGTATGTTGAGAGAAAGATCGATGAGCGATTTGCTCCGATTTGTGGATTCTGAGGTCATGAATGAGATCGGCGATCTCCATCCCGGTGATTGTATGGACGAAGCCGTTGTTAATGCTTGGAAGGTAAGTAGACAAATAAAAGTTCTTTTCTTTTATTTTTTTATTAGAAGACTGAATTACATGATACTGTGTAGGTTTTTCAATACTCCATGGTTGCTTCCTCGACTATCCAAGAATTAAGCGACAGGGCAGATAAGTGGATTGCTCGAGCAGAGGAGCAACTGAAAGTCTCTGAAGGTCGTGTAAAAGCCTTAGCGAGTGAGATTTCTTCGACCAAGCAGATTTCAAGGTTCGTTTGGAGGATGTGAAGGCCGAGATGAAGGCCAAAGCCGAGAGGCTTCACGAACAGGATGCTCATACTGCTGGTGACGTAGGGGCGTATTATTGCCTCAAATCTCGCATTGAGATGATGGAGGAGTATGCTGTGGGTGCCCATGTTGATTGGAAGATCGAGGATGCAAGGGCTGGTATGGATCTCTTGTACCCCAATGGTAACCCAGGAGGCGACCTCTTCAAGCTAGTTGGCCTGGGAGGAGAAGATGAAAGGGAGGAGGCCGACCCTAAGGCTACTGAAGAAGTTGTTGAAGACGCATCAAAGAATGGCCCTAAAGTGACCACAGGTAAGGAGCTTGTGCCTGCAGATGTGAACGAGAAGTCGGGTGAATCTTAAAAAGATGTAATGAAGTTTGTGTAGGGGGAATCTTGTGAACAATCTGTTTTTCTTTTTAAAAGTTTAAGCGACATGTTGTGCCCCATCGAAGAGATGGGATGAACAATGTTTTGGCGACCCGTCCACCATCGTGGGTCGCGTATTTTGTAGGATGCTTTTATGTTTGCATACCTGGTTCTTGCTTCGTATTCTCGTAGGTAGATTTGTTGATTGTGTCTTGGTTTCGATGTGAAGTGTATGGTCAAGACGACCTGTAGTTGTAAATGTTAGTGTGGCATGCATTGTCCAGGGAAGAGTAGTTCGTAGTGTATGGTAAAGACCATTACCTTGGGTAAGACAGGTCTTCAAAAAATAGGATATTTTTGTGATGTATCCTCTATTCCCTGTGTATCGATCGATTTTGGATGTTTGTAAGTGCTTTTGTGTGTGTAATGAGGATATCCTTTTGAGTGTCCAGCTTGTCTTCGAGGCCTCTTGTTCTTGTTTAGATCACGTTAAAAGTATAAGAAAGAGAGGTCTTGGGGCGACCGTTGGGGGGTGACCCAACGGCCCTCCAATGCTTAAGTCAGTGATCATAATTCAAGTGAATATGATTTAAATGGATGTAAAAAATACAAATGAAGAATGAAAGAATGTTTAGAAGTGATACAACTTTAAGTGGACTGCGTTCCAACTTTGAGGGATAGGTTGTCCGTCTTTTGTTTCCAATCAATATGCTCCTTGTCCGACGACATCTTTGATGAGGTAGGGTCCTTCCCATTGGGGTGCCAATTTTCCGTCAGTTGGGTCTCTGGTGTTTTGGAACGTTTTCCTTAGGACCCAGTCTTCTAACTTGAAGACTTTAGTTCGGACGTTCTTGTTGTAGCTCCGGGCAACTTGTTGTTGGTATTGGACCATTCGGATTCTGGCTTTCTCTTTGGTCTCGTTGATAGTGTCGAGGTTGTGAGCTAACTCGACGTCGTTTTATTCTGGAGTTTGGAGCCCATATCTGGCAGTTGGGACGAGTAACTCAGTGGGGATGACTGACTCGCTTCCATATACCAAAGAGAAAGGGCTCTGCCCTGTTGCATTTTTTGGCGTCATCCTGTCGGACCAGAATATCAAAGGGAGTTTGTCGGCCCATTTGCCTTTTGCCCCTGTAAGGCGTTTCTTGAGATTATTGATGATGATTTTGTTGTTGGATTCTACTTGACCATTAGATTGTGGGTATCTTGGTGTGGACGAACTAATGTGATGTTCCACTGTTTACAAAAGGATTGCGTCTTGCTACCGATGAATTGGGAGCCATTGTCGCATACAATTTCTGAAGGGACGCCAAATCTGCATAGAATGTTACGTTTGATGAATGAGATGACGTGTTTTTATTTTACCTCTCGATATGCTTCGGCTTCTATCCATTTAGAAAAATAGTCAGTCATGGCTAGGAAGAAGAAGCATTGTCCTGACGCCGGTGGCAGTTTTCCGATGATGTCCATTCCCCATCGCATGAAGGGCCAGGGAGCTAGGGTCGGATGGAGCATCTCGGATGGCTGATGTGTGATAGGTGCGTGTCGTTGGCAGGCGTCACACTTTTTGACATAGTACGTCGCGTCTTGTTCATTGTGGACCAGTAGTAGCCTATCCTAAAAGCTTTGCCGGATAGGCTACGTCCTCCAGTAAGATTTCCACATTCCCCGTCGTGTAGAGATTGTAAGACGCGATGTACCTCCGTTGTTTTGAGACAGCGTAGGTATAGGCATGTGATAGATTGTTTGAACAGAATATTATCTTTTAAATCAAAGGTTACGGCTTGTACCTTGAGTCTTTTAGCTTATGCTTTGTCTGACGGGAGTGTTCCGTCCCCGAGCCATTTGATGTAGGGGGTGGTCCAATCATCTTGGTTGCCTACCAAATCTTCTTCTATGTGGTCGTCTACTTCTGCTGAGACGACTGCTTCTAGGGGTAATTCGTCCATCGTCTGAATGTCGTCTACATTGAGTGCTTTGAAGATCTTGGGGACGGCTGGTGTGGTGATATGTGCTAAGGGAATGTTGTAGAAGTCGCTGGGATGTAGGACCGAACCGAGATTTGCTAGGGAATCGGCTTGTGTGTTGAGGTCGTGTAGGACTTGTCGGATAGTGAAGTTCTAGAATTTGTTTGTCAACTTTTTGACGATGTCTAGATATGCCATCATTTTGTCGTCTTTGATAGCGTATGAACCTTGTACCTGGTTAGCAATTAGGAGAGAGTCGCATGTTACCTCTATGCTTAGAATTGCGAGGTCGTGTGCAAGTGTTAATCCGAATACGAGGGCTTTATATTCTGCTTCATTGTTGGTCGCGTCCCATTCACATCTCACAGCTTGGGCTATATGGTCCCCTTGTGGCAATTTTAGCACAACACCTAGGCCGACTCCTCTTACGTTTGACGCTCCATCTGTATGGAGTTGCCACGTGCCTTTGTCTTCTTCGACTTTTAGCTGTTCGACTTCCCTTGCGGCTTCTTGTTCTAGAGTCGGGCTGAAATCAGCCACAAAGTCGGCTAAAGCTTGAGATTTGATTGTTGTCCTTGGTTTGTATTCGATATCGAATCCGCTGAGGTGTATGGCCCACTTGGCCATTCGTCCTGTAAATTCTGGTTTCCTCATGACTGCTTTCATGGGATGGTTAGTTCTCACAACAATAGTATGTGATTCGAAATAGGGTCGTAACTTATTTGAAGCCATAACCAATGCCAAGACTAATTTTTCAAGTGATGTATACCTGGTCTCCGCGGGAAGTAAGGAGCGACTTATATAGTAGACTGGTGATTGTTTACCATCTTCTTCTCTTATTAGGACTGCACTGACGGCTGATTCGGATACAGCTAGGTATAATGGTAGTGACTCGTCGTGATGTGACTACGTCGCATCATGAACAAGACTCAAGCCATTCAAGCCATGAAGACTCAAGCGCCGACGCCGCCACGCCTAGGGCATCCGAGCTAGGGCATGGAAGTTGGCCCGGAAATTCTCACAACCCTCCAAGCCATCTTTTGGGGGATGATCCCACTGGCCCTCTAGGAGATATGGAGCACAAGAATGCCTATGAAATTGGCGTGGAAGCAAGGAAGTGCCGCACACCTATGGTAGGCACAAGGGAGGCCGGCACTCGGGTCCTTCCGGGTCGAATCACTCGGGCTCGGGCTCGAGCCTTACAAGAGGGACTCCAAGCTGGCTTGATGACCATGGGATCTCCGAGCCTAGTGGAAGAGAAGGCCATGTGTGCTTTGGTGCAACAACCGGACCAAGGCGCAAGGATTCCTTAAGCCATGTGGGGCTTGTTTTGAAGAGGCATTCAATGCCTAATTTGTGTGGGTCTTCATGACATTTTCTACCTTAGTTATTGGCTATGTGATGGTTAAACTCGAGCATTAGGGGTTGGGTTTATAAGGGGGTAGCCGGCCCTTGTTTTCATTATGCAAAACTTGAACCAAAACCTTGTCTTTTTCACTCTCTTTTTCAATGGAGTTTCTGCAGCCTTTTAGGGTTTAATTTCATCATCTAGATAGCTTGAAAACCCAGGTTGTGAGTCATATCAACCTTCGTGCAAGGCCTCCTTTGGTGCGTCATATCCAAGGCGAGTTCTTCACTAGTCCTTACAAGGTGCGGTGCGTCATATCCAACCCTTGTAAGTCCATATCCCTTCGACTTTTACCCTATCTCTCTGCCTCAAATCTTGCCCTCAAAACCACCCTTGAATCACCCCAAGATCATACAAAGAACCAGCCCAAGACGTGCTTCCAATCTGCCCTCAAACTTCCTCTCGCCGGAGCCAAGTTCCTTGCGGAAACCATCTGCGACACCTCAGTAGATTCGCTATATCTTCTGATTCCTAGATCGGTTCACTCTCAAATTTTGAGGATTTTATCTAGACTTCTGGATCTACCACTGAGATTTGGAATCGCTCAATGCGGAGCCCGGAACAGATAGAACCATCCATCTGAAGACAGAAGATTTCCCTTGCCGGCTTGGTGTTGTCTCGCCTAATTCCGTTGCCTCTTGTGGACTTCCTCGCACCGAAGGCTTCATCCCGATCCTCACGCATCATGTGGTATCAGAGCCACGCGAGGTATGTCCTAAACTTGGCTTAGAATTTCAAGTTACAATAGTGCAAGTGAAGTTCTAGCCGAATTGTTGTTGGCCTTGTTGTCCATGCGTATTGTGTCTTGTTCTTGGACATTTTTCTGCAAATTTTTGGGTTCGATTTCTGCATATTTCTGAGTGGAGATGAAGGGTTAATGCAGCCATAAAATATTAGGAGTTGTGGTTTGATGAAAGGTCTTGTGCATTGAATTGTTCGGTTTCCTTGTGCACTTTCACTTGCCCGAATTTAGTGCATTTGTGACTGACCTTTGGCTGCTTTAAAACACATTAAAACAGAACATTTTGAGCCCATAAACCGAGCCTTGTATCCCCTAGACCACCCTTGCATTTTATGCAATCTTGACTAGTAATGCTTGCCTAGTCTTGTGTTTAGGATACGGGAACGGTTGCCTTGGTTGATTCTCTTTGTTTTGTTTTGTTTCATGCTCATTGTGACTTGCCTTTGCTTGTCTCTACTTGTTTTAAAAAAAAAAAAAACAAGAAAAACCCGGTCTAAACAGGAGAGACCATAGAAAAAAGTGAGCTCATTCGGCTTGTTGTTTGCTCTTGAAAAAAGAAGGTGCTCAAGAAAAACCCGGCCTAAATAGGAGAGGCCATAGAAATAAGTGAGCCAACCTAAGAGCCAATTCAGTTTTTTTTAAGTGAAAAAGAGTTTTCAAAATCAAGTGCGTACTTAGTAGCTTCCTAGACATAGGTCCGGGCAAGCTAGCTAGTCTTTGTTCGCCTAGCCAAACCCTTTCCTAGCCGTGACCTACATTCACTTGCATCTTGTTGTGATTTGAGTTTTAGGTCAGTTTTAGGGCTATCTTGTTTGGCTTGGTATACTATATCTTGCTTGGTTTTGTGTTGTTGCTTTTGGTGCTTGGTTGTTTGCTTTGTCTAGGATGGTGGACGATCACCGAGCCGGGAAGGACCTTGACACATCTACACAAGGGCGTGTATCTCCACCCCCGGAAGTGACCTTGCAAGACATTCAACAAGTCTTGCTCGGCAATCAACAAGCCTTGCTAGCTATTAATGCACGGCTGGAAAGTGTGGAGCGCAAACAAGAGGATACCGCTGAGCAATTGCAACAATTGAGTGTTAACCGTCCTCCAAGCCATGGCCATGTTGTGCCACCAGTTTCAAGAGAATTCATTGGGTCCGCGACTAATAATGTGGACCATGTGCAAGTCCGGGAGGACGCGTCCTCTTCTCATGCGCCGAGAGTGTCTTTGGCACCACAAGGAGGATATGCGGCATACGAAGCGCCACCATTTATAGCAACCTCGGGGGTAAGTATGTTCAATGAGTTTGCTTCATTTCCTAATAATATCCCTATTGGTGCTACTAACCTTCCAGGTTATGGATTTGGAGGCTATGACTCATATGGGCAATCTCAAGTTACACCTATGCCCACCGCCAATCTTTTCCCTCCACAAATGGCGATGAGGGGACCTCAAGCCCGTGCACATATGCGGCCTCCAATGCCTCCCCAACGACATGTTCCCCCGGCCTATCATGAAGAAAGACCACAAGGAAGGGAGCAACACCATGGTGTTAAGCTCCATGTGCAACCATTTGCAGGATCTTCCAACGGGGATGAATGCTTGGATTGGATGGCCAAAACTGAATCCATGAGAGTTCAGCCAAAGGTTCAAGCTTCCTATGTTGAGTTTTCAAGGCTAGCTGAAGTGAGGCAAGTCGCTCCACCCACACCTATGGTTCCTAGGAGTCCTTGTGTTGAACCCTTGCAAGTTGTGAAGTCATCCTTTAGTGATGGGGAGTTGAAGGAAGAACCTCCACTTATAGCCGAATCATGTCAGCCTTCTTTGCTCATTGAAGATGAGCTAAAGCCAAAAGAAAAGGAGGAGGAAGTTGAAGAACCATCTCTTTTATCTACGAAAGGCAAACGTCCACCCATCATTGCCCGTAGTTCACTCAACTCTTTGGGTACTCCATGGATGGATGCAACATCTATGGTTCCTTCATGTTTGCCGTTCCTATTCCAAGAAGAGGTTAACGACAAGGATGATAAGCCTTCTGAACTCAAGAACACTTGTGACCATGAGAAGAACGATGTGCATTCCAAGGCTCATTGTAGGGGAGTATCACTTGACTCTACTCAGTTTATTTTTTTCCCTTTGCATCAAACTGAATTCTTTTCAAGGGTTAGAGAATCCCTAGTTCATGAATATGTTTTTGTAGGTGAAACTAGATATTCATGCATACACCATAGTTCTCTTGGTCAAATCATGACTTGTTGGATGCCTTTAGTTCTTGATAATCATGTGTACAAGTCCTTGCCTTTGTGCCATCCAGTTACTTCAAGTAGAACTAGGCATTCATGCGTGCATCATTGTTCTCATTCACAATTCTTGTTGCATGAGAAAAATTTTGTACTATGCTTTGCATTTGTTGCCAAGTATGTCATATGAATTTCATGTTCTATACTTAAGCATATCTTTAGGTTGAAATTGGGCAACACTTGTACATGGAAATTCCTCCGTGGGCATTCACTAGATCTAAAGATGTGTACGTACACATGTCCTTCATTCTCTAAGAACTTCTTGGTCCCTCACTTCCTTGTTTTTCTTTATGCAGTTTTGTGTACTCTAAACCTATTTCTTGAAGTGCACTCAGATTCGAGGACGAATCCTTTTGAAGGAGGGGAGGATGATGTGACTACGTCGCATCATGAACAAGACTCAAGCCATTCAAGCCATGAAGACTCAAGCGCCAACGCCGCCACGCCTAGGGCATCCGAGCTAGGGCATGGAAGTTGGCCCGACAATTCTCACAACCCTCCGAGCCATCTTTTGGGGGATGATCCCACTGGCCCTCTAGGAGATATGGAGCACAAGAATGCCTATGAAATTGGCGTGGAAGCAAGGAAGTGCCGCACACCTATGGTAGGCACAAGGGAGGCCGGCACTCGGGTCCTTCCGGGTCGAATCACTCGGGCTCGGGCTCGAGCCTTGCAAGAGGGACTCCAAGCTGGCTTGATGACCATGGGATCTCCGAGCCTAGTGGAAGAGAAGGCCATGTGTGCTTTGGTGCAACAACCGGACCAAGGCGCAAGGATTCCTTAAGCCATGTGGGGCTTGTTTTGAAGAGGCATTCAATGCCTAATTTGTGTGGGTCTTCATGACATTTTCTACCTTAGTTATTGGCTATGTGATGGTTAAACTCGAGCATTAGGGGTTGGGTTTATAAGGGGGTAGCCGGCCCTTGTTTTCATTATGCAAAACTTGAACCAAAACCTTGTCTTTTTCACTCTCTTTTTCAATGGAGTTTCTGCAGCCTTTTAGGGTTTAATTTCATCATCTAGATAGCTTGAAAACCCAGGTTGTGAGTCATATCAACCTTCGTGCAAGGCCTCCTTTGGTGCGTCATATCCAAGGCGAGTTCTTCACTAGTTCTTACAAGGTGCGGTGCGTCATATCCAACCCTTGTAAGTCCATATCCCTTAGACTTTTACCCTATCTCTCCGCCTCAAATCTTGCCCTGAAAACCACCCTTGAATCACCCCAAGATCATACAAAGAACCAGCCCAAGACGTGCTTCCAATCTGCCCTCAAACTTCCTCTCGCCGGAGCCAAGTTCCTTGCGGAAACCATCTGCGACACCTCAGTATATTCGCTATATCTTATGATTCCTAGATCGGTTCACTCTCAAATTTTGAGGCTTTCATCTAGACTTCCGGATCTACCACTGGGATTTGGAATCGCTCAATTCGGAGCCCGGAACAGAGAGAACCATCCATCTGAAGACAGAAGATTTCCCTTGCCGGCTTGGTGTTGTCTCGCCTAATTCCGTTGCCTCTTGTGGACTTCCTCGCACCGAAGGCTTCATCCCGATCCTCACGCATCACGTCGTCTATTGGTTTAGCCAATAGGAGTGGGCTCACCAGATACGTTTTTAGGTCTTGGAAGGCTTGTTCGTGTGCGGCTGTCCAGTCGAATGATTTGTTCTTCTTCAAGGCTTCGTAGAAGAGCTTGCATTTATCCGATGACTTGGATATGAATCTGTTTAGCGCCTCTATTCATCCTGTTAGTTTTTGGACGTCCTTGACGCATCGAGGGGACCTAAGGTTGACAATGGCCTTGATCTGGTCGGGACTAGCTTCTATCCCTCTTTGAGTGACCATGTATCCTAAAACTTTTCCTTGGCTTGTTATGAAAGCATTTTTTCTTGATCTTCAGGGTCCATGAGGATATGGTTGTATCCACTGAACGCATCCATGAATGTCAGCATTTCGTCCGGCAGTCGCGTCAACCATGGCGTCGATATGTGGCAGTGGGAAGGAGTCTTTTGGGCAGGCCTTGTTTAAGTTTGTGAAGTCGATGCATACTCTCCATTTCGCGTTCTTCTTCTGAACTACCACGACGTTTGCTAACCAGTCGGGGTACTTGAGTTCTCTTATTTTGCCTGTCTCAAGTAAATTTTTCACCTCGTCGTCTACAATTTTGTTGCGTTCTAGCGCGAATTTCCTCCTTTTTTGCTTGACTGAGGGGTATGTGGGATCTATATTCAATTTGTGAGTAATAATATCTGGAGAGATCCCCACCATGTCTTCGTGTGACCAAGAAAAACAGTCAGAGTTGGATCATAAAAAAGAAATTAAATCTGCTCGGGTTGAATCGTTTAGATCCGATCCGACCCTTACCGTCCGTGTTGGCTTTGAAGGATCCAACGTGGTCGAGTCGTTCCATTTCTGGTTCGACGTATCGTGTGGTTCCTTCGTCGTGTTGTGATTGCTATGCGGAAGATTTATCGAATGCCCCTTTCATTGAAGTGAAATGTCATTCCTTGGCGGCCTACTGGTCGCCTTTTATTTCCTGTACCCCCCACTTAGTAGGAAATTTTATTGTCTGGTGGTAAGTGAAAGGTACAACTTTCATGGCGTGGATCCAGGGTCTACCAAGGATCGCATTGTAGGGAGATGGGCAGTCGAGTATTAAGAATTTTACCTGTTGGTTGACTCCACCAGCGTACGTTGTTAACACGATTTCGCCTTGGGTATACTTGACTTCCCCACTGAATCCGACCAGTGGGGTAGAGTTTCTGGTTAAATTGTCCTCGCTTAAACCCATACCCTTTAAGGCATCTAGTGTCAACAAGTTGGTAGAGCTACCTGTGTCGATTAGAACACGACGGATAAGGCAATTGCTAATTGAAAGTGAGATTACCAAACCGTCATGATGATCGCCTAACTCTTGAGCCTCTGAATCGTCGAAGGTGATGATTGGAGCGTCGAAGATCTGTAAATGTCTTGTCTCTGTCTGAATTGGTTTGTTGCCTTTGCTTTCTCGAGCGTGTCTTTTGGCGGCCGAATATGTGTTTCCACATACGTCCAACCCTCTTGAAATGGTGTTGACAATTTTAGTAGGAACCGGAGAGGATGGTTTGTTGGATGTTACCTGATCCCTTCGATCGAGGGTCGCTTTGGCCCTATCTGAGATGACGTCGCATAATAGCCCCTGTGCGAGGAGTCTTGCGACCTCTTTACGAAGGGATATGCATTCGTCTGTCGAGTGTCCGTGGTCTCCGTGGAACTCGCACCATCGGTTCATGTGCTTCTTGACGTCGGGTTTATCATTTTTCCGAGGCCATCTTACCTCCTTCCCATATTTGTCGAAACTCTTTACGAGTTACGATATGGAGATGTTGAAGTGGTAAGAGTGGAGCTTCAGAGGGAGAGCGGGTTTGTTTCGCCAATCTTGATTCCTGTCATAAGAGTTGTTTACCTGACCGTGATCATTTCGTCCCTTAGGATATGGCTGGGGTCGTCGATCGCGTCGATAATCTGAGGATGCTTTTCGATCGACTCGATCTGGACTCTTGTTTGCTTTGGAGGGTTCCTCGTCTTTTTCGAGTCTGACATGTTCCATGGTTTTGGCTTGAACGTCTTCAAAGCTTCGGCATGGATATTTGGTCAGTTCGCGGTAGAGTTCACTACCTCTGACCAGGCCCCGGCGAAATGCTTCGATTGATGTTGGAATGTCACGGTGTGGGATCGCGACCTTCTCTTTGTTGTACCTGTTAAGATAATCCCTTAGAGGTTCGCCATACCTTTGCACGATCCTATACAGATCGCTTGATTGCTTTTCCAATCGTCGACTGCTAGCGAATTGGATTTTGAACGAATTGATCAAGTCGGCGAAGGAAGCGATGGAACCCTATGGTAAATGCATAAGCCAAGTTAGTGCAGGTCCCGCGAGGGTTGTGCCAAAGCTTTTGCACATGACTGCCTCATGGTTCCCTCTTGGGATCGAAATAATCATTAATTTTTGCTTGTAAATTGAAACATGGTCGTCGGGGTCCCCGGTCCCGTCATAATTAGGCATGTTGGGGACATGGAATTTCTTAGGGATCTCGACGCGAGCAATCGCTTCTGCGAAAGGCGAATCTTCATATCCGTCGATTGCCTCTTTCTCGATCGGTTGAGGAACTCCCAGAATTCATGCGATACGATCGTCCAGGGTCTTCATGTGTTCGCTGATAGCTTGTTGTATGAGGGTTTGGAGGTCGGCTGGAGCCGTTACCTGTGGAAGGGTCGCTCGAGCCTCTGGAGGCTTGGCTACAGAGCTTGGCACGTTTGTCGTAGTGAAAGTGATTAGAGGAGTTTGAAACATACCAGAAGGTAGGGAGGCATTAGTTGCCGTCGTAGGAGTTACGTCTATCTCGTCTAGATTGAGTCGAGTAGACAATCCTTCTGTGTTGACCACACACCTTGGGCCTCCAAGGATCGATGCGGCCGAATGTATCTGCGATTTCAACAATTCGTTCTCACGAGTTAGTCGAGCAATTTCTAATTCAGATTGAGTACTTAGCGTTTCTGTTCTGGCACGTTGTTGGGCCAGTTCTTCTTGGAGGACATTCATGGCTTTCGCGAGCTCTTGAATTTGTGAGTTCGCGATCGGCTGGTTACTGGCGTCCTCTACTTGGTTCGCGACTAGGGCATCGCCTTGAGCTTGGTCTTCGATGAGGATTGCTGGATTTCCGATCTCGGCCATGATGGGATGAATGTCGGATTTGATGGTTGGATCGATTGATTGACTAGATGCCCCACGGTGGGCGCCAAATTGTTTTGGGGCGAAAAGATTGAACCGACCTGGATCGCCTTAAGAAGGGCAACTAGGCAATTACAGAATTAATTATATCTGAATGATCCAAATCAAGCGAAGGATTAAATGAAATAAGATTAAACAGACACAAAAGTAAGCTTATCTCCCTTGAACGAGAGATTGGTCGAATCGGACAATCTAAACGTCGGTCGCTTCAAAGTTGCAATAAAGGATCAAACTTAGAGAATAATCGTCACAGAGATAGAAAGTTGTAAATGGTAGCTGGTAATGTTGATAATGATCATGTATCCTTCTCAAACTCATTAATCGGATACTTATACATAAATTACAAGATCGTTCTAAACTAGCCGTTGTCTTCCGGATTTTGTGGGAACCGTCGAACAGACTTCCGAGATCCTCGCCAACGTCTCCCTTCTTTGGATCGACTCTGCTTTGCTCTAGCCGAGTTGGTTAGCGTCATCTTCTGAGTCCATGGGCCAATCAATTTGGGCTTCGAAATTCCTAGACCCAACACATATCAATGTAGGGATAATGAAAATCACACCCACACAAATGAATATCACATGCATGGCCAAGGAAATAAATCATTATTATATATTGCATATCATAATAGGATACCTGAATATCATGCATAGGGAAGAGAACTGATATTTTAATAAGCACACAATGAACATAGGTATTGCACAAAATATGATCGCGGGTCGCCTCCGCGGAAGCACACGGAGGCGACCCGCGAAGCTTTTTCGAGTTTTCTTATTTTTTATTATTTTCCGATTTTTGTTCTTATATATTTCGATACTTTAGTTTTATTTCCTTTTAGATGAGGTTTGTGATCTTGGGCTTTAGGTTAAGTCTATTTAACCTAAATTTCATAGCCTCCATTCATTCATCTTGGTATCATCGACATTCGCTATTACGTACTATTTTCCATTCAGTATTATTTTCTTTCGAAGACTATGAGGAGCTAAGCACCTTTGCTTAGTCCGACAATTGAAGCCTAAGTTTGAATTTGATTGTGAGGTTATTCATTTCATTTATCCTTGAATGTTATTAATTCTTTTGTGCTTCATCCAATTGAGTTATATTGATTTCTCTAGATTAGCTACCTAGTTTTATCGATATTATTCATACTGCAGGATTAGGATCTTGAATAGTATTGGTTGGATCTAACTCATCAGTTGTTGTGATTATCATTAATAATATTAGTTTCCCTAGCCTGACAACCTAGTTGAGATTAGTATTATCTATAGTGTTAGTTACCTATTTCTGGTCAACTTGTTGAGATCAATATTATTCATCCCTAATTCAGAAGTAGCAACCATGATTTACTGGAACGAGTTGTGAATGTTTATTGTGAAGAGAATTAATTACATTTCAAGTACTGACGAGTTGTTAAGTATTGCATGAGCCTATCTATTCCTGAGCTTATTCTGCTGTTAGATTTATCTTGACAGTTTCTTGATTGGTTTAATAGTTAGGATTACCAGGCCGAGTTGGACTGATAACTATTTCAGAACAGGGATTAGGACATTCATGAGGTTTGAGGACTAGGAATAATTAATGATCAATCAACCAAACTGAAGGTGGATATTTATTTGGCTAAGTGTTTTTTCCCCTTAATTGAATACAAACTCTTTGCTTTGTTTGTTTTGTTTACTTGTTTGACAACAATCAACCAAAACCCCCCTTGTTACTTTGCATGCTAATCAACACAAAGATAAAACAACTCCTCCATGTGGGATTCGACCCTGCTTACCCAGACTACTAGTTTAGGTTTGTTAGGATTTATTTTGACCACGTAACACGACTAAAGCCTGTCTGTCAAACTGGCGTCGTTGCCGGGGAGGCAAGTTTTAATTTTTCTTGGTGTTTGTTTGTGTGTCAACTTTTCGTGTAGACCTATCTTACGGTCCACACCCGCGCTACTGATTTTGTTTCTTTTTTTTGATTTTGATACAGAGATGGAGAGATCTCCCCCATATTCCTACGCATTTACTCCAGAGAAGGGATATCACCCAACTTCAAGTTCAGCAAGGCCAGTTAAGCCTTGCAGAATCTGTCATGATCCTCTGCATCCCACTGACGAATGCCCAAGACTTCCTGAATATGCAGCTGCAGTAAACGATGCAAGAGGTTTTGATCCGCAGAGGCCGAGATATGAACCGGACCCAAGCACCTACAACTCAGGGTGGAGGGATCACAAAAATCCGAGATACGGGAACCATCAATACCCTCCATATGGCCCCGACTACCAGGAGTCTTACCCGGGGCCACAGGATTTCTATCAGCAGGGCACCCCGCAACAGTACAGCCAGCCATATGCACATAGATTCCAAGATCAAAATGCAAGCTCGCCTATGCCCGGTGCTGACATACTCAACACTATCATGCAGAGCATAGCGACCATGGCTAGCACTGTGACCTCGATGGGGGCAAAAATTGAAACAGTGGTCCAACATCAACACGAGACGAATTCTAGTATTCAGACCTTGGAGAATCAGTTTGGACAAGTCATCGCTCAAGTGTTGAGCAAGTTGGAGGCCAGGGAGTCCAGGAAAATACCATCTCCAATGGCAGTGATCCAACGGGAGAGCGTATGTGCCATGACGCTAAGGAGCGAAGCTGAGGTGGAGGCCAGTCGAGCACGAGAGAGAGAGAGAGAGAGAGATCCGTGACCACGGAAACGACGGTCGCGACCGCGGTTTGCTTTTAAAGGAGCTAGGCCTTCCAGACGATATCTACGACCGCGAGGTGCTCCCTGAGAAGATATGCCCTGGGAACTGGAGGAATTCAGCAACCACGAGGACGAGAGCCGCGACCGCGGCGTGACTACTGGCGAGGAGGGCGAAATCGGCGACAATCCACGACCGCGGCAGGACACCCGCGACCGTGGAAAAATCACGAAGGAACAAGAGCACCAGGTCGAGAACAATCCGCGACCGCGGCATGAAATCCGCGACCGCGGAAAAAGAGCCGAAGACAGCGACCAGGTCGACGATTTTCCGCGACCGCGGTCACCAATCCGCAACCGCAGAAATACTCCAGGCGCGCCTCTTCGCCCCAATGTCCCCTATGACGACTATGTGTGCCCCTACTTCCCTCCGCTCGGATCAGAAAAGCCTCCCGTACCGTTTCCTGAAGCTCTGAAGGACACTAGAAAGGTGGAAAACGACAAGGATTTATTTGAAACCTTTAGTTACTGCGAGGTAAACATTCCTTTGCTCAAACTAGCAAATAGCATCCCTCGCTGCAAGGAATTTTTAAAGGCGCTGTGCAAGATCAAGAAAAAGAAACCGAAGGGGAAGCACAAGAAAGAAACTGGGAGTAAAAGGGCAACTTTCTCCACGCTGGATACGGGGCAGGACAATCATGCAGCCCCTGAGATGTTGGGTAGGCCATTTTTGAAGATGGCAAGCGCAATCATGGATGTAAACAGCAGTCCACCCATCATGAAGTGTAGGGGACTAGGGGTAAAGCTCAACATAGATCATACAAAGAGGCATCCCCCTGATATTGACCCCAGGAGTTCAGTTGCTATGGGCAACCCAAGTTGAGGTGGATGAGTAGTATGTCGAGCCATGACAATAACTAAGGCGCTATCCGGGAGGCAACCCGAGGTATGTATTTCTTTCCTTGTCTTTTCAATTCATGTTTTTATTTGCATTTGTGTTAGTGTGCTTTTGCTTTTGTTTTTGTTTTGTTTGTAAACTAACCTGCAGGGAGGAGGCCCAAACCTTATTGAAGAAGGTGTTTCCCACACCAATTGTAAGTCCTCCTATTGCCCTGCCCGAAAAAAAAAAAAGTTCTACCGAAGGCCAGCTGTCCGAGTTACCCATGAAGAGAAGGTGCGCATCATGTTGTCAAGGAGGAGACATTAGCCCTACACATTATTTGACAACGATGATGGCCCTACAATTGACAACTGAGGAGGAGGAACACTAGAGCCCACACCACGATCATACTCGGGCTCTACCATGTGTTCGTTGAAGGCCGTGCAACCCCGACTTACTTGTTATACCACTATTCACCAAAGTGGGTTCCTTTTTGTTGCACGGTAGGGGAAATTTTAGGAGTTGATCGTGAAGATGCCCGTACAACACCAGAGACATGTGCTTCTACTGTTTTACCGCTAGCAACAACTTTAGCGTCCAAGCCAGCTCGGCGACGTTTGTGAGTTATTTTTTTGCCTTTCCTTGTGCTTCTATTCTTTTTGTCTTTCATTACATTGAGGACAATGCAATGTTTAAGCATGGGGGAGGGTTTTATACTTGCTATGTCATTGAGGAGAAAAACGAATAATAAAGAAAAAAGCCAAAAATTGAAAAAAGGCAAAAACTAGAAATCCTGGGATAAGTCGAAAACCCGAAAGGGTGGCTTAGGTAATAAGCAGGTGGCTTGGACCAGCATTAGGCTGGGGTAATAATTGGTCAACAGTGATATGAGTATATATATGAGCCCATCTATTGAAAAATGAAATGAGTGGCTTGGTGAAAACCCGAAAGGACGCCTTGGCAAAATGAGTGAAAAGAAGAAGAGTGATTATTAGGATTCCTCATTGTACCTGACGTGGCGACATAAGAAGAGGTGATATAAGGAGGATTCGGGTAGGTCACTCTGGGAGGTATAAGAAGATAGATGAGAGACTAGGATTAGATTATTATTCACTCTATGGTGTTCGGGATAAGCTTGGGGGAAGTACTCTGCTTTCCTTTAAGCTTGGTTGGTGTTGTATTATGTGTGTGTTGTATTGTGCATATTGTGTTGGTGCTTTGGAGATTCATTGTTAGGTGCAATTCTTAGAGGAGATAATTTTTCTGTGCTTCCTGAGACCTTGGGGATTTGATTGGAGGAGTAGGTTTATTTTAGCTTACTCGAGGACGAGCAAGGTTTAAGCATGGGGGAGTTTGAACAACACTATTTTGTAGGGTTTAAGTAGGGATCGTTACCGGTGTTTAGGGTGCCATTTGTAGGGATTTAGAGCACAACTGTGGAATATGGAGTTGGAGAGAAGAAGTGTGGATATGGTGGTTTGGAGAAGCTTATTGAAGACATCCAGAAGACGAGGAGTAAACCACATGAGGAGACGAAGAAGGATAGAAGAAGAGCCACACAAATGAGCAAGGAAGGAGAAGATAAGGGCTGCCGCGACCAACCGCGATCAAGGACGAAGTCACGATGCAGCCATGGCGAAAGACGGAGCAAACGAGTGCCACTTCCGCGACCGCGGAAATCTGGCCGCTCCCGCGGAAAATTCCTGTGTTGTGCAAAGTCGAGAGCAGATTCCTATTTTCCGCGACCGCGGAAGCACATAGAGGCGACCCGCGAAGCTTTTCCGAGTTTTCTTATTTTTTTATTATTTTCCAATTTTTATTCTTTTATGTTTCGATACTTTAGTTTTATTTCCTTTTAGATGAGGTTTGTGATCTTGGGCTTTAGGTTAAGTCTATTTAACCTAAATTCCATAGCCTCCATTCATTCATCTTGGTATCATCGACATTCGCTATTACGTACTATTTTCCATTCAGTACTATTTTCTTTCGAAGACTCTGAGGAGCTAAGCACCTTTGCTTAGTCCGAAAATTGAAGCCTAAGTTTGAATTTGATTGTGAGGTTATTCCTTTCCTTTATCCTTGAATGTTATTAATTCTTTTGTGCTTCATCCAATTGAGTTATATTGATTTCTCTAGATTAGCTACCTAGTTTTATCGATATTATTCATAATGCATGATTAGGATCTTGAATAGTATTGGTTGGATCTAACTCATCAGTTGTTGTGATTATCATTATTAATATTAGTTTCTCTAGCCTGACAACCTAGTTGAGATTAGTATTATCTATAGTGTTAGTTACCTCTTTCTGGTCAACTTGTTGAGATCAATATTATTCATCCCTAATTCAGAAGTAGCAACCACGATTTACTGGAACGAGTTGTGAATGTTTATTGTGAAGAGAATTAATTGCATGTCAAGTACTGACGAGTTGTTAAGTATTGCATGAGCCTATCTATTGTTGATAGTTTCTTGATTGGTTTAATAGTTAGGGTTACCAGGCCGAGTTGGACTGGTAACTATTTCAGAACAGGGATTAGGACATTCATGAGGATTGAGGACTAGGAATAATTAATAATCAATCAACCAAACTGAAGGTGGATATTTGTTTGGCTAAGTGTTTTTTTCCCTTAATTGAATAGAAACTTTTTGCTTTGTTTGTTTTGTTTACTTGTTTGACAACAATCAACCAAAACCCCCCTTGTTACTTTGCATGCTAATCAACACAAAGATAAAACAACTCCTCTCTGTGGGATTCGACCCTGCTTACCCAGACTACTAGTTTAGGTTTGTTAGGATTTATTTTGACCAGGTAACACGACTAAAGCCTGTCTGTCACTACGCATGTTTACTCTACACCATATCTTGGTGCAAAGCAAGATCGTGCTAGTTGGACTTGGCGGGCTATATGTAAATCGAAACCACAAGGCATAATTGAGGATAGGTGGAGTGAAACTCTAGAACCATACCAGCCTGAAGAAGTACAAGAACTGATAGTCAATGATTTAATTGTAGATGATCTACGAGATCCAAGTGGAGTTATTGTTCTTGAAGATGATATGCCTGAATGTCTGATGCATATGTTTAAGCAAAAGGAATGACAAATTATGACATATTCGAGTTCAGAAGAAAAAAGTGCAACTATTGTTAATATTTATTTAGAAAACAACTGTGAAGAAGAAGATGATTATTAGAGTTTTGAATTTTTATATTATCCCATATATTATGTTCTTATATATTTATTTGCATTTTTTTACATTTTTCTTAACATATATATAACCTGACTATTATAATTGTTGGGATTAGGGAAAAGCATGAAATTTGTTCTCTTAGTGTAAATCCTTTGTTCTTCCACTTTGTATTTAAATATTCGACCGCTTGTGTCGCCTTCCCTCCCACGCATACCCGGCGAGTGATGGTGTTGAATCCCCTCTTCGGCAAGTGCTCCTGATGCACAATCTTATGATGAACCTGGTTGTTGGGAAGATTGCCTTCCATGGAAGCTATGTGAAGTACAGAGAAGAGAGTAAATAGAAGAGGAAAAAAGAGGAAAGGATAAGAGATAGAAGAATATGAGTAATTGGATTGTTCATGGATGAGTTATAGAGTTAACTCCATGAGGTCTTATAGGCTACGGTTATTCTATTATAACAACTAACAAAATGATTATGTTCACTAGCATAGGCCCTTATAATACCCCTCGATTATGTCACCTTGTCCTCAAGGTGTAAGTGCAAGGGTAGAAAATTGTTGAAGCAAGTGCGAGGCTGGTTCCCATGTAGCTTCTTCAAGTGGCAAGTTATTCCACTGGACTAGCCATTCTGAAACTGGATCCCCTGATGGTAAATACACAACACGCGAGTTCTAAATAGCCACCGGTGCAACCACCACATCTCAAGTGTTCGTGGTAAGAGGAAGATCATATGAAGGAAGAATACTAGGACCCACACGAGCTTTCTAATGAGAAACATGAATGACTGGATGAATCTTTGTAGAAGCAGGTAGTGCCAATCTATAAGCCATTGATCCAACTTTAGCCACTTAGAAAGGACCATAAAACTTTAAGCTCAACTTGAGATTGCGCATGATAGCCACCGAAGACTATACTAGGACCCACACGTGTTCATGCTTATTTTTTGGCAAATATTGAAGTCTTTTACAAATGAAAGAACACCTTGCTTCATAGCAAGCCAGAAAAATAATGCCTTTAACCTCTGATAGGTGCCGATAATCCCTGAGTGGCCACCCACTGTATCAAAATGCAATGCTTCCACAAGCTGCCTCATTAGAATAGGGTCAGAATAAATATACAACCTACCCTTGCATCTGAGCAAACCATTCTGAACATTGTAATCCAGGGGTGGATCCAAAAGGCACTTCACCAACAACTCCTTTGCACACTCATTAGATGTATAACTACCAACAACCTGTTTAATCCACTGTGGCTCCACAACTGTAAGCACTGAACACAAAAAAGAAGTATCAAATCTCCTAGATAAGGCATATGCAATAGTTTTTTCTTTGCCTTTCTTGTAAGAGATAGAATCGGAAAGTCCAAGAAATTTCCTTACTGCCTTTTTCTGCAAATGAGTAGTGAGTTGTTGTTCCAAGTGGTACTTCAAACCTTGATGATTTGTGTATAAATAGAAGTGAGATGGCTCCAAGTAGTGTCCCCACTTGTCTACAGCTAGAAGGATAGCAAGAAGTTCCTTCTCATAAGTAGAAAGGAGTAAAATGCCTTCTAGATAAGGCTTTACTAATGTAAGCAATGGGCCTACCTTGTTGTATCAACACAGCTCCCAAACCTTTATCACAAGCATCTATCTCTATCTCAAAAGAAATAGAGAAGTGAGGTAATCTTAGAATAGGTGTTAAGGTAAGCAACTCCTTATGTGTCTTGAAAGCACTTTCACTCTCTTGATTCCAAATGAATGCCTCGTTTTTTACCAACTCAGTCAATGGTCTACTAAGATTTCCATATCCTTAATGAATCTTCTGTAATACACTGTGAGGCCAAGAAACCCTCTAAGCTCCTTAACTGACATAGGTACATGCCATTCCAACATAGCAGTGATCTTAAAGAGGTCAGATGCTACTCCCTTGCCAGATATAATATGACCAAGATACTCAATCTGAGAATGAGCAAAAGCGTATTTGGACTATTTTGCAAAAATCTTATGTCGTCTCAATTTATCCAAAACCATTGACAAGTGCAAAACATGATGCTCCATATCCTTCTTATGCACCAGAATGTCATCAAAGAAAACCAGTACAAATTTCCTCAAAAAATGAGCATAAACCTCATTCATGAGAGACTGAAATGTAGTTGGCGCATTAGTTAAACCAAAGGGCATAACCTTGAATTATTAGTGCCCTTGGTGAGTCCTAAAGTCAGTTTTAGGTGTGGAGCCATTCTCACCTTGTGGTAGCAACTCCAGGTCCGGTTTTGAGAAGACAAAGGCTCCTTTCAATTCATTTAGCGATTTCTCAATATGTGGAATAGGGAACTTGTCCTTGATAGTAATATCATTCAATTGCCTATAATCTACACAGAACCTCCATGTGCCATCTTTTTTCTTCAGCAATAAGGTAGGAGAAGCAAAAGGACTATGGCTAGGTTTAATGGTGGTTGCTTTCAACATTTCTCTTACTTGCTTCTCTATTTCATTTTTTTTCGAGTATGGATATCTATGGCTTGGAGCACATTGGTAAAGTCTCAGGTTTCAATTGGATGTGGTGCTCATGCCCTCTAATAGGTGCTAATTCCCTTGGTTCTTCTAATACATCCTTAAACTGCAACAGAATCTCAACTATCTCTAATGGCAACACAATGTCATGCTCTATGTTGAAACATTGTGCTACTTGAGTAATCAACATGCGAATCCCTTTCTTCAACAACTTCTAGAACTTAGTACTACTCATCACCTGTAGTGATGCTGCTTCTTGAAGCCCTTGTAACTTTATTTTTTTTGGTTTCCTTTCACAAAAGACAATATGAGTTGCTTTAAATCAAAGGTAAATGGATTAAATTCTCTCAACCAATCCACCCCTAAAACCATATCACAACCTCCCAATTTAAGTATCCAGATGCCAAAGGAGAATATGATGGGAGCCCAACTCTACCTCAGCCCAAGCCCATAATTACTTATGTTAGGCGTTATAAGCAATAGTTATATTTTCCTTATTTATCATTAAGCATTAGTTATCTTTTCCTTATTTACTATTATCTTAATTCTATCTTAAGAATACAGTAGGTTATATAAGAATTGCAATCTATGTTTTGGAAGGCAGTTTATGAAATAAGAGTTATTTGGTAGTTGAATCTCTAATCAAAAGATTCATTGGTTGTTCGATCTCAAATCAAAAGATCAAAATCCCCAATATCGAGCCTTGAGGAATCAAGCCTCATCATCTGTTATCAGAGCAAGGTTTTCAATCCCACAAATTTTTTTTCCTTCAACCATGACGGTGAAGGAACTTGAAGAACGTTCGAACCAGCAGGAAGCTACCTTGACCGAGATTCAGAGGGTCTTGCAGCAGATTCTGCTTCGCCTGGACGCCCTCGAACACCCACCACTGCCGCCTCCCCAGGACAACCGTCCCCCGCAGCACCAACAACACATCCAAGGTCGTCCGATACGCCTTGATTTTCCCAGATTCGAAGGTACGGAACCAGAAAGTTGGCTTTTTCAGGCCGAGCAATTCTTTACTCTCAATCCCTTACCGCCGGAACAACGGGTAACGATGGCCTCCATCCACCTACGAGGTGACGCCATTGCCTGGTATAGATGGTTGCGCACTTCCCTGGGCGATGACCTGACATGGCGACAATTCTCCACAGCCTTATGCAAAAGATTCGGCTCCCGAAAAAATCTGGATCCCATGAGCGCTTTGTCTAAGCTCACCCAACAAGGGACGGTCTCCTCCTATATTACCGAATTCGAGACGATGATTAATCTGATCCACGGCCTCGACGATCCTCACCAGGTCAGTCTGTTCCTATCCGGCCTTCGTGCGGACATCCAAGCCGGGGTTCGACTTCTCAGTCCTACCGGACTGTCTCATGCTTTTGAATTAGCACTCTGCCAAGAAGACGCAATCACCGCCACAAAGGCCTTTGCAGGTTCCGCCACCAACCAGCGCATCAGCCGAGCATTCCAATCTCCCTCCCTCCCTAAGCCACTACTAGGGAATTCGGCATTACCTACGGGCGTCAAGCGCCTCACTTGGGCGGAACAGCAGAAACGTCGCGAAAAAGGCCTTTGCTTTAACTGCGATGAAACTTACAAACCGGGTCATCGTTGCGCTACTCAACAGCTGCTATTGATGGATGCCTATGCGGCTGATCAGGACCTCCCGGATGACGACATCGCCGACGACAATCTGCACATCTCCCTCCATGCCCTTACGGGTTCCGCTGGCTGCAGCACAATGCGCGCTCTTGCTCAGATCAAAAATACGGCGTTATCTGTACTCATCGATTCGGGGTCCACGCACAACTTCCTCAATCCACGTGTTGCGCGTACTTGCGGATTAGCAGTTCAGCCTAATTCTGGCCTTCAAGTTATGGTCGCGGACGGGGATTTTCTCTCTACTAAAGGCGCTTGTGTACAGATTCCGATTTTGCTTCAGGGGTTTGCTTTCACCTCAGATTTTTTGCTCTTAGATGTTCGCGGATGTGACATCGTTCTGGGTACTCAGTGGCTTCGCACCCTCGGCCGCGTCATGTTCGATTTCACTCAACTGGTTATGCAGTTTACTCATCAGGGCATCGTCCATACCATTATTGGCAATGGGTCACCATTAGTACGACTTATAGACGCCCCGTCCATGTCTCGTGCTATTCAAACCGAACGCCAGGTGCTCCTGCTCTCCTTAGAACCTCAAGTCCGCGGCGCAACCGACGATGAGTTCTATCTCCGACCCCGCCAAAAACCGATTCAGCAGCTGCTGTATCAATTCCGTGACGTCTTTGGCATACCATCCTCTCTTCCCCCTCAACGTCGCCATGACCACCACATTCCCCTACTTCCCGGTGCGGCACCGGTTAGCGTGCGACCCTACCGCTACCCGTACTTCCAGAAAGCGGAAATTGAAAAGGTAGTACAGGAACTGCAGGCGACTGGATTCATCCGCCCCAGTCACAGCCCCTTCTCGTCCCCTGTTTTACTTGTTCAAAAGAAGGATGGCTCCCTACGAATGTGTGTCGATTATCGAGCCCTTAATACCATCACCATCAAAGACCGCTTTCCGATCCCAGTGGTGGACGAACTGCTCGACGAACTACAGCGAGCGACTGTCTTTTCCAAACTGGATCTCCGTGCTGGATATCATCAAATCCGAGTTCACGAAGCCGACATCCCGAAGACAGCTTTCCGTACACATGATGGCCATTACGAGTTCCTGGTTATGCCTTTCGGGTTGTCGAACGCGCCATCCACCTTTCAGAGCCTGATGAATGACATCTTTTGACCACATCTGCGTAAGTTCGTATTGGTCTTCTTTGACGATATACTCGTCTACAGCAGCGACGAAGCCCAGCACGTACAGCACCTCACCACTGTTTTGCACACTCTGCGCCAACATCACCTGTTTGTCAAGGCTTCTAAGTGTTCCTTCGGCCAGACATCAGTCGCGTACTTGGGACATATCATTGATGCCTCAGGGGTATCCGTTGATCCGGATAAAATTATTGCTGTGTCCTCTTGGCCGACACCTACCACTTTGAAAGGCTTGCGCGGGTTCTTAGGACTCACCGGTTATTACCGCAAGTTCGTGAAGGATTACGGCACCATCAGCAGACCCTTGACCCAATTGTTAAAGAAAGACGCTTTCGCCTGGAGCACAGATGCGGCTACTGCCTTTGCTCAGCTTAAAACAGCCCTAACAACAACGCCAGTCCTCGCATTGCCGGATTTTGCTACTGAATTTTATATCGAAACCGACGCTTCAGGGTTCGGCATCGGGGCGGCACTAATGCAGAACGGGCGCCCCATCGCATACTTCAGCAAAGCACTATCGGGTACAAAGCTAAACCTTTCCATCTATGATAAAGAGATGCTCGCCGTCATCGCTGCTGTCCACAAATGGCGACCATACCTTGTGGGCCGACACTTCAAGATCTTTACCGACCACCGCACCTTGAAGTATTTCAATGCCCAAAGGCTCTCTTCTGCCGAACAGCAAAAGTGGGTCTCTAAACTGTTGGGGTATGATTACGAGATCTGTTTTCGGCCGGGAAAGCACAACCAATCGGCCGACGCTCTATCTCGCCTACCTCAGCCCGAACTTTCCGCTTTATCAGGGCCTATCATGAACAGCTTGACCGAGATTACGACGGAATGCCGCTCACACCCGTCCATGAAGTCCATTATCGCCAGCCTGCAGACAGATCCTTCGTCCAAACGATTCTTTACACTGCAGGACAACATCTTGCGGTATAAAGGGCGCATTGTGGTCGCCCCGGGCTCCTCCTGGTGTGCGCGCTTGCTAGAGGAATATCATGCCAGCCCCACAGCAGGTCATTCCGGGTTCCTGCGCACTTACAAGCGCTTACAAACCGGGTTTTACTGGCCAGGCATGAAGGCGGACATCAAGCACTTCGTGGCACATTGCGAAACTTGCCAACGCAACAAAGCTGAAGCAGTAGCACCTCCCGGACTGCTAAACCCACTGCCCATCCCGGAGGATGTATGGGTCGACATCTCCATGGACTTTATCGAAGGTTTGCCCCGCTCCAATCACAAAACCGTCATCTTAGTGGTGGTCGACCGGTTATCTAAGTATGGCCACTTTATCTCCCTCGCTCACCCTTATACTGCGAGTAAGGTGGCCGACGTCTTCGTCCGCGAGATTGTTCGCCTCCATGGACCCCCTCGTTCCATCGTTAGTGATCGGGACCCGATTTTCATTGGCAATTTTTGGGAGTCCTTCTTCGCGCTTCAGCAGACCAAACTCTGCCGCAGCTCAGCCTATCACCCTCAGTCCGACGGCCAGACCGAGGTGACCAACCGCACGTTGGAGTGTTATCTTCGCTGCTTCGCAGGTGATCGGCCGTCCTCTTGGGTCTCTTGTTTACCATGGGCCGAATGGTGGTACAATACGACTTACCACTCTACCATTAAAATGACACCTTTTGAAGCAATGTACAGCCGGCCTCCGCCTTCCATTTCTGCCTATGTCCCGGGTTCCACTGCAGTACATACCGTCGATGTCGCCCTGCGTAGTCGGGATCAGACATTGGCCTGCTTAAAAGCCAACATGGTGGCTGCGCAGGATCGTATGAAGAAATTGGCCGATTCTCATCGCACTGAGCGCACCTTCCAGCTTGGCGATTGGGTTTATTTACGCTTGCAGCCTTATCGCCAGCTTACCGCAGCTACCCAATCGTATGGTAAGCTTTCCCCGAAGTTTCACGGACCCTTCCAAATTCTGCAACGCATTGGTGAAGTAGCTTATAAGCTGGATTTACCACCGCGATGTCGCATTCACCCGGTGTTTCACGTCTCCTTGCTCAAGTCGTCATTAGGAGTTCGCAATCAGGTTTCGTCCACTTTCCCAGTTCAGCCAGACCGTGCGACATGGCTGCCCCTCCGCATTGTGGCCACACGCCCAGTTACGGGTACTACATCTCCTGAATGGTTAATCCAGTGGGAAGGGCATTCTGCAGACGAAGCTACTTGGGAACAGTCTGTCGACATTTTGGCGCGTTACCCATTCTTCAAGACTTGTGGACAAGCCTCATCTCAAGGGCGCGGGGATGATGGGAGCCCAACTCTACCTCAGCCCAAGCCCATAATTACTTATGTTAGGCGTTATAAGCAATAGTTATCTTTTCCTTATTTATCATTAAGCATTAGTTATCTTTTCCTTATTTACTATTATCTTAATTCTATCTTAAGAATACAGTAGGTTATATAAGAATTGCAATCTATGTTTTGGAAGGCAGTTTATGAAATAAGAGTTATTTGGTAGTTGAATCTCTAATCAAAAGATTCATTGGTTGTTCGATCTCAAATCAAAAGATCAAAATCCCCAATATCGAGCCTTGAGGAATCAAGCCTCATCAGAATATATGCCCTTACATTACCCACTCAAAATTTGCACAATTCTAATGACTTATCATCTTATTCCCATTTGCAACAGCTACAATCATAATTCCATACTCTTGAAGCTCAAAACCAGCTGCCTCATTAGCTACCCTAGGATCCAAAAAACTATGTGTACTGTCAATGTCCACCAAGATTGTTAAAGGTTTATTTCTGACTAAACCTTTGATCTTAATGGTGTTTAAAGGATTGCGACCTGTCAAGGCATGAACGTAGGCTTCAGGTTAATCCTCCACAAATTATATTCCTTCTCCTTCACCATATTCCACTTCTAGTCCTCCATAGATTGCATTCTGAGACTCCTCTAAATCAGTTTCCATCAAATTGTGCAAGGGCTGAGGCTTGCATCTATGGCCCATGAAATACTTGTCACCGCATTTATAGCATAGTCCAAGAGTTCTTCTATGCTCAACTAAGTTGTTGGTAGGGTTCTTTCAGGTTTTGTTGAGTGGAGTTGATTGGGAACTTTGGGAAAATTGGGAGTTGAAAACTGTGTTCTTGCAGTGTTATTAAACCGATAATTGGAATTAGGCCTCCAAGGATCTTTTCTCAATTTCACAATAGCCTGGACAACTCCTTGGTGTAGCCTTGCCTGCTCATATACATTAGCTAAAGAATTTGGCCTACTCAATACAGATTTGAGTTCTTCCTTTAGTCCACTAATTTAGATCTAGATAAATATGACTCAAGCAAAAAAGAGTTGTAGCCCATCATACAAGCTCTCAAGTCATCAAATTTATCAATATAATCCTCAATATCAGCAACTTGGCACAGCTTATTGAATTCTTCTACCACCTTAGAACCTTGTTTCTCCCCAAACCTGACACGGACAACATCATTGAACTCATCCCAATTGACATCAGGTTTATACATCAACAATCCCTGAGCCCACACATTGGGTCGATCATTCATATGCATCACAACAAACTCAACACGTTGTTGATTCATTCATGATACCAAATACCTTGATATATTTCTCACATTTACGCATCCAACTCCTAGGTTTCTTGCCATCGAAACTAGGAAATTCAAGTTTAGGCATTCAAGAATTACCTCCTCTAACGTTAGAACCCAAAGATGAAGTTCTTTCCAAAGATCCTTGATGAATTCCCCCTTGTGAAATGCTTGGCAATCTCACTTCTGGAATTGAAACCCATGGAATCCCATTGGCAATTGAGTTCTCATTCTTGGAATTGAATTCTCCGATGAAAAAGCTGGATTAGTTCCAAGATTGACTTCTCTGTTAGTGACAGAATGTTCATGAGCTCGCTCCCGGTTCATATTCCTCAACATCTCTAACAGAATTCTGGTGCAGATTTTCCATAGGAGCTCGGTTAATCTCCAATTATGATTGAAACTTCGTGACTTCAACACGATTGCTCTCCAATTGTAAACGAAATTCTTCAAAATTTTGGCTCGAAGAACTCATCCACTGGTGCTTCCTCTTTGTGTGTTGTTGAACGACTAGCTCCATATTCTTGAGGTTCTCCTCCATCGTTTTCATGTGCGTGCCGTCATCCATGTTCGACGAGGATAGACTGCTTTGATACCACTTATGATGTTACTGGCTGTTAGGATAGATCGGCTTCCATGGAAGCTATGTGAATTACATAAAAGAGAGTAAAGAGAATATGAAAAGAGAGGAAGGGATAAGAGATAGAAGAAGAGGAGTAATCGGATTGTTCATGGATGAGTTACAAAGTTAGCTCCATGAGCTCTTATAGGCTACGGTTATTTTGTTATAACAACTAACAAAATGATTATGTTCACTAGCATAGGTCCTTAGAAATCTCTTCATATTTTTTTATCAGAAGAAAATGGAACTACTTTATTTTTTTGGCAAATTAATCTATATATATTTAAAATAGAGTCCTAGACAAAATGCTCATTCCATTAATTATAAATATAAAATAATTTTATTAATAAAACTATATTATTTATTAAATTTATTTATATAAGATAGGCATTTAATGCATGTCTCATTTAGTATTCCTATTTATTTGCTTCATTTATTCTAATTCTTTTTATATTGTAGTGTCTTCCTAACAATGTATTCATATAATTTTCAACAATTTAGAGCCCAATTGATTTCATATTAATTTTTTAACATTGTATGAACCCAATTAATCAGTTTCATATTACAAACCAATTAACAAAGGTCCTTTTGATTGGACATTGTACAAATCAATTAACAAAGGTTATGTTTGTCCATTCTCACTAAATTTCAATAATATATATGTAAACTAATTTCAAATATGAACATTTTTAAAAATAATTTCAATAATAAAAATCAATTGTTTCACTTATATTATTTTAATCAAAACATATATATATATAGCTTTCCTAGAAACTAATTCTACGTATAAGAAAAATATATAATATATGAATTAAATTCATATGATTTAACAGTTTTCACAAGACCTCCATTAGTTAAATTAAGATCAATATGATTTTTGAAAGGGAAGGATCATAAAAAAATACACTAATGCCTTTTTACTAGAAAATGCAAGAATTCCGCTAAAAAAATGCAAGAACTTCTCTCATCTATTTTTTGCATTTAAGACTTTCATTATGAATTATATATTGTAATGTGTTGTAGGTTGTAACCGTAGATTCCTCAAAAATAAAATACATATTGTTTTGACGAAAGTTTCAGTTTAGATTTCATTTAAACTAAAAATTCATTCTTTAAAAAAAATTCCTTTAAATGTCAATCAATTTAATGTTATCCCTTCGTATACAACATCATAGATTGTGGAGGGGGAAAATTCCCTATAAAAATACAATTGAAGATGTAATTAAATCACAATCTCAAGTGAAATTCATGTATGTTAAACCACTAAATTAAAGGACATTGTGTAATAAATTTTCATAATGCTATATTTCTTTTTTGTATTATTTGTACAAATATTTTGTCTTTTTCTTCAACGGTTGTTGTTAAGAAAATGTCAATAGCCTTATAGTGGTAATAAATATTTTGATAATAATGCTAAATAGTGATAATGAATGGATAAGAGTAACATCTTATAAATGTCATATAAACAAATACCCTAATAATGACAAATTTCATATAAAAAAGGACATTGAAAGTTTGTGGAAGAGAAGAGCATCATAAGAACCCATACAGAAATATCTCAAACCATTAAGAAGAAGGGAGACGATTGCTTCAAAACAAATGGAAAACATTTGACAATCGAGATGAAAGAATCTCTTTGTTATCTTTATGTATGGCCAACCTTATTGATTTTATAAGTATTGTCAAGACTCTAATTTGGCCTAAAAAAAAAATGATGGAGATAAACCTCTAATAAAAAAATCTCATGGAGATGGAAGAAGCTCTCGATTAGCTTTGTGGCTTGATGCAAATGCCTATCCACTAATCATTTGGACATTAGCTAATAAGATATGCAATCTTGATTTTTGGTTTCTTATATATCATTGTAAATTAGGTTGTAATAATCCAGTAGACAAATCACATTTTACAATTTTTGCATCTTGCGTCATATATTAGTTAGTACTGTAACAGAAACAAGCAAGAAAAAGGGCATTGATGAATAAGTAAAACAATGCGAGACTATCTTTATTAGTAATTCAATTGGTAATATAAGATGATTTTCCTTATGTTTTTACAATTATCCACTTATATTATAGTTATCAATATAAGTACATAAATTCTAGCTTTTCACGATATCATAATGGATTAAATTAAACAATTATACTCTTATTGTGTATTTTAATATTTATTTTTTAGATTCTAATGTATTATTCTTCAGCCACACTATGATAGTTACAAATCCGTCAAAGAAGCTCTAGCTACAATAGTTGAATTAATGAATTTTATTTGTTTTTAGGAATATTTGAGCATTGGTTATTTGGTTTTATTAGAAAAAATTAACGTAAGACCATAAAATGATCCAATAATTATGGCCTATGATTACTATTTTAACGGCAACACTATACTTATTTAAAATATGCAACTAATTGTCTAATCATGGCACAACTTAATCTCATTGACCCAAAAAATGGCATATACGGAGTACATTGTTAATTAGATTGCGGTTCTGTCCTTTTCCAAATTCGACCAAGCTCCACCATATTAGCTAAAAATACAAATTGATCCACACAATTTATTTCCATATATGTAGGAATAATGCTTTAAAAAGAAAATACTCCATGAATTTGAAATAGTAGTTCTTATTTTCTTAACATTTTATTCCAAATGTAAGTTTGTAGTTACCTTAATTGTTTAATGGTAGTTCTGAATTCTAAATTAAAGTTAGAGTACGAATAATGGGAAAAAGATCACGTGAGGATAGGGTGTTAGGATAAGAATGAGGATGCTTCACAGCCGTTCGTTTTTTTCCCTCTCCATCTAATCTCAGCCGTTCCTTCTCTTTTCCTTTTCCCTTTTTCTTCGAATTTTCACTGTTCCCAGCCGTTCCTTCTCTTCGCTCGCTCCAAAAAACCAGATTCCAGGTTGCTTGCTGGTTCGTTTTTACTTGTAATCCATCCTCCTTCGTGGTAATCCATCCTTCTTCGTGATAAAACTAATCCGTTCGCTCGTTTCATCGGCCGATCGTTTCCGTCTTGCCGCCAGTGTGCTTTATTTTCTTCTTGCTGTTTTCGTTTTAGTCTCGTTGTTCCTAGTCGACATGGTTACTCCTTCTACTGATTCAGGTACAGATCTGTAATTTGTTGTTGATTTGTTTGTTGTTTATGTATTTAGGTATTTAGGCATTTATGTATGTGTGTTTCAGCAGAATTTCTCTGTTTTTGGGGATTTAGGTATGTGCTTGGTTGAATTTGTCAGTTTTGAATTTTAGGTATTGCAATTAAGATCTGTGTATTGCAATTTTAGGTATGTGCTTGAATTTGCCGTTCTTAGTCGACATGGTCATGAACTTTCTTTGAGTCAGCAGTCCACTTATAAGCTCATGCACTTTCTTTCCGTCAGTCATGCACCTTTATTCACTCTTTCATGCACGTTTATGCACTTTCTTTGAGTCAGCAGTCCACTTATAAGCTCATGCACTTTCTTTCCGTCAGTCATGCACCTTTATTCACTCTTTCATGCACGTTTATGTATAGGGCCATGCACTTATTAGCTCATACTCTATTATTAATTCCACTCTTTCTTTTGTCAGGAGATGAGCATAAAATGAAGCATAATGTTATATCTGTTTCCCCAAGCATTATCGTTGAATATATTATTCCGGAGTGCAATGATTCATTGAAGCCGTATCTTGGGCAGCTTTTCCCGGCTCTTAACGACGCTATTGCCTTTTACGAAGCCTATGCAGCGGCATGTGGTTTTACTGTTCGTGTTTGTTCTACCAAGAAAAACAAGGATGTACCGCCGACTGTTATTTGGAAGCACCTTTGTTGTAGCAGAGAAGGATACAAAGTTGTCTCTCCATATTCCGAGTTCAACCAGGCTGTCCCGACAGATGGAGATGTTGTGAAAAGGAGGAGAATATCTAATAGATGTGGTTGTGAAGCTAAGTGTTGGCTCAAGTACGAAGGTAATGATGGTTACCGTGTTACAAAATTGGAGTATGGTCATACACATGCTATGTTGGAGCTGTCTCATATGGTTTTCTCAAAAGGGAACAGGCAAGTGACTCCTTTTCATCAAGAAATTATGATGAACTGTATTAAATCCAACATTGGTGTCACTAAGAGTTACAAAGTGTACAATAATCTAGTGGGTTCATATGCTAACGTAGGCGCCACTGTTGTTGACTTCAAGAACTTTATGAGGGGTTTGAACTCATACATGGAAGGCAGTGATGCTCAAATGGTCATCAATGACTTTTTGAAGAAGAAAGAATGATGTAATGCATATTATTTTGATTATGATGTAAACAAGGAGGGCCAGCTATGCCGTTTGTTTTGGTGTGATCCTATCAATCGGAAGAGTTTCTCTTATTTCGGTGATGTAGTGTCAGCTGATGCTACATATTAGTTGATTAGGTAATTTTATTTTCATTCATTTACTTATGTAATCTGATTTATGTATGATCAAATGATTTTCCCATGTACCCTGAGTAACTCATGCACCTGCAATGAGTAACTCATGCACCTATGCTCATCAGTTCATGCATTTATAATGGGTAACTCATGCACCTACGCTCATCAGCTCATGCACCTATACCTGGTGCTTCATGCACCTTTACTGAATCATTCATGCACTAACATGCTCAAACTCTTGCACCCCATATTGCAGATATAATATGATGTTCATACCATTTACTGGAGTGGACAATCATAAGAGGTCTATTACATTTGCTGCTGCTTTGCTTTTGCATGAAGACATTGACTCTTATGTGTGGTTATTTGAGAATTTCAAGAAGGCGATGGGCCATGAACCTCATGTCATTATAACTGATCAAGTTGCATCTGTCAAGGCTGTTGTTGAACGAGTGTTTACTCATTCTATCCACCGGTTGTGCATGTGGCATATAATGATGAAGGTTGCTAACAAGGTTAAGTTCCATCCAAATACAAATCCTTCTATCATTGATTCGTTCCAAAAGAAGTTCAAGAAGATTGTTTGGAGTGACGAACTCACTCCAATTGAGTTTGAAAATGAGTGGTTCTCGGTTCTTGAAGAATTTGGTTTCCAAGGGCATGAGTGGCTAGGAGTAATGTTTGAGCTACGGCGTTATTGGATCCCTGCATTTTTTCATGATGTGAGAATGTCGTCCTTATTGAGGACGACATCAAGGTCTGAGAGTCAAAACAGTTTTTTTGAAAATTTCATAGGGTCTCAATCAAGCCTAGTGGTGTTCATGATGCAGTATAGCAGTGCAATTGAATCACAGCGGCATAATCAGAAAAAGTGTGATATGGATTCCGCTACCTGCACTCCACGGATGAAGACACCTTACCAGTTTGAAAAGAACCTAGCAGCTATTTACACTATCAACGCATTTTATGATGTCCAGGAGGCGTTTGTTAGTTGCACGTATCATTGAAGCCTTGATGAACTGAAAAAAGATGCCGATATCCATCACTTTAGGGTTGAAGACGAATTTGGCAGAATCTGTGTTGTTCAGAAAGTTGTTGCAAGTAATGAGTATCATTGTTCTTGCAATAATTTCCTTACTATGGGCTTTCCCTACTGACATATTTTCTTTGCTTTGAAGAATACTCATGCAATAGTCTTACCTTCTACCCTCATCAACACTCGTTGGACGAAGCAAGCGATTCTACAACCAATTTTTGAAGTGGATGGTGCAGTTTATGATGCGAGTGTTCAAATTGATGAAAAGAAGAGGCTGTTGGCTGAAGTGATGACAGAAATGTACTCTTGTGTCGACATTGTTGGTGATGATATGGACAAATTGAAAGAGTTTTTAGCTATTTTAAAGGAACAAAAGGCTGTACTCACAAGGTCACAAGTAGTTGATCCGTCTGCCTCAACATCAGCCAGCAACTATAAGTTTAAGAAATTTGTAGGCCCGTTACCAGATCAAGTGAATGTCCACCCTCCGGAAATGGCAAAGAACAAGTTCAAGAAGATGCGCATTAGAAGCGGCCAAGAGGTTGGAATCGAAAATTCCAGGAAGAAGACAAGATTATGTACTCTTTGTAAAAGGTCGGGACACAACATCACGACTTATGCTCAATATGTTAATTAGGTGTTTCAAATTTTATATGTATTCAGATAGTAGGGAATGCACTTATGCATACTTACTCATGCACCAAAATACAGTGACTCATGCACTGTTATTTCTCTTTTCTGTTAATTAGGTATTCAGATATTAAGAAATGCACTTATGAACTTAATCATGCACCAAAATATAGTGACTCATGCACTTTTATTTCTCTTTTCTGTAAATTAGGTATTCAGATATTGTCCTCAATATTAAGAAATGCACTTATGTATACTCACTCATGCACCAAAATACAGTGACTCATGTACTTTTACATATCAACTCATGCACCAACAAAGGTTTGTTTGGGGGTAGCTTATGGTGTTTTTGTAAAAGCTTTGACTTGGTAATTCTGGTACAACATCAATGGTTTGTTTTTGGTGTAGTTTATGTTGTAGTTTATGGTGTTTTTTGTAATTAGCCCTGGTTGTTTAGTTCTGTTATAACATCAATTAATTCATGCACTTTTACATATTTAGTCATGCACCAACTAACGATGACTCATGCACTTTCGACATACTACTCATTCACCAAAATCATTATTCTGTTCCGACACATAATAACTCAGGCACCAACACATAACAAGTCATGCACCAACACATACTGAGTCATGCACCAACACATATTGAGTCATGCACCAACACATAATAACTCATGCACTTTCTACATACTCGCCATGCACCAATACGGACTCACTAATTTTGTTCCATGTTCAAATAGATATTAAGTCATGCACCAACACATAATAACTCATGCACTTTCCACAAATTACCCATGCACCATTACAAAATCACTGATTCTGTTCATGTTGAAACAGATATTAAGTCATGCACTTTTTACAATTCAACTCATGCAGTTTGTTGCAAAGCTTGAATGAGCATTGATCTTTCAATGAGAAACATTCATATACTGTTCAAATGTGTATTGTCTGATAGATGACCTGATACTTACAAATACACCTACTGTTTCTTGAAAACATCTGCTAGATTACCTAAATTCTTACAACCATTACCTAAACTGTTCACTAGATTAGTCAAAATTACATTGAAACATTCTTTTTCCCACGACCACGCACAGCTGCTACATTTCCAGCTTTCTTCTCTTGAATAATTTCTTCAACTCTGGCCTTCTTTTCATTAAACTCGCTGGTTAGGAGGGCGTAGCAATACTTGATCCTAAGCTTTGTCAACTGGCGTTTGTCTCCCGTATTCAGTTTAGGATTCCAGCTTGAGAGTCCATTGCCCATATATGTCTCCATATGTCTTAGTAGAAAGACCCCACAGTCAACTTTGTTTTTCCCATCCCTCCATTTCATTTGCAGCCTTTCACATGGGACATTTGCAATGTCTTCAATTGCTTTAGCTTTGGCTTCCATATCATGATTCAATAAGAAACTGACCATCAAATGTCTCTGCACAAATAAAGCGGTTAAATTCTATAACATTTGTGTATATCAAAACCTTTAATTGTTATAAAAATCATTATACTCAATGTATACTCACCAGAATAGATGGTACTTTTCCATACTTGTCATCGCTCCCACTTGATGAGTTGTCTATGATATGGAAACTGGGGTTCTTGACATTTATTGCAATCAAATAGTAATGCCCTTGGCTAATAATTGGGTAAAAGAATTGTACAAGTAAAAGAAAAATAGATTGTAAGTATCTAATAACAACATGGACTTACCCATGCACACTAATGCAGTTTTCATGCACATACATCCAACCCCTCATGCACCAACAACTATTCCTTCAAATATAATCATTGATTCACCCAGAAACAGTAGTTCATGCACTCTACAAACAATACTTCATGCACCTAGAAGCATTGGTCCATGCACTTTGGAGCATTGTCTCATGCACCAACATACAAACATTGTCTCATGCACCAACATACAACCACAAAATCACTAATACTAACTCATGCACCAATAATAAAAAACATCATGCATCAACAAACAATACTCCATGCACCTACAAACAAACCTCATGCACTTTTGAGCACTGTCTCATGCACCAACATACAAAACACTGTCTCATGCACCAACATACAATCACACGATCACTCATGAACTTTAACATACTAACTCATGCACCAATAATAAAAACCTCATGCAGTTTGATGAACATACTCATGCACCAGTAAAAGCTGAGTGTAAGATAATTACCACATCAACATTTTTAATTGTGAAATTTTTGTTCTTAAAACCCTTGACAGTAGCAAATGTTTCTAGCACTGAATCTGTGAATATGATAGATTTCTCCTCCATTGTGTATAAGGTGTCATCACAAGCAAAAGTCTATGAATACAAAAAATGGAAATTAATAAATTAGAGCACAAATTAACATAATATTGTTGCAAAGTTGTGTCTTACCATAGTCAATGATGGTAGAAAGAATCTCAACGGTGACATACGACCCCTATATGTTTCATTTTCATTTAACATGATTGTAAATGCATCAATTAACAGACTGTCTATTTCAGCATTTACAGCCAGTGTAATCAAGTCCCTTTTCTTGAGAGTGGTATCTGCCATTCGGAAAACATCTTCACTGCAACACAAAAAAAAAACAATTCGTGAACTAGCTAGCTACATGTTATTAAATGTTATAACCAAATTCATATAATTAAATATGTACTTACTTTTCCCCTCCTTCAACAGTTATCCAATTGTAAATGATCTTCTCATCGGGTGTTGTTCTTTCTGAAATATTTACCTCTCTCTCCTTAAATGGTGAAATTGTGTTTTCAGAAGGAAAAATGTTCCTTTTCTCTGCTGGTGTAGCATCAGCTATACCTTTTGGCTCAGAACTGCACACAAATTTCACCTGACAAACCCCACATTCACAAGTTTTTTGAATTGTGAAATTGTTTGAAACGGATACCACTTAGTTAGACAATGAATAATTCAGAGATAAACATCTTGTTTTATATACCTGTTTTGGTTGCTTATTTACATTATCGTCTTGCACTTTTTGCTTGGTGATGTTGTCCTACAACACATACACACATAAAAAGTTATTAACAGATGCACCAAAAAGCATTCATTCATGCACTGACAGTTATTAACAAATATTCATTAACAAGAATTCATTGATGCACCAATAATTATTCATTAATGCACTAATAATCATTAACTCATACAATATCCTCCATGCTTGTACTCTTTTGCTTTTGAGTTGCAATTTCTTCAATCCCTTCCTTGCCAGCAACTTCCTTGTCAGCAACTTGATCTCCTTGTCCTGCTTGATCCACCTCCTATTGTTGTACACTCTCTCCCACCTCCTTGTCAGAAACCTCCTTCTCCTTGTCCTCCTTGTCTTCAACTTCTTTGTCAACCTCTTTGTCCTCCTTGTTATCCTTGTCCTCCTTGTCTTTGTCAACAACTTCCTCTACAACAACAACTTCCTCTACAACAACTTTCTCTACCACTTCCTCTACAACAGCAGCCTCAAATTGTTGTTCTAATTCCACCTTCAAAAAACAGTATTTTTGTTAACTATATAACACTTACTCATGCACCAATCAGTTTTCAGTCATGCACCGATATAAATAGGCTCATGCATCTACACCACCCTCGAAACACCAAAATGGGAATATTCTATCATGCACATAGTCATAAACACTTACTCATGCACCAATTATTTTTCAGTCATGCACCGATATAAATAGGCTCATGCATCTACACCACCCTCAACAGTAATTTTAAAGTAGATTTTACATGTATTGGTGACAGGCCCAAGTCAAAACTAGGGATTTCTGGACCCATCTGCAATAATTAAGAAAAATCATTAGTATCATACAGTAAAGCTTAATGTCATTCATGGAGAATCATGTACAAAATATTTTTGTAGAGTCACTTACCCCCATATTTCCTGCCTGCTTTGTATCTTTGTCTTTGTCATTGTCCTTACCCTCATTACTCTTATCAACAATATCTTCCACATCCACTCCTCTACCAACGTCCTTCTCAACGTCTTCCCCAACAACTTCTCCAGCAACAGCCTTGTCAGAAACGACAACTTCTTCATCAACATCCATGTTGACAACTTCCTCTTCTTGCACGTCATTACCATCATGCTCTTTTGTGATTGTATGGATGAGATCTGAAAACCTGGGAATAAACATGTTCCCGCTGTGTTCCTTCTGTTCAGTAAGTGTTTTCTCAACCTCCTCCATGCATGTCACAGCTAAATCCTAGAACTCAGTGTCTTGGGTTGGTTGTTCCTCAAACACCTCATCATGAATTGTTGAGGTAAGCTTGACGTTGATAATTTTTTCGGCTTGGTTGTTGACCGTCTGTAAGACACTATTTCTCTTCAGCTGTGCCGGGATTTGCTTCTTTTTCATCAAAATTGCTCATACACTGCGAGCCATGCCTTCTATCTCTCTTAGGTATTCCTCCATAAAACACTTCACCTGCTCATCCGTTTCCACGACATTTGCTGGTTCGGTTGGAACATCAAGCTCTTCCTCTTCAGCCTCATTAACCCCCCTGCTCGCGCTTGCCTCCACAGGTTCTTTGAAGGTTGGTCTACTGAGCAGAAATCCATTCCCGAACCCACCATGTATGATCTCCTCATCCTCCCTATCCTTCAACATCTTGGTGGTCCAGTTCTTGATAATTGGGAATTTTCTGTGGACATTCAGACCTTTCCACTTCAGCCTGTCCATATAAATCAACTGGAAAACATAATTCAAAAAGAAATTAGTCATAGAATTCTTGTATAGCCGAGACATATATTACTAGATAATGATTGACCCATGCACTCAGCGGCCCTGACTAATGCACTCATATTCTCTGACTTATGCACACATATATATTCATAAGATTATGCACATTTACTTATGCACTCATAAGATTATGCACATATAAACAGTTACTCATGCACCAATACATTTTTCAGTCATGCACGTGTACAAATAGGCTCATGCATCTACAGAATGCTAACTCTAGCACCTACATACACAGACAAAGGCATATAGATATGTAGTTAGTCATGCACCATCACAAACTAAGTCATGCACCTAGAAACACTGTCTCATGCACCTACACATAACAAGTCATGCACCTATAAACACTGTCTCATACACCTAAACATAATTACTCATGCACTTTCCACATAACAAGTCATGCACCTATAAACATTGTCTCATGCACCTTCATATAATTACTCATGCACTATATACTCTTAACCCTTGCATCTACACACATAATTACTCATGCACTATGACACAACAAGTGATGCACCAACACTCTCTTTAGTCATGCATCTACACACATTAACTCATGCAGTTATCAAAACACCAAAATGGTAATATTTACCTGCAGTAGAAGCAAGCTGCCATTGAAAGTCTTTTGTTTCTTATTTGCCCATGCAACAGAGCAATTGATGAGGGCCTTATAGAGGAATGAACTCCAATTAAAGTTCCTTATTTGATCTATATTCTCCAGCAATTGAAGAATCTTCAGATTTATTTTCCCACTCGAATAAGACTCAACAATCGTGTTGACAAACAACAGAATGAAATATCTTTTGAACCAAATCCCTCCATCACATTTTTTCATCTTCTTCAAGATGTCGGTTGCAGTCAAATTTCTGATCTCCTTTCCCTCAAGATCAGCCTTCAATTTCTTTAGAAACTGCTCATTGGTGAGTGCTTTAGGCAACTCAATCTCAACCTCTCCCTTGGGAATGCCAAGATAATCATAGGCATCAGTATCGGTGATTGATATCTTCCTCACATCGCTGAGTTTTATTGTAGAATTCAGAGGGTGAAACCTGCTGCAGACATAATGCCCTAGCCTCATAGGCATGTCCTTTATGTCCTAGTGTACAAGACTCTCAAAGCCAATTTCCATCAGAGCAGTTCTCTGATTGGCTGTGAAATCAGTTTGGGAAAGCACGTAGGATGAAATGACAGATGGGGATGTTCTACACACCAGCATGGGGTAGTCCTTCCTGAGTTCTAGAATTCCCTTTTTGTTCCCCAGCTTTGGGATCTTGGACTCTACAAAAAACACATTATCCACCTTCTCTTTATCCCCCATCACCTGTTTCTTTGTTTTCTTTGTCTTCTTCTCCTCATCTCCCTCCACCCTGGCCTTCCCTTTTATGTCTGCAGCAGCCTTTTTATGAGCAGACTCCCTTTCTTCTGCTGCTTTCCTCTCTATTTTCAAAAGAATCTCAGCAATAGGTACATCCTCACTATCACTGTGATCTTCATCCAAGACCCTTGGCCTCTTTGATTTTTGATGGCCTTTTCCTTGGGTCTTTCTTCTCTTCCCTGCGTTCAAAACTCAAAGGCATTAGATATTGACTAACAAATCCATGGTGATTAAAATTTAAAGAGATATGATGAGCATTAGCTTACCAAACAGAGGAGTGGGAGGGGGTGCATCTCCATGCATTGTGGTGGCTGGGCACACAGTTGGTTGGTCTTCACTGTCTGTTAATTCACAGTGCAAACGAATTTGTTCATGCACACATTTTTAAACACAAGCACAACCAGCTAATATCATAAATATATATCTATAATAGCGTTGTTCTAGCAGATATACAACCTATTATAATATCATATTCTTTTCACATCATTTATCAAACTATTCCCAACAGAACAGTAAATCATCCCAAATTAATTAACAATTAAACAATTGATAATTAATGGAAATATGGAATGATAAGCAAGAGCGAACCGCCACTTGCCTTAGATCAGACGAAAGCTTTAACAAGATTAGAGACAACGGTTCCTGAGTCTGAAACTGGGACAGATCCTGGATATTAAATCCCTCTGGAACGACCCATAACGAGACCCTAAGTTAGATTCAATATCTACATATATGAATCTAAAAGAATAAGGAAGGAATCAAAGGGGTCAAGCCTCGCCCAAAGCCAAACACCCAAGAGTACACACCCCGGACAAGGCTCACCGCGGGTGCGGTCAGGCGCCAGTGGCGGGCTTTTGACAGCTTCGATGGCGAACTCACCCAATTTGATTCGTTCGCCTTCGATTCGTTTGTGGTTCGATCCCCAACCTTCTTAGGCCTTTGAACACCACTTAAGATCACCTTTGTAAACACTCAAAGGGGTTCGATCTCTTCTCAAACGAAGCTCACAAGCTTGACAACAATGGAGATTTCAGAGAATTTTTCAGAGGAAGAAGATGGAGCTCGTCCATGGCTTCTCCTCCTTCTTTTATACCCCAAGCATGGAGCTTACCAACCAATGATGTCAAGGAGGAGGTGGCCCGACCAGATAGTCAGCTAGGAGGCCAACTAAGGCGAGCTACGGCCTGCGACTTATCGCGATGACGTCAGAGCTTACGATGGCCGCGAGGTGCGGCCAGGGTGCGATGGGGGTGTGGTGGCCGACTCGTGACCGCCACTGGCATTGGCCTTCGCCGCGGGTGCGGCAGGGTGCGGCCAGGGTGCGGTCAAGGCCAATTTTGCCCCCTTTGACCCGTTTTGTCGTTTTTACCAAGGGGTAAAAATATTCTTAACTCTGGGTTAAATATATTCGTACACGAACGACCCTTTTTACCCAAAAATACATTAACTGTATTTTATATTACTCAAAAAAATATTACAGAGATCAAACATCTCATAGAATGTCCGTACTTCTCTGAATTTAATCTGACTTGTAATATGGGCATAAGAAGATTCAAAATTTTCCTTACAAAATGAGGGATATTACATTACCTCCCCCTTAAAAGAAGTTTCGACCCCGAAACTTAGGCCGAAAACAACTCGGGAAAGCGTCTAAGCATATCCTCCTCAGTCTCCCAGGTAACTTCTTCGGTTCCTGACTTGGACCACAGAATCCGTACCAACGGTACCACCTTGTTGCGCAAGTGCTTCCCACGGCGCTCGAGAATACGCACAGGTATCTCTTCATAAGTACCATTTGCTTGAATCTCAATGTCTTCATAGCTCAGCACATGAGACTCATCAGGCACGTATTTCCTCAGCAAGGATACGTGGAACACATTATGCACTGGATGTGCCGATGGAGGCAATGCCAAACGGTACGCTAGAGATCTCACTCTGTCAAGAATTTCAAATGGTCCCACGTAGCGAGGGTTGAGCTTCCCACGCTTACCAAATCTGAACACGCCTTTAGATGGCGAGACTTTGACAAAGACCTTGTCACCAACCTCAAATTCAACATTTCTACGCTTCGGATCAGCGTAAGATTTTTTTCGACTTTGAGCTGTCAACATCCTTTGTCTTATTAAGGCAATATCTGAAGCAGTTATCTCGACCAATTCTGGTCCGAGAAGAATCTTATCGGCGTTCTCATCCCAACAAATCGGAGATCTGCATCTGCGACCATATAAAGCTTCGAATGGAGCCATCTTGATAGTAGCATGTCAGCTATTGTTATATGTGAACTCGATTAGACTCAGGCTGTCCTCCCAGCTAGTCGGACGATCGAGTACACATGCTCTCAACATATCCTCCAGAGTCTGGATAGTCCTCTCAGACTGTCCATCCGTTTGAGGATGAAACGCAGTGCTGAATCTCAATTCAGTTCCCATGGCCTTGTGGAGTTCCTTCCAGAACCTTGACATGAATCGGCCATCACGATCCGATACAATGGTCTTTGGAGTACCATGTAAACGGATAACCTCGTATAAAAACACTTATGCTAACCTCTGGGTTCCCCACGTTGACTTGATAGCCACAAAGTGAGCACTCTTCGTGAGCCTGTCAATGATAACCCAAATAGCATCTTTCTGACTCTTAGTCTTGGGTAATCCTGTGACGAAATCCATTGCAATATCTTCCCATTTCCATTCTGGAACTGGAAGAGGTAGAAATTCACCACATGGTATGCGGTGCTCTATCTTGACTTTCTGACAAGTCAAGCATTTCATCACAAATTCTGCTACATCCCATTTCATGTTGGGCCACCAGAAATTCTTCCGGAGGTCCTTGTACATTTTGCTAGAGCCTGGATGTATAGAGTAGGCTGACGAATGGGCTTCTCTCATTACCAATGGGCGAAGACCATCAACGTCAGGCACACAAATTCGGTTTTGAAACCAAAGTGATCCATCCTCTTGGATCACAAAACCGAGAGCCTTCCCGTTCATCACTTCATCACACAGCTTCACCAAGATCACGTCATCAACCTGTTTTTCCCTGATCTGATCAAGAAGTGTAGCTTGGATTTCAAGCATATTCAGGTATCCTCGACTTTGATCGTACAAGATTTCAATCTCGCATGACTCTTGGTTCAGCTTGGTTTGAGCAACGAGTAAAGCCACTACGGTCTTATGCGACGTCTTCCGGCTCAATGCATCGGCTACTATATTAGCCTTGCCCGGATGATACAGTAATTCGAGATCATAGTCCTTGAGTAGTTCTAACCAACGACGTTGTCTCATGTTCAACTCTTTCTGAGTGAATACATACTTGAGACTCTTGTGGTCGGTGAAGACTTGGCATCTCACGCCATAGAGATAATGTCTCCAAATCTTCAGGGCAAACACTACCGCCGCTAACTCCAGATCATGCGTCGGATAGTTTTCTTCATAGGTTTTCAGCTGCCTTGACGCGTAAGCAATAACCTTGCCTCTTTGCATCAACACGCATCCTAAACCACTCTTCGAAGCATCACTATAGACCGTATAATCATCAGTTCCGTCTGGTAGCGTTAGCACTGGTGCGAAGGTCAGACATTGCTTCAATTTCTGAAAACTGGCCTCGCACTTGTCATTCCAGACAAACTTCTTATGGACCTTGCGAAGCAGACCGGTCATAGGTAGAGCGATCTTAGAAAATCCCTCTACAAACCGTCTATAATATCCGGCAAGTCCAAGGAAACTATACACCTCCTTCACATTCTAAGGCCGCTTCCAGTTAGCTACTGCTTTAATCTTTTGGGGATCAACCATTACCCCCTTCTCATTGATCACATGGCCTAAGAAAGCCACTTCCTTGATCCAAAAATCGCACTTAGACAATTTAGCATACAGCTCATTTTGTCTAAGGATTGACAACACAATCCGAAGGTGTTCCTCGTGAACTTCCTCATTCGGAGAATAAATCAAAATGTCATCGATGAAAACCACCACGAACTTAACCAAGTACTGGTGAAAACATTGATTCATTAAGTCCATAAAGACCGCTGGAGCATTGGTAAGTCCGAATGGAATGACTACGAACTCGTAGTGACCATACCTCATCCGGAATGCAGTCCTCGGAATATCTTCCTCACGAATTCTGAGCTGATGATAACCAGATCTCAGATCGATCTTGGAAAAGACTTTAGCTCCCTGCAACTGATCCAACAGATCATTGACGGGCTAGAAATGCGCAATGCAAATATCGTTGATTAGCCTAGTCAAAGTAAATATCCTAACAGACCTACTAAATGGATGTATAGTAAGCAAGTAAAGGTCGAACCCACAGGGAAGATCTGATGCAGTATGCAAATATGAATGACAAGTAACAAGCAAGGGGATTTTAGTTATCACGAAAGAACAAAGCAAACAAGTTTGGTTGAGTTGAGAAAATATGATGGGGAAAATAGTCCTATTAGAGCGAGATCCACAATACAGAGATGCAATTTGATCACAGAAATCTATTCAATCCAAGTTCTTTTACTATCCTTATAGTTGTTCTCACCCTGATCTTAAGTACTATCGATTCTCACAGTTGTCGATAGACTTATTACTTTGTCAATGGGAAAATACCACCGATTCTCACAGTTGTCGGTATACTTTACCACTAACACAGCAATAGTAATGCACATAAGGATATAGGATACACGCAAATAGAAGGTGCTATCTTACTATTTAAATGCAAATGATTCTCACTCACGATTGAGCGCTCGGAACCCCTATACGTAACAATCGTGTATGCCACTAGATATGCACTCGGAACCCCTATATGCAAATCCTAGCAATTGATAAAAAGTATTCAACCTAGTTGATCAGGCTATGAAGAACAACAAGAAATCAATAATCAATATAACCAATAGAATCAAAACAACACTTATAAGGATAAGAACAAGGAATAGAAATCTCACAAACACATCAACTGTATTGCTTCAATCGTCTAGCAGAACAAAGGGGAAGTTATTTCTCCATTCAGATGAGAATGAAAACCTAATAGAAAAGTAACGATGATAACAATAGTAGTAGTAGTAGTAGTCTCTCCTCTTAACCTAGAAAGAGGTCTTAAATATGCTTAGGAAAACTAGGTTAAAACTAACGAAAATAATAAAGGAAACAAAATAATAAAATAACAAAGTCTGAAAGCAATAAAAGGAAATAATTGTCTTCAGACGCGCGGCGTTAAACACGGCCACCGCGGGGCGGTGTGATCCACCGTGGGGCGTCAGGCTCCCACCGTGGGGCAGTGGCTTCCTCTTGGCGCGACCCTCAATCTTCTCTGAAAACCACCGCCGGGTCGCGGTGATTCTGGCGCGGGGCGGTGACGTCGCCCACTCCTCTTCAGCTCTTCTTCTCGTCTGCTGTTCTTCATTACTACCAAGTGTTGGTAGTCTTCTCCATGTATGCTTCAGCAGCTCCATCTCCATCCTTATGTCTCCATCTAAGCTGTAAATCCTGGGATATCTTCACTTCTCTCCATAACTTCTGGATCACAGACTTAGCCTAAAAACCACTCATAAACTCCTCTCAATCATGCTAATAACTGCTAGTAAAGGTGTATGAAATAACACCTATCAAATTCCCCCATACTTAGACCTTTACTCGTCCCGAGTGAGCTAAAGAAAAACCTACTCTCTTAATCAACACCAAGGTCTCAGGAAGTATAAGAAAACATGACACCAGCAATTACAACATATCAACAATAAGCTCCAGACAACCAAAACAAGTGATGCAAAGATAATTCTAATCCTAACTCCAATCTAGCTCCTTACCGCTCTAGAGTGGCCTACCCGAACTCCTTATATCACCTCTTCTTATGACGTCTCGCCAAGAATAATGAGCAATCCTAAAATCACTCTTCTTCTTTTTCGCTCATCTTGCCAAGGCGCCCTTTTGGGTTTTCACCAAGCCACTCATTTCATTTTGCTAGATATCTCACATATACTCACATCACTCCAGTCCAATATTGCCCTGGTCTATACCAGCCGGACTACCTGCTTTTTACCTGAACCGCCCTTTCGGGTTTTCAGCTCATCCCAGGATTTTGGTTGTCTTTTTACATCTTTTTGGATTATTTTTTTTTTTAACAAAAAACTCAAATGCAAATTACATAACATAATGCAAAAACAAAGCAGTAAACACTAGCTAGACAGATAGCAAGTCTAAATCTCTCCCCCATACTTAAACCGTACATTGTCCTCAATGCAGAAAAGAGAACATAAAATGAAATAGGGGAAGAAGAAATAAACTCACTGCGGGCCTGATGGTGGTGGTGGTGGGAACTGAGGGTTTAGTTGAGAGTGGGGGCTAGGTTAGGGGAAGGGAAAAGGAAGCAACGGGGATGATGGGGCCGGATATGTACCATGGCCCAAAGAAAAATCTTGGCCCAAAGGGGGGCCCAATCCGTCAAAACCTTATTTACCACTCAAGAAATAAAAATTTTACTCACCCGTTTAAGGTTTTTTCGGGGCCCTTTATTCTTGTTTTTTTTTTCGGAGTTGAGAAGGTATACCAGACATCCACCGCGGGGCGATGGGCTCCACCGCGGGGCGGTGAGGATCGCCGCGGGGCGGTGGGACGAACTGAGAACACCGTCTCCTCTCCATTTACTTTCGTACCTGAAATGTTAGTGACAGGCGAACGAAACAAAGCAAAAGAAATTACAAAATTAAACTAAGAGAAAGAAAAATCAAGGAAAAACTACCTCGGGTTGCCTCCCGGACAGCGCCTTGGTTAACGTCGTTGGCTCGATGTACTGCAGATCAATCACCACCTAGAATAGGATCCCCTCGGAATCCTCCTACTCGTCTCTTCCTGTCGAGACTTCCCATGGAAAGGTTGCGACCTTAGACCATGTTCCCTCTTGGCCAATGACTCTATGATTACTTCCTTTGGAGCATCTCCCCCATACTTAGAGCGATGTGGGGGCCGATATGGCTCAACCTGAATATGTTGCACGTTACTAGATAAAGGCTTACAGCCTTGTATGGTTAGTGCAGGGGGGCAAGTGCCCAAAATAGAGGGAATGGAATCTCCTATGTCATCCAGCAAGACATCATCAACATGCAATTCATGCAACTCAATAGGTCCATCAATAGTAGAACACTCAACTACGGTCTCTACTGCACCAGTTTTAACATTTTCATGCACATGATCATCAATATCACTAATGCAGCAAGGGGAAGGCAATTCAATGGAGTTGGCTTTATGATTATTATGTTCAAAAATTATTCCATCGAATTCCATAGTTAAAGTTCCACTATCTACATCAATCTTTGTCATGGATGTTTTCATAAAAGGTCGATCTAACATAACAGGAGCAATCTGCTCATCATAGTCCATATCCATAACAAAGAAATCAGCAGGGAAAATCAAAGGACCTATCCTCACAAGAACATCCTCCACAATACCCTTAGGGGGCACACAAGAACCATCAGCAAGTTGTATCACAATGTTAGAATCATGCAAGGGTCCTATTCCTAAATCCTCAATCAAAGAATAAGGCAACACATTAATAGAGGCACCCAAGTCTAACAAGGCTTTCTCAAATCGATGCTCACCTATAGTAATAGGAATGGTAAATGTACCTGGATCCTTGCACTTCTCAGGCAGACGCCTCTGAAACACCGCCGATGCATGTTCACCCACTGGAACCTTCTTCTGGACCTTCAGCTTCTGTGTCCTCTTCACGGTGCACAGCTCCTTCAAGAACTTGGCATATCGAGGGACAGCCTTGATAAGCTTGATCAGGGGAATGTTCACCTCACAGTCCCGAAATGTCTCGAACAGATCGTTGTCTTCAGCTACTCTCTTGGCCTTCAGCGCCTCAGGGAAAGGTGCTGGTGGCTTCTCAGAACCCAAAGGAGGAAACACGGGGCGAACATAGTCATCAACACATAACTCATCAGCGGAGCTGGATTGTTGGGGGCCGGGTCGCGGTAAGCCCACTGCGGGGCGGTGGTCATTCCGCGGGGCGGTGGGGTCTCGGTAGGATTACTGAGATCTGTCGTCGGGTCGCGGTGAGGGTTGCCGCGGGGCGGTGGTAACAGCTCTTCTTTCTTGGCCGCCTCTTCAATTTTTCGTCGGGTCAGGGTGGTGTCTACCGCGGGGCGGTGTGTGATTTCTACCTTCTCGACTTCGTTCTCCTCTTCAGCAATAGGGGCAACGACTAGCTTCTTACCACTTCTGAGAGTAATTGCACTCACATTCTCTTTTGGGTTCACAGTAGTCTGAGAGGGCAGGGAGTTGGATGTCCTCTGGTCAATCTTGGTCACAACATCAGCAAGCTGACCAATCTGTCTCTCCAATTTCTTAATACTTGATTCAGTAGCCTGTACATGCGTGGAGAAATGCTGAGTCAGAGTCTTGAGCATATCTTCAGTAGAGGCACCAGAGGTCTGGTCTTGAGTCCTCTGTTGGTACGGGACTCTCTGCTGGTACTGTTATTGTGTCGGCTGTTGACCTCCTTGAGGGTCACTCCATCGGAAACCTGGGTGGTCCCGCCCTCTCTGATTGTAGTTGGGCTGTCCACCATACTGCGGTCTAGGGGGTCCGTAACCTCCTACAGCATTTACTTCAGCAATACCTTCCTCCTGCAGCTGAGGACAAGTATCGGTAGGGTGGAACTGATCAGAGCAAAGTCCACATGCTTTGACTTGTTGAGGAGTGTTTTGATTTGCCATTCTCTTCACCATCTCCTTCAACTCAGCTAGCTCATTCAGCACTGGGCTAGGCCCTGCAGGGGTCACAACATTGACTGTCTTTCTCTGGTAAGTCTTTCCAAAGCTCCTGGTACTCTTACTCATCTCCTGGAACCTCTCCATGGCTGCGTCCGGTGTCAGATTCAGAATGCTTCCACCGCATGCAGCGTCAACCATCATTCTCTCTTGATCTAGCAGACCATTGTGTAAGTAGAGAACAAGGTCCTGCTTGGCGTATCCATGGAACGGGCAGCTGGGGCAAAGTCTCTTGTACCGCTCAAGATAGTCATACAACGTCTCATCACCAGCCTGCTCAATGTTAGCAATTGCCTTTTTCAAAGCATTCGCCTTCTTCGTTGGAAAGTACTTGTCTAGAAACGCCTTTTGCAGTTTATTCCAGGTATCTATGGTTCCTGGTGGCAAGTGATAGTACCAGTCGCTAACAGAGTCTAACAAGGAGAAACCAAAAGCTCTCATCTTGATTTGATCCTCTGTCACATTCCTGGGCTTCATAGTCATGCAGACATTGTGGAACTTGCCCAAGTGAGAGATCGGGTCCTCTCCACTCAAACCATGGAACTTAGGGAGATAGGCAACAACTCCAAACTTCAGCTCAAAGTTCACCCCTTCGCCAAGCGCAGGGATGATGATAGCCAGGGGTTGTGCTCCAATATTCGGTTCAGTCAGCTCTCTCAGAGTTCTAGCCATTGAAAAAGCAGGGATGTCAACTGGCTCAGTCGGCTCAATGATCTCAACCTCTACTTCTTCTTCTCCTTGATCGCGTAGGTTCACACGGAACGATCTGTCGACTTCTAGATCAAAAGCAGCTAGAGGGGAGTCATCACTACGGGTGTCGACCATAAGATAGGTCTCCACCAAAAATCAATCACAAAAACACACAACAAAAACAAAAAACTTCCCCGGCAACGGCGCCAAATTTGACGGGCTAGAAATGCGCAATGCAAATATCGTTGATTAGTCTAGTCAAAGTAAATATCCTAACAGACCTACTAAATGGATGTATAGTAAGCAATTAAGGGTCGAACCCACAGGGAAGATCTGATGCAGTATGCAAATATGAATGACAAGTAACAAGCAAGGGGATTTTAGTTATCACGAGAGAACAAAGCAAACAAGTTTGGTTGAGTTGAGAAAATATGATGGGGAAAATAGTCCTACTAGAGCGAGATCCACAATACAGAGATGCAATTTGATCACAGAAATCTATTCAATCCAAGTTCTTTTACTATCCTTATAGTTGTTCACACCCTGATCTTAAGTACTATCGATTCTCACAGTTGTCGATAGACTTATTACTTTGTCAATGGGAAAATACCACCTATTCTCACAGTTGTCGGTATACTTTACCACTAACACAGCAATAGCAATGCACATAAGGATATAGGATACACGCAAATAGAAGGTGCTACCTTACTATTTAAATGCAAATGATTCTCACTCACGATTGCGCGCTCGGAACCCCTATACGCAACAATCGTGTATGCCACTAGATATGCACTCGGAACCCCTATATGAAAATCCTAGCAATTGATAAAAAGTATTCAACCTAGTTGATCAGGCTATGAAGAACAACAAGAAATCAATAATCAATATAACCAAGAGAATCAAAACAACACTTATAAGGATAAGAACCAGGAATAGAAATCTCACAAACACATCAACTGTATTGCTTCAATCGTCTAGCAGAACAAAGGGGGAGTTAGTTCTCCATTCAGATGAGAATGAAAACCTAATAGAAAAGTAACGATGATAACAATAGTAGAAGTAGTAGCAGTCTCTCCTCTTAACCTAGAAAGAGGTCTTAAATATGCTTAGGAAAACTAGGTTAAAACTAACTGATAGGCGTTGTCGTGACACCTAAACAAAATAATCCTAACAAACCTAAACAAGTAGTAGAGGCAAGCAAGGGTCGATCCCACAGGGAGGAAGTAATCAATCTATGTATTTATAAGCATGCAAGGTAACAAGGGGGGTTTTGAGTATCAAACAGAGCAAAGTAAACAGGTTTAGTTGACTTGAGAATATGAATGGGGAAAGTAGTTCCACTAGAACGAGATCCACAATACAGAGATATAAGTTGATCATTGAAATCTATTCAATCCAAGTTCTTTAACTATTCTTATGGTTGTTCCCATCCTGATCTTAAGCACTATCGATTCTCACAGTTGTCGATAGACTTATCACTATGTCACTGGTAAAGTACCTCCGATTCTCACAGTTATCGGTATACTTTACCACCAACAAAGCAATAGCAATACACACAAGGATATAGGATACATGCAAATAGAAAGACACCTTACTACTTAACATGCAACTGATTCTCACTCACGATTGTACGCTCGAAACCCATATACGCACAATCGTGTATGCCACTAGGTATGCACTCGGAACCCCTATATGCAATCCTAGCAATTGATAAATATTACTCAACCTAGCTGGCCAGACTATGAAGAACAATGATAAATCAATAATCGATATAACCTAGAGAATCAAACCAACACACATAAGAATAAGAACAAGGAATAGAAATCTCACAACCGAATCAACTGTATTGCTTCAAACGTCTAGCAGAACAAAAGTGTTTAGCTCTCCATGGGTTGAAAACCCTGGAGGCAGAATGAAAAACGAACTTGTAAAACTGAATTGTGTATTGTAGATTGTGGCAACTAGGTTAACTAAAGAGTATTTAACCTAAATCTAAAAGTGTATAAAAATAATAAAATAACAATAATAAAATAATAATAAAGTTAAACAACCGAAATTGGCAGCTAAGTTTCCATAATTCTCGGCTTCTATCTCGCTTCCAAACTCGGCCCAATGTCAGCCCATTCTCTCGCAGCTCAGCACGGCCCACCACACGCCTGCATCAGCGCCGACGTCATGCCCCGCTTCAATTCCGCTTCAGCTTCACACGGCATTTCACGCGGTAAGTTCTTCACGTGGGCCTTTCTTCCAATTATTTGGGCCTTTCCTCTTCACGTGGGCTTCTTCTTAGCAATTCAGCCCAACATCAACAACAGCACGCGGCTTCTTTAATTAATTTAAGCTGCTTCGCCTTGCATATTGGCCGCGGGGCGGCACCTTTCTCTGAGACCCACCGCCGGGTCGCGGTGGCTCTGGCGCGGGGCGGTGACTTTTGCCCGCCTTCTCTTTCTCTTATGCTCTTTATTGTGGTTCCTTCATGGATCTTCGTCGTCTCCTCAGGTGGTCAACTCCTCTTCTTCTGGATGTCTCCAATTAGCTCCTCCAGACCACCAAAACCACACTTCTCTGCTCCAACTCCATAATCTCCAATTGTACTCTAAATCCAACCAAACGGCGCCTCAAACCTGGTAATAGCCCTTAGATATGTGCTACAAAATAGCACTTATCAAATCCCCCATGCTTAAACCTTACTCGTCCTCGAGTAAGCTAAAGTCAACCTACTCCTTCAATCAATCCCCAAGGCTTCAGGAAGCATAGAAAACTCAACCTCCCAGAATCATACCAAACAATAAACTCCGGGCAACCATACAAATAAGCAGAGCACAATAGACTATAACATCAAATCAAAAATCTCAACACCCCACACAACCAAGCTAAAAGGAAAGCAGAGTACTTCCCCCAAGCTTATCCCAAACACCATAGAGTGAATAAGTTATAATCCTAGTCTCCCATTTATCTTCTTATCCCTCCAGAGTGACCTACCCGAATCCTCCTTATATCTCCTCTTCTTATGACGCCTCGCCAAGAATAACGAGAAATCCTAAAATCATTCTTCTTCTTTTTCGCTCATTTTGCCAAGGCGCCCTTTCGGGTTTTCACCAAGCCACTCATTTCATTTTACAATAGATGTACTCACATAAGCTCACGTCACTCTTGACCACATATTACCCTAGCCTAATGCTGGTCCAAGCCACCTGCTTATTACCTAGGCCGCCCTTTCGGGTTTTCGACTTATCCCAGGATTTTTAATGTATGCCTTTTTTCAATTTTTGGCTTTTTTCATTTTATATTATTCATTTTTCTCTTCAACGATGTAGCAAGTATAGAACTCTCTCCCATGCTTAAACATTGCATTGTCCTCAATGTAATGAAAGACAAAAGAATAAAGCACAGGGAAAAGCAAAAAAAACTCACAAACGTCGCCAAGCTGCTTGGACACTGAAGTTGTCGCTGGCGGTCTTCTCAATAAATGCCCAGGTCTCTGGTGTTGGGCGGGTGTCTTAATCAACTCTGTAATCTTCTCCTACCGTACAACCATAAGAAACCACTTTGGTGAGTAGTGGTAAAACAATGATAGTAGGATTGCACGGCCTTCTAGGAACACATGGTGGAGCCTAGATGTAATCATGGTGGGGGCTCTAGTATTCCTCCTCCTCAGCTGTCAATTGTAGGGCCATCATCGTTGTCAAATAATGTGTGGGGTAAGTGTATCCTCCTTGACAACATGATGTGCACCATCTCCATGGGGTACTCTGGACAGCTGGCCTTCGGTAGAACTATTTTTTTTTTTTTTTTTTTCATTTTTTACTCCCCCTTTAAGGTTTTTTCGGGGCCCTTTATTTAATTTTTTTTTTTGATTTTTTTGTTTTTTTTCCCCCGTTGAAGGTTTTTTCGGGGGGTGACTTAGTACAGGGAAGGAAGAGACTTACATTGGTGGTAAACACCTTCTTCAATAGGCATGGGTCTCTTTCCTGCAGGTTAGTCGGAGACAAAATACAAGAACAAAAACAAAGCAAAAACACACAAAACTAATGCAAGAAATAAAGAAAGAAAAACATACCTCGGGTTGCCTCCCGGACAGCGCCTTAGTTATTGTCATGGCTTGACATACTACTCCATTTTCCTCAACTCGGGTTGCTCATAGCAACTGAGCACCTGGGATCTGGATCTGGGGGGTGCCTCTTTGGGTGCTCCATGTTGAGCGTGACCCCTAGTCTTGTGCAATTGTTGATGGCTAGATCACTCGTCGTATCCATGAATGCACTTGCCATCTTTAAAAACTGTCTACCCAGCATCTTAGGGGCTGCATGTACGTCCTGCCCCGTATCCAGCATATAAAAATCAGCCACTTGTATCAAGGCTTCCTTCTTGTGCTTCCCCTTCGGTTTCTTTTTTATCAAGCCCAGCACCCTTAACATTTCCTTGCAGCGAGGGGTGCTGTCTGTCAGATGGACCAAAGAGGTGGTTGCCTTGCAACTACTGAAGGTGTCAAATAAGCCTTTGTCGCTCCCCACCTTTTGGGTGTCCTTCAGAGCCTCAGGGGAGGGTGTAACGGGATTCAGCACGACGAGCGGGAAGGAGTTGAGACGCACAAACTCATCATAGGCAGCCTCCAGAGGATCGGGGACTGCCGGGGCATTTTTGAGAGAAACGGGTGTCTCGGGAGTATTTCTGTGATCGCAGTACTCCTCCTCATCGTCGCTCCACTCCTCCTCAAATCTCAAAAAGTACTCTTCCTCAGTCAGCAACTCTGGACGATGATAAGGATCAACCCAAACCTCATCATCATAACTGGAATATTGGATGCCGGGTTGCGTTGATCTCACCGCGGGTCGCGGCGAAATCTCACTAGGAGGCACTCCGTCCACCGCGGGGCGGTGGCTGTGAGGGAGGATTACTGAGGCTCACCGCCGGGTCGCGGTGATTGTCGTCGCGGGGCGGTGAAATGACTGGGGCTTCACGCCGGGTCGCGGTAAGAGGTGACGCGGGGCAGTCGACGATGTTCTCCATCTCATATTTGTCCTCCTCTTCAGCACTAGGAGGAACGTTTTCCCTCGGGTTTACTACCGTTTGAGATGGTAGATTCCCCGACATCCTTGCATCGATCCGTGTAATCGCCTCCGCCAACTGTCTCATCTGCCTTTCTAAATCCTTCATGCTTGACTCCCTAGTTTGAGCACCAGTGGCGAAGTGTTGAGTCGAGGTCCTGAGCATCTCTTCAGTTGAGGGATTTGGATTGGATATTGGTGGGCTATGCTCATAGGCGGGATTGTACTGTTGCGGAGCACCCTGCTGATAGAATGAATGTGGCTCTGGGTAGAACTCCTGGTGGTCATAACCATATGGATGGTGTTGATGGTACCCATAACTCAAATTGGGGTGATCTCTCCACCCTGGAGTGTATGCGTAGGAGTATGGGTCATATCGCGGCTCTCCCCAGAAATCCATATCTGTAACAAGAATCAAAAAGGAAAAACAAAAGTCAGTAGCACGGGTGTGGACCGTAAGATAGGTCCACACCAAAGTAACACGCACACAAACAAACACACATAAAAATCAAAACTTGCCTCCCCGGCAACGGCGCCAATTTGATAGGCTCACCGCCGGGTCGCGGTGGCTCTGGCGCGGGGAGGTGACTTTTTCCCGCCTTCTCTTTCTCTTCTGCTCTTTATTGTGGTTCCTTCATGGATCTTCGTCGTCTCCTCATGTGGTCAACTCCTCTTCTTCTGGATGTCTCCAATTAGCTCCTCCAGACCACCAAAACCACACTTCTCTGCTCCAACTCCATAATCTCCAATTGTGCTCTAAATCCAACCATATGGCGCCTCAAACCTAGTAATAACCCTTAGATATGTGCTACAAAATAGCACTTATCACTAACGAAAATAATAAAGGAAACAAAATAATAAAATAACAAAGTCCGAAAGCAATAAAAGGAAATAATTGTCTTCAGACGCGCGGCGTTAAACACGGCCACCGCGGGGTGGTGTGATCCACCGCGGGGCGTCAGGCTCCCACCACGGGGCGGTGGCTTCCTCTTGGCGCGACCCTCAATCTTCTCTGAGAACCACCTCCGGGTCGCGGTGATTCTGGCGCGGGGCGGTGACGTCGCCCACTCCTCTTCAGCTCTTCTTCTCGTCAGCTGTTCTTCATTACTACCAAGTGTTGGTAGTCTTCTCCATGTATGTTTCAGCAGCTCCATCTCCATCCTCATGTCTCCATCTAAGCTGTAAATCCTGGGATATCTTCACTTCTCTCCATAACTTCTGGATCACAGACTTAGCCTAAAAACCACTCAAAAACTCCTCTCAATCATGCTAATAACTGCTAGTAAAGGTGTATGAAATAACACCTATCAATCATCAATCCTTGGCAAAGGATATTTGTTCTTGATCGTGACTTTATTCAACTCACGATAGTCGATACAAAGTCGAAACGATCCATCCTTCTTCTTGACAAACAAGACCGGAGCACCCCAAGGTGATGCACTCGGTCTGATATAACCTTTGTCGAGAAGATCCTCTAGTTGCTTCTTCAACTCTTGCATCTCAACAGGAGCCATCCGGTACGGTGCCTTCGAGATCGGCACAGTACCCGATTCAATATCAATAGAAAATTCCACGACACGATGCGGGGGTAATCCAGGAATCTCTTCCGGAAAAACATCAGGAAATTCACGAATCACAGGAATATCAAGAATTGTTGGTTCATCTTTCATGGGCGAATCCAGATAGCAAAGGTACCCGACACAACCCTGTCGAAGTAGCTTAAACGCAGCCATCGCATTGATAAGCCTGCCGTTATCAGCGTCATTCTGACCCTTAAATTTGCACACGCTCTGGTCCCCAGATGACACCGTCACAGTTCTTGCACTAAAGTCGATTACCGCCCCATGATGTGTCAGCCAATCCATACCGAGAATAATGTCATATGGAGCCATGGCAATACAGATCAAATCTGCCTCGAATTTCTTACCCTGGATGGTAATCGGAAATTCAGACAGACACTTAGTCCCCACTAAGCGTTCACTATTAGGAAGATTCACAACGAAAGGCTCACAGACCTCGTTGCAGACTAATCCTAACTCACTAACACAACTCTCTGAAATAAAGGAATGGGTAGCACCTGAATCAAACAGTATGCACACTGAAGTAGAATGAAGGTATAAAGTACCTTGAGCAATTGGAGTGTTAGGTCCATCAGCCTCACGCATCTCGTACAGGCGTTGACCCTGACCTCCAAAAGTATCTGGGGCTTTCCCCTTGTTCTGGGCAGTTGTCTGCACCGAAGGACTAGGAGCCGTTGTCGGTTTGAACCTGGGTCGGTTACTCTGATTAACAGACCCCTGCTATGACTCCGCTCCTTTCTGCTTTCCCTGCCAACAGAACTTCTGCAAATGCCCTTCATTCCCACAACCAAAGCATGTCATTCTTTCCTTAGGACACGCAATACTCTTGTGCCCAGCAGCACCATAATTATAACATAGGATCGGACTCTTGCCCTGACCCGATTGTTGTGTCGACTCTCCTTGAGCCCCACCTGTTTTTGCCTTGCTGGATTTAGCAAAGTTAGACGGTGGCGCAGGACGTTTGAATCCACTCGCCTGAGGTTGATTTTGCGTTGACCTCTGGCGATTCTTTCTCTTGGTCGACTCATCCAGAGTCACCTCCAACTTGTAAGCCGCATCCACATATTGCTCCAAGGTAGAGCAATTGTGGCTCAACATCATTGGCTTAATCTTTGGGCTCATCCACTCGTGGAAATGCCAGATTTTTTGTTCTTCACTGGATACTTCCGATCCAGCGTACTGCAACAAGTGATTGAACTTGGTTGCCAGCTCATTCACCTTTAACCCTTCAGTCTTAGGGTAAAGAAATTCCTTGCGCTTTTCCTCCCTCATTGCCCGAGAGAAGAATCGGTCAGTCATCTTGGTCTTGAACATTGCCCAATTCAAATCAGGGCTATCAGCAAGACCAGTGTTTTCCCACCACTCACTAGCATCTCCTTTCAGTTGAAGATAAGCTATGTGTACCTTCTCAGCCTCAGTGCACTCCACACTGCGGAACAACCGCTCCATGTGGGAAAACCAATACGTTACTTCAACTGGTTCACCCTTCCCATTGAAGCTGTCAGGTCTCATAGAATTTATGGCTTTCAGCGCTCAGCCACAATCATTCCTGCTCCTGACCACATTCTCCTGATGCAAAGGTACATGAGTTTCCTGTTCTCCAACTCCCGGGGTCGCTGAGGATGCCGGCACATCTTGCGCCTGAGGCATATTCGGGTGTAGGACATCGTTCATTTCTTGCATGAAAATTCCTCAAATTTCTGCAACGGCCGCTTTATCAAATATCCTTGGAACGTGGCCCTGAGCTGGGTCATTGCCTTCCGGGTTAACATTGGACGCAGACTCATGCACATCCTCTGGATTTCCAACATTATCCCTGATTGGTCTGGGGTTGTTGCTCGGCCCAGCACCAGAACAACTTGTGTTCACCATCTGTTTACCGATCAAATTCCAAGGATTTCGTACATTAATATTTTCCAAAATACTTAATGTAATAAAATCAACTCAGAAGGGATAAAACTAGGTAAACTTCATTAGATGAACTTTCAACCTTATACCTAGGGTTTTACAAAAGGGAAATCTCCTGAGCTTCCTGACAAAATTGCTCAGAGAATTCACAAATTTTACCGCATGTACACTAGAGTATTACACAAAAAGGAAACTACTATAGTTACATCGGTTCTTTCTCAAAGTCCCCCGAAACTCTTCCTATATGGCAAGTTGCCTATATAGGGTTTCTTCGGATAGGGTTCTTCATCAGGGTTTGGTGATAAACTTCTCACCCTACTCGGCCCCGACAAACACGATTCATCTACTGATCTTGGTGTTCTCGGCCTCATACTTGGCCTGGTAACACTCTGATCATGCTCTCGTAGTCTTGCCCTTCTCTGGGCATACTCCCTCATCTCGTCTAACTAACACTGCTCTTCGAAAGAGATTTCCTCGCTCTGGCGAAGTATCTCCTGTAACTCAGAACTCATCCTTCGCCTTCTTCGGACTTGAAGGGGCGGCGAGTCCTCTGAAGCATAGCGGGAGTCGGTCCTCTCCCTGATGCCATACTCCACATAAAGCGCCTCCCACTAAACGTCAGTCAACGGCGGGTATACTGGCTCAGGTGGCAGATTGGGGTACATAAATTGCATCCCCGAGTCCACATGATCCACTAGCAAGTGCCTCAGCCCATCAGGATCTTGACCCTGCTCCACTAGGACTTCCTCGAGATCTTCTATTGGATCTACGTCTTCCATTGGATCCTCCTCGGGATTCTCTTCAGAATCCACTTCTAGGATTTCTTCCTCCTCTTCTCCTTCTTCCCCTTCTGGGATCATCTCAATCATGTAGTCGTTGTCATAATACCCTTGGGCATATCTTGACAACTCAACTTCATTTCTCGCATTATCCCCTGGCTCCACTACCGGCTCGGCCACTGGAATTATGGTCTGGTCGGATACTAGCACAACTGACTCTGGAAGCACGTGCTTTACTTCCTCAGGTGGGTTACTTGGTCCTCCGACCTCGAAACTACGAATTGGAACTGGGAATTCAAGCTCCATAGGGGTGGGTGAATTCGCCTCTACTTCCTCCTTATCCTTTGGGAGTGAAGAGCAGGCACCCATATCCTACAGATGACGAAACGAGAGTTAGTCTTTCTAAATATAGAAGTTGCTTCTATATCAGACTACAGAAAAGGCACGACTATAAACGGTAATATTTCAAATTCTTTTCATTTCGAAAACTCAAAGCCTTTGAAAACATTTCTCAATTTAAAACGAGTAAATGGTTCATGAATTCCCAAACCCATTTTAAAACTTTTGGCTCTGATACCAGATCTGTAACACCCCCAAATCGTAACCCATTTGGAAAGGGTATTACCGCCAGTGACCTCGGTTTCCACACCGAAGCCACCCCAGGCTTTACTGGTTTAAATACAAATCATAAACAACAATCATGATGTAAATACCAAAATCTTTGGTTAAAACATATGTCTGGGGATTACATCCCAATCCCCATAGGACAAAACAGAGTAATCAGTGGAAGTCTTTGCAAAGTATAAATACAAGGGTTTTGATCGTAATGATCACCCGCCAAGGATCACAACCTGATAAATCCATTAAAACACCGTTTGCTTTTATAGTCGTTCTAGCCTTTGTTTCTCAGATTCTTATCTGATGTGCCGAATCGAACGGATAACACCAGCCAACCATGCAGAGAACAATTATGGTTGGTTAGTCTAATGAAATACTATGCAAGGGTATAATGCAGAGTGGTTCGAAGTAGTCGTATTAGGTTAGACTCATCGCTCCTCGAATAATAACCGACGACGATAGTCAACCACCATACTTCTACTGGAAGATATCAAAAGGCATGAACAAGAGAAGATCCTGGAGACCGAGTCTCGCAACAATCAACCCAAAAGAAGACTCCAATGAATTGAGTCTTATCGGAAGTATGACAATGTTGGGGAACATAAATAATTTCATACAAGCGTTCAAAAATGACTTGATGTTTCGGTTCACGACCAACCTCACCGCTTAATGCGAATCCAGATTGGAAAGATAACGGTACTCTGATCAAAGTCAAGACGAGCTTTCCTAGCTGCACTATTCCCTAGCTGTACTACTCGTCTGAGGTATATTAATCATGTGCTACGACGGCACTTATCTTATTTAAATTCCAAAACGCGCATCACGTTATAGACTTTTAAATATATGTTTCGCCATGAGGGACATATATTGAGTATATGTTTCATCATGATGGACATATAGGATATATGTTTCTCCATGAGGGACATACTCCTGAATGGGACGAATCCCAAGATTTGTAGCATCAGTTAAGTGCCACCATCTCTATACCCGAGTATAGAGATCGGTCATGACCCACCAAATGGTTTTTGGGTTTATCACCCTTTGCACCATTAATTATTATTAAGAAACGACTAGACCTCGAATAGTCCATCGCTCCTACGAATACTCGTGCTAACTAAACAGTTCAACACAGTAATAATCATATCAAAGCCCTTCAGGCTAATATCATAAATATATATCTATAATAGCGTTGTTCTAGCAGATATACAACCTATTATAATATCATATTCTTTTCACATCATTTATCAAACTATTCCCAACAGAACAGTAAATCATCCCAAATTAATTAACAATTAAACAATTGATAATTAATGGAAATATGGAATGATAAGCAAGAGCGAACCGCCACTTGCCTTAGATCAGACGAAAGCTTTAACAAGCTTAGAGACAACGGTTCCTGAGTCTGAAACTGGGACAGATCCTGGATATTAAATCCAACTGGAACGACCCATAACGAGACCCTAAGTTAGATTCAATATCTACATATATGAATCTAAAAGAATAAGGAAGGAATCAAAGGGGTCAAGCCTCGCCCAAAGCCAAACACCCAAGAACACACACCCCTGACAAGGCTCACCGCGGGTGCGGTGGAGCCCTTGCCGCGGGTGCGGTCAGGCGCCAGTGGTGAGCTTTTGACAGCTTCGATGGCGAACTCACCCAATTTGATTCGTTCGCCTTCGATTCGTTTGTGGTTCGATCCCCAACCTTCTTAGGCCTTTGAACACCACTTAAGATCACCTTTGTAAACACTCAAAGGGGTTCGATCTCTTCTCAAACGAAGCTCACAAGCTTGACAACAATGGAGATTTCAGAGAATTTTTCAGAGGAAGAAGATGGAGCTCGTCCATGGCTTCTCCTCCTTCTTTTATACCCCAAGCATGGAGCTTACCAACCAATGATGTCAAGGAGGAGGTGGCCCGACCAGATAGTCAGCTAGGAGGCCAACTAAGGCGAGCTACGGCCTGCGACTTATCGCGATGGCGTCGGAGCTTACGATGGCCGCGGGGTGCGGCCAGGGTGCGGTGGCCGACTCGTGACCGCCACTGGCATTGGCCTTCGCCGCGGGTGCGGCAGGGTGCGGCCAGGATGCAGTCAAGGCCAATTTTGCCCCCTTTGACCCGTTTTGTCATTTTTACCAAGGGGTAAAAATATTCTTAACTCAGGGTTAAATATATTCGTACACGAACGACCCTTTTTACCCAAAAATACATTAACTGTATTTTATATTACTCAAAAAAATATTACAGAGATCAAACATCTCATAGAATGTCCGTACTTCTCTGAATTTAATCTGACTTGTAATATGGGCATAAGAAGATTCAAAATTTTCCTTACAAAATGAGGGATATTACATATACTTAGATAGATTATTGAATTCTTGACCAAAAATATTGATAAGGTGTATTGTATGATAAGAATTGAAGGTAAAGATGCGAATTTATATCAAGAAAAAAGAATGTAAATTAGAAATTTCATATAATTCATATAATTCATATAATTCATTCAATTAAAAAGGTAAAAATACTCTAGGTAATATAGTCATATAAAAATATGAAATATTTATATTTTTTATTTATTATTTATTGTATCATCGTTACCTAATTAATATAATTCATAGAATTAGCCCCCTAATATTTTTGTAATACAAAATCCAATCCGATTTATTATATTTTATCTAATACTAATTAAGGGCATTGCAAACATACTACTATTTAGCATCGAGATAATTAAGGGTCTTGCAAACATACTACCATATATCACCGATATAATGTAGCAACATTAGTATGTCAATTAGTATTTTTCCTAATATCTATTAAGGTTTTGCAAATTGTCCAACTTTATTAAATGGACTACAAATATAGTATATAGATGAAAGATTATCAAACTTTATTTAACTTTGGTAATATTAGTATACAGATTAGTATTTTTTTCAAATATTAATTAAGGTCTTGCAAATTGTCCAATTTTATTAAATGGACTATGGATATAGTATATAGAGGAAAGATTTCCAACTTTATTTAATTTTGGTAAGTAATATTATGGCTTCTTAACTTTGTAATATGTATAGTCAAATAATATATTATATGGATGATATCTTGTTTGATAATTTAGGAAATTTGTGTAGATAAACATAATGTAATTTGTAAAAAAAATTGAAGGGCAGTGAGGTAAACGGACAATAAAATGTGGTGATGTGGCATAGCTAGAAGGGTGACGCATAAGAGAGATAAGAATGGCTTTAGTGTTAGTATATTGATAATAAGTCACAAGCCCAAAAATGTTTTTTTTTAGTGCCACAAGTTCAAAAGTAATAGTTTTTTTTACAGGCAAACATAAGGTATCCTTACAAAGAGGAAGGAATACCTAAATCATCACAACGGGTGATTTTTATAAAAGTTTTACAAGCTAAGTAAACATTAGAGCCCGAATGTAGAAGCTGAAGTTGGGACCGATGCAACTGCTCATGTCCAAGATGAGGCGAAAGATAATCCATAATTGTGTTGCATAGAAGAATAGGGGAGATGTTCGAAGTAGCCAGAAAATTTGCGGCTTTGTTGGACTCTCTATAACAGTGATGAACCTGAAACTCATCCAAACCACGTAACAACACTAGTACAGAATAGGCTATTTAGCCCGTGCATTTTTTTAAATATAGCCCGGATATAGAGCAAAATAGGTCCGGGCTTCAGGTTGGTGTGATAATAGATCAATTAGCCCGGATGTAGAAAACATGCCCGGGCCAAATAATCAAAGACCTTTTAGCCCGGACCTTTGGCATCCGGGCTAAAAAGTCTAGTTATTAACAAAAAAGAAGAGGACCATTTAACCCGGATCTTTAGAGGTCCGGGCTAAAAAGACCTCTTTTCTGAAAGAAAAAAATAGAATACAGCTAGACAGAATCATTAGCTTGGTTTCTATTTACAGTGGAAATTGAAATTGATAAGAAAACTAGCAGTCCTTCAGTTTTTACTCTTCTTCAGAAATTCATTGTTCTGCATCTAAGGTGACTCTCATGCTATAAGTATATATATATAGATAGAATCACATAGTAAGAAAACATAAATATATTGCATTTGTTTCCTGAGTTGAGCTCAGATATGTCAACCCATTGCACAACAAAAAGTCAGGTAGACAACAAGCTCTATGATAATAAATTCATGAAGACATACACCATACAATTGTTCCTTACTACAAGTTTATATCCTAATCGCAACTGCTCATATATAAAAAAAACTGGATGGCATCAAAAGGCAAATCTCGTAGTAGAAACGATCCATAACCCTGCAATATAATGCAAGGAAAATAGTTGAAATCATATATGGCCACAAAAATTTAGAGGAGTTCAAAAAATAGGCACAATACACAACATTATGTATTGGTGTGTATGTTAAAATCAAAGAGAAGATGATGATTAAGATAACAACACACAAAGGAGAGACAATGTAATTTAATTAAGCAGCAAGTAGAAAACATGTAATATATCATTTAGTTTGAGCGCTCCGTCATATATCCGGGCTCTTTTCTTATCCCAAGAAAAAAAAATCGTAGTTCTACAATTTTAATGACTTAGACCGAATATAAGTGGTCCGGCCTTGCCTTGATCGCGTGTAAATGTAGGTGCACATGAAATGTGTAATGTAGTGCAAATTCATGTTGTTATGTATATCTACTGTGAAGCACCAGTGACTATTTATCAAAAATTTCATTGAATTGTACATCGTAGTTATACTAAAATTTCTATCTATTTAGACATGTCCATCATAGCTATACTATGTAAAAAACTTGTGCAACAATGACTGTAGCTCTATTAGCATTTACATTTTTCGAATGAGAATGTTTGTTCACACCTGATCAATCTTTAATTTATAAATTATATAATTCTTTTTATAAAAATAGATATATATATATATATATATTATGAAATGTATATGTTAGTAAAAGTGTATATATATATATATATGATTAGGTTCAAGTGAGAAACACTTTTAACATAATAATAATAATAGTGAGGAGTAAGGTGAATCTTATAAATTGAAATAAACAAACAAATTCATGTTAGATTTTTTTTTATAATGGTAAACAATAGGACTCTTTCAAAAAGAAAGGATATCCTAAATCATCCAAATGAATGATCTTTACAAACTAAGTACCAGAACTATAAAAAGTAGAGTTCAAGCTGATGGACTCATATATGCTAGTAAGAAGCCGATCAACATTAGAAACGGAACTGCAAGGTGAAAGAAGTTGCTGGAATGCATGGGAAGCAGTCGGCGGAATGGGATGTGTTGCAAGAAAGTCAGCAGCACGATTAGCTTCGCGGAAGCAATGATGTACCTGAAAAGCATCAAAAGAACATAGTAATGCAATAATGTCATTAATAATGGTATGAATTTCCCAAGGAACTTCCCAGATGCCCCTGATAGAATTGATGACAACAAGGTTGTCGCCTTCAATAACTAAATTTCTAACGCGAAGCTTAGCAGCATGTTGAATACCAAACAGTGCGCCAAGAGCTTCAGATTTGAGGGCGGAGGTCGAGGGAATATTGTCACGATGAAAAGAAAGAATGGTGCATCGGCAGTCACGCAGAAGGTACCCAAAGTGTGACGTATCATCTTGTTTTTTGGATCCATCAAAGTTTAATTTGATCCAGTCGATCGGAGGTTTCTTTCAAATACGGTTGGTAGGCCGCAAACGATTACGCTTTATAGGTGCTTTGGTTAAGGTGATGTTTAAAGCGTTCTAATCTTGGAATTGGAAGAAGGCTTGGTCAGACGGGCAATTCTGATATTTAAAATCATTTTTTATTAAAAATCATATGATTTCTATAAATTCATGTTAGATTTTAATTACGATATTAATAGACTTTATATTAAGCCATGGACAACTAAATAGATTAAATTGAATAAACATGTTAGTAAAATGAATATTGTTCTGCTTATTAACCTATAAAAATAAATGTCATAATTCAGTAAATTTTTAATTTGAATGCTTTATTTATATTTTATAATACTACTCATTTATCACAAGTTATCCTCACTATTTTTTAAAAAAAATCAACAAACAGAAAGTACTCTTACAAACAAGAAGGAATACATAAATCATCACAACGCATGATTTTTACAAGCGTTTTACAAGCTAAATGAAGAGTAGAGCCCGAACGTTTGATCAAAGCAGCTGCTCACGGAGAAGATTAAGAGCAATGTAGTGCATAATCGTACTATGCAATAGAATGGGCGAGATGTGTGATGTGGCTAGAAAGTCAGCGGCTTTGTTTCTTTTCCTAAAGCAGTGATGAACCTGAAAACCATCAAAATAATGAAGAAGTGATGTAATTTATTGTAAAATATTGAAAATTTTCCACGGAATTTTCCAAATTCCACGCATAGCATTAATAACTGATAAGTTATCCCTTCGAGGACAAGAAACCGAATATTTTGGAAAATTACCCTACGAAGGCCATCAAGAACGGCAAGAGCCTCGACTTTAAGTAGAGAGGAGCATAATCTGCTTGCTGTTTAAAAAGACAACCTCTCCAATGTGGTTACGAAAAATTAACCAATATAACTAGGAATATTATGTTTAATAGAAGTTATCCTCACTAGTTAAAAATGGGTCTTGTATTTACCTTATATAAGTAAAAGAGTTATTCTTACGAAAACCTTACACCATAGAAATATAAAAAATAAAACAAATTCTATATGCATATTCTATCCTTTTAGAAATTGTAGGTTATCCCTAACAATGTTTCATAGCTTTAAGAAAAACAATGTTTCACAAGCTATACAAGAATTAAATTAAATAAATAGTCAACACGCGGGCCTGTTTAAGTAATGAAAAATCCAAATAGAAAAAACGCTCCCAAAGAAAAACTAAAAATCTCACCTCCCTAACCCTAAAACACCTTAGCCGCCACCCTCATCTTCTTAAACGTACTCCTCCTTGTTAACTCCGTTCTCCACCCCAAAGCCTATCTCCTCCGCACTCCTCCTTCTTCAATGAAGCACCCATCCAAATCTAACCTCCAAAAAATGCTCCCGACTCTGCTCTTCCGCTCACTCCGCCGCCACTCTAAGGGTAACCCCCGCTCCGTCGATTGCTCTAGGGGCAATCCCCCACCACTGCCACTCGCCCTAGGGTAAATCCCTCGCCACCACAACTTTAGGGGTAACTCCCCCTCCGCCACTACAGTAGGGGTATTCCCCCATTAAAAACCAGATCTACTCCATGGTTGGATCTTCTCTGCCTCGCTCGAGCGAATCGCCTAACACCGGCTTTCCCCCCGTTTTTCAGGTGTATTCCTCTTATCCCTCAACTTTACTTGCTTATCTCTGTTTGTGTGAACTTTACTGAATATATTTACTAGTGTATTTGGTCGAACACTTGCATGCTTATCCTTTTGAATAGAATATCTAAATCTTCTCAAACTAAGTGCTAAAACTGCTGCTCTATATGTGTGTGAAATTCTGATCTGTGATGCTGTGATATACTCTCTCTTACTGCTTTTGTGATTTTCTGGTTCTTCTATGGACAAAGGGAAATCACTCTACTCTGCTGCTCTTTACTCTGATAAATTACCAATCTCTGCTTCACAAGCAGCAAAGGTTTCAAATTACCAACCTATTCTGTTGTTATCAACAACCAACACATATCATTGTCTACTAATGATAGATCTACCAAGAACACCAAGCTGGGTAATACCCCCACTGTCAATAAGTCTACGACCCATAAGGCCAATAATATAACTAATACCCTTGCTAATTGTTTTCAATTTCTTAAAAACAAGACTTTACAGTCATAACTGAATTTGATGGCTATAATTTCTTCTAATCTACAAATCTTCACTAACAACTATGTATTCTTTATCTAATATGTAGGAGTTCGAATGCTGCAATAACTTACCCCAATCTTGGCTCACCAAGAATTATTACAACCTATGCTTGGCAATACATTATGCACAAGACTAAGTATCCTTGGAGTATCTTTATAAAGATAGTATATTGCTTCCTAGTTTCTTCTCACAAAAGTTTCATGAACACATTCTTTCTGAACATCAATATCAAAACCCAAACACTGAATCCAATACTTATAATTGGCACCATGTGTACAATACTATTATTAGTATATTTACTCCACTTGTGATATCCTTTACATCCTGCTCTATATCCTTGCAGAATTTAGAAGTTCAAAAACCAACAGCTGGATAAATAGTTCACTTGGATTACAGTGGCCCAAGGCTCTCATACTGTCTACTCATTGATCAACAACAAAGGATTACGATGATGAAGGATAACTAGATATGGACACCCTACTTGAACAGTACAAAAATTGAAGATTTCCCTACTCCTAGCTACCTTTGGAGAATTCTTCTTCTGATGCTTGCAAATCAACAACAAAGTAAAACAGCTTCCCATAACAGCAGTTCTGATAAGAGATTCTCAAAAGTCTTATTAACAAGATATGTCTTTGCCTGTAACAGCCTGAATATTTATTCGATCATAGTTGCCTTTAACGACATGTATAACTTTATGATCCTACCCATCCACATTATATGTAACATGGACTCTTTAACTAAAATCCCTTAATCTGGGAGTTCTGTGGAGTGGTATGCCACCCCTAACCTTGATCTATCTAATAATACCAACTATCGAACTACTCAATTTAACTCTTTATGGTGTTTAGCTACTTGCCACTAATTACGCCTCCTTCCACGTATTGCGTGTCCGAGAGCACCAAACTAGACATAGCTTACAGATAAAAAAAGCCAATACATTCTAACATAATTTAGTTTGGAAGATTCAATTCCCTCTGGACAAACAAATTTAACAAAAGAACGGACCCAATCCTTCACCAACTACTCATTTGACAAAATTTAAGATGCTGGTTTAACCCCAAAATCGAACCTTATTGTATTTGACAAAATTAAATCTCACAGCTTGGGATTAAATCTACGTGGTTTACCCAACAATTTGGCCCTCCTACTGGTGGCCTTCTAAAACCCAACAAAGATCAAGTAACAATCACCTTAACTTAAATTGGGCTTAAAATAAAGACAATTAAAATAGACCCAAAATCTAGAAAAACAAAGTACCTTCGAATAATAGAACTTGATATTACACAATCTATAAAAATAGCACAAACAAAACTTTAGTTACACCTTTATGGCATATGACTTCAAAACCAATTCACTCACTTTTGTCAAATGGCAAGACTTATTGATATTGATCTTTTTTCACATCAATTTTCACCCTTGTTTATCTATTGTGATTTCGTTTGTTTTAAGTATGGGTGACAAATTACTCGCTGCATTTGTGGAGCTGATCTAGGGTGATGCCTGAGTGTCCGGTCGTGGTCGTGTATGTGGCTCAATGAAGATCCCTCTTGTACGAGGGCAACATCATGGTTGAAACTCCTGAAGATCCCTCCTAGAAGAGAGGGCAACGTAATGGTAGTCTGTTCAACACTTCTGTATGAGTTCTCCTGTCTGACTCGTCTTTCGGTGGCGCTTTCGTCTGATCGTGCTTGCTCATCACTCACTTTAGGTCGTTTTAGCTCTATTTTTGTTTTGTTGTAATTTTCATGTTTGATTTATTATTCTTACTGTCCGATTTTGATCGATGTCGATTTATCGATCTCTCGATCTATCCGACGTTGTTATGTCAGTTACTTCGAAATCTTTCATCGTAAAAAAAAAAATTTAATTAAATATTTTTTGACATAAATGGGGTTTTTTGGAAGTAAAGAATTGAGTATGCTATCGTGAGTATGAGAGAGAAATGAAGGTGGAGGGAGCATGTGTCTCGAGTGTGCCCCACCTCCCTCGCACATGCATGATGCTTCCCCATAGACTGCCACGTCACCACTCTGCTGATGAGTGGCCACAGATCTGTTGCTCTCCTTTTTCCTCAATTTCCCTTTTTCTTTAATTTCCGTTTCCTCCTCTTTTTCTCTATCTCAGGAGGAGCAGAGTAGGAGAGATAAATCCCCAAACACGAACGTCAACAAAAACCAGAGTGAGAGAGAGGGGCTGAGCGAAACAGAGCATTCTTGTTTATTTAGCGAAACAGAGCACCAAAACAACCCAAAATGGGAGAGGTATCAGAAATCATTTTCGATTTGATTTCATTCGAATTAAGATTTGATTTATTCGACATTTTGGGGTTTTGATGAATGGGTTTCTGTTTGTTTAGGAGCAGAAGAAGCCAGAGGAAAAGAAGCCAGAGAAGGAGAAGCCAGCGGCCGACGACAAGAAGAAAGATGAGGGGGAGAAGAAAGCCGAAGAGGGCGGGGGAGATGGGAAGGAGGAGGCGGCGCCGCCACCTCCTCCACCGCCGGAGATCATCTTGAGAGTCTACATGCATTGTGAAGGATGCGCTCGCAAAGTTAAGAAATCCCTCCGCGGCTTCAACGGTACACAAAAAAAGATTGCATCTTTTTCACTTTGAATTTCTCTCTTTCTGAATATTCAGACCAATTTTCCTCTTTTTCTGAAATTGATGATTTTGTGATTGATTGGAAAACTCAAATGAGATGGGAATTTGTGTTGAATTAGGAGTGGAGGATGTGATAACGGACTGCAAGAACCACACGGTGGTGGTGAAGGGGGAGAAAGCAGATCCATTGAAAGTTCAGGAGAGAGTTCAGAGGAAGAGCCACCGCCACGTGGAGCTTCTCTCTCCTATACCAAAACCACCCTCAAAGGAAGAGCCACCCAAACCTGCTGAGCCTCAACCTCCCAAGGAAGACAAAAAAGAAGAGGTCTTTTTTCAATCTCATCTCCATTGGGTTTTATTTTGCTCTGTTTTCCCCTGTTTCTGAAATTTGTTATGTTTTCCCCTGTTTCTGAATTTGGTTTTTCCTTTTCTTTTTCTTTTGTTTGTGTTTTGTGTGTTTGTTGTTGCAGCCAAAGGTGGTGACAGTGGTGCTCAAAGTTCACATGCACTGTGAGGCTTGTGCTCAAGAGATGAAGAGAAGAATTGAGAGAATGAAAGGTTTTAATTTACTCCCCTTATTTAAAAGAAATCAATTTAAATTTGATTGGTTAGTTGAAACATTTTTTAATTCCATCCATCAAAATCAATACATTCTTCTATCATATCATATCATATCATATTCATTATTCTATTATAACGTTACAATACATATACATCTCGGTCTACATCACCAAACTATTGAATTCTTTTGGAGGAAGTAGTATTTTTGATTTGGGTTATAATTTTGGCAATACAGAAGTGGAAGTGGCAACACCAGATCTGAAGAGCTCAGAAGTGACAGTCAAAGGGACATTTGACCCACCAAAGCTAGTGGACTATGTATACAAGAAAACAGGCAAGCATGCAGTGATAGTGAAGCAAGAGCCAGAGGAGGCTAAGGAGGAAGGTGACAAGGCCAAAGAAGGCAAAGAGGAGAGCAAGGGAGAGAGTGGGGAGGAAAAGAAGGGAGAAGACGGCGGCGATGCCAAGGCCGTGGCGGAGAAGAAGGAGGGCGAGGGTGGTGGCGACGACAAGACGGCAGCGGAGCCCGCCGGAGGCGAGGCGGCTGAGGAGGAGGTCAAGGTGGTGGAGCTGAAGAGGAATGAATTCTATTACTACCCACCAAAGTATGCAATGGAGATGTACCATGCTTATCCACCTCAGATCTTTAGTGATGAGAACCCTAATGCTTGTTCAATCATGTAACTTTGTTTGAGTAATGTGGTAAAACTATAAAACATATAGTGGGGGGGGGGGGCGGGGGGGGTTTAAAAAGGTTTAAAAGAAGTTTCACCTAGGGTTGGGATTTGGGAGGGTTTAAGAAAAAAGGATGATAGGGTAATTGTATAATTGTCAATGCCCTTTAATGGTTTACATGTGCTAAGCTTTCTAATATCAATGTTCTTTGTACAGACTTTTGTCTGGTGTTTTGTGGAGGTATGGTTTGTGGGTGGTGTTTGTAACCCTTTGCAGAGTTTAAAGAATGAGTTTTGTGAGGCCTTTTGTGGTTAAAAATACAATATTTCTAGCTTAGCTCTTTTCTGTTTTTCAGAAACTTTGTTATATATACATATATAATAGGGTTAATTATCGGAAACCACCCGTACAATAGGCCATATTGTCAAAAATCACCCGGATAACGACTATTTACCGTAAACCACCCGTATATCCATCTCCGTCCAACACGTACCACCCTACCCCACTCTCCGTCCATTAGATCGTTAACGTAATTACAGATTTAAGCCGAACTTTTTATTTTCATTCAATTTCTCCACAATTTCAAAACTTAGGTAAAAATTGTAATTAAGCTAAAAATTATTAAAATAGAATTATTAAAATAATTAAGTTTGGGAAAGTTTGGATATTTTTTTGTAATTTTTCAAGAATTATACAAGGGTATTTTTGCCCCAACTTGGAAAGTTGGGGCCAAAATGCAATTAAGCCAAAAGTGAAGGGCCCCGACTGGCACTATTCATCAGCTTCTTCCTCCAGCCAGCCGTGAGCTCCTCAAGCTCTCCAATGGCGGTTTTCCGCCGAATTCGAGCTCGAATTCGACAATTAACCATTGGGACTTTCCTTCTGTGGCAAATACGATCTCATCCCGGGTTTATTCTTCCCGATTTCACAGAGATTTCGACATCCAATTTCATCCTCAAAGCCCCGAACCCTAGAAATATTGTCGTGACTGTTCTTCGTCAAATTCCACCCACCACCGCCACCACCGACTCCACCTCTGAAATTGCCGCCACCACTAGCACCACCCTTAATCCCTCTTCAAAATACTCTTGTCCCCGACTTCGGATATGCTCCGACGTGCCCCAATTTGCCCAGTTTCCGGCCGGTGCCAACCCCCAGATTTTCTTTTCTTCTGGGGCAAATACGATCTCGTCCCGGGTTTATTCTTCCCGATTTCACAGAGATATAACGCGTCTGGATCTTATCTAAAAGTCCCAATGGTTAATTGTCGAATTCGAGCTCGAATTTGGTCCGAATCCGCCATTGATGGAGCTCGGCCGAGCTTGCGCGTGAGGATGGCTTGGCTGGAGGTTGAAGATGACACTATTTTTGGATTAGTTACAATTTTTACCCAAGTTTTGAAATTGTGGAGAAATTGAATGAAAATAAAAAATTCGGCTTAAATCTGTAATTACGTTAACGATCTAATAGACGGAGAGTGGGGTAGGGTGGTACGTGTTGGACGGAGATGGATATACGAGTGGTTTACGGTAAATAGTCATTATCCGGGTGGTTTCTGGCAATATGGCCTATTATACGGGTGGTTTCCGATAATTAACCCTATATAATAAGAGTTTTATGTTATACTATATACACCAATAAATACAGTTTGATGCATGCGTGACACTGGTAACGAATCTATCTGCCCACAGTAAAATATTCACATTTGGCAGGCACTCATAAGCCTGCAGTCCGTATTTTATACTATATGCTCTTGATTTAGAAATTAGAATTGTGGGGATTGTGATATGTGAGTATTGAAATAATAATAAATGACAAGCTTTAGGGTATTTCTTGGTAATAGAGATGATTTGCATTTCTCTCACTCATTCATAATTCAGTGATGTACTATTGTTTAGTTAATAAATAAAATTAGTAAATAATTCAGATATCACAGAGGCGGGTAACCAGGGGAATTGGACTCATTTGGTAAATGCTACAGTACTAATCCTAGCGAAAATGAATACTAGTTGGTGAGTCATTCATACAGGACTAAATTAACAGTATTACTGTTTGAAGCATCCAACGTGGGGGCAAGCTTGTACGTATGACGTATCATCAATACATATATAGTTCAGCCATGGTCCCATCTGCATCTGGTAAATGAGTAAATGAAACACAGTAAATTAAATGAATGCTGATCAGCCTCAACAGCCTTTGGTTCAGAAACTTGGCTAGGACTGGAAAAAGCCAGTTGTAATCATAATCAAAATCTTGTACTACTACCAAATAAAAACTTTATTGCAGCCTAAAAATTGGAGTAATTGGTTGCATGAAGATGAATCTCACATCTCATAATCCTCAAGTGATAGAGATGAAATTTACGGTTTTAGAGGGGTGTGCCCCCATGATTATTTATCTTCGTTGGGATTGGAATATGGAGTGTATATATATATATATAATGAACCGATCTATAATTTGTCATATATATGTGGGTTGTATTGTATTGCTACATTTGTACAACTTGCTTAATTGGTCCCCCACACCGATCATAAATAATTCCATGTAGCTTTTGATCCCTCTATTTGATTCTCTGATCATTAATTCCACTTACTTCCTCTCACATTTTGATCTCTATTATTTAAGTTGTATCTTGAATTTGATTTTCGACATGAAACATTAATGTTCGGTTTGATGACTCATTTCAAACATGATGGATCATCCGGTGAAGAGATATGTATGATGGCACGAAACGATTTATGCATGATGTATGACTTCAAGTAACTAACCTAATCTATGGAATGGAAAAAGTTAGGTTATTTGGGAACAGGAGTTTTGTGTTGGCTGTCAAATTTTGTTCTAACTCGTCCATTGTAACTGTAAATTCATGCAATAAATATGTTTATTATGCTCACCAGAAACACGATATAGACATTTGAATTGCTATATGACATTGTCAGTAATGTAGTTGATCGGTGAGTTAAAATTAGAGGGATAGTTGATGTTTTAAATTCAATGGGTAAATTATATTGTTGGAATCAGTCTTTGTAGTTTGTTCTGACGTCCATACGGAATCTTAATACAGTATTCAGTACTTTTTTTCCTATTTATAAAATCTCTAATTGTCCGGATTCTATTTTATGATAGTTCTTTCTATCAAATTCAGCTATTAAGTTATTAGTAGTTATTACATATGTCGTGCTGCAACCAGATCTACATCAATACAAGCTATATAACGGTTACATTTGTTGATATTGAGTATTTTAATCTGATAAAGAGCGCGAGTCAAAGGTTGTAAACAATAATGTAATTCTATTAATTTTCAAATGGAGTACTACTCTTTAACAAGAAAATTGTGAGTGTTTTTTTTGGGGGGTACGTAGGATTACTGAAAATGAAAAGCATGAACTTAATTAAATACGCTCACAAAAAGGAGATCACAGCATTTATCCATTCAATATTACTAAATATTAAGCATCACCTGAATAAGATGAATACTAGCATCGTACCAACAAAATAATTGAAGTTTAGCAAGGGCATGGAACAGAAAAACGAAGTACGTGAACGAAGAATCTAATTATAACAATTACCTTGAGTACTCCTTATATCCTGCAGAAAGGGCATCGATGCTGATTGATTACCATATAGTCGTTGGAAAATAATGTTTTTTTTGTGTGTGCAAGCGTTAAGAATTTTGGTTTTTGGATACCCCTAATTTGAAAAGATTATGTTTGTTGAATAGTTACGGTTAAAACTGTTTCCTGGATAGCGAAAATACTAAAAAGTAAGATTGTAATACAATACTTTAGAGAAGAAAACTCAATCAATCAACAAGTTGACTAAGAAAACCTTTATGTGGTTAATCTAATAGAATTTCAACGTATATTTGTATTATTAATCCGGTCGCAAATAATCAAGTTTGTAAATTATCCTCTCTCTCTCTCTCTCTCTCTCTCTCTCTCTCTCTCTCTCTCTCTCTCTGTGTGTGTGTGTGTGTATGTGTGCGCGTGCACTAGAATGCTATTAATTGCGAGCTAAGCCTAACTGTAGCAACCACGTGTATATAGACCTAGAACAAGATTTTCTAAAAGATAACTGGTCTTTTAGCCGGCCCACATGCCATACAAAAGATAATGTTTCAGTCTAATCCTATTTTCATAAATACACGACACCTTCATCTCCTAATTAAAAGATATTGTTTCCATAATCAAGACTTAGTCAAACTCTATCTACATCGTGTTCCTTAGAGATCAAATCATCACGAAATCTTTACTATTCATATTTGACTAATCTTCAACCGAATTCTAAGCGCCTCTGCTCTCCGTTTTTACTTCGTTCCTCAGCGTTTTTCCTTCGATTCACAACACAGATGCCATGATCTCAATTTCTTTGTTCTCAGACTATTCTTTAACCATGAAATTCATATATAGGAGCAAGTAAACCATAACCTATTGGCGTTTATCATTATTAAAAATAAAGGGAAAAACATCGTTTCAACAATTTTTCCCTCTTTGATGATGACAATCCCTTCTCAAAATTGTCCATAAAACAAATAAGTATAGAGTCAAGGTCTGTTCGATATGGCTGAAACTTATTAGGGCTGAAGTTGAAGTAAGTGCTGAATTAGGTTGAAGCTGAATGAAAGAATTTAAGCAGGGGGCTAAATTGAGAGGAGGCTAAAGTTGAATATGAGGGTAGAATGGTAAAATGTATGTTCAGTTGCGGTGGCTTATGAAGGCATAATTTGAGTTGTAAATTACAAAATTGCCCATAATTTTTAATTATTGAAAAGTAACATGTGCATATCACGTGATTTTTTTACCTCCCTAATATGAGCTTTTCTCTAGGGTCTGGGTTCTCCATCAGCATAGAGCAGCTTGGCATCTCCTCCATCTCCAATGATCGACGAGTCCTCCATCTCCTCCACTTCTTCATTTTACTTCCCCAACCGATTCTCTCAATCCATCTGCTTCACCCACCTCCATCAGCATAATGGTGATCGGGCGTTGTCGCTTAGTAGCAAGGAAGGGAGTGACGAAAATGGAGGATCTGATGTGTGAGGCCGATAAAGGAGAGAGTAGGAGAGGCGGGGAGTTTGTGCGATGGTTGGCGGAGGTGGTCGCCAGTTGTGTGGCCGGATATGTGGTTGTGGCTGGCGCTCGTGGGTCCGCGTGGCTGGGCGGCACAAAACGCGGTGGGAACGAGCGAGTACGTACGTACGTGATCAGCGGAAGTGATGCAAAGTGGTGGTGGCCAGAGGGTATGGTGTTGGTGAGTGTTTTTAGAAGGTGGGTGAAGTAGAGGGATTGAGAGGAGGAAGAATAAAACAGATCTGGGAAGAACTTTTCGCTTCAGCGTTGTCGAGAAGAAATGTTAGGGTAATGGGGTCCAAATTTTGATTAGCCAACGAACTAATCCCCATGATCTCCCAGATCAAGCTCATTTTTTTCTTTTAATTTCCAGTCTTCTTCAGCCTCCATAAATCCCGCTTCATCCCTATACATACCGAACGCAACCATAACCTCAATTTAAGCCTCCATGGATGAACTTCACGAATCAGCCCCTTTAAGCCCCCAAATAAGTCGCGCCGAACGGACCCTCAATCAACATCAATCAATAAGCAGTGAAAAAATATAACTCAAAATTTTCAAAGTTCCGAGAATGTTCCCCTTAGATAGATATCACAATACTTACCTCAAGTTGCAAGAAAATTTCCCTTAGCAATAGCATTGTTCAAAATTTTTGAAGATGGAACAACGAGACTGTTACATGCTTTGAATCAAGATCATCTCACAATTTTTACACTTCCCCCTTTTGGTATAATCAAAAGATCACTTTTAAACAAAGAACATTACACAAAGTCGCAAATCATTATCAAAATAATAATTCATTAGAAACGCATGATATTGATCACACTATTAGCAAGAAACATCACACAATAACAAAGAAAAATATAGAAGACAAAGAGAAGAAACACAAAAACATAGAAATCACAAAACTTGGCAAGTACGGGCTAGGGAACAGAAAAGGGGATTCCACTTAGGCTTGTGGAGCAAAGTCTTTGGGTTCATGTTTGTTGAGGAGGAACTCAAGCAAAACATCTACTTTATAATCCAGCTTCTTCAACTCCTCAAGAATTTGTTGGTTCACAGAACCACCCTTGGACGATTACGGTAAATAAAATCCTCCAAAGATCCACTTACAAAATATTTTTATCTCTCTAACCGAATTCTTCTCCATGAAGATTTCCCTCTCTCTGGGTAACGACTACTGTTTCTTTCTCTTTTACTGCACTGGTTGTTCCTTTTGCAGAGGCGTTAACTCACAATCAATTTTCCCTAGCAGTTAAGTAATGTTCAGCTGATAGTTGCTTCCAACGTTTCCATATCATTGTTCCACACATTTGTTTCCAATAGCTCAATAGACCTTGTTCCCTTATGTATCTATCATGAGTGGAATAAATAGTCGGTTTGGATAACATAGGGTTTAAACACATAACATGACATATTTAAACGAATAATTCATGGTGGGAAATTCAATGATCCAGATAATTAAATCCAGTAAACATTGACAAATAATTAAAGAGATCATAGGGAACGTTTACCTAGATCATGGCTCTAGGGTAGGCATGACAACCAACTATCATTTCGACATATAACAAGGGTTCAAAAGATCAAGTTGGATGTGTAGGTCTCAAAGAAAATGTTCACATGCTTTGCTAGAGAATCTAAGAATCATCAAAGTCACCTTGCAAGATTTCAAGATAAAGTGAAACACAAAACACATAACAGATCTTCACGAATGAAAATTTATCAAGTAATAAGCAACTTAATGTATTTTTCCCTATATAAATATGATCAATTTAGCTAGTTATTGAGGGAATAATAGACATGTAATTTTTCAATTCAAGGAGATCATACCTAGAAGCATCCTAAGATGTTCATAAAGCTTCCTATCTAGTCATTTGGTGAAAATATTGACAACTTGATCTTCAGTACTGCAATGGTCTATATTGATAAAACCTTTCTCAATATTATCACAAAGAAAGTGGTAATGAATATCAATATTCTTGGTACGAGAATGATGCATTGGATTTTTAGAGATGTTAATAGCACTAGTATTATCATACATAATGGGAACAATGCTAAGAGACATACCATAATATATCATCCATTTGTTTCTTAAGCCATAATACTTGAGCACAACATGTTGCGACGACCACATACTTAGCTTCAACAGTCGAGAGAGCAACCAAGTTTTTCTTCTTTGATCTCCAAGAGACTAAACAAGGGCCGCCTAGGAATTGTGTCATCCCAAAAGTGTTATTCTTGTCCACTAGGTGTCCAAAAAATCAGCATATGTGAAGTCAACAAGTTTTAAGACATTGTTCCTTGGATACCAAAGGCACTGGTGGTCGTTCCCTTTCAAGTACCTTAATATTCTCTTCACTTCCTTCAAGTGTGATTCTTTTGGGTTTGCTTGGAATCTTGCGCAAAGGCACACACTGAACATAATCTCAAGCTTGCTTGCTGTGAGATAGAAAAGTGAGCCAAATGTTCTTCTATACATGGTTTGATTCACATCTATGACATTCAAGTTTGCATCCAAGCGAGTGTTAGGAGAAATAGGAGTATTAATGGGTTTATAACTCTTCATACCATACTCCTTCAAAGGCTCTTTGATGTACTTTTGTTGATGGACCATTGTTACCTCTTCACTTTGTGAGACTTGCAATCCCGCTAAGAACGATAGTTCCCTTTTCATGTTCATCTCTAACTCACTACTCATAAGGTTTTTAAAGCTTTATACAAGTGAAGGGTTAGTGAAACAAAAAAATAATATCATCAGCATAGACTTCAACAACAAGAGTATCATCTTTCTTCTCAAGTATGAATAGTTTATTGTCAAATTGCACCACGTCTAGACCCGTTAGATAGAATGAACTGTACAAATCTGTCATAACAAGCTCATGGAGCTTGCTTAAGGCCATATAGTGTAATACCCATGACTTATGTCGGTAGTGCCACAAGCCATTGGCCTCAGACTTTAATGTACAAAGTCATCCTATGCTTAATCTGAACAATTTATGCATAAAATAAATACATTTAAAATAATAGAAACAATAGCAGAAGACTCTTTAAAATAGATACTCAACCTTTATTAAAATTCTCCCCGTAAATTGAAGAGATTGATTTTACAAGAGGATATCAAAATTACAGTGTAAGACATTAATAAATTCTAATTACATGACTAGGTTATCTAATACTTTCATTTATTACATTAATTAAAGAGATTAAATTCTATAACCAAAACAACTTTAATAAAACTTCAATTGTAGCTCTCCTTCTCCACTTCGTTACTTCTAGATAACCTGAGATAAGTCGACTCATGTGTCATATAGGACGGATTACACCAGTCAACCATGCAAGAAAAAAAAAAGGTTGATTAGTCTAATGAAAGACTAAGCAAGACTATTTATATGAGGTTCTATGTGGTCATATCGAGTTACTACCATTATTTCTCCAATAAAAGCCAATTGACAATAGGTAACAAAAATAATTCCACTGATACGAAGGTTGAACAAAAGAGATATGTACTAAGAGAATACCTGAATGAATGTGGGTGGTATAGAAAGAAGTTATAATTTGTTTGGGAGTGTTTTACAATCATCAAATAACATATATAAAACTCCATCGAATAATTGGGTCTGATCAATCTCACCGCATATTGTGAATTCAAATTGGAAAGACGGTCGCTTAGACTGGAGGAAGAGCGATTTCCGAGTTGTACTTCTCACTATATGTTTCATTAATTATGTGGTCGCAACTTATCTTATTCAATTTCACCACACCATATTTAATCTTACAGCTTTTAACATAGTCTCGAATTAAACGAGAACAACATAAGGCGTTACGTCCAACTCAACTGCACTAGCAAGCTGCTTAAACACCACTTATCCTTAACGAGTGGATAAGCGGAAACAGTCAGTATTAAGGAATTATTCCGACTAATACAAAGTTATAAAAAGATTATTATTCCCCACAACGCCATAATACCCCTAACACTTAACAACTATAAAGTCCACACCTAATAACTATAAAGTCCACATTTAATGACTATCAAGTTCACACCCAATATCATCATTATCTCTCACAGCGAAGAAGAATCAAGCGTTTAGGAGGGATGAGAGAAAATAGATTTTGAAGGAACAATCCATGGAGATGCAACCGTTCTCGTGCCCGCTCAAGTTGTTGGAACGCTTGCTCCTCAAATTTTAAAGACGAGGATTTATCATGGAAAGAATGATCATTCATTTGACAACATTCTCACACCACTTGACCAAAGAGGTACTCGTTTCACTATCAACTTTTGTGTTTTCAATGCGTTTATCTCTTTCGTAGAGCTAAAGACGATAGTGGAAGCTCTCACGGTCGCCGACTGGATTGTGGCTAGCAAGAAGAGCTAAACCAATTTGAGAGAAACAAGGTGGGAGACTGGTTCCTAAGCTAAAGAACAAGCAAGCGATTAATACTCGATGGGTGTTTAGGAACAAGTTGGATGATACAGGAGCAGTGACAAAGAACAAAGCTAGGTTGGTTACAAAGGGCTATAATCAATAAGAGGGGATTGATTATGATGAAACGTATGCTCAGTTGCAAGGATTAAATCCATTCATCTACTCATAGCCTACGCCAATCACAAAAGGGTTAATGTTCTATCAAATGGATGTAAAGACCACCTTCTTAAATGGTTTCCTTCAAGAAGAAGTCTACATGCAACAACCACCAGGCTTTGAAGATGCCAATTGTCATGGCTTTGTGTAAGTCTTGGATAAGACACTACATGTAATAACCCTAGAAATTAGAAGAGTAGTATTGTAATTGTAATTTTTATGATAATAACATTTCTGAGATTTATTTTATTTCTTTTAGTAAATAGAAATTTAAAATTTTGTTAACTTAAGTCCAAAAATTATGTTGGAATAATTTTTGTATTTGAATTAAGATTATTAAATAAACTTAACCACTTTATAAAATAAAGTTATGAAACTTTATGAACAAAAGGTTACTTTAATATAGTTATGAGGCTACACTAGTAGAATTCTGTTTTTAAAATAAAGTTTGGGAACTTTACAATAATTTTGTATTGGAACAAGGGCATAATTGCCACAAATTAAAAAATTAGGTAATAACATGTAATTTAGCCTAAAAAGGGTGGTCGGGTGCAAATACATGGAAAGTGAATTGTGGAAAAACAAACCCCGTTTTCGGGTTAGGGTTTCGTTTGAATTCAAAAATTCGATCGAACCGGTACAAATTGGTGTGTCTCATTGATTGGGCATTGAAGATCAACTAAGTATCAATCAAAGCCCTAAGATTTCGGATTAAATGATTGAATAAATTTTCCGAAATCATCTCGGGATTGGAGTGACGCGTTCATGACTCATCCGACGTGTAAATGATGAAATTCGATTGATTCCGGATCAATTTGGGCGAGTGATTTGCACCATTGTGTTGTTGGAATAATGGGCAACAATAGCCCTATAAATTTAAGGCCTTTTGTTGCGTTTTCGGAATCGAATTTGCCTCAAACCAAGCAAAAACTCCTCCCTTCTCTATTTCTGCCCATCCACTATAGTGAGTGTATTCCATCGTCGTTTTTCGAGCTCCTCCACCACCAAACATACCCAGTGATAGTCAACTACGTCATGAGTCCATAGTCGCGGCCTTGCTCAATTTGGACTTTAGTCGAGCCCGTACGAGCTCTTCAAAGTTGGCCTCGGATCGTCCTCTGTTCTGCGCTTTTGGAGTTTTCCGCTACTGCAGTTGCGCCACCAGCCTAGCCACCGCCGCCACCGCTTCCTTGTGCCGCCCCATCTTGCGCCACCCTGGTGTCTCCATTAGCCGCCCCTGGAGCCCTCAAGCCGCCCTTGAGCCCTCCGAACCACTATATGTGGTCATGCTAGGAAGTTGTGTTTGTACATTGTTGTTGTTACTACACATGCATGCTTCTGTTGCATAGTTAACAATAAGCTTTGATTTTGGATTAAAGCATATTTAGGGTTAATCAAATTAAAATAATGATGATTATTTATTTTTGGTAAAAAGATAATATTGCATTATCTTATAATAGCATGGGATTGTTTATAAAGATTTTATAAGTATTATTTATAAAGATTGATTAAATAGTTTCACGGGATTGTTTAAAATAAATTAACTTATGGCAATTTATTGTTTGGTACAGCTCGGAACCGCTATTAGATTGAAGTTGAAGTCGATCTAGGAATTAGTACCAATCTCCGTTCTTACGTCATTTATCGACAAAATAATTTAAGGCAAATGGTAGTTCGCTCTTGTCATTCCAGTTTGTCTTTTGACCGACAATTTATAATGAAATTAATTGTTGATTAATTGGATAATTTTTAAAACCTAATTAAATTATGGGAACACTTGTGTGCTTAAAATAATTTTGTATCTCGATTGATAGTTATTATTGATATATATATTTATATATGATTTATGTAGTTATCGTCGTAATGTGTATGGTCAGGGAATGAAATAATTGTTCCATGGGCAACGGGAATACTGAAAACAATTTAGGTAACAGTAAGATTGTGGCACAATTCATTAGAAAGGAAAACTCAATCAACACACAAGTTGACAATCAAGCGAGTAAGGACTTCAATCTAGTTACACAAAGTTCCTAGATCACCTAGACTCCTAAGCAAGTGATTACAACCTAATAACTCAAGTAATCACAATCGGGAACAATAGAGTCATAAAGCTCGTATCTTTGATCTTCCTTTATCTCTTTCTTCATAGGCTAGAATGCTATGAATTGCGTGCTGAGCCTAACGCTAGAAACCATGTATACATAGACGTAGACCAAAATCTTATAACACTTATCTTGTAGCCGGACCATGTGCCACACAAAAGATAATGTTTCCATCTGATTCTATTTTCATAAACACAAGACACTTTTATCTCATAACTAAAGATATTTTTTCCATAATCAAGACTTTGTCAAACTTTACCTAAATCGTGTGTCTTGGAGATCAATTCACCATGAAATCTTCACTTTCCATATTTGACTAATTTTTAAACCAAAGTCCCAGCGCCCCTTCTGTGCATTTTCATTTCGTTCCTCAACGTTGTTCCTTTTCTTCACAACACATATGACATGTGATCTCATTTTATTTGTTCCCTCGCTCAACGCCTTTGTTCCTTTGTTGACTCTTTGTTCATATACTTCTCTGTTCTTCTTCTTTTGGTTTCCACTGTTTCCAGACTCGTTCTTTTGCTTGAAACTCATAGGAGCAAGTAAACCATAAAATCTAATGACGTTTATCATTATCAAAATCATAGAAAACAACATCGTTCCAACAATATTAAATAAGATTTATAATTTATTTTTATTGTTATCTTTAGATAACAATTTTCAAAATTATACAGAATGACCAATTTTATAAACTTAGGAGACGGGAGATAACTTTTCCTACCTTTATTATCGTTGAAAGGATCCATTTTATTTGTTCAATACAAGATAACTTGTTCGTGGTACGTGATCGTCACTGACCCAATGGAATTTTGCACACGAGGAGGATCGAACACAAGACCTCCCGCTAAATAGAACACCCCTTTTTGTGTGAATGCAACGAGGCCATACATCACTGCGTCAACCCGTTGGGTTGAAAGGATCCATCTTCGTACCTACTTTAGGTTAACGAATTAGAATGTCTACTTAGCACCAACACTTTGTTGGTCCAGTGAACACTGGCATTAGGCTCCTTAAACTAGCGTTCTAGCTAGAAGTATCAATTTTGAGTCCTACCAGCGAGATGTAAGGAGTGTGAGTTAAGAGGGACATACATTTACTGTCAGCTGTCTCGAACCAAATTTCAACGACTCTCGCCAATCATATTAGTCAATCAAAGACAAAAAAATGTCCACGTAACTTCCAGTTGTAGATAATCTAAATGGTGGGAATTATATGTAGAGATAATCTAAATGGTGGAAATTGTATGTAGAGATAATCTAAATGGTGGAAATTGTATGTAGAGATAATCTAAATGGTGGAAATTCCTCTAAATAAAAATATAAGCAATTTCCACTTGATTTTTTCCTCTTCGACGGTAGCCTTATCCATGTAAATGTTTTTTCCCCTTAATTTTACTCTGCCTGTCCCTTTTGTCTTCTTTTCATTGTCTTGTTTAGAGTTTCACAAATCTAAAATACCATTAGATAAACATCACCCAACCTTAGCTTTCGATACTATACTTTTGTTTTCTAAATTTACATGAAGAAAATATAATATAATACTTATACGATAAGAATAAATAGCACCATGCACATCTATGTCTGATTACTTTTTTACGAAAATATTTTTTTTGGGAGAGCCACAATATTTCGTACCTTATGACGTACGCCCACCTTCTTTTCCTACCGAAAACGATTCAACTAGTGATCCAACTTCCACTATTAACCACTATAGACTCATTAGTCTTTATAACACATCCTATAAAATTATAACTAAAATTATGTCAAATCGACTTTCACCAATTCTCAATAAATTAATTAATCCTCTATAGGGTGCGTTTGTTCATGGACGTCTTATCCAGGATAAGATTCTTATCGCTTATAAAAAAAATCACTCTTTCCATAAAAGAAAAAATGGAAAACATGGATGGATGACTCTTAAACTAGATATGGAAAAAGCTTATGACAAACTCAATTGGAATTTCATTATACATGTTCTCCGTAGTTTCGGTTTCTCTAAACTATGGATTCATCGTGTCATGACTTGTATCACTAGTATTTCATCATCTATTCTTGTCAATAATGAATCGGGATTTGTGTTCCACCCTCTCTATGGCTTACGACAAGGTGATCCTATAGCTCCATTTATTTTTATTATTGCAATGGAATATTTGGCATGTACCCTCATTCAGGAATCCCGTTCTTCTCACAAAAAGGTTGACATTCAGATAACGACACATGGAACATGTATTCCTTTCTTAAATTTTGCGGATGACACATTAATATTTGCAGATGCTACACATGAAAATATGTTTTTTATTAAATCTGTACTTGATGACTTTTCGATAAAATCTGGGCTTTCTATAAATTATCATAAAAGTACTTTTCAAACATCCTGTAATGTTTCTAGGCAACAATCTCTCTCACTTGCCAGTATTTTAAACTTACAAGTTACTCGCTCTATGGAAAAATATATGGGAATTCCAATAATTAGGGGACGAGTTAAAAATGAAATGTTCTCCGACGCTATTTTAAAATGAAAAAAACAACTGTCAAAATGAAAAGCTAACTTATTGTCTCAAGCTGGACGCTGTGTCCTTATTCAATCTAATTTACAATCACAAACTAATTATTTAATGCAAAGTTTCCTTCTTCCGAAAGGCGTTTGCCAAGAAATTGATAAAATTAATAGAAACTTTTTATGGAATCATTCAAAACCAAATTATCATTCACTTATTGGGTGGGAGTCTATTTGTCAGCCTAAGAGTAATGGGGGCCTTGATCTTGAACTATCTCAGAACATAAATAGTGCTATGCAAATGAAACTTCTTTGGAAACTACTATATGACCCTCAGTCCTTCTGGGTTCGATTAATCTCAGAAAAGTATTTACGAAATTCAAATACTTTCTCGTACAAAAAGAAACCTTCGGATTCATGGCAATTCTCCAGACTTCTTCAATTACGACAACAGTTCAAAAAAGGTTTGTTTTGACAAATTGGTGATGGTACTCATATCAATTTCTGGGAAGACCATTGGATTCCTAACTGTATTCTTTCTCAGTTTGCTGGAAACAATGACCGTAGTAGTACTGTTTCCAAATACATTACACTAGATAAAAAATGGGATTGGGCGCTCTTCAGCATGTTCTTCCTTCCAACTTAATCCCTAAAATTTTGAATATTTTTATACCAACAACTTTCATACCTGATAAACTTATTTGGTATCTTTCCACATATGGTAATTTTTCTGTCAAAAGTGCTCGATCATTAACTAGTCATACTGAAACCTCAGGAAGTTTTCCGACTTGGTTTTGGAAATTGAATATTCCTCCAAAAATTAAAAATTTTCTTTGCCTACGACAAAACGTCTAAACAAGTACTTCTCCAGGGTTCCTTCTCACTGCATTTTTTGTAATTCAACCTTCGAGGACTCCAATCATGAATAGTGGTGCCATATATAACATGACCTCAAATTTTTCTATCCTAACCAATCCTACTCCCACTAAGCCAAAAATTTTCATAAACCTTCTAGATGGTAGAGTAAAAGCTAACAGTCATATTGGTATTGTTGTGTTGCCAAATCTTACTCTAACTCATGTTTGTATATTCCTAGTTTTCACTTTAACCTTCTATCACCGAACAAACTTGTTAGATAAGAAAAATTACACATCTACCTAACCTATAACTACTGTGTGATTCAGGACCAAGCCAAGATGAGGATGGTATCATATGGTAAATTCATTGATGGATTGTACTATATGGATCCAGAAGCAAATGGTCAAGCATCTAGTGATCTCAAGCTCTCTTGCAATGCCAAGCAACCTTCTATTGTTCGGTCTTTACCTATTTTTCTGGAAAAAACTAGTTATGTTGTTTCTAATACTACTACCTTATGGAATATATGCTTGGGACATGCTCCTCTTGTAAAAATGAAACACATCTATTCAATAAAAGAAAACCTTCAACATGTCTTTTCCTACCAGCCTTGCATTACGATGTTTGGGGTCCCTATGACAAACCTACTCATGATGGTATTAGATATTTTCTTACCATTGTTGATGACAAGAGTCGTAGTGTGCATGACTTTATCATGAAACACAAAAGCAAAGTCTCTGATAGGCGTTGTCGAGGCGCCTAAACAAACCTAAACAAGTAGCAAAGGCAAGCAATGGTCGAATCCCATAGTGAGAAAGTAATCTTTCTAAGTACACAAGTATATGTCAAATGTAACAAAGGGGGTTTTGTTGATTTGTTTGCAAAGTAAATAACAAAGTAAAGTAAAACAAAGCAAAGATGTAATCAATTTGGGAAAAGTACTTAGCCAGACAAATATCCACCATTCATGAGATTGGTTGATCCTAGATTCTCTCTAATTCCTTCCTATGAATGTTCCTATTCCTTTTCATAAGTTATAAACATGACAAACAGACCCTGAGAATACTAACTATTAAACAACTATGAAAACCTCACGCGTCAATTCAATAGCAGCAATGAGCACAGGAATTTCGATAGATACATGCAAGAGTAGCAAACAGTCATACTATTGCATGCAATTAATTCTCCCTACAATAAACTAGTCCCAAACAGTTCTTAGAATATTGCAGTTGCTACACATGAATTAGGTAACTCAAACAGTAATTACCAAACCCTAGCAATAGACAATTACCAATAACAACTAGTTGCGCCCAACAAGCGAAATCAGTAAGAATCAATGGGATGAAGAACAAGAGAATCAATACATTCAAAGGAAAAGAAATAGAATTAAAATCTCACAACCATTATTCAAACGAAGGCTTCAATTGTCGGACTAAGCAAAAGTGCTTAGTTCTTCATAGTTCAAAGGAAAAACAATACTCAATGGAAACAACGATGCTGAATGTGATGATTAACAATGAAAGGAAAAACTAGGTTAAATAACCTAACCCTGAAACTAAAGGGAAAAGATAACAAACGCGATCTAAAAGGAAATAAAGTATAAGGTTCAAAATAATAAAATAAAATAAAACTCGGAAAAAGGAAAAAATAACAAAACTCGGAAAATCTTTGCGGACTCTGCTCCGTGTGATTCCGCGGCCGTGGCCATAAATCCGCGGTCGCAGAAAATAGAATTGTGCTCTCGACCTCGTCTTCACTGGTGAATTTTCCGCGGGCGCGGCAAGGAATCCGCGGTTGCAGAAATTTGAACTTTGCTCTCGACATTGGGCAATTCTGGGGAATTTTCCGCGGGCGCGGCCGAAAATCCGCGGTCGCGGAAATGGCACTTCTCTGGCTCCGCGTCTCGCCCTTGTCCGCGATCACTGTTGCACTCGCCCGCGGCCGCGGCAGCTCGTGGTTCCCCTTCTTCTCTCCTTCATGTGGATTCTTCCTTCCATCTTCTTGGTCTCGTCTAGTGGTTTACTCCTCGTCTTCTGTATGTCTTCAATTAGCTCCTCCAAACCACCATATCCACACTTCTTCTCTCCAACTCCATATTCCACAGTTGTGCTCTAAATCCATACAAATGGCACCCTAAATACCGGTAACAACTCCTAGATAAGCACTGCAAAGTAGTGCTGATCAGTCTCCTTTCATCTTTAAAACCTCATCAACCTTCAAAACCAATTCAGTGTCAAAGTTAACACCTTAATAAGTGACCCATGCACTGAATTCTTTAACTCTATTGTAACCTATTTTCTCTAGTCCCAAGGGATAGTTCAGCAAATCTCTTGTGTGTACACCCATCAACAAAATGATAGAGTTTAGAGGCGCCATATATATATTATTGAAATTGCAAGAGCACTCATCATTCAATATGCTTAATCTATAACCTTTTGGGAAGAGTGCATTCTTACTGCAACTTTCATTATCAATCGTTTGCCTATGTCTCTACTCACCATTCAAAACCTCTCAACCCCACACCCTCTGACTTTCCCTCGACTTTACCTATATCTATGTCACTAGCTAATTATGCACCATCTCATGTGTCATCCCTTCTTCTTCTTCTTCACCTCACTCACTTCCCTTAAGACATTCCTATAAAGATCACAAGCCTTCCACTTGGATGAAGGATTATGTATACATGGCATCATTGAATGACACATATGCCTCCTCTTCTTCAAAAGCTAAGTCTTCTCACAATTCCTCATTCTCTTATCTTTATTATGCTTCTTGCTCTTTATTGCTATCAAGCCTTTGCGAGTGCTGTGATCCATTATATTGAACCCATGTAAGATGTTGAGGCCATCAAGCACTCTGCTTGGTGTCAGGTTATGTTAGTAGAACATGAAGCCTTAGAAAGGAACAATACATGGTCAATTATGCCATTGCATGAAGGCAAGTCTCTTTTTACATATAAGTGGATATTCAGGCTAAACTTCAAGGTTGGTGGGACTCTAGATAGATACAAAGTAAAGTTGGTAGCTAGAGGGTTCACACAGTTGGAAGGTGTGGATTACTTTGAGACATTTGCACCAGTGGCAAGAATGATCATTGTGAGAACATTGCTTGCAATTGTAGCTACTCTGGATTGGACCATCACTTAGATGGATGTCACTTATTATTTTCTTCATGGTGAAATGCAAGAGGATATGTTCATGACTCTTCCACCAACATACTCCTAGTCTCTCTATGGACTTAAACAAGCTATAAGACAATAGTGGTTCATGAAACTCTCTGAAGCAATGATCCTTTTATTGAGCAAAAAACATGCGAAATATGCTAGAATGTGTGTGAACATTGATCTTGAAGAATTTGACCAAAAAACTATTTTAATCCCTGATGAAAATGGGGAGCCTCATACTATTTGTGTGTGGTTTGAGGAGATGCTTGAAGGTTGTGGAAACTATGGTGACCTCAACCATGTTTTTGATTTCTGCCCTCTAAGAATCACCAAACCACAATCCATTCAAGTCATTTTCCAAAAGCTCTTTGTTACCGCTAGCTCTGCAAGTGATTTTGACCTTGATTCCTCCTCTAATGGAATATGTAAAAATGTCACTGCTCTATAGAATCCTCCTCTTCAACACTCCTTGAAATAATGGCTTTCTGGATAGCTATCAAAATGTTGCACCTACCCCAATAATCATTCTTATCATATCTTCACCTTCAACCATTGGAACACCACCCATTATAGAAACTGCATCCACCTAGATCATTCCACCACATTCACCCACTGAAACACAACCTCACTAGTACAAAAAATAGAATTAACCGCACTATTATTGGAGCGGATTTATAAAACCGAGGTAAAGAAAAAACACGAATCATGGTTATACAAAATAACGCGGTGTAAAAGTTTTTTTTTTAAATTAATTAAACTCGCACCATGGTTTCAAAATATACAAAATAACGCCTAAGTGTTCTCTGTTTCCACCGGCCGCCAAAACCCCTCCTGGTGCTTCTCCCTAAACCTAACCCATCTTCGGTCTCCGTCGATGCTTCTGCTTCCCCGACGCGGTCCCTCGTCGGTGCTTCGCCCTCCCCGGTCCAACACAGTCCCATGTTAGTTATCCAAGGGTTGAATTTGCTTATAAACAGCCTTTAGTCTTTAGTCCCTTTCTGGTATGCTTCAGTAGTTTGTTAAGCTTCAATAGTTAATATATGGCTAAGCTTCAGTAGTTTGTTAGTATGTGCAAGGTTGGTTTTCATTTTGGCACAATGTTGCTTGTATCTATCTTAATGCTCTTTATTGAATGTTTAACCATTATACAACCATATGAACTCTATATTACTAGTTTACTACTCTATTTGTGATCCTAATCGAATCAAACCATCATAAAAGTCATTTTTTTTGCTTTCATCAGAACTACGTTGTTGAGAACTGTTATGTTTTTTGAAGACATCATAAGAGGTCTAATTTCTAGATTTTCATTTAGACTAGAATTATTTTATGCTCTCTATAGGAGCTATTTGCTCTCTTAAGGAATTATGCCACAAATTGTCTTTCCAAATAAGGATATGTTTCAGAATCCAACTCAAATTCTGATTCCCTACCGAAGATCTTCCATAAAATAGAGCTTTCATAATCTTCTCTTCTTTTAAAGCCCAACATCTGCCACTTTAGTAGCAGGTGATCTAGGAGAAACAAGGAGTGAGTGTCGAGGGTCTTTGCTTATTATGACTGTCAAGGGTAGTGACTTGTACAGGGCCATGAAAATGTTCAATAAAAAAGCGGTAAAAATCAAATGAGACATACGATGGAAGGTTGTCAAGGTTAGTTATATAATGAATGTTCTTTCAATACTTAATAGCTTTGTTGATTTTCACATATCACGTTTCTATATTAAAAGTTAATATATTTTATATTTTCAGTGTCCAAAACAACCAAACAACATCGAATGTGGGTACTACATATGTAGGTACATGTTGGAAATCATTGAAAAAGGTGTTGTCAAAATATCGAATACGATATGCATGCATTCTCTAATACTTTCAAAAGATCAAAATATAAAACTATTGTTTTGTATGTTTTATGCTCGCTTGCAGTACTTTGAAGGCTCCCCAAAGTACTATGAAAAGGAACATATCGATGAAGTTCGTAAGGAATGGATTGACTTTATGGAGCCTTTTATTCAAGATGAAATTAATCAACGGTAGCTAGAAGCAGATTAGAGTTTTATAGTTCAAAATATCAGGGAGACAAGCATGACTGAATTTTATTGCTTAGGATGTAAGGACAAGTACCACTGAATTTTTTTTGCAAGTACTTATCTATACTATGAATTTTCTTGTATGTAGACAATGGCAATGATATATATATATATATATATCATGATTATTTTGCTTATGATCGAGTTTGTGTTGTGGGAAAATGAATGAGTTGATTGATTGTGGCATGTATAAGCCGTATAATATACGAATTTTAAAAAATATAACTATTTACCACGGTTGTACAGAAGACGTGGTGTATTTTAAAAAAAAAACATACCACGGTTTAAACTGATCGTGGTCCGATAGTTTTACCACGGTTGTCATTAACCACGGTCCGGAAATTTACCGCACCAGGTTTCAACCGCGGTAAGATGTTCACCACTGTAAGGTTTTGTGGAAAATTTTACCATGGTTGTCATTGACCATTTTGTTTTCTCACCTGCTAGGGGGTTCTTAGGGGACTTTGTATCATGTGGAAAATCTACCAACTAACATATTAAGTAATTGAAATTGACACCATAGAAAGTAGATTTATTGCCTTAAAATACACTAACCTTGTTAACAAATCATACCTTAACGTTGATTCTTGTCTATGCTTTTTTAAATGAATGCGATAAGACTCAATTTTGGGGCATACTAACCGGGTTTATATAAGTTGCCTTCTACCCATGTATCATTATGGAAGACCTAAATGAAATTCAAAACCCTGAAGAAAAAATTGGGGGTTGCCCTACGAATCGAAACCGATTTGATAGACTTATCTGTTTAAAAAATGATTGTAAATTTTTTTATTATTCCAACCCAAGGTAATGCCTTTACGTGGTGAAAATAAAAAACTAAAATTGATTACATTTATGAGAAATTAGATCGAACTTTGATTGAGGATCAAATCCTTCATTAGTTCTCAGATATTGCCAAAAGAAACTATGTCTTTTTTACTTCCAATCATTGTCCCATTTTTATTGACATGGCAACAACCACTCCTTTCAAATGACAACCCTTTAAATTTGAAAAAAAATGGATTACAAGGAAGGACTTTCGTAACGTTGTTAAACAAGCTTGGAGAACTAATTATGAAGGATAAAAAATGTATTTCCTGGTTAGAAAAACTCAGTTATTGAAAAACAACAAGAGAAAGAATAGAATAAACACTCCTTTGAAATTATCTTCACACAATTACATAAAATTGAAAAATAATTAACAAATATCCAAATATCACTCGTCTTGTGTCTTAATCACTCACTAGTATCAAACAAACCAGACTTATTACAAAAAAGAACAAATCCTAAATTTTCAAAAAATATACCGGAATCAAAGATCCAAGACAAAACACTTAAAACTCAACGATACAAATGCCAGTTATTTTCATAAAATCGCTCCCGAAAAAAGAAATAGGAATATTATCAAGGAAATTTGAACACATGAAGGAACCTCAATAATTGGAGAACAAAATATTTGTAATGAGATCTGAATCGATTTCATGAAAAGGTTTAAGTCATCACCCATCAACAAACATATTCTGCTAAAATAACTCGAATTGATCAACACTAAAGTTACAAGTGATGGTAATAATGAATTAATTAAACAAGTAATAATGAAGAAATGAAAAATACAACCTTTAACATTGGACATGAGAAATATCTTGGTTGTGATGGTATGACGGCTGAGTTTTACCAAAAATATTGGGACATTGTCAGTTCGTCTGTCATCCATGTTGTTAAGAACTTCTTCATTCCCGGGAAGCTCCTTAGACAAATTAATCATTCATTCATAACCCTTATTCCAAAATGTGAAATATCCAAACTCAACAAATCATTATAGACCAATTATATTTTGCTATACTTTTTTGTTAAAATCATATTCAAAACTGTCACTGAAAGACTCAAATGAACACTGGAAAAGTTAATTCATCCTCTTCAAGGTTCTTTCGACACCAATAGGGCAATCCATGACAACATCCTCATCGCTCATAATTTTTTTCACTCATTTAGATCATGAAAAGGAAAAGAAGGATTCATCACAATTAGACTATATATGGCAAAAGATCATGACCGAATTGAACAACAATTCATTCTGGATTCCTTGGAAAAAAATGGGGTTTGTGCAACTTTCTTTAGTTGGATCAGGGAATGCATTTCTATGGTCTCTTTCTCCGTTCTTGTCAACAATGGACAAACTGGAATATTTACACCTGAAAGAGGACTTAGACAAGGTGACCCATCTCTCCTTTTCTTTTTATCTTAGGAGTTGAGATCTTTGCGAGATAGCTACAAAAGGCATCAGATAGACAAAAAACCTACTGGTTTCCAACTTACCAGAAATGGGACTAGAATTCCTTTTTTGGCCTTTGCTGATGGCATTATGATCTTCTCTAAAGCAAAACATCAGAATTGGAACGAAATTAAGCAGTTATTGACAAGTATTGTGACTTATCTGACCAAAAAGTAAATTTCCACAAATATGCCTTTCCTGTTACAAAAGGAGTCCCAAATTCACAAATTTAACTAATCCGAGGAAAACTCACCATACCCAACATGACATCTCTTGAAAAATATCTGGGATTTTCTATCATTAACAATAACACTTTTGATGAAATGATAACTAAATAAATAAAAAAAACTCACAAAATGGAAAGCTAATTCCATTTTTCAAGCTGGGAGAACAACTCTGATCAAATCTAACATGGCAGCTAAACCCAAATTTGTTATGCAAAGTTTCATGCTACCCACTTCTACCCATAAGAGATTAGATGGAATCAATAGAACCATTTTTGGAACTCTTTCTCACCGTAATTGGTTAGAATATAAGATTTGCCAACCACTTGATAGAGGTGAAATTAGCATTCGGAAAACAAAGAAAGTGAACCATGCTCTACAATTTAAACTCTTATGCAAAATTATTGCGGAACCCGACAATATTTGGGTTAGGATTTCTCAGAAAAATATCTAAAAGACAAGCACATCCTTCATTATGAGAAAAAAGGAAATTGCTCCTGACAGTGGACTAAACTGGTGGGGATCCGACAATAATTTAAAAAGGGCCTTATTTGGCAGATTCGGGGCGGTGAAACGATTAACTTTTGGAATGACAACTGAATTGACAAACCTCTTTATGACTATATTCAGGTTCACCCCGACATTAACTAGAACATTTGTGTTGCAAAATTTATTAATGAAAAAATGCAACATGGATAAACTTCTTGATGAAGTCCCTAAGGAAATTATGAATAAAATTTTAAAAATTTCTCTGCCTATTATGAAATTAGTGACCGACTATATTGGACTTATGATAAGAATGATTGATTTTCTACCAAATCTTCTATGACCTTGATTAACAAGAACACTAATTATTTTGCATATGATTCGTCCTAGTTTGGAAACTCGACAATTACCCTAAACTGAAAATTTTTTGTGGAAAATTATAAAAATGGACTACGTACCATTACAAGAAAAAAGGACTAGTATTCCGACATGATGCAATTCTTGCAATAGACTATTTGAAGACTCCATAATTCTCCTTTTTAAATGCCAAAAAACCCTACAACTTGTAAGAAATAATAATTGGAACAACATAAGGAAAAATAAAACAAATTAATTATAACAATAGACGAATGGAAGAAATAATCGATGAAACCATGAGTAGAATGACCAAGAAGGAGTTTTGTGAAGTATCCTTAATCTGGTGGAAAGTCTGGTTTAATAGAAATCAACGATGGACCTCTTAAAGATCTTACAAAATACACAAGGAATGAATTGCAAACATGGATTAAGGTTCATAAATGGAATCCTAATGGCACTTATGAAAAAACTCGAAAAATACTCTTTCCCATATAGGGAAAAATGAAATATTAAATCGAAGAAACTTGTTGAAAATATAATTTAAATCAATGTTGATGGATCGGCTAAACCAAATGACATGTCTTGTTTTGGTTATATTCTACGAAATGAATCAATCCTTATTAGGGGAGGTGATGTGGTAAGAAATCTCCTCTCTTGACTGAAATGTTTAACCCTTAGAAATGCATTAGAAACGACTAAAGAAATGGGGATTAATAAAATAGAAGTTGGAAGTGACAATTTGACAATTGTTAATGTTATTAAAAGTGTCTGACAATGTCATCGGAAAATCAAGATCATTATCTCTGATATCTTATTTTTACCTAAATTTTTTGAGATGCCCTGATTAACCATGTGTTTCGAGAGGACAGTTGGTGGTTGATTTGATTGCTATACTATGCTATGCCACCACACCTCGATGTAAAATATTTTGAGTAACTAAAGATTATGATTCTCATCCGAAAGAATATTATAGGGTGATTCAAGTCATTTTTGAAATCATTCTAATTCATATCTTATGAAAAAAATTTAATAATAATCTATAGAGGGGGGTTTAGGTACAATTGGTTGTTATTGTACAAAGTGCGATGTTTTATCAGCTGTTAGATCAGGTCAACGGACGGACATGATCAAAGGCCAAAAAATTAAAAGAGCAGTGCGTATCTCTTTGCCCCTCCATCTCTTAATGACATTTATGTAAATTAAACCAAAAGTTCTACAATTTTCTAAAACTATCCTATGTTTCTTCTAAACACTCTCTATCTTATTTTTTATGAACAGAGTGGTCCCATTTTTTTTCTTTCACTTTTTACATCTTTTTCTCCTCCTTTTTAAAATAATGAATCACACTCTCTTTTCACTTTAGCCGTCACCATTGTCTTGTTTTTTCTTCAAACGCTTTCAACTTTTTAACAACTATAATTTTATTTCTTATTTTTTCTTGTTTTTTAATTGTAATATTAGTATATTTAAAAAACATAAGTAAGAAAATTGTTTATAATAGAAAATTCAAACAATGACGTTAAAGTTCACATAAATATATTTCTTTAACAAATGCTCATATTCTATAGTGATCATATATATGAAATTGAATAGAGTTAGGTTCTCTCGTATCATGTTCAAGTTCATAAATATATTTTTCATGTTCCTAAAAATGTTTATTTGTGTTTTCTCATTCTCTGTGTAAAAAAAAAGTTCATCTATTTCGTGTAATTGTTCATGTATAGTCTCATAATGTTCATATATACATATATCTTTCAGAATGCTTAAGTTTGAAATTATTTTTCGTTAATCTATGAACCATAGAAACACTAGGGGTTTTATATGTTACATGTCATTGTTCATATATAGTCATCTAAGATTCATACTTATTCTTTCAAAAACATCATCTTCTTTTCCATTCTTTGTTCACCACTGAAATATACTACAATTTCATATATAACATGTCAATGTTCATATACTTATCCATATTCAATGCACTGTATAAACAAACTAGAAGTTCATTTGTTATGTGTTAATGTTCATATATAGTTATCTAAAGGTCTATGCTTATGTTATCAATTCCTCACTCTCAATTCTCACACATTCTCCTAATGTTCATATGTTACATGTCAATGTTCATATATAATTATCTAAGGTTCATACTTAATCTTATTCTTTTCCATACTCAGTGCACTGTATAAACAAACTAAAGGTTCATATGCTATGTGTTAATGTTCATATATAGTCATCTAAGGTTCATATATAATAGCATCAAGGTTCATTGAAAATGTTTATAACCCAATCTAAGCCCCAAAGTTGGTCGGGAAGGGGTCTTCAGGTTGCTCAAACATGGCTCAGATGGGCTTATCTAGGTGTGGCTATGGTGTGTCTTGACTCATGAGATGTCATGGGAGAACCATACAGAGGGTCAACAGTTGGAGGCGGAGGGACAGAGGTGAACGACAACTCTACAAGTTGTTTTAACTCAGCTCAAATCAGGAAAATCTGGGCATCGACCAAACGACTCTCCAACTTCAACGACTCGGTGACAACTCGATCGAAATCCAAAAAACATGGAATCGGTGTGATTGGACTCATGGGATCAAGGGGATTCTTTGGAGGTGGTCAGAGACGGTCGACGGTGGCACGGTGGCATCCAGAAGTGGCTCAACAATGGTAGTTGTGCTTGTAAACCAAGCAGTAACTATTGGGTTAAGTGGCCCGACCGCGACTCAAACATATACGGAATGGCTCATCGTGGGTACTATTCGACTTGTAGTCGATTTTGCGTATCCGAAAAAGAAAAACGTCACCAACAGTCCAGTCGAAGAAACAAAGATTGAAATTAGATTGTTGTTTCGGAATTCATTTCAGGATGGTTCGTGTATGGATTTGACTGTTGTAGAACTCGAATCCTACTAATTTGAGGGAGAGGAATACAATGTTGCTCTTAGATTTGATCAATTCTAATTGGAAATGGTATGAATGTCTCTCTCAAGCATGTCTAGTTCACAACACCTGTCTTAGGCATTTCATCGAACACCTTGCGGGCATCTCTCTACTCATCCACCATTATCAAAGCTAAGCTTCTCAATTAATGAATGAATCTCTCCACCAACGGATTGGTATACTTGGCTGAAAACCCTTATCATCAAAGTGATTTTTCAACAAATGGGGAGATGAGATTGGGAACCAGTGAACCACGAAAAGGTCATTGCGGAGATTGAATTTTAAATCACGAGGGAGGATTTACTGTACATGGATAATCTTAGATAGCAAAGAAAGGAAGAATAATAGATTTTCACATTAAAAAAATCTACAAACCAAATTAATGGCTAGAAGCCATAGAAAGTGACAAAGAAATCCAAAGTTGTGGCAGCGGGAATGGGGAAGACAACCTATGATCCAAAAAATTACAAAAATATCCTTATACTAGTTAAAATATAAAGAGAAGCGTGTTAAATATAGACCATAGATCGATGAAGTGAATCTGATGAACAAGGATGCTTCGTACTTCTCACCCTAAAGTGGGTTTGCTCCTGATCCTCAATCATAATCTATATACTCCATCCGTATAAGAAAGATTTTCATTTTAGCCCAAAACGTTTGTAAAGAAACGATTGTCATTTTAGGTGTTTAGGTAATAATTCATTGGTGAGTTACGAGGTTTGACATCGGAAATTGTATTTTTTGGCTCGTTTTATACAAATTCTATATGTTTATTGGCTACAATTGAGGTGAGTTATTAAATAATTGTAAATTTTAAAAAAAAATTATGAGAATATATATTAATCATTGTATTTTTTAATAACTGTGTCAAACTCTAAAATGACAATTTTTTTATACAGAGGTAGTATATGTTAAATTTGCTATAAATCCGGTATTGATAATGAATCCCAGGCGGCTCATCACTTTCTAGAATCCCTTACTTATACCTTTACCCTTTATGGATAGGCGTAATTGCAAGAATACTAGAGTTCCAATAGCAACTTGCAAAAAACCCATTTTTTAAAAGTATTGCAAAAGTACCAACTTTTGGGTATTTTTTCTATTTTTGAGGGTTGAATTTAACTTTTCTTTTAAATGTAAAAATCAAATAAAGCATTAAAACTTTTGAAAAGAAAAGTAAAAGAAAATCTTAATCCTAATAATCTAACCCTAATCAATCCCTCTTCCTCTTCTGCTTCCCTCTTCCTCCAACCTCTGCGACTCGTCCTCCGACCTCGTCGACTTCCTCCGCTGACGCCGGCTAGTCGATGATGATGGTGGGGAGTCGATGTTAGCCATCGCCACCGCCCTCAACATCATGAAGAATCTGAACACTCGGACGAGTCGATGATGACGTTGGGGAGGGAAGCGAGTCGGTTGGGAGAGAAGGAGGAGACGACGAACGTGACGGTCGGTTTGACGAGGCTTACGATGTGAGCCAACTCAGAGTTGGAGAGGAGCGGGCTGGCGGGGGAGACGACGACGCCGATTGAACAACGATTTGTGGTATGACAGAGAAGTGTTTGCATCATGCTTGAAAGAAGAAAAAGGGGTAGCTCTTGTGTTACTTTCGTTCAGCATCTATAGTGTTGGATGTCCTTCATTTTTTGATTTTATCATCTTTTTTTTTTTGGAATTAGGGGATTTGCTCTATTGTTGATAATTAGTTTTTTGTTTGATGAATGGATTAAGTTTCCCTGATGTTGAGATGTTTGGTGTTTGGATTATAATTAGAGGTTTGACAGGATCATTTCCTAGCTAATTGACCCTCCTTTGTGGACTTGTAGGCACGATGGCATAAACTTTGGGAAGAACCTTCTAGTGCTTTAATTGAGCATTAGAAGTCAATTGAAAGTGAAATGCAATTCTATGGATAGTTGCCCAGTTCTTTTTCCTGGCCCCATCCATATTTGAGATTGTTTTTAACAAATTGTGCAAAATATCTATAACTTTTGACTTGTATGACAGATCTAGCGTATTTTTGGTGATATACAGTTTGTATCTAAATATAAGTGTTGTTGTGGCATTTGTGACTAGTTCTTAACTAAGACTGAATGGAAGATTTCATGAAAACAAGTGGTGGTTGATCATCTTATAAGAACTTTGGAATAAGAAAACCTTAGTTTGATAGTATAAGCTTCATTACCGGGTTAGATCGCACAATAAACTTTTTTTGGATGTGCTTGCAGGGAAGACTCGTAGGGAAATCTGCAAGTACCTCTTCCAAGGTTTTCGTCTGTTCTCCATTGCACATCTTCCGCATAATTTGGTTTTGTTTCCTTCGATTTTGGTTTGTTAGCTGTATGGACATTTACAGTGTGTTAGCAACTGGTTCTGTGTGCTATGTTTCGTCTGTCTCCGATGCTTTTCTAAAATATTCGAATTGCTAAATCAACCTTCTTATATATTAGACTTTCTTGATTGAAATTGGGCTTTATATACCTCTTCGAAGGTTTAAATTAATCAACCTTCTTATATATACCTCTGCCACAAATCATCCCTATGAATCAAAGTTTTGAACTTGTGTCGGTCATCATCCAATGTGAGGAAGAAACCCCAAATTGTGAGGAAAAATGTATCATGATAACAGAGTAATGACCTGACTACATACAAATGTAGCCCGATAAAGTGAATATTATTCTGAAATTTGAAATAACATTTGAAATTTTGTGATATAACAGAGCATTGACCCGACTTTGTATATATGTGGCCTGACTTCGTATAAATGTGGTCTGATAAAGTACATAATGCTCTGTTATGTAATAAAATTTACGAAAATGAAGTTTTAAATGTTAGGCGGTTTTAAATGTCAAAGCAATATTTATTTTATCAGACCACATTTATACCAAGTCAGGTCAATGATGTGTTATATCACAAAATTTATAGAAATGAAATTTCAAATGTTAGGAGGTTTTATATTTCAGAGCAATATTCACTTTATCAGTAAATGACCCTATTTAAGATATAGTAGATGATATAATCTTTACAAACTATTACAAGCTTTGTGGCCCAATATCATGTGCAACAAACACATTGCTCTTCTTTTTGAGCTAACAGGCTTTTAAGTAATTTTCCAAGACAAAACATCAAGCAAAGATTCTAGTTAAAAATACAAATACATGATCATTTTCATAAATCTAAAGCTAGGAAAACAATCTTTACTATAATATGGTATGTGCTTTCCAAATTGAGAAGCAAAACTCTTACAATTTACTTTATCAGACCATATTTATACTTTATCAGGCCACATTTATACGAAGTTAGGTCAATGCTTTATTATATCACAAAATTTCAAATGTTAGCAAATTTCAAATTTCAGAGCAATATTTACTTTATCAGGCCTTATTTATACGTTGTTAGGTCATTACTCTATTATATTAACTTTAAATTTTAAACGAACATTGATTGGTTTCGTAACGACAAACACTTAAATTTGCATTTATTAGTTGTGATTCTCGTTGATTGATAATCACTAAAAATATTTACGAGTTTTAATAAGAGAAATATACGTTTAAACTAGCAATCATTCCCCTCAGAAGCCCCTCAGTGATAACTATGGACTTGGCTGTTTTTAGTTCATTTCTCACCTGCAATGTAAAGTAGCTTCTTAATAATGGCCAATTTGATATGTCATGCTCTGGGTTTTCAATGTTGGTTCTTCATCGTTGGCCAATGCATGAATTTTATACTCGTTATTGCTGTAATGCACAAATGCCTGCCATTTCTGGAACATGAAAATGCTAATAGAAGTTCCTTCATGCAATTCCATGCACCTTAATCTTGTCTTACTCAGTTAGTGCTTACAAATAATAGTGCACATTTTCTTTTTTTGTTTCCACTTATAGGTTATATATTTGATTTCAATACTAGTTAATATGCTCAGTGTCTATGATGGACAAACTGTATATGAGATGATAATATTGCAAAGACAATGTAACTATATGTGTAACACGGCAGATATATGTGTAATACAGAGGTTAAGCTTGGTTAGAATAATATAGAATGTGTAGAATTATGATGCCTAAATATTCCATGTGCATGATTAATATATAAAAATTCTTTCTATGTAGTATGAACTAACTAATCAACTGAAGCTGTTTGGACTAACCATGAAGCTTCTAAACGCTGATTGGATGGCAATTGTTGCAGCTTCCTGCATATCATTTGACTCCTTTTTCGGGTTTTCTACTTCATCTTCTTCAAGACTCTCTTTCTTCAGTTCTTGGCTCTGAATATCTTCTTTTTCTGGCATCTCATCTTCAAGTGGTTGTGTAACAATGGCTTCTGAGCAATTCACCGACAGTGAATCCTCCTCTGCTAGGACTGACGTGATGATTTCATCTCCACATAAGTATGATCTCACAGAGCTCCATCTTCTCTGCTAGGACTGACGTCATGTGATGTTTTCTTCAACAATCTAGTTGAAACCAATAAAACGATAACATAATGCGAATTTGTCGATGCCTAGGGAACTCAAGTACAACTACACCTGATAAAGAAAAGAAGAAATGAAGTGGTGGAGTATATACGCACAATGTAGTAAGAGAAGACAGATTTGTCATTGATGGAGGTAGTGAACCAGTCAGATCCCTGCAAACATTAAGTGACAGTAAATGGATACCTGTAAATGGATACCTTCAGTTAGATAATCACTTTCAGCCGTATGGATCGATCATATTGAGAGCAAGGACATAATCACAACTAATAAATGCAAATTTAAGTGTTTCTCATTACGGAACCAACCAACGTTCGTTTCAAATTTAAAGTTAATATAACAGAGTAATGACCTGACTATATACAAATGTGGCCTGATAAAGTGATTATTGTTCTAAAATTCGAAATCGGCTAACATTTGAAATTTTGTGATATAATAGAACATTGACCTGACTTCGTATAAATGTGACCTGATAAAGTACATAATGCTCTGAAATTTATCTTTTACTTTTTATGATATATGCGAGTTGGAGATACAGAGGGGTTGAGGTTTGTGGCAGATGAATGCTTGATGCTGACGGAGTTGGAGATACACTGTTGCAATGATATGCAGCTTAGGTCTCTTTCAGGGTTTAAGAACTTGCAGATCCTGAAACTGGTGGGTTGTGTTAATGACTTGTATGGTTCTGTGGTTTCCGATATTAGGTTGACACTCTTAGCACAGGGGTGTAGGAGATTACTCAAGCTTGAGCTTAATGGTTGTGAGGGTAGCTATGATGGGATTAAGGCTATTGGGCAATGTTGTCAAATGTTGGGGGAGCTAACGATAACCCTGTTTAACAAGGGCGGTGTTGTTGGGTTTGTGACGCTGTAAGGTTTTTCCGAAGATAGGTCGCGGAGTTTAGGATCTTACAACGACGTCAAAAAAGAGCTTTAAAGTGGCATAGTTACCGATTTTCTATGCACAACGCGGACAAATACGGAGGTGATTCGATGTCGTTCGGAGATGATTTCAAATAATTCAAGAGTCGGGTTTAAGTAACTTGAGCATGGAAAAGACGATGGTGTGGTCAAATTTTGAATTTAATGAATCGAAATGTGTTTTTCATGGGGTCGAACAAGGCTTGGTGGTGATGTACATTGTCATAAACTTGATAATGAGCCCAAGTTTTAATGCAGGGACCAATGGTAGAGCACTAAACTTGTAAGAATAATTGAAAAGGCTGAATCTATTTAAAGTTGTAATATCTTGATTTACATCACATTTGCAGGTCTATGCACTAGAATTTTTATGCATGATATATATTATGGATCAAAAAGTTATCTTCTGCTGCTCTGAATATATTCTATATAAAGTTTTCACCCTTTTATACACTGCAAAGAACTCGTAAGATAGTATGAAATTTTATTTCAGTATTGACAAAGTGCTTTGATCCTGGTGTAATATTTTGGCTTGCTGAATGAATATTTTGCAGCTTGTTGGTGCTTTCTGGTACTTGCTAGCGATAGAGCAAACTGATACTTGCTGGCGGCAAGCATGTTCTAGCAATAATTCACCCTGCACTACACACTTCTTGTATTGTAGTAGCAATCTGCAGGAAATGAGTGGCTACACTAAATGGCACAATATCAGTGGCTCTGCTCTTGATACTCAATGTACAACATATGGTGATAATCTACCATTTAATTTTGGCATCTTCTCACAGGTTGTTTCCTTTACTCACCGGTGATAATCCACCACTTTCCACCATTTAATTTTGGCATCTTATATCATCCACAAAGTCCGAGCTGTTTCCTTTACTCAGTAACAACACAATTCCTCCAAAGACCAAACCTTAAATAAATTCCAGATTAAACGTAATCAACCAGAGGACGAGCCTTCTTCGAACTACTCATCGACCACCCCTGCAACGATGCCGACGAGCCTTCTCCGAACTCGATCGAACAGAGGAAGAAAATGGTGATGATTCGGTCCCGCAACCCGCACTGGATCGCCTTCTTCGACCCCCTCCGCCCCACCTGCACCGTGCTGCTGCTCATCGACCACCCCTACAACGATGCCGACGATCCTTCTTTGAACTCGATCGAACAGAGGACGAGCCTTCTCCAAACTCGATTGAACAGAGGACGAAAATGGCAACGATTCGGTCCTGCAGCCCGCACTGGATCAGATTCAGGGTAGCGATTTGGGCGAGGTCTCGAGCTAGGGTTTTGCATTTGTGTGGAGAAGCTTAAACCAGTTATCATATGTTAAGTGTAATTAGCCTCGTTAAAAGTAGAGTTTTCACCAAAAGAAAAGGTAAAAAGAAATATGAATTTATCTTTTTCTCATTTTACAAATCTGTACTTTTTACTACACTTTTTAGTATTTTTGCAATACTTTTAAAAACATGGTATTTTTGCAAAGAGCTATTGAAAATCTGGTAGTTTTTGCAATTCCGCCTTATGGATATTACTCGGATTCAAGATATTTAATATTGTGTTTTTATTGAACCAAACACGGCACTATAAATATTCTATAGGGAATACTCGCTATGTATAAAAAAATTGTCATTCTCGAGTTTGACACACTTATTAAGAAATACAATGATTATCCTATATTCTCATAAAAGTTTCTTAAAATTTACAATTATTTAATAACTCATTTCAATTATAGCCAATAAACATAAAAATAGCCAAAAAATTACAATTTTTAATGTCAAACCTCATAACTCACCAATAAATTATTACCTAAACACCTAAAATAACAATTTTTTCTTTATAAAAATTTTAAATTAAAATGACAATATTTTTTATACAGAGAGTATTAATTATCTAAGAAACTACAAAGGATGCACAAGTTTTTTTTTTTAAGGATGCAAAAGTTTCTCAATATCGAAACACGAACCCACAATCAAAAAAATGAACAAGAGGGGGAAACAAAAAAGAAACAATTAATCATGAACGGCGGTATATCATGCTATCACGTTTCTCGACTCCATACTTATCTATTATACTTATCTGTTATGGTCTAATTCCTGTGAGCTAGTTCCGCCGAGATATGTAATTTTCGCAAAATTATTATATGGGACAACGGTTATTAGCAAAAAAACGCTGTCTCGCTCCCCCATTCACAACTATTTAAAAGACATACAAAGAAAGCGTTTTTTTGTAAAAAACGTTTTCCTAAACCTTTACACCTATTCTGAGAACACTATAGACAACGGTTTGTTTATAAAAGCGATGTCCCATACGTTTACAACACTAAAGAGAGCGTTTTACCTAAATAACCGCTGTCCCAACCAATTTTAAAAAAAATGTTTGATGTTGTTTATGATTTTTTGATGTAAATCATTTATTAATTGTTGCTTATGATTTTATTGATTTAAGTCATTTATTAAGTGTTGTTAATGATTTATTTATTTAAATTATCTATTAACTTAAACTCTTGTTTATGATTTTAATACTTTATAATATTAAACTCTTGGTTATGATTTAAATAATTTATTACTTTAAACTCTTGTTGATTAATTTAAATCATTTATTACTTTAAACTCTTGTTGATTAATCTAAATCATTTATTCATTTGCCTTTGTTCTATAAAAAAATTGTATGTTTGTGTTAATGATTTGTTTCTTAATTATTTAATTAGATCAATTAATTATTAGTTACATAGATTTTTTGTGTTTAGTTTATGGACAAATTTATTATTTGTGGAGGTCATTAGTTCTAAATACTTAGTCTTCAAATAATCATAATAAATCAAATATTGATAATAATGTCAATATATCGAACACTAAATGGAGTAAAGGCTTTGTACTACACGCACTTTCGTCCCCCCTTTCAAATAATCCTGGATCCGCCACTGGTTACATCATCCTTGCGCCCATTAAATTGAATAACAACCTAACTATGTATAAAATAATACAAATTATTGCATCCTAAAAAAGAATTGATTATACATGTAACCTTTCAGAAATTTTATTTTAATTGATTATACATGTAACCTTTTAGAAATTTTATTTTCTATAAATTATAGTTCAACTGAGATGTGCAATTTTTTTTTAATTTTTTTTTTGATGAGGAAAGATTTCAAGGTACCCGATATAACCACATCGGGTAGCTCGAGAGGCCGAAAGAATCGGCGTCGGTACAAACCGAACTGAAAGAACCAAAGACAAGTACGGAAATTACAACGAAGCAGAAGGGAACACAACAATCTAAGACAGACAAGGAGTCAACTCAGACTCAAGGGTACCACTGGAAAAGGGTCAAACAGGACACCTACCCAGATGTGCAAATTGATATAATTGAATAGTGATTTCAGGCATAACACTGTAATTTTTTATTTTTATGTATGAGGTTCAAAAATTATTTGCTTTACATGGTTGATTTTTCTTCTTTTTTTGGTCGAATTGAAATATGTTATTTGTTTTGATTAAAAGAATTGTATGTTGATGCTACCCAATTGTAGGTAATAATAGTAAGGATTTGGTGACAGTGTTGCGGCAGTGTACGCAGATTTGGAGAAAGTTTATGGATAAGAGTGAAGGGAATTAGATGTGTATAAGTGGGAATTGCATAAAACTATTTCTTTACATTTAACAAGGATTCCATGCATGAATTGATACGAATCAATTAAGAGTTAGAGTTACATACCGTTTAATGCGAGTCTGAAACGTTCCTGCAGGATTTCAGCGGAGATCGAAAGCCCCAAGTGTGACTTCTCTAATTGGTCCACACGAGTCTGGAATCTGGATCGCCTTTGATCTCGTCTGCTAGAACGACGAACGAAGGAAAGCGAACGAGACTTGAATTGGGAGATACGGCCGTGCTTGATATGAAGGCAGAAGAGAGATATATTCACATGTGTTTCCAAAACACAATTTCCATATATATGATGTACATGTGTACGTGTAATCATATTCAACTTATTTAAGATATTATATATATATATATTATCTTTAGTTATGGATACAATATCTATATATTGTTTCTATATATCTTCTAATAAGATATCTCATTATCAAGTAATTATGAATGGTAACTTTTACCCATTAATAATAAAAGTCTATCTCCCAATTAAAGTCAATGGGCCGAAATCCATGTCCCACATGGGCTTCTGGTTCGGTTTGATCCAGCCCGATAACTCTATGTGTGTGACCTCATAGGACCCGGTTATTATAGCCGTGAGCCTAACCCGATTAAGCCCATCGATCGTAGTTGGCTTCTAGCAAAGCACTACGACCCCTAAAATTCCCGGATTGTAAATCTCCATTAATGGTCATATTCCATGTTCGGTAATTGCACCTTTGATTAAAGGACACAATTCCTTCAATCTCCCACTTGTCCTTAAAACAAGTGTGCAATGTTAAATTCCTTTGTCTCTTAGTGTCTTATTTGATGATATGTTGACATTCATATCTCTTATCAAATGTGTTTCTTGAACTCCTGAGTTCGAACTGTCAAATAACGGATGATTACATATAATCCATCCGAGCATGGCCATGCATTTTTCAGTTCTCGCTCTTCAAGTGGCCGAGACACCATTCCTGTCCAATGTATCACAGTACACAAGAAGCAGGAGGACTTCTCCAGTCTTGCATGACTATAGCTCCCACTCAACTTTTGGCAATCCCAATCACTGCCTTTATAACTGTCTGTTACGGTCAGCGTTTAACAGCGTCAAAGACATACCAATCATCAAGAGAAACTATATCATACTCATGTCTGAGGAATCTACCAATCATGGTTTAACTTAAAGATTCTTCAAGTCTTTTATGAAAACCTTTAAGGTAGGTCAGTCCCATACGTATCATCCATACATATCTATGTAATTGACTAGACATCTCAATGTCCCTATAGCCCATGAAACCCGGCGCTATCCGTCAACTTACAATATAGTCTTTAAAGGAGTCATTTATGTCCTGGTTAATGACTTAGACTACGGACTTTGAATAATTTATAACTTCAGTTCACTTAATGGGGTTTCATTCACCAAAACACTTATGATGAGTCCATTTGCAAATTATAAATTATTTGGACATTTTATTCAACTCCAAGCAACGATTGAATAAGAATGACAGTTTATGTCATATAATCAAGCATAAGACATGTCTAACATACATGAAACAAGGTTCATTATGTAAGACAATACAATCTCAAAGTCATTCTCCAATGCGCTTGAGGCCCTTGGCCCTAGTGTGACCCTCACGTTTGGGCCTAGGCATAAGCTTGGTTAGTGGATCTGCAATAACGTCATCTGTGTGCACTTTGCACATTTTGACATCTCCTCTATCCTGACGTCCTTGAACGACTAATTCATCATCACCCTCACACACCAAGAAGTCATCATTGGTTCTTCTCAAGTACTTCATGATGTTCTTGGCTGCACATCAATGTGCCTCTCCGGGTGCTACACATGCTCAGAGAAAATGCAACATCAGGGCGTGTACATATCATGCCATACATGATAGAAACCCTTTCTTAGAGTCTTGCATTTTAAATCTGCCAATAACCTTATCTATATAAGTTTATTGACTTAATCTTAGCAACCTCCCAAATCTATCTCTATAGATCTTGATACTCATTATGTACTTCGCATCTCCTAAGTTCTTCATTGAGAAACATTTCTTCAGCCATCCCTTAACGGACTCTAGCATCGGAATGTCATTTCCAATAAGCAGTATGTCATCCACATACAAGACTAAGAAGACCACTTTACTCCCACTAAACTTCTTGTAAACACAAGGTTCTTCTTCACATCTAATGAAGTCAAACTCTTTGACAACTTCATCAAAGCTAATATTCCAGCTCCGAGATGCTTGCTTAAGTCCATAGATGGACTTCTTAAGCTTGCATACTTTCTTAGCGTCTGCTGGATCCTCAAAACCCTCAGGTTGTGTCATGTACACATCCTCTTCTAAGTATCCATTTAGAAAAGCAGTTTTGACATCCATTTGCCAAATATCATAATCATAATAAGCGGCAATGGCTAAGAGTATTCTGATGGATCTGATCATTACGACCGGTGAAAATATCTCTTCATAGTCTTGACCATGAATCTGTTTAAAACTTTTGGCAACCAACCTTGCCTTGTACACAGATACACTTCCATCCTTGTCTGTTTTGAGTTTAAAAACCCATTTGCATCCTATGGGTTTTATCCCATCTGGCAAATCTATCAAGTCCCATACTTGATTCTCAGACATGGAATCCATTTCAGAATGCATGGCTTGAAGCCATTTCTCAGAGTCTGGACCCGTCATTGCTTGCTTATAGGTTTTAGGCTCTCCGCTTTCTAAAAGCAGGACGTCGGGACTTACATTCAAGACGAAATCATCATATCGCCTTGGTTGCATCCTCGGCCTATTTTATCTACATGTGGGTTCAACAACTGGAGCATTTTCCACAACTGTTTATGGTTCCTCATTTGGTTCTTGAGGTGTTGGTGCCGGTTCCTGGATAGCTTCCTCTTGGGAATGTACGTTTCCAGGCACCAATATCTCCTCATCGACATCATCTATGTCGGCTTGTTGTTGGGTTTGTTGCTCATCTTGAACTTCTTCAAGATGAACATTTCTCCCACTTGACTTCTTGGAAATGAATTCTCTTTCCAAGAAGGCACTATCCCTTGCAACAAACACTTTGTGCTCAGTAGGGTTGTAGAAGTAGTATCCCATGGTTTCTTTGGGATATCCTATGAAGAAGCATTTATCTGATCTGGGTGCAAGCTTATCTGATAGTAAACGTTTTACATAAGTTTCACATCCCCAGATCTTCATGAAGGACAAGCTTGGAACTCTTCCAGTCCATATCTCATATGGTGTCTTGTCAACAGTCCTAGACGGGGTTCTGTTTAGTGTGAATGCAGCGGTTGTGAGGGCGTATCTCCAGAAGGATGTTGGAAGACTAGCAAAACTCATCATTGACCTGACCATGTCCAACAAGGTCATGTTTCTCCTTTCAAACACACCATTTAGTTGAGGTGTACCTGGTGGGGTCAGTTGTATGACTATCCCACAACGTTTTAAATGATGATCGAATTCCTGGCTTAGATATTCACCACCACGATCAGATCGAAGGGCTTTAATCTTCTTCCCAGTCTGAGTTTCTACTTCATTCTGAAACTCCTTGAACTTTTCAAAGGTTTCAGATTTATGACTCATTAAGTAAATGTACCCATATCTACTTAAATCATCAGTAAACGTTATGAAGTATCTATAGCCTCCTCTAGCTTCTGTGCTCATTGGTTCACATACATCTGTATGTATGAGTGCCAATAGCTCAGTAGCTCTTTCACTTTTCCCAGTGAAAGGTGACATTGTCATCTTACCCATTAGGCATAACTCACATGTGTCAAATGATTCACAATCAATTGATTTCAGAACTCCATCTTTATGGAGTTTCTTCATGCGGTCCAAGCCAATGTGACCTAAGCGACAATGCCACAGATAGGCTTCACTCATGTCATTCGTCTTTTGCTTCTTTTTATCAATGTTATAGATTTCAGATTTAAGTTCAACCACATAGAGTCCATTATTCAAGGGTGCTCGGGCATAGAAAATACCATTCTTATAAATAGAAAAGCAATTGTTCTTAACAATAAAATCATAGCCCTCAGAATCCAAAATCGAAAATGAAACAAGGTTCTTAGAAATTTCAGGAACGTAATAACAATTATTAAGTTCTAAAATCAAACCAGAAGGTAAAACTAAGTCATAGACTCCTACAGCAAGCGCAACAACAATCGCCTTGTTTGCAACACGTAGGTCTATCTCTCCCTTCTCCACTTGCCTCCTACTTCTTAGCCCCTGCACATTCGAAGTAATGTGAGCACAACATCCGGTATCTAATACCCAAGTAGTGGCAGTGGTTGTTAAGATTTCAATAACATTAATACCTGAAGTGGGATTCACAGTCCCATTCTTCTTGTCTTCCAGGTATTTGGGACAGTTTCTCTTCCAGTGTCCCTTGGCCTTGCAGTAGAAGCACTCATGATCAGCAAGTACCTTAGACTTCTTAGTCGTCTTGGGTTGAGCAACTGGCTTGCCCTTCCCTTGGTGCTGTTTGTGCTTCCCATTGGCCGCCTTCTTGAACCCTTTCCCTTTGTTGACCATGAGAACTTCCTTCTTAGGTTCAACCATGATGTTCTGCTCAGCTGTCTTGAGCATGCCATGGAGCTCATTGAGGGTCTTGCCTATCCCATGCATATGGTAGTTCAATCTGAATTGAGCAAATCCATCATGCAGGGAGTGCAAGATGATATCAGTGGCCAACTCGTCATTGTAAGGAAAGCCCAATTGAGCCATCTGCTCAAAGAGACCAATCATGTCAAACACATGGTTGCTCACTGGCTTCCCTTTCTCCAATTTCTTCTCAAGTATGGCCTTGTGAGTCTCATACCTCTCAATCCTAGCTTATTCCTGAAACAACACTTTCAGGTTAGCCATGATTGTATGAGCATCCATGCGTTCAAACCTCTTTTGAAGGCCTGGTTCCATGGCAGCGAGCATCAGACAGGTGACAGGCACCGACTTAGCTCTTATCTCCTTTTCCTTTGCTTTCTCCTCATTAGTGGAAGCATCGGTCAGGGCAGGGATGGGTGTTTCCAGAACGTCCTCACATCCTTCGGATCTGAGAACAATTCTCAAGTTCCTTTCCCAATCGATATAGTTCGTACCGTTGAGCTTGTTTTTGTCAACAATTGACCGCGGGGTGAATTTCAAATCGCTACTAGACATGATTGCTACAAAAGGAAGTAACATGCAAATAAGTTTATGCTTGACATGCAAAAGTTTAAATTTTAAACATGCTTCAAAAATTAAGCAAATGCACATTTTATTCAAACAAGTTTGTCCCCAGTGAATAAAATGATTCCAAGATCCTATTTCAGATAAGACCTTAACGTACTTTGGCACTGCCCTAAGTCTCATGTGATCTAGGTAAGTGACATTTACTAATTATAACTCTTTATAATTCTTGGTTTATGGACCACATCCTATGTGGACTCATCCTTATGCCTCAAGATCCAAAACTTTGCCTTTTGGTCTCTTGTTGAGTATAACCATATCAAGGTTTATGAATCCCTTATATAGATCCACCCTCACTATCCCAAGGTCAAAGAAGGACACCTTGCTTTGGCAAAACCTATCCAACTTATTCCTAGGGCATCATGGGTTATGACATGAGAAGGCATTATCTCAATATTCCTTTAGGGACTTAAGCATGCAATGGTTGTCTATTTACTAGTGAACAAAATAGCATAAGTAAACAATCATGCAAAGCTTAAAATAATAAGGCATTCAAAATGCAATAATTAAATGTGATCATAGTATGGCCCTTAAAACCAAAAAAAAAAACAAAGATCTAATCTTCATGGGTCTTCTCTCCATGGATCTCCATCCTTGGTACTCTTCATGGATCTTCTTGGTCTTCTTGGGATCTTCTTGTAATACAAAATTTCTAATAATCTAATTACTGAAATTTAAATTACAAAAATACATGACGATACGCAGATCGTGTACAAAAATACATAACGATACGCATATCATATTTTCTATCCTAAGAAGTGGGCCATATTAGTCATCTCATGCAGGCAATAATATCATAATATTATAAAACATGCATGCATTCATAATATCAAATATTATTAATCAAAGTAATAATGGAATATTATAATGATAAAACATGTAACAAGATATTCAAACATATTCATATATAGAATTAATCATATTAATAATTAAATTGCATCATTGGATAAAATATGCACAAATAAGGTAAGATATCAAATATCCTTATCCTAATTAAGTGAGAATCTATCCTAATAACTTTTAGGAAATCATATTGTAGATAATATCAAATATCATCCAATTAGATAAATAAGATCTTATCTTATTCTTTTTAGGAAAATATCCTAAAATCCCAAAATCTACCCAACCGGACCGAGTCGCGCCCGAGTCAAACCCGGACCGACCCGTGCCCACTGAACCGTGCAGCCACTGTGCAGACCGAGCCTAGTTCGTACAGTCCGAACCATGGCTCCCACTGCAGACCACACCCGAGCCACCGCACGGATCGGACCAGCCTGGGTCCACCGCGCCAAGCCGCACAGGCCCGCGAACAGTTTGCGGTCTGTTGGGTGGTGCGACCCACTGTTGGCCGCTCCAGCCGCGCGTGTTGAGCCGCGGTCCACACCGCTGGACCCCTGCGCACGAGCCAGGGTGCGCGCCGAACCGGATCCAATCCGGTTCGGTACTATTCAGTTTTTTTTTTTTTTTTTTTTTAATTTCGAATTTTCAGAAATAAATTTCAAAAAACAGATTTCAGAAAGAAAAAAAAATTTGGGTATTGATTCATCTTTTGAAAATCAAAATTTTCACTTAATGGTTTAAACATGCAAAAAATTCATATTTCTAGCATAATCAAACCTTATGAATCAAAATTATGGGTAGAGAAAAAATTGTTTAAAAGTTCTAAACTTTTCCATGCATATTAGAAGCAAAGTTCTCAACTTCCACATCCAATCAATCAAAATCTCAATTTTAATCATGCAATTTAACCTATATATCAATATTACATGAAGTTTGAATATTAACATGCATCAAAAATAACTCTTTTGATAATTGATCCTATCAAATCATGCAAGAGGCTCTGATACCATTGAAGGGAATTAGATGCGTATAAGCGGAATTGCAGAAAACTATTTCCTTACATCTAACAAGGATCTCATGCATGAATTGATACGAATCAATTATGAGTTAGAGTTACATACCGTTTAATGCGAGCCTGAAACGTTCCTGCAGGATTTCAGCGGAGATCGAAAGCCCCAAGTGTGACTTCTCTAATTGGTCCACACGAGTCTGAAATCTGGATCGCCTTTGATCTCGTCTGCTAGAACGACGAACGAAGGAAAACGAACGAGACTTGATTTGGGAGATACGGCCGTGCTTGATATGAAGGCAGAAGAGAGATATATTCACATGTGTTTCCAAAATACAATTTCCATATATATGATGTACATGTGTACTTGTAATCATATTCAACTTATTTAAGATATTATATAATATTATATATATTATCTTTAGTTATGGATACAATATCTATATATTGTTTTCATATATCTTCTAATAAGATATCTCATTATCAAGTAATTATGAATGATAACTTTTACCCATTAATAATAAAAGTCTATCTCCCAATTAAAGTCAATGGGCCGAAATCCATGTCCCACATGGGCTTTCAGTTCGGTTTGATCCAGCCCGATAACTCTATGTGTGTGACCTCATAGGACCCGGTTATTATAGCCGTGAGCCTAATCCGATTAAGCCCATCGATCGTAGTTGACTTCTAACAAAAACTACGACCCTAAAATTCCCGGATTGTAAAGATACATTTCCTTCAAAGAGGATGGTGGTAGATTAGATGGCCCCACGTGGTGTGTGCTCAGTGCTACTGCTCAGACTCTAATTAGCCCACGTGATTACCACTGTATACGTACTCCTTTCCGCTCGTACATGGCTATGCACCTTCTTAATTACTCCGAATTAACCTAGCTTCTCACATATTCATGTCGGTCGATCATCCAATTTGATTTCAACAAAGTCAATAATATGGGTTTGTTGAACTATTTACCAAAGTAAGCTTTTGAACTAAATTTATTTTTGATATATGCTTATTTTGAAAGTTATTTTTAAAATGGACACATTTATTTACTCTCTGTATCTTTTTATTTGTGATATTCTAGTCTTGTTGTCATTTACTTTTACATAATTAAAATTCAAAAAAATAAGTTTCGAAAGTTTAAAATTTACCCCCGTATTAAGAAGGTCCTGTTAGATTAGGTATCAGAGCCAAGTTATTATCACCGTAGTAGTTATTATTACTGTAGTTGTAAGTTTTATATGTTATAATTAAATCAAAATCGGAGATTTCAAAATTTTGTCCTGATAAAGCAATCCTTCATATTAAACATCTGAAATCTGGTCAAAATTACTATAAAGCGGCTGAACACTCTGGTTAATGAAGTTGAAGAGCTAAGAACCGAACTATTTAAATTAAATAGAGACATTAAAAAGTACAAGGAATAAGTTGGTTCTTTTATACTAGCACTAAAAGAGGAAAACAAAAACTTTGTGATTGCCATTACCAATGAAATTCGTCATCTAGGAGCAAATCCTATTGCGATAAAACCTAAAAAGACAACGTCCTTTTTGCATCAATACCCTTTTCAGAATCAAAATCCATAAAAAACGTTCGTCGTACCCAGCATAAATCTTGAACCTACAAAGAAAGAAGAACTAGAGAGTGAATCGGAAATCAAAGAATAACCCCTAATCGTCAGATAAAATAATGAAAAACAAAGCATTATTAGCAGTGAAGAATCTGATTATAATACAGACGAGGAAGAAATGTATCAACAAATGGGACTAATAAAGTTAAAAAATATGGATACTATTCCATTAGAAGAAGTTAAGAGGCGCCTAGACAAAAAGATATGTAAAATGGCATTAGACGTTAATGAGATGGAAGAAGATATGACACCCTTGTCAACAGAGGAGATCAATGAAGCTAAAAGATCTTATTACAGAAAGGAAGAGGAAGGTTCTACTAGTTATCAAAAGCCTAATGTGAAACCCAGAGACTTCCTAGAAAAAAACTGCTAAATTTGGGGTAAGAATCATGCCCAACGATAGACCTAATAAAAAGGAAATTTCTTTAGAACCTATCAGTGAGAGTGGCTATAAATTGAACCTAGACAACTTGAGAAATAGAGAAGATGTTTTAGATTTCTAGAAGAAGAGCAGGATGTGTGTCTTAAATATGAATACTGAATGGGGAGCATCTAATTTCTTGAATTATATTGAGCATAGTCTGTATGGGATAGTTGCCGACTGGTACGAAGGGATAGAAGAAACTGTAAAAGATCGATTAAGAGCAAGCGAGTCCCCTACTATGATGTTTAGAATGCTTTGCCAAGCAATAGAATAAGAATTTATAGGAGAAAGAGATGAAAAGGATAAAAAACTTATTGAATGGCAAAGAAAACTTAACACGCTCGAAATATGCAACATGAAATATATTGATAATTATATCTCAGAATTTGAACAATACTATTATAAAATAGGAGATAATTTAACTAGTCGTCATATGCTCTTTGATAAACTCCCTATGCCCATAAACGGAGAGATTAGTGATGGATATATCGAATGGAAAGAAAGGTATAATTCTAGAGATACCCTTGGAAACAGAATAAAATATATAAGAAGATGGGTTGAGAAAAAAGTGTCGCGAAGTTAGACAAACCCAACAAATGAAAAGACAATTCTTAACCTGTTGGGATTTTTCTAGTGAATGGGGATGTGATAAGCGAGATAATAAGAGAAATAGAATAGGAAGAAAATTCTATAGGAAGAAAAGCTTTAATAAACAAAGAGGAGAGAAATATCGCAAGAAGTATTATAGGAAGCCATTCACAAAGAGAAGGAGGTTTTTCAAAAAAAGCTTCTTATTGTCCTGAAAAAGAAGAAAAACTGCAAATGTTGGGCATGTGGAGAAGCAGGACATTATGCTAATGAATGCAAAAATAGAAAAAACAATAAACTAGCAGAAGCACTAGGGAGTCTTTATTATATTGAAATATCTGAAGATGAAACCATCGATTTAGCCTTAAACAACAATAAAGGAATCGTAGAAGTATTGGAAGAAGAAGAAGAAGAAATTGAGGATTCAGATTATGATGAAATCAATGAAGTGATGCAAGGAGAGAGTTCAAACTTCTCAGAAGAAGTGTTTGCAACAGGAGATGAAATGACTACATTAGCTCAACTCCAAGAAGCAGAATCATCCATAGATGAGGAACAAATGGAAGAAATGAAAAAGTCAGGAGTAGAATTCCCAATCATTGCAAAAGAACAGTTTTGTAAGAGGCACTTATTTCCAGTATTTTCAAAATTCGTAAGCAAAGAAGGTGATATGGTTATTAAAAACAATGAAAATTAAACTAATGAAATAAACCTAATCAACTGGAAAAACATACAAAAACATAATTAGGATAAAAATATAAATATATCTATGTGTGTGGTATCCAAATAATCATCACTCCTCTTCAAGATTTTGGGAAAAATGTACATTGCATTAACTTTGTATGTGACACTAGGCACAAGCGATTTAGTGATCAAACCATTAGTGGGATCATATGCAACTTAAGTCAAGGACCAGTTTCATGGATATGTAAACCAATTTATTATGTTAGTCTCGAGGATCAATTTGCACCAAAATATCTAGCTTTGAAATTGTTGACAGAAGGGATTAACATGTATAGAGGAACTTGTCCTTTACAACTAAAGTGGAAGGTAGTATATAAACTAGAAAATACCACAAATCCTCCACTTAGAAGCCAAATGGTAGAGGCAGATAAATACGAAGTTAGTAGACCTAGCCAAAAGGCTATGCCTGTTAAAGTAAAACCTGAATAAATTAGTTTGAAGACTATATGGGTCAATGCTTTTGGAAACTTTTCCCTAGCTAAAAATGAAAAGGTACTAACCATTGATGAAGAAGGAAGAATTCATACAAACTCTTGTCCATCTTCAAATCTCCAAAGAAGCATGAGCCTCTCTAGAAGTCAAAGTTGTAGGGTCAATACTAATCCACACAATCAAATAACCCCTCCAGGCCTTCCTACAAGAATGCATAAAGAAGAGAATCACTATAAGGTTGATGAAGATATAGCTAGTTTGCTGGCTGCTTTAACTAGAAAATTGATGGGACAAACACTGAGGGAACCGACTAGACATAGCATAGATCTAGGATCCGCTACAAGTTCAAGCTCTAGCTCCAACTCCTTATTCTCACCAACTTTTTCACCTTCACCACAAGGAGAAGCCTCTACATCTAAAAAGATGATAGGATTCAAAACTAGAACCATAAGTGAACATGTTTATGAAGGAGATGAAGAAACAAATATGGAAATAGAAGAGTATTTCAGGGTTACTAATCCAAACAACATCTACATCCCTATCACTATATGCATAGAAGGATTCAATCATTATGAATTATGTGCATTCATAGATAGTGGTTGTTCTATATGCTTTAGAAAGAAAGCTTTATTTCTTGAATTCATGTGGAAGCCTACATCCAAACCTATCCAAGTCATGATATCTGATAGCAGTATTATGACTCATTTTGAAGTCATTTTAGACTTACCTATCATGATAGGAGAATATCTTTGCGTAATTCCTATTCTTTGGGCTACTGAGCAAACATCACATGATACGATAATAGGAAATAACTTTCAAAGGTTATATTCTCCATGTACTCAAGATTTAGATCAAATGATGTTCACTAGAAATGGAAAATCTGCATGGGTTAAGAAGATGAAACATGCTTATACCTATAAAAAAATTAGAGTTTTTGCGCAGTAAGCGTGGTGAGGAGCAGATCATTATTCCTACACATAGAGAATTTACACTATCTATAAATGAGCTCACAACGAAGGAAGAAATTATTAAACAACAAAAAGAGTTGTGTAAAGAATTATATTTAGAAAATCCTTTAATGTTTTGGGATAGAGATAAGTCATTTGCTAAAATAGAACTAATAGATTCTAAAAGTATCATTAGAGTCAAGCAAATGGTTTATACCTATAAAGATCAACACGAATTTAAAGAGCAAATAGATGAGCTATTAATGAAGGGATTAATTAGAGAAAGTCACAATCCTCATTCTAGTCTTGCTTTCATGGTTAGAAATCATGCATAAGAAAAGAGAGGTAAAGCTAGAATGATTATCAATTATAAAAGACTTGATGATAATACTGTTTTTGATGGATATTATTGATCATCGCTACTTTGTAGGGTTTAACTAGGAGTTGTTACTGGAGTTTTAGGTACCATTTGGATGTGTTTAGAGCATAAGTGTGGAGAATGGAGTTGAGAAGTAGAAGTGTGATTTGGTGGCATTGAAGAGCTTAAATGAAGACTTATGAAGATGGAGGCGAAGCCACAAGAGAAGACCACGAGGCGAGAAGCAAAGGAGCAACAGCGAGATTTCCGCGGGCGCGGAGAAGCTAGCCGCGATCGCGGAAATGCAAGACAACAACGACTCTAGAAGATTTTCCGCGGGTGCGGAAGTCACCGCCGCGGTCGCGGATACTGTTCATACACGCAGGAGAGAGATTTCGTCCGAAGATTTATTTTATTTTATTTCCTTTTATTTCGTTATTTCCTTTTAGATATTAATTCTTATCTTTAGAAATTAGGTTTTGAAAAGTCTTTATATATTCTTTCTTTAGAACATTAGTTTAGGAAGTTGGGTTCTACTCCAAGTTGGGTTTTACCTTTCTTCCTCTTTTTCCTTTTTCTTAGTTTAGTTCTTTGTTTTGTTTTTGGCTAGACAATTGAAGCCTTGGTTTGAATTTGATATTGAGATTATTCATTTCTTTATCCTTGAATGTTATGATTCTCTTGTGCTTCATCACATTGAGTTTTATTGATTTCTCTAGCCTGATCACCTAGTTTTATTGGTATTATTCATACTGCAGGATTAGGGTTTTGAATTTTATTGGTTGATCTAGTTCATCAATTGTTGTGATTAGTATTATTAATATTGGTTTCCCTAGCATGACAACTAGTTGAGATTGATATTATCTATAGTGCTAGTTCCCCTAATCTGGTCATCTTGTTGAGATTAATATTGTTCATCCCTAATTCAGAGTAGCAAACACGATTTACAGGAACGGGTTGTGAATGTTTATTGTGAAGAGAATTGATTGCATGTCGAGTATTGCGGGTCGTAGTATTGCATGAGCCTATCTATTCCTGAACTTACTGCTACTGTTAGATTAATCTTGATGGTTTCTTGATTGTTTAATAGTTAGGGTTATCAGGACTGGTTGGACTGATAACTATTTCAGAACAGGGATTAGGACATTCATGAGGATTGAGAACTAGAGATAATCAATGATTGATCAACCAAACTAAAGGTGGATATTTGTCTAGCCAAGCTTTCTATGTTTTATTTATCGTTTTCTTAGTTAGACACAACCAACCCCCCCCCCCCCCCCCCCCCTTTGTTTTTGTTATCAATTGGTGAATGATTTTGCAAACAGGATATATAACTTGATTCTCTGTGGGATTCGACCCTTACTTACCAAACTACATTAGTTAGGTTTTTAAGGATTATTTTGTTTAGGTGTCACGACAACGCCTATTAATTATATTCCGAATAAAACAGTATTGTTTAATAGAATACAGGGTGTCACTTGGTTCTAAAAAATGGATTGTAAGAGTAGATATTGGCAAATTAAAATGGAAAAAGGATAGAATTCCTTTAATAACTTTTAGTGCACCACAAGGCCATTACGAGTGGATAGTTATGCCATTTGGATTAAAGAATGCGCCACAAATATTCCAGAGAAGGATGGATAAAGTCTTTGAAAGCCTTAAGCATTTTTGTCTTGTTTACATTGATGATATTTAAATCTTTTCAAAAACTTTAGAAGAACATATGCATGATCTAAAAGCGGTAACTCTAGAATGCGTACAACATGGCATAATATTAGGACAAAAAAATGCATTTATGCTGAACAAGAAATTGAGTTCCTAGGGCTAAAAATAAAAACTAGAGAAATAGTATTACAAGATCATATCTTGAACAAAGTTGAAAATTTTCCTGATAAGATAGAGGATAGAAGTAGAAAATGGAAATTGAGTTCGAACATGTTCAACATTCATTGGCGGATAGTCTAACACGAGAATTCACTGACTGTAAAGGAATACTGGGGTTTATTCAAAATAACCTTGAACTGACTGTAAAGGAATACTGGTTAAGGAGCAAATGAATTACTAAGTTTCGTTAGTTGTGCTATCATCGAAGTAGAAAATGGAAAGTCTAAATCACCACATTATCTATTGAGGTTTATCCAAGAGACAAATAAGTTTGTTGAAGATCCTACTACCAGAAGACAACCACATATCAAGAATCCAACTAAAGCTAGAGCCATGGGATTGTTCTACATTTATGAATACCTCTATCAATATAAAGAAACTGATTGCTTTATAATCAAAATTGGAAATACTACAACAATTCTCTCAAACGTGCTACGTCCTTATTTCCAAGAAGCTATTGAGTCGTCAGAATCAATATCAGAATACTTGAGAAACATAGAAGAAGGAATCTACTTATCCAAGCATGGACAAGACTTCCTTTGGGATATTTTAATGGCTTGGGATGAAGTTTATTCGAAAAATCTCATGCAAGAGCTGGAAAAGGAACTCGAAGACTGTGAAGGTTGGGAAACGAACATTGGAGAAGAAGGCTGGAACAACATTAAGTATTGCATGGACTAAAAAACAATATACTTCACCTCAGATCTGCAAAGCCATGTGAAGAACCAGAAGGAATCTCTGAAAAAGGAGTCAACTATCTTTTACTGTATTTTCGTTAAGCTTTTTACTTTTTCTTTTATCATGGCACTGTTTGCCTTATCAACTCTGTCGGGGCATAAGACTGTACAAGAGTCTTGAAGGGCATCCTATGCCCTCTCAAGCTCTATAAATAGACCCTTTGTAAGCACTAGAAGGCATCGGAGAAAAAACTGAGTGAGACTAAAGTGCAAAGTCTGAGAAAAATCTAGGAAGAGAAACAAAGAGTTTGGATCTTGGAAGTGAAGTGGAGTTCCCTCACTCTAAGTTCAAAATCTTCTATGAATCTCTTTAAGTACTTGAGTGTTTAAGTGCTTGTATTCAGTGTATTTTGTGTACTTGTAATCCTTTCCAGTTCAATAAAGGCTTGTTTTTAGTAAGGGAAAGCTACTTAATCGAAAACTGTGTCGTGAATAACTACTTTTCTTGATCATAAATCCTCCATCCACTTAAATAGAGAGGTTAAGTTAAAAATTATGATCTGAGGTAGGAAGCGAAACAGATTTGTGTTGTGCTTGAGCTAAGGGAGTCCTGGTTGAGGATTAGCAACCCCTAGAAATCCAGAAGCTACAGGAACGTCGGAAGTCCAGTGATACTACGCTCAGGTAACGGTCAAACCTTTTTAATTTAAATTCATCTAGTTTAGGGAGCATGGTAGGCTTTTGAACACAAAAAACAGGTTATTCATGATATAGTTAGTAGATTATGATAGTTAGTACCATTAAAAATCATTAAGTAAAATCAGTTATTTTATTTTGAGTAATTTGTGCAAGTTTAAAAAATTTATACCTTGATTTGTAATTTAGCCTAAAGGTTGGGTCTATTTAAAATTTAAAGTGTCTATATTGAGAAATAGTTTCCAACAAAGCCTAGAGAGGGAAATATTTCCCTAAAAAGCCTATTGTGAGAATTAATTATGGGTTTGTTTAGTGACTTAGGCTTTGTTTGTTATATTAAGATATCATGACATTTTTATACTTACAAGCTTTTTTTGATATAATAGTGTTTGGTATAAATCCCTTTTTATAGTAAAGTGTGAATTATTAATTTCACAAACTCCAAAGCATCACAAATATTTATTTTTGATAAACCTCTTTAAATGATAAAGTCATTCTAAATGGCTTTACCAAACAAACCCTTATTTATAAAGAGATTTTTTTTAAATACACTTTTTTACGCTTTTCTATGTCATTTAAAATTATCTTTTAATAAAAAGTAAAATATAAGTAAAAAGTCATTATAAAGTCGTTTGTCAAACAAAGTTTATATTGTTCTTAATATATAATTGTGGAGGTAAAAAATATATTACATATTTTTTTTATTATTCAATTGATGGTATTAAATAAGGAAGAAGCCCATTAAAGTCCATTAGGGTTAAATTAATTGTCCCACAAGAAAGAGATAGGCTATATAAAGCCTTTTTTGCATTGATAAAGCCAATTGATTCTCTATGAAAAAACCTAGCTTCCATCTCTACGAAAGGAGATCTGACATGAGCGTTAGAGGGTCTTCCAGGGGAGAAAGCCACGTCCTTTGACCGTTTTTCTATGTTCGTAGAATAATAGGAACGAGATCGAAGGGATTATAGAAGGCGACGATGAATCACCGGGGATGCACCTTTCTAGAAGGCAACGATGGATTCCTTCTCGGATTCATCCTGCGACAAAAAATTAAAACAAGTACAACTTTCAATTTGCTTGTCCGTTTTACGTGCAATTTGGAGGGATCAAACTAGACTCTTCAGGATTTCTGTGGGATTTCGAATCACTCCATTCCGACATCTGTGCAACAAGAAAAACTTCGCCAAAGTCAGAGTCAAATTCAGAGAAAAATCATACGACAGATTTTTCGAATCACTATAACTTTCAATTCGTTTGTCCATTTTGCGTGAAATTTGGAGAGATCAAACTAGACTCTTTAAGCTTTGTGGGCTTTGGAATAACTCTGTTCTGACTTCTGTACAACAAGAACGACTCCGTCAAACACATGACCAAACTCAGAGAAGAACACACGACTAGTGGAGCTGGCACGAGGGCTGGTATTCTATTCCCCCACACTGGGTTCGGTCCGCGTTTATCCCGATCGTTTTGACAAATCAAAGACAAACAATCACGACATTGAAATTAAGGTCCTGGGCAACCAAAAGTTCTCATCAACTAATGTGACAATGACAATGGTCAACAAACTCAACAACTAAGTTTTTAGCTCTTTATCTTAGATTTATGATAAAATATCATATTAATTGAAACATATCACATATTGTTTGAAGCAACAAGCCTTCGGGCCCCAGGGGCACGAGCTGCCATCAAGTCTTTATTCTACTAGCCTTCGGGCCTCAAGGGCATGTGCTGTCATCAACTTTGTTTCTATTAGCCTACGGGCTACAAGGGTACAAGTTGCAATCTTTGTTCTATTAGCCTTCGGGCCTCAGGAGCACGAGCTGCCATCAACCTCATTTCTATTAGCCTACGGTTCACAAGGACACGAGCTGCCATCTTCATTCTATTAGCCTTCGGGCCGTAGGGGCATGAGCTACCATTAGTCTTATTTCTATTAGCCTACGGGTCACAGGGGCACAAGCTGCCATCAACCTTATTTCTAATAGCCTACGGGAAAAGTGCAAGAATGCACCCAGAATAGCCTACGTGTATTGTGTAAGAACGCACCCTGAATAGCCTACGGGCATTGTGCAAGAACACATCCAAAAATAGCTTATGGGCATTGTGCAAGAACGCACCCCAGAATAGCCTACATGCTACGTGCAAGAACGCACCCTAGAATAGCCTATGGGCAAAGTGCAAGAACACACCCTAGAATCTTGCTCCTAACCAGATCTAGGGACAAAACTCTTCTAGTGTCTCAAACAATCCCCTAAGCCAACAACTAGGACGAACTCATGATTTTTGCCCAATGGGGGGCGCAAATCTTGCGTGACGAAAATCAATTTTAATTATAATCTCACACTATAATTTTTTGTTTTTTCTATCAATGTGACAAAACTAGCCTGATGCAATTATTAATAGCAAATTAAGAGAGTTCCCCATGATGGGGTACAAGATCACAAAGCAATGGTTCAACAATGCAGGGAGGAGGTGTACAATTTTCAATAAAGCAGGAATTAAGCGAGAGTGAGTGAACATAACAGGTGCATAATACAATTTTTTTTCATACACATGGGGACAAGAATGATAAGCTGAGGTTAGTTGACTAATCAGTGGTTTAGGCAATTAAATATTACTTAGGAGTGCTTTGTTTTATTTTATCGAATTCCCTAACAAGGTTGGATCTACTTTATATATGATGAACAAAACTTTGTATGTTTTATCCCAAATCAACTCAATTTACCCTTCATCGGAAAAAAATTTGAAGATGATATCATCCAGTACTCTGATTATTGGGGTTAGTCCACTTTCGACATAGGTTGTTTCTCTAAGCACCCAATCTAATTCATTTAGTATGTAGGGTAGCAAAAAATTATGGATAAGTTGTATAATCTCAACACCCTATTCATATCACACACACTATGCATTTAATTGAAGATAACATAACATTGAATATGGAGAAAGGAAACGATAGAGGTAGCGGCAGGTAGGAGGCGATAGGGAAATGGGTTTAGTTTTTAGCATTAGAAATTGGAAGTAAAAAAATACTGTTTTACCGGGGGTCGGTGCCCCTACTGATTCCTACGTGGGTCCGCCCCTGCCAACAACGGTATACAGATGAGCACAAGTGTAATTGAAGATTGGTTCCAAAATCATCGGGTAGTGAGCAATGCACCTTCCATTTTTCATTTAAAGCAACAAGAAGCTTGTTCACAAACTTGTAATGACTTCTCTCAGTCTCTTTCTTAACTCTAAACCCTAATGAATAAATCCCTGTGTTTTGGTTTGTTTATTGGGGCCACTTAAGTAGGTCATTACAATGGGACCAAGTAGGAGAACATGAAGATATGATCTTAGAATTGCAAATGTTATCACTAATCAACTGAGCTAGTGAGACTTGGAAATAGATCTATCTTTGCATAGACAAGTTGAATAAACTAGCACATGACTCATATTATATATTCAATTTAGCAAAAAGAAGGAAATAAGCTAAGCAATCCATGCTCCATTATAAATAGGAGTTGCGCACCTGGCAAAAATGCCTTGAAAGAAGGTTGTATGTGCTGAGGTGCCTTCCTATAGGTTTGCTACTGTTGCCTCTTGTCCTGCATGTTTGGTGCTTATTCACTTATGTAATTTTGAATTTACTAAAATTTCCACTTATATAGTGAATTGCATAATTTCACCATATATAAGAAACACATAATTTGAACTTTAAATGTACATCTTCAAATTGGGTTTGGTTTGAATCATATAGTTTTAATGAGAAACATATAGTAGTTTTGAATTGATACATATAGTTTCAACTTGAAAGAATACATTTTTGAATGAAAACATACAGTTTTTTTCCACATATATAATGATCTTGAGACATATAGTTTCAAAAGAAACATATAGTCTAGGTGATTTGTAAGATATATAGTTTCAAAAAAACATATAGTCTAGATCTCCATCTAGTAATTTTGAGACATATAATTCCATAGAAACATATAGTCTTTGTCTTGATATAGGGATTTGAGATTTATAGTTTCAAAGAAACATATAGTCTTGGTTTGATCCAATGATTTTTGAGACAATTAATTTCATAGAAACATATAGTCTTCGTCTTCATGGTGGATTTTTGAGACATATAGTTTCATAGAAGCATATAATCTTTTCCTTCATGAATGGTGGATTTTTTAGACAAACCTAACATGCTTTGTGTCAAACCAATGGTCAACTCATACAAAAGAAATATACCTTTGTTGCGCTGATGTTTTTTTATACACGCAAAGAGAAAGAACCCTTACATAGTAGGAGTACCTAAATCTTTGATGCGCTGATGTTCAACGAGAGTTTCAATTGTCAAAGACGAATGACCCGTTGACATCTTCTCTCTTCAAAAGAGAGTGATAGGCGTTGTTGTGACACCTAAACAAAATAATCCTAACAAACCTAAACAAGTAGTCTGGGCAAGTAAGGGTCGAACCCACATGGAGGAAGTAATCAATCTATGTGTTTAAAAGCATGCAAAGTAACAAGGGGGGTTTTAGTTATCAAACTGAGCAAAGTAAACAAGGTTAAGTTGACTTGAGAATATGATTGGGGAAAGTAGTTCCACTAGAATGAGATCCACAATACAGAGATGTAGGTCGATCACTGAAATCTATTCAATCCAAGTTCTTTAACTATTCTTATGGTTGTTCCCACCCTGAATCTTAAGTACTACCAATTCTCACAGTTGTTGATAGACTTATCACAATATCAATGGAAGAAAAACTTATCACTAACAAAGCAATAGCAATACACACAAGGATATATGATACATGCAAATAGAAGAAAACCTTACTACTTCACATGCAAATAATTCTCACTCACAATTGCACACTCGTATTCCACTATATACAACAATCGTGTTTGCTACTAGATATGCACTCGTATTCCACTATATGCAAACCCTAGCAATTTGATAAATATTACTCAACCTAGTTGGCCAGACTATGAAGAATAACGATAAATCAATAATCAATATCACCAAGAGAATTAAACCAACACATATAAGAATAAGAACAAGGAATAGAAATCTCACAACCGAATCAACTGTATTGCTTCAAACGTCTAGTAGAACAAATGGTGTTTAGTTCTCCATGGGTTAAAACCCTAGAGGTAGAATGAGAACGAACGAGTCTCTAGATCTAGATAGTGGCAACTAGGTTAAAAAGGTTGTTTTTAACCTAATTCTAAAAGTGTGTTAAAATAATAAAATAACAATAATAAAATAATAATAAAAATAAGCAAACGAATCCGGGGAAATTAATCCCGGATTCTCGGCTTCTCATGCCAGCAGCTTCAACACGGCCCAATTTCGGCCCATTCCAAGCATCTCGCTGACGGCCCACTCCAGCAACATCAACGCGCGGCCCACTCCAATATCTGCCATCAACGCTGACGCCATCCTCTTCTCAGCTTCCGCTTCACTTCACGCGGCTTCGATTCTTCATTTCACGCGTCTTTACTTCACGGTGGGCCTTTCCTTGTTTGGGCCTAATTCATCTTCACGGCCCATCTTCAATTCCAGCACGCGGGCTCGTTTAATTAATTTCCCTGCTTTGCCTCACGTGATGGCCGCGGGGCGTCAGCTCCCACCGCGGGGCGGTGAGTTCCACCGCGGGGCGCGGTGACTTCTCTCAAATCCACCGTCGGGTCGCGGTGGCTCTGGCGCGGGGCGGTGACACTCGCCCACTCCTTTCTTCAGCTCTTCTTCTTCTCTTCCGCTCTTCCATACTACCAAGTGTTGGTAGCCTTCTTCAATTAGTCTTCAAGCGGATCCTCATCATCTTCATCCTTCATTAAGCTGTAAATCCCTGGATATCTTCAATTCTCTCCGCATCTTCTGGATTACAGAATTAACCCTAAATCTAGTCATAAACTCCTCTAAGTAATGCTAATAATTGCCAGTTAAGGTGCATGAAATGACACCTATCAAATTCCCCCATGCTTAGACCTTTACTCGTCCCGAGTAAGCTAATGATAAACCTACTCCCTCAATCAAACACCAAGGTCTCAAGAAGTATAAGAAAAAATGACACCAGCAACTACAACAACTCAACAATCAGCTCCAGAGTACCAAAGCAACATGCACATCACAACAACACAATACAACACAACACCATAGAGTGATAATACTAATCCTAGCCTCCCATATATCTTCTTATCTCTCCAGAGTGACCTACCCGAAACCTTCTTATATCTCCTCTTCTTATGACGCCACGCCAGGAAAAATGAGGAATCCTAAAAATCACTCTTCTTCTTTTCACTCACTTTGCCAAGGCGCCCTTTCGGGTTTTCACCAAGCCACTCATTTCATTTTTCAATAGATGTACTCACATATGCTCACGTCACTCTTGACCACATATTACCCCAGCCTAATGCTGGTCCAAGCCACCTGCTTATTACCTAGGCCGCCCTTTCGGGTTTTCGACCTATCCCAGGATTTCAATTTTTGCCTTTTTTCAATTTTTGGCTCTTTTCATGTTTTTTTGTTTTTAATTTTTCTCCTCAACAACGTAGCAAGTATAGAACTCTCCCCCATGCTTAAACATTGCATTGTCCTCAATGTAATGAAAGACAAAAGAATAGAAGCATAGGAAAAAGCAAAAAATTAACTCACAAACGCCGCCAAACTGCTTGGACACTGAAGGTGTCGCTGGCGGTCTTCTCAATAAATGCCCAGGTCTCTGGTGTTGGGCGGGTGTCTTCATCACTTCAGCATCTTCTTCTACCGTGCAACCAAAAGGGAACCACTTTGGTGAGTAGTGGTAAAACAATGATATTAGGGTTGCACGGCCTTCTAGGAACACATGGTGGAGCCCAGATGTAATCATGGTGTGGGCTCTAGTGTTTCTCCTCCTCAGCTGTCAATTGTAGGGCCATTATCGTTGTCAAATCAAGTGTAGGGCAATATATCCTCCTTGACAACATGATGCGCACCGTCTCCATGGGGAACTCTCGACAGCTGGACTTCGGTAGAACTTTTTTTTTTTTTGCCCCCCGTTTAAGGTTTTTTTGGGGGGTGACTTAGTGCAGGGAAGGAAGAGACTTACAATGGTGTGGAAACACCTTCTTCAATAGGCATGGGTCTCTTCCCTACAGGTTAGTCGGAAACAAAAACCAAAACAAAAACAAAGCAAAAACAAGCAAAACTAATGCAAGAAATAAAGAGAGAAAAACAAAGAAAGTAAAACATACCTCGGGTTGCCTCCCGGACAGCGCCTTAGTTATTGTCATGCCTTGACATACTACTCCATCCTCCTCAACTTGGTTTGCTCACAACCTCCAAACTCCTGGGGCCTGGATCAAGTGGATGCCTCTTTGTATACTCTCGATTGAGCGTGACCCCCAATCTCCTGCACTTCTTTGTGGGTGGACCGTTGTGTATACCCATGAACGCACTTTCCATCTTCAGAAATGGCCTACCCAACATCTCAGGGCCTGCATGTTTATCTTGCCCCGTATCCAGTATGTAACAATTCGTCACTTGCATCAAGTTCTCCTTCTTGTGCTTCCCCTTCGGTTTCTTCTTGATCATGCCCAGCACCTTTAACATTTCCTTGCTGCGAGGGGTGTTGTCAGCCAGTGTGACCAAGGGAACGGTTTTTATGCAGTCACTAAAGGCCTCATAGATATCCTCATTGTTCTTTAGCCTTTGAGTATCTCGGGAAGCCTCAAGGAAGGGTGCGACGGGTTGCAGCGACACAAGTGGGAAGGAGTTGAGACGCACAAACTCATCATAGGCAGCCTCCAGTGGGTCGGGGACTGCCGGGGCATTCTCGAGAGAAACGGTTGTCTCTGGAGTATTTCCGCGGTCACGACACTCCTCCTCATCGTCGCTCCACTCCTCCAGTCCCAAAAAGTACTCCTCCTCAGTCAGCACCTTGCGATCCAAAATATCATCTGGAAGTCCTAACTCCTCAAGTGAACCGCGATCGAGAGACATCTCCCGCGATCTTGGGTTCTCTTCTTCCAAAAGCACCTCGCGGTCCCAAATATCATCTGGAAAGCCTAACTCCTTGAGTAATCTGCGGTCGTGGCTTTCTTCTGCAGACATCCCTCTATATTCTGCCTCTGCCTCACAAATTTTCTCTTCCCTTTCAGCTAAGGGGGCGACATGCAGCTGCTCAGTGCTCTGTCGGGTCATTGAGAAGATCTCCTTTCTCTCAACAGCAGAACCAGAATTTTGGACACCTGGCCGCGTTGGTTCCACCGCGGGGCGCGGCGAAGTCTTGCTAGGATGCACTCCGTCCACCGCGGGGCGGCGGCTGTGAGGAGGGGGAACTGGGTCTTCCCGCCGGGTCGCGGTCAGTGTCGCCGCGGGGTGGTGGTCTGCGTCCTCCTTCACTGGCTTCAGTTCCAACATGCCGCCGGGTCGCGGTCAGAGGTGCCGCGGGGCGGTCGGAGCTTGATGCGGCGAAGTGCTGAGTCAAAGTCCTGAGCATCTCTTCAGTTGACATGGAGGGACTTGGATTGGATACTGGCGGGCTATGCTCGTATGCTGGATAGTACTGGTGCGGAGTACCCTGCTGATAGAATGACTGTGGCTCTGGGTAGAACTCCTGGCAGTCATGGCCATATGGAGGGTATTGATGGCTCCCATATCTCGGATTGGGGTGATTCCTCCACCCTGAGTTGTATGTGTAGGAGTATGGGACACATCTCGGCCTCTGCGGATCAAAACCTCTTGCAGCGTTTACTGCAGTTGCATATTCAGGAAGTCTTGGGCAATCGTCAGTGGAATGCCGCGGATCCTGACAGAGTCTGCAGGCTCTAACTGGCCTTGCTGTACTGGAAGTTGGGTAGTATCCCCTCTCTGGCGAAAATGAGTAGGGGTATGGGTCATCGCGCGGTTCTCCCCAGAAATCCATCTCTATATCAAAAGCAAACAGAAAAACACACGGAAATCAGTAGCATGGGTATGGACCGTAAGATAGGTCCACACCAAAGTAACACGCACACAAACAAACACACAGAAAAGATCAAAACTTGCCTCCCCGGCAACGGCGCCAAATTTTGATAGGCGTTGTTGTGACACCTAAACAAAATAATCCTAACAAACCTAAACAAGTAGTCTGAGCAAGTAAGGGTCGAACCCACGGGGAGAAAGTAATCAATCTATGTGTTTAAAAGCATGCAAAGTAACAAGGGGGGTTTTAGTTATCAAACTGAGCAAAGTAAACAAGGTTAAGTTGACTTGAGAATATGATTGGGGAAAGTAGTTCCACTAGAACGAGATCCACAATACAGAGACGTAGGTCGATCACTGAAATCTATTCAATCCAAGTTCTTTAACTATTCTTATGGTTGTTCCCACCCTGAATCTTAAGTACTACCAATTCTCACAGTTGTTGATAGACTTATCACAATATCAATGGAAGAAAACCTTACCACTAACAAAGCAATAGCAATACACACAAGGATATAGGATACATGCAAATAGAAGAAAACCTTACTACTTAACATGCAAATAATTCTCACTCACAATTGCACACTCGTATTCCACTATATACAACAATCGTGTTTGCTACTAGATATGCACTCGTATTCCACTATATGCAAACCCTAGCAATTTGATAAATATTACTCAACCTAGTTGGCCAGACTATGAAGAATAACGATAAATCAATAATCAATATCACCAAGAGAATTAAACCAACACATATAAGAATAAGAACAAGGAATAGAAATCTCACAACCGAATCAACTGTATTGCTTCAAACGTCTAGTAGAACAAAGGGTGTTTAGTTCTCCATGGGTTAAAACCCTAGAGATAGAATGAGAACGAACGAGTCTCTAGATCTAGATAGTGGCAACTAGGTTAAAAAGGTTGTTTTTAACCTAATTCTAAAAGTGTGTTAAAATAATAAAATAACAATAATAAAATAATAATAAAAATAAGCAAACGAATCCGGGAAAATTAATCCCGGATTCTCAGCTTCTCATGCCAGCAGCTTCAACACGGCCGAATTTCGGCCCATTCCAAGCATCTCGCTGACGACCCACTCCAGCAGCATCAACGCGCGGCCCACTCCAATATCTGCCATCAGCGCTGACGTCATCCTCTTCTCAGCTTCCGCTTCACTTCACACGGCTTCGATTCTTCATTTCACGCGTCTTTACTTCACGGTGGGCCTTTCCTTGTTTGGGCCTAATTCACCTTCACGGCCCATCTTCAATTCCAGCACGCGGGCTTGTTTAATTAATTTCCCTGCTTTGCCTCACGTGATGGCCGCGGGGCGTCAGCTCCCACCGCGGGGCGGTGAGTTCCACCGCGGGGCACGGTGACTTCTCTGAGATCCATCGCCGGGTTACGGTGGCTCTGGCGCGGGGCGGTGACACTCACCCACTCCTTTCTTCAGCTCTTCTTGTTCTCTTCAGCTCTTCTTGTTCTCTTCCGCTCTTCCATACTACCAAGTGTTGGTAGCCTTCTTCAATTAGTCTTCAAGCGGATTCTCATCATCTTTATCCTTCATTAAGCTGTAAAAATCCCTGGATATCTTCAATTCTCTCCACATCTTCTGAATTACAGACTTAACCCTAAATCTAATCATAAACTCCTTTAAGTAATGCTAATAATTTCTAGTTAAGGTGCATGAAAGGACAGAGCATCTCTCTGTAGAAACCCTTCTGCGATCTTCTTGCCCTTCGGGTCCTTTCCCTCCTTTGGAGGTTTTCTATACATTCTTTCCTCCTTTAATTCTGACCCATCTTCCAGATCTCAACCTCCAATCTATCATGAACCCAAATTTGAAATTGATCCTTTCTTTTTCGTTTTCTCTAATACCCAGATCTATCTTCCTTCATGTGTATGTTTGCCCTCTCCGTTTTGTCTTTTAATCATCCGATTGACAGAGTCCCCTGTGCCCTGTCTCTACAACCATGACATGTCCTTTGCTATGCTTCACCGACCTACCGTCGACGTTGAAACTCAGTCGTGTTTTGCCGCTTCATTTGATCTGATGCGCCACCACTTCCCCGCCGTCGTATTTGTTCAGCCCTCCTCTGTCCTCTCTCCTTGCGCGGTCGTCCCTCGCCGCAAATTTTCATCGATCTTCATCCTTCAGCGGTGCCTTGCCTGGGCACCTCACCTCGCCGATCTGATTTCTCGACCCCTACATATCTCCTGCCTCCCCAAAGGTGATGTTTTTCAAGATCTGGTAAGTTTTCTCACTTTTACATCTAATTTTTAGTTTGTTTTTTCTTTTATTTTTGCTCTTATGTATAGATCCAAGATTTCTTATGATTTTCAGACCAGTATAATTGAATAAGGAGCCATGAATCTTTTTAATCCAACTTTTTATGAATTATTATGCTTTGATCCTTACCCATTCAAGACTTTGAACTTTAATACTATTAATTACTGGTTTTTTAGACCTAATGTTTGTATAATTGATGGTTGCGCCTTTATGTCTATTTGTATACACTTCAGATCTTTTACGTTTACCCTGAAACTAGTTTTTACAACCTTTCCTACTCTTGTAGTTTCAACTGACTTTTTGAATTTTGTTCTAAATTTACTTTGTTGCATTCTGTTTTGTATTTTGCAACGTAACGACAAGTATGACATATACAGTCTAACCTTTATGTTGCATAATCTGCTATATATTCAGATCCTTGTTTGGTTTGATCTGTATGTAACCTGGTTCGTAGGCTTGTTTCATAGCCGTGTACCTCCTACATGTAATCTTAATGATGTAGGACTGTTAGTTATGATACTTCATTCTGCTTGTATTGTGAACCTTACTCTAGCAACTTATTATCAGCAAGTTACTTTTTTGTGTTGTCTATTATATGTATCCAGCAACACCGTGTTGAAGTTTACTGCTGAGAACTTATTATATGCTCGTTCTCTGTTATCTTGCTCTTTCGAGACCATTTACGTTTCGTACTGTAACTCTGAAGTTTCTCTTTCTCTTCACTGATTTTTTATCAGATTATTTGAGTGCTCTGAATCATTGAATAAGACGAGCCTGAATTGTTCAGTTTATATGATCCTATATCTGTACCATTGGCTGTGTAAGCCCCATTTTTTGGTGTTTCTTGGAGCTCATATGCTATCCTTTCCTTTGAATGGTTTGTGCCTTATTGCTTTGGACCATTTAAGGGTTAGGATTGAGGTAATAAGCTCGGTTTCGCCGGATGAGGTTGGTCTTTACATAGTATGGGGAGATGAAACGGCCTTGCGCCACTTGAACTTTCCCTTGAAAACTCTTATGACAGATTATTTTCTACCAAGTTTGATTATTAACCTTCCTTTCTCATGTCGCCTTGCCAGGATAATGCTTTTCTCTTGTCATTTTACTATTGCCCCTACTGAAAATCCTTTTAATCTTCACTTTTACAGTACAATTAAAATCACATATGGGTTTTTGACATATAACAATGACATTTACTATGACACGTATTCTCACGAAATTCGTCGTCCACACTTCTGGACGGAAATAGAATTCATGAAACGCCATAACCAACTTGATATGTTATGCCTCGCTGAAACAAAAACTAATGATATTTTGAGCCCAACTTTTATGCGCAAAATCGGATTTAAATCAATTGTCATGTCTCCGGCTAAAGGGTCATGTGGTGGCCTTTGGCTCCTTCTAAATGACTCTTCCATTTTACAAAATACTATTTTCCTACTTAATGAATCTAATATTATTCTTCTACAGTTACAACTCTAAAACCTAACATTTCTTTTCTTCTTCGTTAATGCCCATAGTCGTGAAGAGTTAAAAATTGACTACTGGTACAAAATTGGTAGTTTAATTACCAAGTACAATCTTCCAATTGCTATAATGGGAGACCTTAATGATATTCTCGTATACCTCTGATAAACTTGGTGGTATCATCCCCAATCACTCTAGGTTTCACATATTAAATATGTGATACACACGATTATGTTGTGTGTATATACGGAGTTTTTGCATATGTTTAGTGGTGTTTAGGGGAGCGTTGGAGCCTTTTTGGAGCATTGGAGTGGAGACACTGAAGACGTCACTTGGAGGCATTTTAGGAGTTTTCTGGAGCTGAAGCGAAGAAGTCCCAAGAAGTGCTCTGGCAGCGACCGCCGCCGCCGTCGGAAGTGGATCCGAGTCTTATTTCCTTATTTCGTTATTTTGAATTATTATTAGTGTTTTTATTATTTCGTTTTAATTTATTTTTAGAGACTTATTATCTTTAGTATTTAAGGGTAGAGGGAAGGCTTGTTTCCTCTCGAACCCTACTTTCATCTTTTCTCTATTCTACGTACTTTGTTATGAAGAACTAAGCCTTCCTTGCTTAGTCAGACAACTGAAGCTTTCGTTTTGATTAAGTTGTGAGATTTTCGTTCCTTATCTATTGCATGGATTTTATCTATTCTCTTGCTTGAATTGCTTATGATTAATATTGACAGTTTCTAGCCTGCGCAACTAGGTATTGTCTTTATTGATTGATTGCTAGAATTAGATTGTTACTGGTTGAGCATATCTATTTCGTAGTAGCAACTGTATCGTACTAGTATCTGATTGTGCTAGTCTTATGTAGAAGAGAATTGATTTACATTCTAGGATAAAAGCTGATTGTTTTATGCTAGATTGTATCCTAATTATATTCCTTGGCTTAATGCTGCTGTTAAACTGAATCTTGATGGTTTCATGGTTGTTTAACTAGTTAGTGCTATAAGTATCTGGTTGTGCTTGTAGTTACTTTAGAAAAGGAATAGGAATTTCCATTGCATGAGATATTGAATGATTATCTATGATCAACTTGTCATACGAATAGTGGATATTTTGTTTGACTGAGCTCTTTCCCCAATTACTGAATTCATAATCTTTAGTTTGTTTGCCTTCACATGCTTAGATCTTCTAAAACATACAAAACCCCCATCTGGTTACTTAAGAGTGACATAGAAATTGCATATAAAGATAGAATCTGTCTCCCTGAGGACTCGACCCTTACTTGCCTAGGACTACGTATTAGGTTTGTTTGGATAACTTGCATAACAGTAATTAGCACGACAAATTGCTGTTATCAATATGCTTTTATCCGACTTTGGACTAATTAATACAAACTTTTCCGATTTTCCCTTTACCTGGCGAAAATCCGCTACTGTTACAGATACCATCTATGAGCTACTAGACCGTGTCCTTCTCCACCCGATCTTTACAAATACCTACTCCTCCATCCTGGTACAGCACCATCCCTTTTACTACCTCTGACCACTGTCTTATCACCCTTTCATTAGATCAAGCCCACCCATTTCGGAAATATCTTTTCCGTTTTGAGAATGTCTGGCTTTTTTATCCTAGTTATAAATCGCTAGTCCAGAAAGTCTGGAAATACAAAAACATACTTTCTTATATTTTTAAATTCTCTATGAAGCAAAAACTCCTGAAACGCTACTCTAAATCCTGGTCTAGAGCTAAAAATAAAAACAATTTTGAACAACTTAGAGCAACATCCACTAAATTACATGATTTACAAGAAGCCCTTTTGCGTTCCAATTCCCCTCTTGCTCTCCAAACACAATATCAATGACACCTATTAAAATATAACAAACTCTTGGAATTTCAACACATGTTCTGGAAACAACGAGTAAAATCCACTCACCTCCAAAACGTGGATAAAAATACAAAATATTACCAATCCTTAGCTAAAATATGTACGTATCGACAGAAAATATCCACCTTCCAAACGCAAGACGGGTGTATTTTTCAAGAGCACCACCTAATTCAACATATGATTTCTTCAGAACTGCAACAACATTTTACTCCTTCAACTAATCATCTGCTCTCAGATCAAGATCTCTACATTATTCCTACTGTCATCAACCATCAAGACAATCTTTAGCTACTAGCTTTGCCAACTTATGAGGAAATTAAAAAGGTTGTTTTCGACTTACCCTCCAACAAAACACATGGTCCTGACGGCTATCCTGCTGAGTTCTATCAAACCTTCTGGCCCATTGTTGGTAGATCCCTGACACCTGCCATCCAAGCATTTTTCCATTCTGGTCAAATGTTACAAGAATGTGCTCACTCGTTCATAACTCTTATCCCCAAAAATGACAACCCACTCACTATCAACCATTACAGACCGATTAGTTTATGCAATACGATTTATAAAATTATTACTATATTATGGCGAACAAATAAAAATTACTCCTCCCTAAGTTGATTAGTACATACCAAGGCGCATTTGTGGAAGGATGTTCTATTCAAGATAATATTCTCTTACCCCACGAAAATTTCCATTATTTTCATACTAAAAAAAAAGGTAAAAAAATGATGGGTGGCTCTTAAACTAGACATGGAAAAGGCCTACGATAAGTTAAACTGGAACTTTATTCAAGCTATTTTACTAAAATTTGGTTTCTCAATTGAATGGGTGACAAAACTTATGACGTGTATCACCTCTACCTCTTTCTCGGTACTGATTAATAATGAACCTAGACCTATGTTTAAAACTTTGTGTGGCTTACATCAAGGTGACCCCATTGCCCCCTCCTCTTTATTATCGCTATGGAATACCTTTCTCGTACTTTATCCCATGAAGTTCAACAAAGTAATCAGAAAATTGGAATTCAATTAACCCGTAATGGAATGTGTAACCTTTTCTCACCTTTGCTGATGATACCTTAATTTTTTGCTAATGCCACTCCATAGAGTATGCATTATATTTAGAATATCTTAAACACTTTCAGTCGTATCTCAGGATTATCCATTAACTTCCATAAAAGCTCTCTACATACATCCTACAATGTCAGTATCCACCACACCACATCTCTTGCATCCATTCTTAACTTACCAATTACTAAATCGATGGAAAAATATCTAGGCATTCCTATTGTTCGTGGCCGTGTCAAAAAGGCAATATTTGATGGCTACATTCAGACCCTTAAAAAACAATTATCGAAATGGAAGGCTAATACTTTATCTCAAGCTGGACGTCTAGTTCTTATCCAATCAAACTTATGCCCTAAAGTAAATTACTTAATGCATAGTTTTTTACTTCCTATTACAGTTTGTAATGAAATGGATAAAATCATTAAAAATTTCTTCTCGAACAGATACAACCCCAATTATCGCTCCCTAATTAGTTGGATCTCAATATGCAAACCTAAATCTTTTGGGGGATTGGGACTCCACACTACCCTTGAAATAAACAAATTCTTTCAAATGAAGTTATTATGGAAAATTTTAACTGAGCCTAGCAACTTATGGGTCCGAATTATCACGGAAAAATATCTTACTTCTAGATATCTTTTCTCGTATCGTAAAAAAGCCAAACAATCCTGGAAATTTTCACGTCTACTACATCTCCGCGATGAATTCAAGAAAGGTCTTAGATGGGAGCTTGGAAATGGTCAAACAATTAAAATCTGGTATGATTCTTGGATTCCAAACTGTGATATTTTTCCTTATCTCCGCAACAATACTGCATCCGATATAACTGTATGCTCTTTCATCACCCCATCCCACAAATGGAATTTAACTTACTTACAAACTTCGATACATCAGCATATCATGGATAAAATTACTAACATATACATTCCGGTAACATGGATGGAAGACTGACTTCTTTGGAGATTTAGTTCTGACGGTAAATTTACCACTTCTTCCACACATAAATTGAACCACTACGCCCTCCATACTCCCCAAACACAACCTTACTCATGGATTTGGAAATTGAAGATCCCTCCAAATATTCAAAACTTTATTTGGAAGGCTATCATAGATGCCCTTTCCACCACAGAACGTCTTAACCGTCATTATAACTCCGTCTATTCCATTTGCCAACTATGTCAAACTACAAATGAAGATCTTAATTACTTGTTCTTCACTTGCCCATTCACTCAGTCAGTGATATCTAACCTTGAATCAAAACTTCAATCATCCTTCTCTCTTCAACATACTTCAGATTTTCAATATAATTTTGTGTACTTCAGACAATCCAAATCCTACAACCCTGCTATTTCTTTGGTGGTCCATCTGGAATCATCGTAACAACCTTATCTTTTGCCAATCTCCTACTCCTACTAACTTCAACCCCTCAGACCAAGCTTGGCGATTCTTTCAAGATTGGACCTCATCCACTGAATCCATAAAACCAGCAACCATCAGAAGAAACTGTGCATTGACTACACACTGGACATGGAAGAAACCTCCCCCGAACTAGGTAAAACTTAATTTTGATGGCTCTAAGAAAAAAATAATACCTCACATTTTGGCTACATCCGCAGAGATCATAAGGGAAAATATCCCTTCAACTTCTATACTCCGTAGTGAGGCGCTAGCAGCTCTTTCAAGTATTCAATCTGCTGCTAGGCTCAATATCAAATATCTAATTATCGAAGGAGATAATTTATTAGTCATTAATTCGATCCGAGGCATTTGGAAAATTCCTTGGGAAATCCAATCCATTATTATGGATATTTGTTCATTGATTTCGTCTTTTACTTCATTTCAGGTATTCCACTGCTTCCGGGAGGCCAACCGTGCCGCCGATTTCCTAGCAACACATCACATCCCATCCACTGCACTTCAACAGTTCCGAGATCTTATTTCTCCTTTCACTGACCATCACCGTGATCGTCTGATTCTTACTGATATATATGAGTTTTTACAATTAAACTCTACCTTTAATTCTTTTGAAACTCAGTTTATAAAGATCATCCATTCAGATGATTTAAGACAGTCATCGTGTTAGATGCGCCCTAATATTTGCCTTGTATCAAAATAAAAGTTTGAATTGTCTTTTACTTCTACTTCTTTCCAATACAATTTTAGACCTTCTCTGATTTATTTTCTATCTATCTTTCTCTCGTTTCTTTTCTTCTTCTTTTTTTCCTTTTCTTGTCTCCTACACTAGCTTTTATATATTGTTTTCCATATGTTTTGTTTAAAGGAATTCGGATCAATCCCCCTTGTTGCCACCATTGGGAAATCACATCCAGTAAGCGGAAAACAAAACGCGCCTCCTCATCCAACTTTTTGCCCCCCCTATTAATTGTTGTTTTACATGCATTAACTTGTACAAATATACTGCCAATTATCTCATTCATTTTCCTTTTTTAGAGGGTAAAGAGGTCAAACCTAAAGGTATGATTTTAATACATTGGATTATAGATATGGTAATGACATTCAATATATCAAAGCTTTAAAATATTTTTTTTTCCACATGCATTTGAGCCTATGTTCATGTTATATTAGAAACATGATCAATTGTATTTCATAAAAAAAAAATCATTTAAACAGTGGGTATTAGGCAGACCGAGGCATTTTTGGGTTATTAAACAATATAGTTCCCCTTAGCAAAATCATAAATTTCCGAAATCCTCCCTTAGTCAATTATCCTTGGTAAGTTTTCAAAAATTCCCCCTTAGTCATATATCATTGGTAAGTTTTCCAAAATCCCCCCTCTGAAGTGAGAGGAGCTTGATCAAATCTTCAATTAAGCATCCCAATAATCAATTCTCATTCTGTAGGGAACTATGCATCTCACTTCAACCTGTAAGCAAATTAAAACTTACGCACCCAGACAAGCTTGCCTTTTCTGGGTTTATAGGATTGGAAGTTCCTTTGGTCCTGCAAGTTAGCTGGGTAATGCACATGATCATTAATTTCAACATCCAAGTTCCTTTTCCTTTGACTCACATCTATTTGCCTTTTCTTATGGATGTAATCATAAATATAATGACAATTTTTATCACAATGCCAACAAACACGATTATACACAACATGACCATACTTACCTCGATCAGATTTGAACGGTTTTTCCAATTTCCTTTGCTTAATGTCAATGTTCCTACGACAATTATACATTTTGTGAGGCTTCTAATCAATATATCATTCTATATTCCCACTCTTGCCACTCTTGAGAATCTTAATCTTTTCTTATAAGTGGTAGTTCCTTTTTATGGTTTGAAGAGCCTTATCTAGGGATTTGTTTTTCTCAATTAACTCCTATCAAATTTTTCTTTATAACTCAACTGATTTTGAGAATTCTAAATTTAATTTCATAGCATCCAATCTCATACCTAGACCTTACAGAAACAGTTTCTTCTTTCTCTATTGACTTTCGAGCAATGGAAATGGTTAACTCATTTAATTTATACTTAATCTCAGTAAGCAATTGATATTCAGGTTTTGTTGGCACTAGAGAGTCATTAACATGCAATAGTTCCTTTTCAAGCATAACAGACTTGTCACATCAAACATAGGAAATGTTAGACATGATTGCTAAATCATTAAGATCCGCTAGTTCCTTTTCAAGAGAAGTACAATTGTCACATGAAACATGGGAAACATTAGACATGTTTTCAGATTTTTCAAGTTTTTCACACCAAACAACATTTTAGTGGTTAAGCAAGAAATAACATCCTCATGTTCATTAATTTTCTCTTGTAGGGAATTGTTCTCCTTACACAACTTACTGACCAGACGAATAAGATGATTCTTAATTATCATGCTTAAGGAGGGATTTAAAGAATTCAGTTTTGCTTACCTCAATGTCTTCAGTTCCTTTGGATTTCTCCTTTTTGATCAGACAGTTCCCTTCAAAGGAACATTTTATGACAGAATTTGCATCTGATTCATCTCCCCATGTAGCAATAAAAGCCTTACTATTTATGCTTCTTTCCTCATATTTTGGATCATTGGGACAATTCTTTGCCATGTGTCCGTGTTCCTTGCATTGATAACCTGTAAAATCTTTCAAGTCTCTTTTAGAAAAGGACTTACCTTGGAACTTACCCTTGGTGTAACGAGATCTCAAAGCTTTGGTGAGAGCAAATGTCACTTCATCTTCTTCAACATTGCTTTCATATTCCTTCTCGACTCTATTTAGTGCCTTGGCGACTCTTAGAGCAATCCTTTTTTCAGACCTATCCTCAGTTCCCAAGATTTCATCTCTTTCATGAATTTCAAGTTTTCCAATGATTTGCTCTAAGGGAAGAGCCTGAATTGGTGGCGTTTGTTGCATAATTCCCTTGATGAGAGTAAACTTGGAGTTGAGACCTTTGGTGATGACTAGAGTCTTTGACCATTCTTCTAGTGTTTCACCACAAGTTACAAGTTTATCAATTAGTTTCCTAAATCTAGAATAGTATTGAGAAATGGATTCATTTTCAAGCATATGAAAAGCGTGAAATTCTCCTTGTGAAGCGTACTATATGTTGTTTTTTCAAGTCTTTGCTTCCTTCATTCATGTCCTTTAGTGCGTTCAAGAAGGATTTGGCATCCTTGATGCTAACAACTTTATCCATATCTTCTATAAAGAGAGAATTGAGGATTAGTTGTCGGACCTTAGCATTTTTTCCATGAGAGTGAAGTGCTCATGTTTCAATTCTTCTTCTTTCATCTTAAGATCAACATAAGCATCTCCATTCTCAATAATGCGCCAGCATGGATAGTCTTTGGTATTGATGTAACCTTCCATGGTAGCTTTTCACCATTGATATTGCCATGGTTTCAGCAAGTAGGGCTTGTTGGACGAAATTCCCAAAGAGGTTCTTCATTACGACTCATCTTGAAAATCTGTAAGTAACACATAAATCTAGATCATCTGCTCTTATACAAATTGTAGGATCAAAGATATGCTATAATCAAAGGGAACCGAGCCTTAGAGAGGTTCAGTTCCTTATGGAACGGAATAAAATAGGTTAACAAGACAAATATATAGACGAGTTCTTTACAATGGAAACATTTGATAACAAACTAGTTATCTAGGATAAAACCAACTATATTTCCCTTGGAAAGAATTTTGAATAGGTCTACTTGTATTATTAATGATTCTATTACAATATGAACAATTAAGACACCACACAATAATTTTCTCAAACACTCCTCAGATCATTGTCCTAATCAACCAGAGTAAACAGTCAATAATCTCAAAGTAGACTTACTCAACCACGTGATCTTCAATAAACACTCTAACGAAGAGCACTTGCTTTCACTCTTCTCTTGATGGTCTTTCAACTCGTCAAAAGGCATGAATATTATCCGAGCACGACTTTGTTATTTAAATCAACGAAGGAGTGATGATGAAGGTTGTTGCTAGATCTCAATAACTGGTTGTTAATATAAATAACAAATTCACTTAATTCAAATAAAGATAATGTTTGTTATCTAGAATAATAACAAACATAATCTTTATAGAATCTTCACAACAACTTTTATAACAAATATGAACTTAATCTTCATTTTTTTCATGTTAAGCACACTTCAAGGGCACCAACTTGATTTGGTTCCCCTGTTATGTATTTTGTCGACTCTGCTTCTCCAGTTCTTAATTTCAGTTCCTTCGTCGGTTCCATGGTATACTTCACCTTATTCATCAAGATAATGGTACTTCAAAGTTAAACTCATTAAGACATTAGAAGTATTTGTGTTTGTCATCGTCAAAATAGAAATAAAAGTACAAAAGGAACTTTCAAGGGAACCGCGTTTCAGAAAGTCAACTTTTAAGAGAATTGAGTTCCAGAAAGTCACATTCCAACAAAATTGTGATGCGATGAGATGCGTGGGGTTAGGCGTTATTTGTTTACCTTCAGTTGGTCACTTGGTTTCAACCTTACATCTGTGATGTGTTCATGTTGTAGCTTTTCTTATTTTTCATCGTTGTGCTTTCCTTTCGAATGTTAGGTGTCCTTTTCTTCGTGATGCGGGACTGGGGGTGTCGTATTTGGTTCAAATGGTATCACATTGTTATTCTTTGGTGTTCTCATCGTTGTGTTCTCCTTTTATTGTGTTCAATATTTTTTGTCGCGATGGGGCCAAGCGAAGGGGTTGTCCTACGTGGATATATCACGTTGTGATGATGCCATAAAAGGTGGTTGTGCATCCGGGAGAAACACTTTGCGATGGGCCTACATGTGTTATGGTGCATTTTGTGGAAAATAATTAATGGTTGAATTCTTTTCATGGTTTTCAATCAGAATATCACATTGATAATAAAGGAGAGGTAAATGGAACTTAAAAGCGGTAATTGATCCTATTGAGATTGCAAGTCGTGTGGGTATTACGCGGTTCACATCATATTTTGGATCTTTGTTCGAGAGACCGAGGGATGGATTGCGGTGGACTATCGTTAGATTGCAATCTGAGTCAAACATGGGGTTGTGCATGCGGTTGAATTCTCTTCAATGGTTTTCGTTTACAATATTGCAATGATAATTAAAGGAGAGGTAAATATAAATGAAGGCATTAGTTGATCATGTTGCAATTGCAAGTCCTGTGGGTATTAGGCAGATCAGGGCATTTTTGGGTTCATTGCCCGTTGTTTAATAAGCTTTAGTGTATCCTTTTGTATTGTCGTCGTTGTGTTCTATTTAATGTTGAGTGTTTTTCGTCGTGATATGTGAATGGGAAGAGGGTGTCCTATATGGTGCATGTTGTACAATGTTGTGATGATATGATAAGAACGGTAGTTGTGCACTCCAGAGAAATGCTCAAAAAATGGGATGCATGTGTTGAGGTGGCTCTATGTGGTGCGGATGGTATTGAGTTGTGATGAGATGCATCAGATTAGGCATTATTTGTGTGCCTTTGGTTGGTCGATTGCGTTTTATTTGTGGTTCAAATGGCATCGCATTGTTATAAGATGAGTCGGTTTGTCGTTATTTGTGTGTCTTTGGCTGGTCGTGTAGTTTTGACCCTACATCAGTGATGGGTTTATGTTTCCATTGGTGTAGCCTTTTTTATTGGGTTATGTTGCTATTTGTATTCTCCCTTGTAATGTAGAGTGTCTTGCCCGTCGCGATTTGAGTATGGAAGGGGTGTCATATGTGGTCTGGATTGTATCGCGTTGAGATGAGATGTGTCGTGTTACACGTTGATTATATGTCTTTGGATGGTCATTTCGTTTTGAAATTTCTTATTTGTGTGGAAGGGGTGTCATATGTGGTCTGGATTGTATCGTGTTTGTGATGATATGTGTTGCGTTAGGCGTTATTTATGTGTCTTTGGCTAGTCGTTTCGACTTTTCTCATTTTTATCGTTGTGTTTTATTTGCTATTGGTGTATCTTACTTATTTTCATCGATCTTGCTTCAGGGATGTGTTTATGTTACGATAGGTCTATCCTTTTATATTTTCTTCGATGTGTTATTCTTTGTAATGTTGAGCGTCTTCTTAGTCGGGAGGTGGGCATGTAAGGGGTACGCGATGTGGTTCGTATGGTATCGCGGTGTGATCAGATGTGTCGGTTGGTCGTTATTTGTGTATTTCTGGGTGGTCACTTGGTGTACTATTTTTATTCCAAAACTTTTTTCTCCTTTATAAAGTGAGGTGCCTTCTTCACCGCGATTTGTGAATCGAATGGGGTGTCCTATGTGGTTTGCATGTTATCGCTCTATGATGAAATACGACGGTTAGGCATTATTTCTGTGTCTTTAGTTGGTCGCATTGTTTTGCTCTTGCATCAGTGCTGCATTTATGTTGATATTGGTATATATTGACTTTTTATATTTTCTTTGGTGTGTTCTCTTTTGTAATGCCAGGTGTTCTTTTTGTCGCGGTGTCGACATGGAAGGGATGTCCTGTGTTTTTTCTACGGTATCGCGTTGTGCTGAGATGTGTCAGTTGGGTGTTATTTGCGTGTCTTGGTGGTTGCTTTGCTTTTGCCTTTCCTATTTTTATTGTTGTATTCTCCTTTGTAATGTCAAGCGTCTCTTTCTCCGCGATCTTAGAATTGGATGGGGTGTCCTATGTGATTCGAATGGTATCATGATGTGATTGTAGGCTTGGTGCAGGCGTTATTGGTGTGTCTTCAGTTCTTTACAGAGTTTCGATCTTCTATCAGTGATGCGTTTATGTTGCGATCAATGTAGCCTTGTATTTTCTTTATTGTGTTTTCCTTTGTAATATCTAGTGTCTTTTTCGTCTGGATGTCGTAGTGGAAGGGTGAGTCCTATGTGGTTTCGGTGGTATCGCGTTGTAATGATATTGCTCTCTTGGGCGTTATTTGTGTGCTTTTCAGTGGTCGCTTGGTGTAGCCTTTCTTATTTTCATCGATGTGGTCTCCTTTGTAAAGTTAATTGTGTTTTTTGTCGCGGTTCGTCAGTGGAAGGGGATGTCCTATGTACTTTGGATGGAATGGTGCTTTAATGTGATGTGTGGGTTAGGAATTATTTGTGTGTCTTCATCTCGTCATTTGGTTTCGAGGTTGCAATCGTGATGCATTTATGTTGCGATTGGTTTTAATGGAAATTTAAAAACGAGAGTTGTGCATTATGGAGTTTAGCCCATTGGAACACACGTGGAGTGATGCTAAAAGGATTTTCTTCTGACGATCAAAGATGTTAGTGTCGGGTGTGTCCCGTGTGATTTGGATGGTATCGTGCTATGGTGATAAGCGTCGGGTTATACGTCATTTATTTGATTACATCCGACCGCTTGGTTTGTACCTTGCATCAGCGCTGCATTTATGTTTTTCACCTTCAGACTTAGCGGGTATGATGTGTGGTTGTTTAGAGAGTTTATTTTAGTTACATGCTAAATTAAATTGGTAAAGTTTAGATCTGGAATTTGCTAATTCTTCGCGTGTGTGAGTTGTATGAATGTGTACAATAAATTAAATTCATTGTTTGGATATTGGTGTGATAGAAATGATCAATTATGAATTAGTAATAAAGAAGTCCATCAAGTGTTGTCAAACATGTCAATCAATCAATCTAATTGATATAAATGTAGAAGATTTTCTTGAATTTTCTCTGAAACGAAAAGAAAGGGTGGCCATTAGATGTTCCATGACACTAGTACTTGGTGTTGATGTAATATCAATCCAAAGGTGATCTGAGGTAAACTGATTGCACTGTAGTTTGTATCAATCGAATTGAAGGTCCAACAAACGAAAACTAGTCTATTGAAATCGATTTACATTTAATACTACAATCATTTTAAAGTAAGGGAAGATTTCATAATGTTTTCAAAGTGCAATATTTTAAAAAATATACAAATCATAATAAAATTAATTATCTATAATTCAGATACATTAATCATCACTTTTTAATTTATTGAACTACTTGGCGAGTACCGCATAAAAGTACAATAGATATTCTACGTTCTTTTTGGGATTTTAGTTTGTTTCTATTTCCCGTTGGGATGGAAAACATATTTCGTTATTTTATTGGTTTATTGTTTGCGGTCAGTATTAACTTTAATTTTCATATCTAACGTGTCGTCACATTGGGTAATTTTATATTTACATAAATGGGAATGTAACATTGTCATGTGAAATATGCCACGTTGCTTGGTTTATAGCATGCATGTGTCCATATTGTTCCCTTTTCTCTATTTGTATGGATGTATCAATTTGTATTTTTTCTTCCGGTTGAGTGGTCGGTCCTTCTTGTTTTATAGTGCCTAAGTATAGACATGTATGTGTTCGTTATTTGTTATATTTTAGTATTTTTTACGTATGCATATTCTCTAAAGTATACATAATATTTTGATTATGATTAATGTGATCAGGTAATATTATTGTGTTTTTTAAATCTTGTTTCTTGTCACTGTTTCGTTCTATATTTGATTGGTTAATGTGGTTGTGCGTTTTTTTGTAGAAAAGTACTTTGTAGTACTTTTTTGACTTTTTCTGTATCTTGTAGTATAACATATGATATGGCTATTGGAAGGGTCACATTTTGTGATTTGTCTTCTAATTCAAATTGTCATGTGGTCAGTGTCGCGATTGCAAAGAAATTTGCTCATGCTTGGAATATCAACAAGTTCATGCTTTAACGTATCGTCTTGAAAGATGAAAAGGTTGGTTGTGTACTATTTCTTAGTTGAATTTACGGTGAATGTGTGTCGTTGTTTGCTGGCACATAGGTCTAATATTGATATAAAAGATTTCTTGCTCTATGTAGGGTGATAAGGCGTGGCTGATTCTGTTTGACAATGACATTTGTATTTTATTACTTCTATTATGTATGTTATGATAGGAGACTAGTATTGGTAGAACATACTTATGATCAGTGTGCTATTTGAAATATATTTTGTAGATCTTGTTGTTGTGGGTGTTAAAATCAACTTTATTGAGAGCAGACAAACTAGAATTGGTAATGTGGTTCATGTGTCGATGTTTCATGTAACCAATGACAGTTGCCTCTTTGTCGTTCTATTAGTGTTTTTTTCCTATTTGTATGGATTTGTATTTATCGATTTCCTAACGAGGTAATTTGTTTGCAATATATGTGTTTAGCTTTGGAAATGTTATCCTCGTTGTTGTATGGGATGGTATGGCCCATGATATGAAGAAATCTGGCATATTATTTGCAGACAATGGTATTGTTTCTCTTCATGGATTAAGAAGGAATATTTTATCGAGGTGTTTTTTACTTGTTTTTGTACTGTATGGCGTTGTTGGTGTTCAACTTAAAGTTTCTGCATACAAGTTAGTCATTTACATGTATGAATTATTGTATTTGAAGTGGGCTATTGCTTTATTGGTGGATACGAATGTCGTATGTGTTATTCACCTGGTGGTCATCATGCGATGCCTTTGAAACAATGGTAAGAATTCTTGTTATATTTTATTCAGTTTGGGCTTGGTTTTCTGGATGTAATGTATGTGTATTTGATGTTTAGGTCGGCTACAAACACTGAGGTTGTTTCCTCTAGGTGAAGTGTAGTCGTTGGGGCTGAAAATGTCAAATATCCTTTTGAAATTTATATGATCGGACGGGTCATCGGTTTGAACGTAAACAAAAAATTTATATATTAATTTTTTCTTGGATCGTACTTATAATATGTTATTTATACAATTTTGAATGTGTTGATAGGCAAGAGAGGTTGATTTGCATGGTATGGTTAAAATTAATACTTATATCAGCGACTTCATGGATCATAGTGTAAGGACTTTTAGCAGATGTGGTCATTGTGGCAAGGGTTATGATGGCTTTTTGGGTGATAAATTATTTTATAGATTATGTAAAAGGCCATCTGATAGGCGTTTTATCACAAGCACCTAAACAAAGTAAACCTAACTAATGTAGTCTGGTAAGTAAGGGTCGAATCCCACAGAGAATCAAGTTATATATCCTGTTTGCAAAATCATTCACCAATTGATAACAAAGACAAAGGTTTTTTTTTCATGAATCTAACTAAGAAAACGATAAATAAAACATAGAAAACTTGGCAAACAAATATCCACCTTTAGTTTGGTTGATCAATCATTGATTATCCCTAGTTCTCAATCCTCATGAATGTCCTAATCCCTGTTCTAAATTAATTACCAGTCCTACCAGTCTTGATAATCCTAACCATTACACAATCAAGAAACCATCAAGATAAATCTAACAGCAGCAGTAAGCTCAGGAATAGATATGCTCATGCAATACTTAACAACCCGTCAGTACTCGATATACAATCAATTCTCTTCACAATAAACATTCACAACCTGTTTCTGTAAATCGTGTTTGCTACTCTGAATTAGGGATGAACAATATTAATCTCAACAAGTTAACCAGATTAGAGGAACTAGTACTATAGATATTACCAATCTCAACTAGTTTGTCATGCTAGGGAAACCAATATTAATAATACTAATCACAACAATTGATGAACTAGATCAACCAATAGAATTCAAAACCCTAATCATGCAGTATGAATAATACCAATAAAACTAGGTGATCAGGCTAGAGAAATCAATAAAACTCAATAGGATGAAGCACAAGAGAATCATAACATTCAAGGATAAAGAAAGGAATAATCTCAATATCAAATTCAAACAAAAGCTTCAATTGTCTAGCCAAAAACAAAACAAAGAACTAAACTAAGAAAAGGGAAAAGATGAAGAAAGGTAGAACCCAACTTGGGAAACACCCAACTTACCAAACTAATGCTCTAAAGAAAGAATATATAGACTTAGCTAAACCTAATTTCCATAAGATAGGAAAATAAAATCTAAAAGGAAATAACGAAACAAAAGAAATAAAATAAAAGGAAATAAAATAAAATAAATCTTCGGACGAGACACAATGCTGATAATGGGATTTCCGCGACCGCGGAAAAAGGTTCCGCGATCGCGGAAAATGAAACTTTGAAACTCGCCGCCCTCGACTTTTCCGCGACCGCGGCAAATGGTTTTCGCGACTGCAGATCTTCGCTTCTTGCCCTTATTCGCTTCTGTTGCGGTCTTCACGGGATGGCTTCGTCTTCAACTTCTTAAGTCTTCATTTTAGCTTCTCCAAGCCACCATATCTACTCCTCGACTCCATACTCAACAATAACACTCTAAACTCATCCAAATGGTACCCAAAATACCGGTAACAACTCCTAGTTAAACCCTACAAAGTAGCGCTGATCAAACTCCCCCATGCTTAAACCTTGCTCGTCCTCGAGTAAGCTAATAATAACCTACTCCTCTAATCAAATACCCAAAGTCTCAGGAAACACAGAAAAATCATATCCACTAAGAATTGCACCTAAACAAGAATCTCCAAGGCACCAACACAATAAACACAATCACAACATACAACATCCAACCAAGCTTAAAGGAGAGCAGAGTACTTCCCCCAAGCTTAACCCGAACACCATAGAGTGAATAAATATCTAATCCTAGCCTCCATCTATCTTCTTATGCCTCCCAGAGTGACCTAGCCGAATCCTCCTTATATCACCTCTTCTTATGTCACCACACCAGGAAAAATGAGGAATCCCAAAAATCACTCTTCTTCTTTTCACTCATTTTGCCAAGGCGCCCTTTCGGGTTTTCACCAAGCTACTCATTTCATTTTTCAATAGATGGGCTCACATAAAACTCACATCACTCTTGACCAATTATTACCCCAGCCTAATGTTGGTCCAAGCTACCTGCTTATTACCTAAGCCGCCCTCTCGGATTTTCGACTTATCCCAGGATTTTTTTTTTGTCTTTTTCAATTTTTGACTTTTTTTCTTTTCTTCTCAAACGACTAGCAAGTATAGAACACTCCCCCATGATTAAATATTGCATTGTCCTCAATGTAATGAAAGACAAAAAAAGAAGAAGATGAAGCATAGGGAAGAGCAAAAAAATACTCATAACCGTCGCTAAGGGGCCTAGACTTGGAAGGTTGTTGCTGGCGGTATATCAATAAAAGCACATGTTGCTGGTGTCGCGCCGTCTTCTCAAACTCAATCAAACTCTACCGTGTAACCAAATAGATCCACTGTAAGGTGTAGTGGAAATCAAAGAGAGCGGGGCTGCACGACCTTCCATGAACACAGAATTGGAGCCCAGATGTAATCATGTTGTGGGCTCTGGTGTTCCTCCTCATCAGCTGTTGAATGTCAGGCCGTCATTGTTGCCAAATAAAAATGTGGGGTGAATGTCTCCTCCTTGGCAGCATGATGCAGACCATCTCTCAAAATAAAACGCAGACAGCTGGGCCGCGATCGCGGAAAAACGCCAAACTTTTTTTTTTGACTAACCCTAAAATCGCCGCGGCGGCTGCGATCGCGGAAAACCTTTTGTTCTTCCTGCGAGTTAGTCGAAAAACGAAACGAAAACACAACAAAGAGGAAAAATAAACGATAAAGATAGTGTCTTGTTGATCAAATCAATAAACAAACACAAACAAGAAAATACGTACCTTAGATTCCCCGACAACGGCGCCAATTTGATAGGCGTTTTGTCGCAAGCACCTAAACAAAGTAAACCTCAAAAACCTAACTAATGTAGTCTGGTAAGTAAGGGTCGAATCCCACAGAGAATCAAGTTATATATCCTGTTTGCAAAATCATTCACCAATTGATAACAAAGACAAAGGTTTTTTTTTTCATGAATCTAACTAAGAAAACGATAAATAAAACATAGAAAACTTGGCAAACAAATATCCACCTTTAGTTTGGTTGATCAATCATTGATTATCCCTAGTTCTCAATCCTCATGAATGTCCTAATCCCTGTTCTAAATTAATTATCAGTCCTACCAGTCCTGATAATCCTAACCATTAAACAATCAAGAAACCATCAAGATAAATCTAACAGCAGCAGTAAGCTCAAGAATAGATAGGCTCATGAAATTCCCCCATGCTTAAACCTTGCTCGTCCTCGAGTAAGCTAATATAAACCTACTCCTCCAATCAAATCCCCAAGGTCTCAGGAAGCACAGAAAAACCATCTCCACTAAGAATTTCTCCTAAACATGAACCTCCAAGGCACCAACATAATAAATATAACACACAACCAAGCTGAAAGGAAAGCAGAGTACTTCCCCCAAGCTTAACCCGAACACCATAGAGTGAAAAAAAATATAATCCTAATCCTAATCTCCATCTATCTTCTTATGCCTCCTAGAGTGACCTACCCGAATCCTCCTTATATCTCCTCTTCTTATGTCACCACACCAGGTAAAATGATGATTCCTAATAATCATTCTTCTTCTTTTCACTCATTTTGCCAAGGCGCCCTTTCGGGTTTTCACCAAGCCACTCATTTCATTTTTCAATAGATGGGCTCACATATAACTCACATCACTCTTGACCAATTATTACCCCAGCCTAATGCTGGTCCAAGCCACCTGCTTATTACCTAAGCCGCTCTTTCGGGTTTTCGACTTATCCCAGGATTTCTATTTTTGCCTTTTTTCAAATTTTTGGCTTTTTAATTTTCTTCATTTTTTTTCTTTCTTTCTCCTCAGCGACTAGCAAGTATAGAACACTCCCCCATGCTTAAACATTTCATTGTCCTCAATGTAATGAAAGACAAGAAAAAAAATGGAAGCACAGGGAAGAGCAAAAAATAACTCACAAACGTCGCCGAGTTGGCTTGGACACGGAAGTTGTTGCTGGCGGTAAAACAATAAAAGCACATGTCTCTGGTGTCGCGCCGGTCTTCAAACTCAATCAAACTCCACCGTGCAACCAAATAGATCCACTGTAAGGTATAGTGGTACATCAAAGAATCGGGACTGTACGACCTTCAACGAACACATAATGGAGCCTAGATGTAAACGGGGTGTGGGCTCTGGTGTTCCTCCTCATCAGCTGTCGAATGTTGGGCCATCATCGTTGCCAAATAAAATTGTGGGGCAAATGTCTCCTCCTTGGCAGCATGATGTGCACCATCTCTCAATGTAAAATCGGACAGCTGGCCTTCGGTAGAACTTTTTTTTTTTTCAATTTTTTCTTTCAGGCCGAGGAGACTTACAGTGATATTTCCGCGATCGCGGGAAAATTTCCGCACCCACGGAAAAGTTGCTGGTGTGAGGAACACCATCTTCAATTTGGCTCGGGTCTCCTACCTGCAGGTTAGTCTAGAACAAAAATAACAGCAAAAACAAAATAAAACAAAAACAACTAAAAACATGGAATGAAAAGACAAGAAAAGAAATACATACCTCGGGTTGCCTCCCGGACAACGCCTTAGTTATTGTCGTGGCTCGACCTAGTACTCTTCCACTCAACTCGGATTGCTCACAACAACTGAACTCCTGGGGTCAAGATCAGGGGATGCCTCTTTGTATTCTCTGTGTTGAGCTTTACCCCGATTCTCTTGCACTTCATGGTGGATGGACCGCTGTTTACATCAATGATTGCACTTGCCATCTTCAGAAACGGCCTACCCAACATCTCAGGGACTGCATGCGTGTCCTGCCCCGCATCCAGCATGGAGAAATTCGCCTTTTGAATCACGATGTCCTTCTTGTGCTTCCCCTTCGGCTTCTTCTTGATCTTGCGCAGTGCCCTTAAAATTTCTGTGCAGCGAGGGATGTTGTCTGCCAGTGTGACCAAAGGAATGTTTGTCTCGCAGTTACTGAAGGTTTCATATATTTCTTTGTTGTTCTTCAGCTTTCGAGTATCTTGTAATGCCTCAGGGAAAGGTGCTGGGGGCTTCAAAGTACTGAGCGGAAGGAAGTCGGGGCGAGTAAACGCATCCTGCATGCCAGAGACAAAACCGTGATCGCGGTTCTTCCTCTGGGCAAATGTCGTCCACAGGAGCTTTTCCGCGATCGCGGTTTTCTATCTACGGTCGCGGATTTTCTTCGACTTGCCCTTTGTCTTCAGTATTAATCCCGCGGTCACAGACTTTTTCTTCGTGGTCGCGGAGTTCTTCCTGTTCCCAAAAAATAATATTCTTCAAAGAGCACCTCCCGCGGTCTCGGGTTCTCTTCTGCAGACATCTCGCTGTATTCGGCATCCGTTTCACTAATTTGTTCTTCCCTTTCAGCTAAGGAGGCGGCATGCAGCTGCTCAGTACTTGGTAGGGTCATTGAAATGACATTCTCCCTCTGGTGCACTACTGGGTGAGATAGTAGTTTCGCCGACGCCGTGGCCTCCATTCCGCTCATTGCTTGAGCCGTTTGCCCAATCTGGTTCTCCAAGTTCTGGAGACTGAACTTCATCTCTTGTTCATGTTGGATCATGCTTTGCGTAAGAGATCGAATCATATCCTCAGTAGACATGGAGGAACTTGGAGTGGACACCGGTGGTCTATGCTCATAGGCTGGACTGTACTGCTGTGGAATGTCCTGCTGATAGCACGACTGTGGCCACGGATAGAACTCTTGGTAGTCATGACCATACAATGGGTATTGCTGGTTCCCATAACTCGAATTGGGGTGATCTCTCCACCCTGGAGTGTATGCGCAGGAGTATGGGTCATATCACTGCTCCTACTGCTGTCCGCTGTTTGTCATATACATCTGCATCATCTCCTTTAGTTCCCTAATCTTAGCATGCAGGGCTGCGACCATCTCTCGTTTGCTGGTTCTCTATATTAGGACTCAGAAGTGGAAGATTAGTAGCACGGGTGTGGACCATAAGATAGGCCCACACCAAAAATTGGCACGCAAACACACACAAAGAAAAAACAAAACTTGCCTCCCCGGCAACAGCGCCAATTTGGCGGAGGCTAAAGTCGTATCACCTTATCAAAATAATCCTAAACAAACCTAACTCAATAGAATAGGCAAACAATGGTTGAATCCCACAGGGATGAGTTGTCTTTCTTAATGTAAGTTTGCATGAAATAGTAACAAAGGGGGGTTTTGGTTGGTTGTTTGTAAGTAAGTAAACAAAGGAAACAAAAGCAAAAGTTTGTAATCAAATTGGGAAAAACACTTAGCCAAACAAATATCCACCATTCATTTGATTGATTGGTCCTAGGTTATCTCTATTCCTTCCTTTGATTATTCTTGTCCCTATTCTGAAATAGTTACCAGTCCTACCAGTTCAAGCAACCCTTACTATCGAACGCACAAGAAACCATCAAGATTTAGAACAATAGCAGCAAGACGCATAGGAATTAACTAGGATACATGCAACACTGATTTTTCACAGCATTTAACACATAATCAATTCTCTTTCATAATAAACTAGTCCTACCAGTCCTAGAATATCATGGATGCTACAAAAGATAAGGAATTTCAACCCGAAATATCCAAACCCTAGCAATAGACTATTACTAATATCAACTAGGTGATCAATCTAGTCAAATCATTAAGAATCAATAGGAATAAGCTCAAGAGAAAAGATATAATCTAAAGGAATAGGAAATAGAGTTATAACCTCACAATTATGAATCAAATGAAGGCTTTAATTGTCGGACTAAGCAAATGGTGCTTAGTTCTTCATAGTCTTGAAGGGAAAACAATACTGAATGTAAAAACTGAGATAAACTAGATAATGAAAGTGGCTGCTAGGGAAACTAGGTTAAATAACCTAACCCAAAACCTAATGCTAAAAAGGATAACAAACATAGTCTAAAAAGGAAATAAGATAATCCTACCGGAATAAATAAATAAAAGAAAAATAAATAAATAAACTAAAGTAACTTCAGACGAAATCTTCGGAAACTCTCGAACGCGCTGACACAGATTTCCGCGATCACGGCAAAAGCATCCGCGATCGCGGAAAATACAATTTTGCGCTGACACAGATCTCTATAATTGTGCTCTAAACATCTCCAAATGGTAACCAAAATACCGGTAACAACTCTTAGTTAAACCCTACAAAGTAGCGCTGATCACCATCCATTGTTGTTGCAAAGTGAGTGTGTTTATGACTCCTTACATGTGTTCTTCTTATTAAATCTATTGACCATGTGTTCTGTACTATTTCAACTATACTACTCTTTTGTCACCTCTTTTATTGTAGGTTTTATTTCGACTTTGTTGCTTCTGATAATAGTGGTGACATTTTGTTAACTGCCCAGTTACCAATGGTGGGGTGCATTATTGGTACTCGGGTTTAAAATTTTCACATGAAAACGTTGGAGGTGAGTTGTTGAAGTAAAAGCATGAAGAAATATATTTATATGTGCATAGGCATGAAACAGTGTGTTCATGTGGCTTGATAAAAAAATTATTGTCATACGAGCATAGTGCTTTTCTTACAAGATTGAGGGCGACTCTCCGTACGAAGACCTTTTCTTTTGCATTATATGTTATTCCTTTGTTGTTTCTCGATTACGGTGTTGTGAATCGGGGCTTGGTGTATGTTGATAGGAACTGAGTCAACAATGTTTTGGTGTCGTGTTAGCCCTCAGTCTGCGAATTCCTTTTGTGTGTATGTGGGTAGATGGTGGTTTTGTTGGAGGGTCGTTCAGGTTATGCCTTTTTTTGTAGGCTCGAGTGATGTAATGTCTTAGAAACTTTTGAGTACAATTGTATTACCAGTAAATGTTTTTACATCGTGTTGTTTATGCATTATTTTGTGTCACCTTCTTTTGGTGCTTTCTTGCATGATGTTGTAATATGCAGCGTTTTGATATCAATGAAGTATTTTGGGTGGTTGTATTATTGTCTGTTTGTTGATAGCGTGTGTCATTTTGGACGTGTATTCATGTTTCTAATGTGCATATCAAAATTCAGTAGGATAAAATCTGGTAGAGGCATGTAGTTCTGACCACTGTATGACACACATCATCGCACATGTGTACCTGGTTGGAAATTACCTGATTCCCCTTTTTACAATAATAACAATATTACTATGATACGGTGTTTGTAAAAAAGAACTAATGTAGAATGAAAAGCAACCACATGTGTAGCATGCATCACATGCAAAACTAAACCTTTTTCCTAGACATGTTAGACGCTATCAGATTTGTATTGTACAAAGTATATAAATAAACGATTATTAATCACCACTTTATTAAAGGGAGTAAGAGGGCCCAATAGACTAGTGACAAGTTCAAGTAACCTTTTGAATAAATTACCCCAAATCCTGAAGAATATGTAATAATTTATAATCGTTTTGTGTGTGTAAATACTACTTGAATGAACCATCTCCTTTGTCAGCGGTTTTACTCCACGTTGGGAAAATCCACTATAAGCCATATTCTATCTATAAATAGTTTTAATCATTTCATATTCACGCGCACATTTGCCTTCTCAATTCTATGCATTCGATATTATTCAGAATGAGCAATATTTCATGGGAGGTTTCCTGTTGTATAATGGCTAGTTTTTGTGCCTTGTTGTATTAGAATATGTATTTTTATGTAATATTCCTCTCCACATCATATACTAATATTTCTTTCTTAAAGTTTGTTTGAGGTTTGTATCGTTTATGTATTGTCTCGAGCGAAACAAAAAATCGAGTCATATTTGGAATGTCTATTCGCTTCTATTGATCCACTCAATCGATAAATGCTTCAAAAAAAATCTACATGTGTAGCCGATATGAATTAGCTTTGTACTTGTCCTCTATCTATGGCTAGGTAATTTCTTCTCTTTCTTTGTAGGTGCTCTTGTGATTTCGTGAAATTTATAAAGTTGTTGTTGCATCTTATATTGATTGTATTACTTGTTTAGCATCCTCCTTTACTAATTGTAATGATATCATGTCACGGATCTGCTTTATACAAGGCGAAAGGTGAAGGTGCTACCTCAGTGTCAACTCCTTGTTTGCATTGGCAAGAAACACGAGAGAAATGCCACGAGGGTAGTTGTTCTACATGTAGAATTATAAGTTCCATTGTTGAAAATATATCACGAATTCAGAGGTCCAGTCCCTTTGCCATCAAATGTCATTAATCAATAATTATGTACAAGCAATTGTTAAGGAACGTGTTGTTCTAGTTCTTGCAAATGAAAGCATGTGAATTAAACTTGTTAGTTCATATTAGTGTCAGAAACCCTTTTCAACCAAGTCAATTGATATACCTATGCGTTGTTTTTTTGTCTCTCGTTGTTGTCACCTCTCTAACGCTTGAAACGAAAATACAACCGTCGACGAAGATCTTTTCCAGGTCTTAGATAGGAGTGATAAGGCGTTGTCGTGACACCTAAACAAAATAATCCTAACAAACCTAAACAAGTAGTAAAGGCAAGTAAGGGTCGATCCCACAGGGAGGAAGTAATCAATCTATGTGTTTATAAGCATGCAAGGTAACAAGGGGGGTTTTGATTATCAAGCAAAGTAACAAGTATGCAGGCTTTAGAGAAAGAATAAGTATGATGAGAAAAGTAGTTCCACTAGAACGAGATTCACAATACAGAGATATAAGTTGATCACTGAAATCTATTCAATCCAAGTTCTTTTATTATTCTTATGGTTGTTCCCACCCTGATCTTAAGTACTATCGATTCTCACAGTTGTCGATAGACTTATTACTATGCCAATGGTAAAGTACCTCCAATTCTCACAGTTGTCGGTATACTTTTCCATCAACAAAGCAATAGCAATGCACACAAGGATATAGGATACATGCATGCAAATAGAAAGACGTATTAATACTCGCATGCAACTGACTCTCACTCACGATTGTACGCTCGAAACCCCTATACGCACAATCGTGTTTGCTACTAGATATGCACTCGGAACCCCTATATGCAAATCCTAGCAATTGATAAATATTACTCAACCTAGCTGGCCAGACTATGAAGAATAATGATAAATCAATAATCAATATAACCAAGAGAATCAAACCAACACACATAAGAATAAGAACAAGGAATATAAATCTCACAACCGAATCAACTGTATTGCTTCAAACGTCTAGCAGAACAAAGGTGTTTAGTTCTCCATTCGCTCAAACCCTAGAGTTGGGAATGAAAGAACGAACTTAGTCTCCCGAAGGAGAATTGTAACTTGTGGCAACTAGGTTAACAAAAGAGTATTTTAACCTAAATCTAAAAGTGATAAAAATAATAAAAGAAAATAATAATCAAATATAATCAACCGAAATAAGGGGGAATTAATCCCGGAAACAAACGAACAGCACTTTCTCTCGGCCTCCAATTCATGCAAGCGGCGGCCCAACTCCATTTCCAGCTAATCGGCCCAACTCCCTTCAGCGCGGCCCAGATCTCCATCAGCTTCGCTGACGTCATGCGACATCATCTTCCAATTCTTCAGCTCACTTTCCCGCTGCACTTCCGCGCTTCATTCTCTCCTTCGTGGGCCTTTCTTCAACTTGGGCCTTCCTCAATTGGGCCTAATTTCCTTCCAATTCCAGCAATCACCACGCGGCATAATTAATTGCTTCGTTCAGCATATTGCCGCGGGGCGGTAGCTCCCACCGCGGGGCGGTAGCTCCCACCGCGGGGCGGTAGCTCCCACCGCGGGGCGGTAATCCTTTTGGCGCGGGGCGGCATCCTTCAATGTGGTTCCTTCATAGATTTTTCTTGTCTCCTCAGGTGGTCAACTCCTCTTCCTCTAGATGTCTCCAATTAGCTCATCCAGACCACCAAAACCACACTTCTCCACTCTAACTCCATAATCTCCAATTGTGCATAAAATCCAACCAAATGGCGCCTCAAACCTGATAATAACCCTTAGATATGTGCTACAAAATAGCACTTATCAAATCCCACATGCTTAAACCTTGCTCGTCCTCGAGTAAGCTAGAATCAACCTACTCCTCCAATCAATCCCCAAGGTCTCAGGAAGCATAGAAAACTCAACCTCTAAGAATCATACCCAACAATAAACTCCAGGCAGCCAATACATATAAGCTCAGCACAATAAACTACAACATCAAATCAAAAATTTCAACACCCCACACAACCAAGCTAAAAGGGAAGCAGAGTACTTCCCCCAAGCTTATCCCAAACACCATAGAGTAAATAAAAAAAACTAATCTTATCTCCCATCTATCTTCTTATCTCTCCAGAGTGACCTACCCGAATCCTTCTTATAACTCCTCTTCTTATGACGCCTCGCCAAGAATAATGAGAAATCCTAAAATCACTCTTCTTCTTTTCGCTCATTTTGCCAAGGCGCCCTTTCGGGTTTTCACCAAGCCACTCATTTCATTTTACAATAGATGTACTCACATAAGTTCACGTCACTCTTGACCACATATTACCCCAGCCTAATGCTGGTCCAAGCCACCTGCTTATTACCTAGGCCGCCCTTTCGGGTTTTCGACCTATCCCAGGAATTTCATGTATGCCTTTTTTCAAATTTTTGGCTTTTTTCTTTTTTTTCTTTTTTTTTCTCCTCAACAACGTAGAAAGTATAGAACTCTCCCCCATTCTTAAAAATTGCATTGTCCTCATTGTAATGAAAGACAAAATAATAGAAGCATAGGGAAAAGCAAAAAATAACTCACAAACGTCGCCAAGCTGCTTGGACACTTCCTTTGTTGCTGGCGGTGTTCTCAATAAAGCCCAAGTCTCTGGTGTTGGGCGGTGTCTTCATAAATTCTATAATCTTCTCTTACCGTGCAACCAAAAGGTAACCACTTTGGTGAATAGTGGTATAGCAAAAATGTCGGGGTTGCACGGCCTTCTAGGAACACATGGTGGAGCCTAGATGTAATCGTTGCGGGGGCTCTAGTGTTCCTCCTCCTCAGCTGTCAATTGTAGGGCCATCATCGTGTTCAAATAATGTGTGGGGCAAGTGTATCCTCCTTGACAACATGATGTGCACCATCTCCATAGGGAACTCTGGACAGCTGGCCTTCGGTAAACCTTTTTTTTTTTTTGGCCCCCGTTTAAGTTTTTTTTGGGGGGTGACTTAGTGCAGGAAAATAAGAGACTTACATTAGTGTGGAAACACCTTCTTCAATAGGCATGGGTCTCTTCCCTGCAGGTTAGCCGGAAACAAAAACCAAAACAAAAACAAAGCAAAACTAATACAAGAAATAACGAAAGAAAAACAAAGAAAGTAAAACATACCTCGGGTTTCCTCCCGGACAGCGCCTTAGTTATTATCATGGCTTGACATACTACTCAATCTTCTCAACTCGGGTTGCTCATAGCAACTAAACTCTTGGGGCTTAGATCAGGGGGATGCCTCTTTGTATACTCCCGATTGAGCGTGACCCCCAATCTTCTGCACTTCTTTGTGGGTAGACCGTTGTGCATACCCATGAACGCACTTACCATCTTCAGAAATGGCCTACCCAACATCTCAGGGCCTGCATGCCTATCTTGTCCCGTATCCAGTATGTAAGAAATTGCCACCTGAATCAAGGCCGCCTTCTTGTGCTTCCCCTTCGGTTTCTTCTTGATCATGCTCAGCACCTTTAACATTTCCTTGCAGCGAGGGGTGCTGTCTGCCAGATGGACCAAAGGGGTGGTTGCCTTGCAACTACTGAAGGTGTCAAATAAGCATTTGTCGCTCCCCACCTTTTGGGTGTCCTTCAGAGCCTCAGGGGAGGGTGTAACGGGTTTCAGCGCGACGAGCGGGAAGGAGTTAAGACGCACAAACTCATCATAGGCAGCCTCCAGAGGATCGGGGACTGCCGGGGCATCTTTGAGTGAAACGGGTGTCTCAGGAGTATTTCCGTGATCACGGTACTCCTCCTCATCGTCGCACTACTCCTCCTCAAATCTCAAAAAATACTCCTCCTCAGTCAGCACCTTGCGATCCAAAATATCATCTGGAAGTCCTAACTCCTCATCAGTATCAACGCAGACCTCATCGGCAGAATAAGAATTTTGGACGTCAGGTTGCACTGATCTCACCGCGGGTCGCTGTGAAATCTCACAGGAAAGCACTCCGTCCACCGCGGGGCGGTGGTCATTGCCGTGGGGCGGTGAGGTCGCGGTGGAGTTACTGAGGCTCGCCGCCGGGTCGCGGTCAGTCTCGCCGCGGGGCGGTGAGATAACTGGGACTTCACGCCGGGTCGCGGTAAGAGGTGACGCGGGGCGGTGGGTGATGTTCTCCATCTCATATTCGTCCTCCTCTTCAGCACTAGGAGGAACGTTTTCCCTCGGGTTTACTACCGTTTGAGATGGTAGATTTCCCTCAATCCTTGCATCGATCCGTATAATTGACTCCACCATATGGTCCACCTGCCTTTTCATATTCTTGATGCTTGACTCAGTAGTATGCACATGAGTGGTGAAATGTTGAGTCAAGGTCCTGAGCATCTCTTCAGTTGACATAGCGGAACTTGGATTGGACACTGGTGGGCTATGCTCATAGGCTGGATAGTACTGGTGCGGAGTATCCTGCTAATAGAATGGTTGTGGCTCTGGGTAGAACTCCTGGTGGTCATAACCATATGGATGGTATTGATGGTACCCATAACTCAAATTGGGGTGATCTCTCCACCCTGGAGTGTATGAGTATGAGTATGGGTTATATCGCGGCTCTCCCCAGAAATCCATAACTGTAACAAGAATCAAAAAGGAAAAACAGAAGTCAGTAGCACGGGCGTGGACCGTAAGATAGGTCCACACCAAAGTAACACACACACGAACAAACACACAGAAAAATCAAAACTTGCCTCCCCGGCAACGGCGCCAATTTGATAAGGCGTTGTCGTGACACCTAAACAAAATAATCCTACTAAACCTAAACAAGTAGTAGAGGCAAGCAAAGGTCGATCCCACAGGGAGGAAGTAATCAATCTATGTGTTTATAAACATGCAAGGTAACAAGGGGGGTTTTGATTATCAAGCAAAGTAACAAGTATGCAAGCTTTAGAGAAAGAATAAGTATGATGGGGAAAGTAGTTCCACTAGAACGAGATCCACAATACAGAGATATAAGTTGATCATTGAAATCTATTCAATCCAAGTTCTTTTATTATTCTTATGGTTGTTCCCACCCTGATCTTAAGTACTATCGATTCTCATAGTTGTCGATAGACTTATTACTATGCCAATGGTAAAGTACATCCGATTCTCACAGTTGTCGGTATACTTTACCACCAACAAAGCAATAGCAATGCACACAAGGATATATGATACATGCAAATAGAAAGACGTATTAATACTCGCATGCAACTGACTCTCACTCACGATTTTACGCTCGGAACCCCTATACGCACAATCGTGTTTGCTACTAGATATGCACTCGGAACCCCTATATGCAAATCCTAGCAATTGATAAATATTACTCATCCTAGCTGGCCAGACTATGAAGAACAATGATAAATCAATAATCAATATAACCAAGAGAATCAAACCAACACACATAAGAATAAGAACAAGGAATAGAAATCTCACAACCGAATCAACTGTATTGCTTCAAACGTCTAGCAGAACAAATGTGTTTAGTTCTCTATTCGCTCAAACCCTAGAGTTGGGAATGAAAGAACGAACTTAGTCTCCCGAAGGAGAATTGTAACTTGTGGCAACTAGGTTAACAAAAGGGTATTTTAACCTAAATCTAAAAGTGATAAAAATAATAAAAGGAAATAATAATAAAATAATAACCAAATATAATCAACCGAAATAAGGGGAAATTAATCCCGGAAACAAATGAACAGCACTTTCTCTCGGCCTCCAATTCATGCAAGCGGCGGCCCAACTCCATTTCCAGCTAATCGGCCCAACTCCCTTCAGCGCGGCCCAAATCTCCATCAGCTTCGCTGACGTCATACGACATCATCTTCCAATTCTTCAGCTCACTTTCCCGCTGCACTTCCGCGCTTCATTCTCTCCTTCGTGGGCCTTTCTTCAACTTGGGCCTTCCTCAATTGGGCCTAATTTCCTTCCAATTCCAGCAATCACCACGCGGCATAATTAATTTCTTCGTTCAGCATATTGCCGCGGGGCGACAGCTCCCACCGTGGGGCGGTAATCCTTTTGGCGCGGGGAGGCATCCTTCAATGTGGTTCCTTCATAGATTTTTCTTGTCTCCTCAGGTGGTCAGCTCCTCTTCCTCTAGATGTCTCCAATTAGCTCATCCAGACCACCAAAACCACACTTCTCCACTCTAACTCCATAATCTCCAATTGTGCATAAAATCCAACCAAATGGCGCCTCAAACCTGGTAATAACCCTTAGATATGTGCTACAAAATAGCACTTATCAAGGAGACTCGTTTTTCATTCTACCTCTAGGGTTTTAACCCATGGAGAACTAAACACGTTTGTTTCGCTAGACGATTGAAGCATTGCAATGGATTGGTTGTGAGATTTCTATTCCTTGTTCTATATCTTATTAAGTTGGTTTAATTCTCTTGAGTATATTGTCTATTGGTTTGTGTTGATTTATCTAGAGTTGCTAACTAGGTTTATCGATATTTATCATAGTGCTAGGATTTGCATATAGCGGAATACGAGTGCATATCTAGTAGCAAACACAATTGTTACATATAGTGGAATACGAGTGTGCAATTGTGAGAGAGAGTTATTTGCATGTTAAGTAGTAAGGTTTTCTTCTATTTGCATGTATCCTATATCCTTGTTTGAATGCTATTGCTTTATTGATAGTAAGGTTTTCTTCTATTGATATTGTGGTAAGTACTATCAACAACTATCTGAATTGGTAGTTAATTACGATCAGGATGGGAACGACTATAAGATTGTGAAAAGAACTTGGAACAATAGTTATCAGTGATCAACCAGTTTTATATGCAGTGTGGATATTTGTCTAGTGGAATACTTCCACCCATCATACTTATTCTTTCTCTAAAGCTTGCATCCTTGTTACTCTGCGATCATACAAAAACCCCCCTGTTACTTGTCGATTACACGTCTTTTGCATGCTAATCAACACTTAGAAAGATCACTTCCTCCATGTGGGATTCGACCCTTGCTTGCCTTTACTACTTGTTTAGGTTTGTTAGGTTTTATTTTGACCGGATTTAAGACGACTAAAAACCCGTCCGTCAAATTGGCGCCGTTGCCGGGGAGGCAAGATTTGATTTTTCTATGTGTTTGTTTGTGTGCGTGTTACTTTGGTGTGGACCTATCTTATGGTCCACACCAGTGCTACTGATTTGATTTTTTGATTTTGATACAGATATGGATTTCTGGGGAGAGACGCGCGATGACCCATACCCCTGCTCATTCTCTCCAGAGAGGGGATACTACCCCAACTCGGGTGCAGAAAGACCAGTCAGACCCTGCAGAATCTATCATGAAACGCTGTACACCACTGACGATTGTCCAGGACTTCCTGCATTCGCAGCAGCAGTAAATGCACGTCGAGGTGTAAATTCGCAGGGACCGAGACATGACCCGTATCCGAATACCTACAACTCAGGGTGGAGGGAGCACTATAACCTAGTTCCGTATGGAAATCAACCACAGTACGGGCAACCATATGCGCATGGATTCCAAGGACAACACGCAAACTTGCCTGCACCCAATGCTGATGTACTCAACACTCTGGTTCAAAGCATGGCAACCATGGCCCAGCACGTGTCCTCACTGCAAACAACCATGGCTCAGAGTGTCCAACAGCAGCAAGAGGCGATTTCCAGTCTCCAAAGCCAGTTTAACCAACTGAGTCAAGCGTCGATTGAGTCAAAGTCCGCACAACCACGAGTCCCGGCAGCAGAAAATACACAAGAGACTATCTATGCTATGAAGCTGAGGTGCGGGCCTGAGATGGAGAATCCGAGGGAAAATGTGAGTGCCATTATCCTCCGGAGTGGAAAGCAATTGGTCGTTCCTCCTAGTACTGAAAAGGAGAGTGAATATGAGATGGAGATAATCTCCGACTGCCCTGCGGCGCCCCTGACCGCGACCCGGCGGTATGTTGGAACTGAAGCCAGTAAAGAAGAACGCAAGTCACCGCCCCGCGGCGACACCGATCGCGACCCGGCGGAAAGTCTCAGTTTCCCCTCCTCACAACCACCGCCCCGCGGCGATGACCACCACCCCCGCAGTGACGGAGTTCTTCCTAGCGAGATTTCGCCGCACCCCGCGGTGAGACCAGCGTGACCCGGCGTCCAAAATTCCAGTTCAGCTGATGAGGTTTGCGTTGATACTTATGTTCGTCCGGTTCCCCCCCCCCCTCCCCCTCTCTTGGGTCCGAGAAGCCTCATGCACCATTCCCTGAAGCCCTGGCAGACACTAGGAGGCCAGTCAAGGACAAGGACATGTTTGATTGGGTGAGCAACTACGAGGCAAATTCCCCTTTGCTCAAAATGGAGGACAACACCCCTCGCTTCAAGGAATTTCTAAAGACGCTGTGCAAGATCAAGAAGAAGCAGAAGGGGGAGAGGAAAAGGGAAAGTGAGATTGACAGGGCCGGAAACCGGTATCGTTTTCCTGTCAAAGAAATCCTAATTCACCTACTAAAGAGTATAGCAAGTAAGTCAGGGTCGATCCCATAGGGAGTCGGTTATCTGCATGCAATAACGTGTGACTAACAAGTAACGAGGGGGGTTTTGGAATAATCGCAGGATTAACAAAAGTGCAAGTAATAACAGAAGAGGAAATATAATGAGAGAAAGTATTCCACCAGACAAGTATCCACACCACAAATGCAATAGGTTGATCACTGAAAACTATATTTCCAAGTTCTTTTACTATCTTATAATTGTTCCCACCCTGATCTTAAGTACTATCGATTCTCATAGTTGTCGATAGACTTATTACTATGCCAATGATAAAATACCATTGATTCTCACAGTTGTCAGCGTACCTTAGCACCAACACAACAATAGCAATGCATACAGGGATATAGGATACATGCAAGTAGAAAGACGTACAAGTACTCACTCCCCTACTAACATGCAACTGATTCTCACTCACAATTATACGCTCGGAACCCCTACACGCACAATTGTGTTTACCACTAGATATGCACTCGGAACCCCTATATGCAATCCTAGCAATATGATAGATGTCAAAAAACCTAGTTAGCTACGCCAGAAGAATCAACATAAATCAATAGACAGTTTAATCAAAAGAATCAATCCAACTTAATAAGATATAGAACACGGAATAGAAATCTCACAACCAATTCATTGTAGTGCTTCAATTGTCTAGCGAAACAAGAGTGTTTAGCTATCCATTGTTCAAAAACCTAGAAGTTGAATAATCAAAAGAGAGAGGACCGAACTCCCCTCAAAATTAACGAAAACAGATCTTAAATAGGTTCGTAGAAAGTTAACCTAGCAAATAAAATAAGGAAATAAAATATAATAAGACATAAAATCCAAATATACTAAAATGGAAACAAATGACACACTGTCCGCGCACCCTTCTCTTCCACCGCGAGGCGGTAATATCCCACCGCGAGGCGGTGGCCTTGCGTTGCACTTCTCTGAGGATCACCGCCGGGTCGCGGTGGCTTCAGGCGCGGGGAGGTATTGGCCAGCTTCTTCATCCTTGTGTCTGCTCTCCTATACTACCAAGTGAGGTAGCTTTCTTCATTAGTTCTGGGCAGATCTTCTCCTTCATATTCTTTCCTCTTTACTAAGCTGTAAAACCTTCAAATTTGTACTGCTTCAACTCTTTCCCTGGGTTACAGAGTTAGCCTAATTCTACACCGAAACTTCATCTAAATTGTGTCAATAATCACTAGTTAAGGTGCATGAAATGACACCTATCAAATATCCCCACACTTAGACCTTTACTCGTCCCGAGTAAATTAAATCAACCATACTCCACTCATCAAATATCAAGGCCTCAGGAAGTGTGACAACAGATGATACCAATGACTATAACAGCTCAACAATCAGCCCCAGACAACCAAAACACATGATGCGTGATGAATCTATTCCTAACTCCTGTCTAGCTTCTTATTGCTCCAAAGTGGCCTACCCGAGTCCTCCTTATGGCTCCCCTTCTTATGACACCTCGCCAAGAAATATAGAGAAATCCTAGAATCACTCTTCTTCTTTTACGCTCATCTTGCCTAGGCGCCCTTTCGGGTTTTCACCTAGCCACTCATTTCATTTTGCTAGATATTTCACATATACTCGCATCACTCCAGTCCAATTTTGCCCTGGTCTATACCAGCCGGACTACCTGCTTTTTACCTGGACCGCCCTTTCGGGTTTTCAGTCCATCCCAGGATTTTGGTTGCCTTTTTACCTATTTTTGGCTCTTTTTTTTGTTTTAATAGAAATACGAAATGCAAGAATAAAATCTGTACACTAGCTATGATAAGCAGTGAGTCTAAATCCCAATATCCCCACACTTAAAACACACATTGTCCTCAATGTAAAGACGAAAACAAAGCAAAATAGGGAGAAAAGAACAAAGACTCACTGGAAAGGTGGATACGATGGAAAGCTCGATGGAGGTGGATGCCGCCCAAAGTACTGCTCCTGCATGAAGGCCTCAGCTGAACTCAACTGGTCTGTAATATCGCGTGTAGTGTCAGCCTGTATGTTCCGCAGCCGAGCTAGCATCGCCTCATTCACAGCCTCCTGACGCAGCGTGAAGGCATCAAAATGGATGAACATGTCATCCCAGGAAAACTCATAAGGCGATGCGGATGTGGGGGCAGCGTTAGAAGCAGGGGGATCGACATCCATAATCATGGAAATAGCAGCCGGCGGATCAGCCTCATCATCGGAAGGAATAATCTCATCATCAGACGGAATGTACCAGCCTGTGAAGACTCGCGGGTAGGCCAGGGGACGGGGGAGGCTCAAAAGGTGACCTCCGTAGGAGCACCACATATACTGCCCCTGAGATATGGTCAGCATACCACACCGTTGCAGATATGGAATGTCGTAGCGAATAGGCATGAGTGGCTGAGGAATGGTGTCCATCGAAATCCTGGCCGCAGCAACCAAGGTGATCAGCCCACCCTGAACAATATCTCGCACGGCGCCCTCGTGAATCTGCTGCAGCTCATGCATCCATATGACAATCCATGCAGGGGTCTCCTCATCTAAAGGATCGATCATCGGGGAGAAGAGACCAAGGCGCCTCAGAGAAACCTTTCTTTCCTCCATACACCCACAAAATGTCTGAAGCACCACTGTGTAGACTAAGCGGAAGCAGGGGTGGACAAGTTTGTTACTATTCTCCAACCGCTTTTGATATTCAGCCGTGCCCGTAGCGGTGGTCCAAAATTCCTTAAGGTCCGCCTTGTTGGGACCCTGCCTCCACTTCTCAGTAGCTGGCCTTGACACACCCAGCAGCTCCCTAATTTCCTCAATAGGGATACCATAACTCCGACCCTCATATTTGAAGGTGATCCCAGCGATGAATTTATGCTCCCTACCATCGATGATGCATCGCGTGTGGCTTTGAGATACAGTGGCTATACACTAGTAGCATAGTTCAGGGAATGTGGGCGCGCATTTGTCTAGGAATCCCCCCAATCCCATCTTGTCCAGACATTGTTGAGTCATCTCCAACAAACCCAACTCAGCTAGTGATCCCCTATCAAAGAAGCGAGTCGGCTGGACATGTCTTGCTGACACCACATCATACATTCGACACTCCTCCTCGGTCATCCCAACCTTCCTAGCTCTCGACATTGTATAATGAAGTAAGTGCTCGAAGCGAAAGAACTAGGCAAGGAAGACTTACAACCCACTGAAGAATGACCACGAGTGTCACCGCGGGGCGGTGGTGATTACTGAGCGTAGTAGCCGGGTCGCGGTGAAGTGGGCGCGGGGCGGCGACTATTCACCCTCTTCTCCAAATTCAAAATCCGACTTGCGCAAGGCGGTGGGACTGCAACGCGAGGCGGTCACTGTGCGAATCCTTCTCCAACACCACCGATCAATCGGAGGATCACCCAGATTGTGCCGATCACACCACCAAAGCAAAATATCACCCTCTGCAACTACGAACCACCACAGGGACGTTCGGAAATCGTTGCAAAGGGAGGTCTGGGTAAAGGGGATCAAAGTGGGGTGAAAGGTTGCCACTACTAAGGCTAGGAACAAGGGTGATTGGGGCGGGGAAAGCTTGGAGTTAAGGGTTAAACTTGGAATGGGGTTACGGCGGAGAGAGAGACGGGGAAGGGAAAGAAAAGGGGATTAGGGTTTGGCGGGAGTGTTTATGGGGTGATGAGTGTACAAGTAAATACCGGATCGCGGGGCGATCCAACTGACACCGTCAAATCCTTCGTATCCAACTCAAGAAAAAAAAAATTACTCACTCGTTTAAGGTTTTTTCGGGGCCCTTTATTTCTTGTATTTTTATTTCTATTTTTTTTTAGTTGAGAAATCATACCAGACCTCCACCGCGAGGCGGTGGGGTTACAACGCGAGGCGGTGGACGCGAGCTGGGTACATGTCTCGTCTCGGATTTACTTTCGTACCTGAAATGTGAGTAACAGGCGGACGAAACAAAGCAAAAATAAACTACGAAAATAATCTAATGAAAGGGAAATATCAAATAACTAACCCGGGTTGGCTCCCGGACAACGCCTTGGTTAACGTCGTTGGCTCGACGTGGGCTATGGCTCACCCTGTTTCAGCCTCAGGGCTTTCAAAACTTATTGCATCAACATGGGTTGGATCAAAGCCTTCACAATAGGGTTTCAGCCTGTGGCCATTGACTGTGAAGATGTTGCTTGTCTTGGGGTTTATCAGTCCAATGGCACCATGGGGGTGAACTTCAGCAACTTCATAAGGACCCGTCCATTTGGACCTCAGTTTCCCAGCAAAGAGCTTGAGCCGGGATTGAAATAGGAGGACCTTATCTCCTGGCTTAAAATCTTTCTGCAGAATATGCTTGTCATGCCATTGCTTGGTCTTCGCTTTGTAGTTAACTGAGTTCTCATAGGCTTCAAGGCGTAGTTCCTCCAGTTCTTGCAGCTGCAGCTTACGGAATTCCCCCACTTCATCCAGTTGCATATTGCATTTCTTTATTGCCTACCACGCTTTATGCTCAAGCTCTACGGGGAGGTGGCAAGCTTTTCCAAAAACCAACCGGAAAGGGGACATTCCTATCGGAGTCTTGAAAGCTGTACGGTATGCCCACAGCGCATCATTGAGCTTGGTGCTCCAATCCCTCCGATGAGCTGCTACTGTCTTCTCCAGTATAGATTTAATCACTCTGTTGGAGTTCTCGGCCTGCCCATTAGTTTGAGGATGGTAGGCTGTAGAGATTCTCTGGGTGACGTGATACTTCTTCAGCAGGGCAGTTACTGTCTTGTTGCAGAAATGGGTCCCCCTGTCACTAATTAAAGCTTTGGGTATTCCAAATCTTGCGAAAATATTTTCCTTGAGAAAACCTGCCACAACCTTAGAATCATCGGTCTTAGTGGCCTTTGCTTCCACCCACTTGGAAACGTAGTCCACCGCAAGCAATATATATAGATTCCCATGAGAGCTAGGAAAGGGTCCCATAAAATCCATGCCCCAAACATCAAAGACCTCATAAAAGATTAATGATGATTGCGGCATTTCATTCCTTCTGGTGATGTTTCCAACCCGTTGACATCGATCGCAGGATTTGCAGAAGGCATAAGTATCCCTAAAGATGTGTGGCCAATAAAATCCTGCCTCCAATACTTTCCTAGCAGTCCTATTTGCTCCAAAATGACCCCCACAAGCCTCAAAGTGACAAAAGTTAAGGACAGATTGGACCTCATTGTCTGGGAGGCATCGGCGCACTACCTGATCGACACAATGCTTCCACAGGTAAGGATCATCCCACACATAGTGGCGAGCTTCTCTCCGTATCTTTGCCTTTTGAGCTCTGGTGTAATCCGGGGGTATTTCCTCTCGAACCAGATAGTTGATGATATCTGCGTACCAAGGTCTAAAAGAACGGATTCCGAAGATGTCCATGGCTATGTGAGAGGGAGGGGCGGAAGTATCTCCAGAGCACAGTGTGACTCCAGAGATGTGACCGCGGGGCGGTCCTATCGCTGCGGGTCGCGGTGAGCTCTCCTGGTTGTCACACAAATCTACCGTCGGGTCGCGGTGGTGGCCACTGCGGGGCGGTGACATCTCCAACTTCATACTAGCTACGACTCACCGGGTCGCAGCGGTGGGCAACGCGGGGCGGTGCTTGTTTTCTGAACTTCCTTCTATTATAAAAAGTGTGTCATCCAGAAATGTGTCGTGAATGGGGCTCTGTTCTCCGGGCTTATCTTCCTCATGGACGAGCCTACTTAGGTGATCTGCGACTAGGTTCTCTGCTCCCTTCTTATCACGGATCTCCATATCAAATTCAGTGAGAAGGAGAACCCATCGGATTAGTCTTGGCTTTGCTTCTTTCTTCGTCATCAGGTAACGAAGAGCAGCGTGATCTGTGTAGATAATCACCTTGACTCCCAAAAGATATTGCCTAAACTTTTCCAAGGCAAAGACAACCGCCGGCATTTCCTTCTCAGTAGTGGAGTAGTTCCTCTGGGCTCCATTCAGAGTCATGGAGGCATAATGAATCACATGGGATGCTCGTCCCACTTTCTATCCTAGAACTGCTCCAATTGCATAATCGCTGGCGTCACACATGATCTCAAATGGGCGAGACCAGTCAGGTGCCTGAATGATAGGTGCACTTGTCAGGCGTTCTCTCAGGCAATCAAACGCTTCCTTGCACTCATCAGTGAATGTGTAGGTCACTTCCTTCTTTAGTAGCTCGCATAGGGGTGAGGAGATTTTTGAGAAGTCCTTGATAAATCTTCGATAGAAACCTGCATGACCTAAAAAGGAGCGCACTTCACGCACATTAGTAGGATAAGGCAAAGACTGAATTACATCAATCTTCGCCTTATCGACCTCAATACCTCTAGCAGAGACAATATGACCCAATACTATTCCTTGTTCTACCATAAAATGACACTTTTCATAATTTAAAACCAAATTGATATCAACGCATCGCTTTAGTACGAGGGCCAAATGGGTTAAACATGAATCAAAGCTAGTCCCATGCATTGTAAAGTCATCCATAAATACTTCAATGAATTTCTCAACATATTCAGAGAAGATACTAACCATACATCGTTGAAATGTACCGGGTGCGTTACACAATCCGAATGGCATTCTGCGGTATGCAAAGGTGCCAAAGGGACATGTAAAAGTGGTTTTCTCTTGGTCTTCTGGTGCAATGGCCACCTGGAAATATCCTGAATATCCATCGAGGAAACAGTAGTAGGGTTGCCCAACAAGGCGTTCTAGCATTTGATCAATAAAGGGCAGGGGGAAATGGTCTTTCCGAGTTACCGCATTCAGCTTACGGTAATCGATGCACACTCTCCATCCTGTGGTGGTCCTGGTGGGAATTAACTCTCCTTGTTGGTTCTCCACTATAGTAATACCTCCTTTCTTAGGGACCACCTGGGTTGGACTTACCCATTGGCTATCCGAAATAGGGAAGATCATATCAGCCTTGAGGAGTTTTAGCACTTCTTTCTTCACCACTTCCATCATCGGAGGATTGAGCCTTCTCTGTGGCTGCCTGGATGGTCTAGCTCCGTCTTCAAGGAGAATCCGATGCATACAAGTCGAGGGACTTATCCCTTTTATGTCTGCAATGGTCCATCCAATCGCGGTTTTATGCTCCCTGAGCACGCCTAATAGCTTCATTTCCTGGTCCGCAGTCAGCTTGTTAGACACAATGACTGGCATGGTGTCATTGGCTCCAAGAAAAGCGAACTTGAGATGGTCTGGCAGCGGCTTCAATTCGATCTCAGGAGCCTGTTCAACAGAAGGAACGAGCCTTTCGCTCGGGTTTAGTAGAATGGGGCCAACGCCCAAAGGATCTGCAGAGTACTTACCATGGGCATCCAGCTGAGCGATGGCTTCCTGCATGTTAGAGAGTAAAGAGTATTCCTCATAGGACAAGTCCAAATTATTTTCAACAATGGTCATCAACTCATCAGGACCAGAAATATCAAAGACATCCTGTGCAATAGAATCGATCACATCAATGGAGCATAGAGAATGGTCTTCAGCGGGGTGTTTCATGGCTTCATAAATGTTATATTCCACCTTCTGCCCGTCAAATTCCATCGAAAGTGTCCCACTTTGCAAATCAAGTTTAGTCTTAGCAGTTTTTAAAAACGGCCTACCTAACAGTATAGGAGTTGCTTTCGTATCTGTTTCCATATCTAAGACATAAAAATCAGCAGGAAATATCAATTTATCAACCATAACAAGGACATCCTCTATTACTCCCCTAGGGTAGACACTAGACCTATCAGCCAATTGAATTACAATTCCTGTTTCCTGCAGAGGTCCAAGTACTAGAGATTCGTAGAGAGAATAGGATAACACATTAATGGAGGCACCAAGATCAAGCATAGCTTTTTCAAACTTAGTGTCTCCAATAATACAAGGAATGCTCCACATACCTGGGTCTCCGCACTTCTTTGGCATACGCCTCTGGAATAAAGCAGATACGCGTTCGCTAACCTTGACTTTTTCCTTGCCCTTCAGCTTCTGGTTTCTTTTTATAGTGCACAACTCCTTTAGAAACTTAGCGTACCTTGGTACACTCTTGACAAGCTTGAGGAGTGGGATATTTACCTCACACTTACTGAAAGTGTCGAAGAGATCCTTGTCATCAATTACTCTCCTTTCCTTTAATTCCTCGGGGAAGGGGGCAGGTGGCTTCTCAGATCCAAGGGGAGGGAAGTTGGGACGTACGTAGGGATCCTCTTCATCCTCAGATAAATCTACGAGCTCTGGGCTTTCACTGCGAGGCGGTGGACTCACCGCGGGGCGGTATGGATCACCGCGGGGCGGTATGGATCACCGCGGGGCGGTGGCAATGGCGTGGGATTACTGGGGGCTATCGCCGGGTCGCGGTGGAAATCACCGCGGGGCGGTGGAATTTGCTCATCATCAATTTTGATTTCAGCATTGTCGTTCGTTTTAGCTGTAGGGGCGACTTGTAATTCCTTGCCACTTCGGAGGGTTACTGCATTTGAAATCTCTTTAGTGCCCTCTTTTCTCCACCCAGCAAACTCATCGGATAATTGGAACACGGCCTCCTTTATGCTCTTTATGTTGGCCTCAGTAGATTGCACATGCGTTGTGAAGTGCATTGTTAGGACCTTGAGCATTTCTTCGGTTGAAGAGGGGTTGCCAGTTGTTGGTGGGTCAACAGAGCGTGGTTGTTGTGGTGGCTGGTTTGGTTGCTGCGGTGGCGGTTGATCATATTGAGGTGTAAAAGGCCCGTGACCTTCAGCTTCGTACACTTCAGCAATAGTGGTATCCTGTAGTTGGGGGTAGGCGTTGGTGTTGTGAAATGGACCAGCGCAAACTCCACAGCCAGCGTGCTGTTGAGGCTCTTCCTGCTTGCCCATCCCCACAATGACCTCCTTCAAATAAGCAATTTATTGCGATACATGTGACTTGTAGGCGATGACAGCACCAACAAATCTGGTCCTTGGGGGTTCATCAAAATCCTTAGTACCCTCAGCCATATCATGAAGTGTGGTCATGGATGCGTCGGGGGTCATATTCAGGATACTACCACCACATGTAGCATCAATAATTCTTCTTTCATCATCCATCAGCCCGTTGTAAACATAGAGCACCGGTGATTTCTTATCAAAGCCATGGAACGGGCAACTAGCGCAGAGTCGCTCGAACCGTTCACAATAGTCATAGAGGGTCTCTTCCTCACCTTGTTCAATGCTGGTAATTTCCCTTTTCAAGGCATTTGCCATTTTGGTTGGAAAGTAGCGTGCGAGGAAAACCTTATGCAGCTTAGCCCATGAATCTATGCTTCCGCTAGGCAGATGATAATACCAGTCTTCAGCATCGTCTTTAAGAGTGAACCCGAAGGCTCTCATTTTAATCTGATCCTCAGTGACGTTGGCTGGTTTGATGCTCATAATGACGTTGTGGAATTTATTCAAATGAAGGATGGGGTCCTCGCCACTTCGTCCATAATATCTCGGGAGTAATCGTATCACTCCTGTTCTGATCTCAAATGTTACACCATCAACAAGTGGTGGAATGCTTACAGCCAACGGCTGCTGTATCAGATCTGGTGTAGTCAATTGTCGGAGTGTCTGAGCCATTCGTACCTGTCTCTGTATGAACTTCAACAAGTAGTGAATCAGTAGCAAAGGTGTGGATCGTAAGATAGATCCACACCGCAGTCAATCACAAATAATCACAAACAGAATGTTTGAGTCCCCGGCAACGGTGCCAAATTTGACAGGGCCGGAAACCGGTGTCGTTTTCCTGTCAAAGAAATCCTAATTCACCTACTAAAGAGTATAGAAAGTAAGTCAGGGTCGATCCCACAGGGAGTCGGTTATCTGCATGCAATAACGTGTGACTAACAAGTAACGAGGGGGGTTTTGGAATAATCGCAGGATTAACAAAAGTGCAAGTAATAACAGAAGAGGAAATATAATGAGAGAAAGTATTCCACCAGACAAGTATCCACACCACAAATGCAATAGGTTGATCACTGAAAACTATATTTCCAAGTTCTTTTACTATCTTATAATTGTTCCCACCCTGATCTTAAGTACTAACGATTCTCATAGTTGTCGATAGACTTATTACTATGCCAATGATAAAATACCACTGATTCTCACAGTTGTCAGCATACCTTAGCACCAACACAACAATAGCAATGCACATAGGGATATAGGATACATGCAAGTAGAAAGACGTACAAGTACTCACTCCCCTACTCACATGCAATTGATTCTCACTCACAATTATACGCTCGGAACCCCTACACGCACAATTGTGTTTACCACTAGATATGCACTCGGAACCCCTATATGCAATCCTAGCAATATGATAGATGTCAAAAAACCTAGTTAGCTACGCCAGAAGAATCAACATAAATCAATAGACAGTTTAATCAAAAGAATCAATCCAACTTAATAAGATATAGAACACGGAATAGAAATCTCACAACCAATTCATTGTAGTGCTTCAATTGTCTAGCGAAACAAGAGTGTTTAGCTATCCATTGTTCAAAAACCTAGAAGTTGAATAATCAAAAGAGAGAGGACCGAACTCCCCTCAAAATTAACGAAAACAGATCTTAAATAGGTTCGTAGAAAGTTAACCTAGCAAATAAAATAAGGAAATAAAATATAATAAGACATAAAATCCAAATATACTAAAATGGAAACAAATGACACGCTGGCCGCGCACCCTTCTCTTCCACCGCGAGGCGGTAATATCCCACCGCGAGGCGATGGCCTTGCGTTGCACTTCTCTGAGGATCACCGCCGGGTCGCGGTGGCTTCAGGCGCGGGGCGGTATTGGCCAGCTTCTTCATCCTTGTGTCTGCTCTCCTATACTACCAAGTAAGGTAGCTTTCTTCATTAGTTCTGGGCAGATCTTCTCCTTCATCTTCTTTCCTCTTCACTAAGCTGTAAAACCTTCAAATTTGTACTGCTTCAACTCTTTCCCTGGGTTACAGACTTAGCCTAATTCTACACCGAAACTTCATCTAAATTGTGTCAATAATCACTAGTTAAGGTGCATGAAATGACACCTATCAGAGATTCACAGGGTAAATCATTTGACGTTGGTCACGGGGCAGGAAAAGCACGCAGCACCTAAGATGCTGGGTAGACCGTTTCTGAAAATGGCAAGTGCGTTCGTGGATATGCACAACGGTCCACCCACCACGAAGTACAGGAGATTGGGGGTTACGCTCAACATAGAGCATACAAAGAGGCACTCCTCAGATCCAGATCTCAGGTGTTCAGTTGCTGTGAGCAACCCAAGTTGAGAGGATGAGTAGGATGTCGAGCCAACGACGTTAACTAAGGCACTGTCCGGGAGGCAACCCGAGGTATGTTTTTCTTTCTTTGTTTTTGCATTTTCTTTAGTGTGTTTTTGCTTTGTTTTTGTTCTTGTTTTTTCTTTCCGACTAACCTGCAGGGAAGAGACTCATGCCTATTGAAGAAGGTGTTTACCACCAATGTAAGTCTTCTTTTCCTTGCACTAAGTCACTCCTCGAAAAAACCTTAAACGGGGAGCCAAAAAAAAAAAAAAAGTGTGGTTCCGAAGGCCAGCTTTCTAGAGTTCCCCATGGAGAAGGTACGCATCATGTTGTCAAGGAGGATACATTGCCCTACACATTATTTGGCAACGATGATGGCCCTACAATTGACAGCTGAGGAGGAGGAACACTAGAGCCCCCACCACGATTACATATGGGCTCCACCATGTGTTCCTAGAAGGCCGTGCAACACTACTATCATTGTTTTACCACTACTCATCAAAGTGGTTCCCTTTTGATTGCACGGTAGGAGAAGATTATAGAGTTGATGAAGACACCCGCCCAACACCAGAGACCTGGGCATTTATTGAGAAGACCGCCAGCGACACCTACAGTGTCCAAGCAGCTTGGCGACGTTTGTGAGTTATTTTTTGCTTTTCCCTGTGCTTTATTCTTTTGTCTTTCATTACATTGAGGACAATGCAATGTTTAAGCATGGGGGAGAGTTCTATACTTGCTACGTTGTTGAGGAGAAAAATTAAAAAATGAAAAAAGCCAAAAATTGAAAAAAGGCATGCATTAGAAATCCTAGGATAGGTCGAAAATCCAAAAGGGCGGCCTAGGTAATAAGCAGGTGGCTTGGACCAGCATTAGGCTGGGGTAATAATTGGTCAAGAGTGATGTTAGCATACTGTGAGCCCATCTATTGAAAAATGAAATGAGTGGCTTGGTGAAAACCCGAAAGGGCGCCTTGGCAAAATGAGTGAAAAGAAGAAGAGTGAATTTTAGGAATCCTCATTTTTCCTGGCGTGGCGATATAAGAAGAGGTGATATAAGGAGGATTCGGGTATGTCACTCTGGGAGGTATAAGAAGATAGATGGGAGATAGGATTAGATTATATTCACTCTATGGTGTTTGGGATAAGCTTGGGGGAAGTACTCTGCTTTCCTTTTGGCTTGATTGTGTGGGGTGTTGAGATTTATTGATTTGATGTTGTAGTCTATTGTGCTGGGCTTATTTTGTATGGCTGCCTGGAGTTTATTGTTGGGTATGACTCTTAGAGATTGAGTTTTCTATGCTTCCTGAAACCTTGGGGATTGATTGGAGGAGTAGGTTGACTTTAGCTTACTCGAGGACGAGCAAGGTTTAAGCATGGGGGATTTGATCAGTGCTATTTTGTAGTGCATATCTAGGGGTTATTACCAGGTTTGAGGCATCATTTGGATGGATTTAGAGCACAATCATGGATTATGGAGTTAGTGTGGAGAAGTGAAGAAATCATGGGATTTATAGAGGTTTGAAGTGTATTGAAGAGTAGAAGAACAATATGCTGAATTCAAGAACAATATGCTGGCACCCCGCGGTGGACTTGTTAACGCCTCACGGCCAGCGAGATATTATTTCCTATTTTGCAATTTCGGATTTTCTAGTTCTATTATCTTGTTTCCTTTATTATTTTTTAGGTCAAGTTTATTTCGTTAGGCTATTTAAGATCTTTTCCAGGTCTTAGATAGGAGACTTGTTTTTCATTCTACCTCTAGGGTTTTAACCCATGGAGAACTAAACACGTTTGTTTCGCTAGACGATTGAAGCATTGCAATGGATTGGTTGTGAGATTTCTATTCCTTGTTCTATATCTTGTTAAGTTGGTTTAATTTTCTTGAGTATGTTGTCTATTGGTTTGTGTTGATTTATCTAGAGTTGCTAACTAGGTTTATCGATATTTATCATAGTGCTAGGATTTGCATATAGCGGAATGCGAGTGCATATCTAGTAGCAAACACAATTGTTACATATAGTGGAATACGAGTGTGCAATTGTGAGAGAGAGTTTTTTGCATGTTAAGTAGTAAGGTTTTCTTCTATTTGCATGTATCATATATCCTTGTTTGAATGCTATTGCTTTATTGATAGTAAGGCTTTCTTCTATTGATATTGTGGTAAGTACTATCAACAATTGTCTGAATTGGTAGTTAATTACGATCAGGATGGGAACGACTATAAGATTGTGAAAAGAACTTGGAACAATAGTTATCAGTGATCAACCAGTTTTATCTGCAGTGTGGATATTTGTCTAGTGGAATACTTTCACCCATCATACTTATTCTTTCTCTAAGGCTTGCATCTTTGTTACTCTGCGATCATACAAAAAAAACCCTGTTACTTGTCGGTTACACGTCTTTTGCATGCTAATCAACACTTAGAAAGATCACTTCCTCCATGTGGGATTCGACCCTTGCTTGCATCTACTACTTGTTTAGGTTTGTTAGGTTTTATTTTGACCGGGTTTAAGACGACTAAAAACCCGTCCGTCACTATGTTTAGGGATGTAATGATACCATAGGTATGATAATTCATTTTCTCTATTGTTTTTATGGTGTGGTTACATTGGAATAGGAGATGATTCAAATCCTCCAATTGAGCATTGCAACGGATACAACCATGAGGGATTGCTACACCTTTTTCTACTAATCTAGCTTTTATTGGTAGTCCGTTTTTCATTATTTTCCAGACAAAGTTTTTAACTTTGGGATATGTGTCCATCTTCCAGATCCATGAAGAATCATAGGCAGTATATCTCTTGTTTTTGTTAATTAATTCCATAGCAGAGTTCGTAGAAAACCAACCATTTTTGCTAGTTTCCCAGTACATTCTATCATGAATATCATTTAAAGGTATTGGAATAGAAGTTATTTTTTTGGCTAAATCATGTGGTAAACATTGTTCTATTAGGTCCTTATTCCAGGTTTTATTTGGCAATATAAAATCAGCTATCAGGGCATCCTTATTCAGGATTGATTGTGTGTTTATGATATCACATAAATGGGTGTTCAAGACCCAATTATCCGACCAGAATGTGATTGTTCTGCCATTAAAAACTTGCCAAATTAGTCCAGATTTGAATTCATCCATGAGTTCAATCATTTTGGTCCATTGCCAACAAGAATTTCCTTTTTTTCTCGTAATGAAATATATGGATTTTTTCAAGTATTTTTCAGTAACAACTCTGACCCAATAGTTATTCAGTTTTGCTAAGATTTTCCATAGTAATTTGAATTGTAGGGCTTTATTCATTTCTTTTGATTTTCTCAATCCAAAACCTTCTTATTGTGTCGGTTTATATATTTTTTCCCAGCCTATAAGAGGTTTATAGGAGTTGTCTTTGTTCCAAAAAAAAATCTATTTAACTTGTCAAGTTCATTGTGTGTGTGTAGGTAACATAAAACTTTGCATAAGATAGTTTGGTCTTGATGCCAGATTGGTTTTTATTAGTGTTGTTCTTCCTGCTTCGGAAAGAGAGTTTGCTTTCCATTTAGACAATTATTGTTGGGTGCTAATTAAGAGATCAGCAAAGGTATTCGAGTTGACTCTACCATTAATGATAGGGCAACCAAGATATTTTTTGAGAGATATCATATTTGTGATTGTGAGAATCCCTTGTATTGCTAATTTCTTTTGGTTGGTAACCTTTTTTGTGACTTGAAAAGCCGATTTATGAAAATTTACTTTTTATACTGAGATTTTGCAATATTCATCAATAATATCCTTGATTTCCTTGCAGTTTTCCTGTTTAGCTTTTGAGAAGATCACAATGTCATCTGCAAACGCCAGAAACAACATTCGTGATCCTTGTTGAGTGATTTGAAATCCTAGAGGATTACGAGGTCTTTCTGAAGCTTTTTGGAGTTTTCTAGCAAGGATTTCAAATCCTAAAATAAACAAGAAATGGGAAAGGGGGTCACCCTGTTGAAGTCCTCTTGATGGTTTAAATATTTCTGTGGGTCCGTTGTTTACAAGCACCGAGAAAGATACCGTTGTAATGCATTCTTTTATCCAGTTGATAATTTTTTCATGGAATCCAAACTTTTCCATGATTTTAATGATGAAGTTCCATTCAATTCTATCATAAGCTTTTTCCATATCTAAATTTAGAACAATGAAACCTTCAGTTCTTTTTTTCGATTTAAATGAATGAAAGATTTCATGGGTAATCAAGATATTATCTTGAATTGCTCTGTTAGCAACAAAGGCACCCTGTAGGGGGTGGATTAATTTTTCATGGTTCCTTTAAGTCTTGTTGTTATGATCTTCGAGATAATCTTATAAATTGTAGAGCATAGACTTAATGGTTTATAGTGATTAGTAGAGTTCGGATTGTCACATTTTGGAATCAAAGAGATAAATGTGTGATTTATTTGTTTAAGCAATTTCCCGGAAATAAAAAAGCTTTTAACTGCTTGAATAACAGAAGGACCTACAATGTCCCAATATTTTTGGTAGAATTCTGTTGTCATACCATCAGGCCCTAGTGATTTGTCTAAGCCAATGTTAAAGACAACCTTCTTAATTTCTTCATTGGATACATTTCTTATTAATTCTAAGTTGTCCTCTGTAGAGATTTTAGACTAAATTAATACAATATTTTCCTGGAGTAGTCTCTGGTTCATATCCTCACTTCTGAACCTTTTAATGAAATCATTTCTGATTTCGATTCTAATGTTTTCTTCTCTAGTAATACTTGTTCCTTCTTGTGTTTTAATTTCTTTTATGATTTTTCTATTTCTTCTTCCACTTGCTATTTTATGAAAATAGCTAGCATTTGTATCAGTTAATGTGATGTGTTTAACTTTAGCTCTTTGGTTTCAGTAAATTTTCTGGAAACAAAGAGGTTTTTCTTTTTTTTTCTATGATTCTTATTTGTTTTTTAATGAGATCATTTATAGGGTAAGTATAGATCTCAGTTTGGATTTCAGAGAGCTATTTTTCAATAATTTGTAATTGAGTAAATACATTACCAAAACTACTTTTGTTCCAGATCTTGGCATGTTTCTTAAGTAATTTTGTTTTAGATACTAGATTATACAATCTAGATCCATGATAGTTAGTTCTCCAAGCTTGTTTAACCACATTTCTAAAGTCTTTTCTGGTCATTCAGATTTTTCAAACTTAAAAGGCTGGTTTTTAAAAGGTATTGTTGAGTCAAGCTCGATAGAGATGGGACAGTGGTCTGAGCTGGTAAAAGCAAAGTGTTTAGTACAGATATCAGGGTACCATTGAAGTATCTGGTGATGAATAAGTACCCTATCCAGTTTTTCATATATGATATCTATTTCTGTTATGTTCTTCCGCCAGGTATAGATGTTTCCTTGAATAGGGGTATCCAAAAGTTCACATTCATTCTTAAAATGTTGTAATCTTGCAAATTTTGTCAAAGGTGGTATTAAATCACCTAATTTTTTAGACGGGTCTTGTATTTCGTTCAGATCTCCCATAATAATGCACGGAATAGAACAATTTTTAATAAAGGAAATGAGTCCGTCCCAGAACACCTTTTTAGCAGATTCATTTGATGGAGCGTAAGTTAGGATTAACATAAGTTTTATGTTCGTGAGCTGGTTTGTATACTTGATACTAATAAATCTTGTTTCAATTTGGTCAATTTCGAAGATTTCATTTGTAAGTTGGTAGGTCTTCCACATTACACAAATGCCACCCGAGAAACCCGTAGCTGGGACACAGTAGAATTGATCAAATCCTGCTTTTCTGCACACTTTTTCACTTGGTTCTTTGTTTGTTCTTGTTTCAAAGAGTGCAATTAATTGAATTCGTTCAATTTTGCAGAAGGATTCAACATCCATCCAAAAAGTTTTCTTCGCGATTCCACAACAATTCTAGGTTGTAATCTTCATAAAAAACCAATTTTAATTTTGCCCCATATCATAAGACATCTAGGGGACTTAGTATTATTTCTAATTAGAGTTATGTTATTAATAGATGTAATAGATAAAGGAGGTTTAATTCCCTTATTTTTAGTTCTTTCATTTAGGTTTAGTTTTTGTTTAGCCAAGTAATGATTGTTTTCCTCCGTTAAAAATATCGCTTCATAACAAGTGTTATTCCAGCTTAGTTCCTTTTTTCTATGAATGTCCTGTAATTTTTCAATATGTGCAGCCGTGGTCATCAACCAAAGACAACAACTGCAGTGCATCCATTTCATATGTTCCACGAGGGTTAAATTTCCTGGGTTCAAAGCACAAATGTTATTAATTTCATAGAGGTGGTACCTGTTAAACAGAGTCTTATAGAAAGGAAGGATATAGAGTTTTGTAATAATCCACCTTATAAATCTAATTTTATTCATAGCATTTCTAAAATACACATATGGCAAGCCAATGTTATTTCTAATACAAACTAGATAAACACATAGAATGTAGAAAGTATTAGCATTTTGAATGCTCCAACTGCTCATCTTTTTGTTCCTATAAATGAATTGTGTCATGGGTTCAGATTGTGCCTGGATCAAGATCTCGGGAAGTTTGTTCAGTAACTGATTGTTCATTTGATTCAATTGTTCAGAGACCTCATGCTTACTGAGTATCCAATTAGGGAGCCATGCTTGTTGAGGCTGTATATTCTGAATGCTCCAGAGGCTGGTCTTTTTGTTCTTGTAAAAGAGTTCTGTGAGTGGTTCAAAATTTGCCGAGATCAAGGTCTGTATGAGTTTGTTCAGAAGCTGAATGTTCATTTGGTTCGATTGTTCAGATTCCATCTGCTGTATGAGCTTCCAAGTAGGGAGCCAAACCCACATCCATTCCTGGTAACACACAAGTGTATTATAATTTTTATCACACATCTGAGCATTAAACACTAAAGTGTTCAACAACAAAGATATATCACCATTATTCATAGAGGTTAGCCTCTTGTACTGCTTGCTCATGGGATAGGTAGTGAATTTTTGGTTCATTTCCATGGTCTCACAGTGTACTGGTTTATTGACTTGGGAGTCAACTCCAGATTTCCACATCTGATTGTTCAAGGTTTGTTTGGTTTTCTGAGTCATATCATGTAAAAGAAAATATAGAACATAAAAAGGTGTAAGAGAAAGAGTGAACTTTGATCCATTTCAAAGATAGATTTGTCCATAGAGAGGAGACTATTAGTCTCAGGAAGAGTTTGAGATTTCAAATTGCTAATAGGAGGAGTGGTTACCTCATTGGTGTCTACCGCAATAGGTTTAGTAGTAGTATTTTTAGTCACATGAGAAGAGCAGGTAAGGTAAACGAGATGTGCAGAATGAAATGTTAAGCAAGAAGCCACATAAATACTAAGCATATCATACAAGAGAAGGGTAAGAGGGAACCTAGAAGTCCTAGGTAAGTCACATGACTTAGACTCGTAGCGAAAACAATTAAAACGTGGCTGGGAAGACACCTATCGGGTTGACACCATACCGACGCTGAGTTGTTCAGGCAAAGCAAGATTGAGATCTTCCTTGCAATCCAATCATGAAAGATGTAGCAGTTAGACATCCGCATAATCCGGCTCCAGGCCTATACTTGAAAGCCAGATCTAGATTTACAGGCGCATGCGATATCTCTGGACCAATCCCAAAATCACGGCAAGGTGAGAGGTCATCCAAGGAGTGCAGCCCGGAAGCTGAACAGTGTACTGCTTCACCCTTGCCACTGAAGCAGGGTGGAGTTGGTAAGAGCACAGAGCATGCCCCGCGTTGTCCGTAATTTGTAGAGGATGGCAATTTGGGGACCAGATTTGGTGGAAACTCGTCTCATTTGAACCAGCTTTGAAGCCGAAACGAGAGAGGGAATGAAGCTGGTTAGAGTGATCGGGGAAAACATTTCGATTTTCATGGTTGTAGTAAGGCTTCTTGGTGGCGGCTAGGTAAAAATTAGGTTTTTCGGGGTAAGAGCAAAGGGAGCGTTTTGCAAGCTTCATTTTTTGGTGTAGTGCTTTCACACGTAAGAGTTTAAATGTTTTGTTATAGTTTTGTCCATTTTAATTGAGCATTTCACATTTTTTTTTAAAAAAAAATGAACTTTACTCCTGTTTTTTAAAACAACCGGGGTCCGGATTTTATTTTTTCATTTTTTTAAAAAGGAGTTTACCCCGGTTTTTTGTAAAAACCGGGGTCCCGATTTTATTTATTTTAAAAAAAATGTATTATACCCCGGTTTTTTTGTAAAAACCGGGGTCCGAATCTCGGACCTCGCCAAGAACAACCCCGTCTTTCGAACCGCGGTCCGGAGTGGAAAAAAACCGGGGTCCGAGCCTTAGTTTTGTACTAGTGTATTGCCATGCAATGCAATAGAGAAAATAACCTTAGATATTAATACTAAACATGACAATCTCTTTAATTTTGGTAGAAATACAACATTCTCTTTGTAGAACTATGTGTTCAACATCTTATTGTCAAATACAAGTAGCAAATACCGATATGAACAATGCATTCCACTAGAAAACCAACCACATGCAACACAACAAAAAGGGGAACATTACATCCCCAGCGAAACACCAAACGTTGACTCAGCTGTAGTAAACATGGCATGCAACGTCTCTAGTCAGTCCAATCGCCCATGCAAATTCAGACCGAATAACGTTGCGCCCAACAATTCTCATCATAGGGCGGTACCAGCCGAGCCACATAAAGCACTCTATTAGTAGTCGGTATCGCCACAAAAAACCGCTGGACATAGCAAAGGTGAACACAACAATGAAAATAAGAATGCTACAACGTTATGGCCTCGATAGGAATACCCGTCCTTTCTTCTACATTTGTGTTCATTATATTTACCATGACCAAGTACTTGTCCTCACTCCAATTCGAGTGAGATCTAACATTATTGGCTCTGATCATATATCTAAATTTTTTGGACCACAACAACCTAATACTCATAAAATCCATATTGTGTTGATCGCTTATCAAGTATCATGTCATGCCACCACGCATTACAATGCATTACTTCAACCGAATTACCCATTTCGTAATGTATGCTAAGTCTATGACGCATAGGGTGTATTAAGGGAAAATGCATGATCTCGTTCTTCTTATGTTTGTCCTCTATCGTAAGAGACATATACTTAAGTTGATAAAAGAACGCGTCTATGACCACCTCAACTTCTATGTAATGGAAGCTTCTTGTGTATCTCACACCCATACCAACAACCTTCACAATTTCTCCAATACGAAATATCTTCAACAATTCTGGGAATTAACAAAATAAGGAATTTGTGACTATCACATACGATATTATTAACACTAAAGCAATGAACAAAGAATTTAAAAACATATACCACTGCTGAGACTGAGAGTGTATTCAACTTTTCTATCTTTCATTGTTTGGAGTGATTTGTCAAAGAAATTTGCTCCAGGGAATTGGCAAAATGATTAGCATGAGGGGTAAACAACTTTAATAAAACCAACACACTACACTTGATCAATGACAATCCAATAACAATCATAGATTGACCAATAAAAGCATCATCCAATATATCATAAGCATTAAGACTAGATATCCATTGCTTAATAGAAGACAAGCAAACACAAAAACCTGTATACTGAGAAGAACTCCATATAAATTTTAAAATTGGACATATCAATATCATAAAATCATACTCTGCATAGAAAATATAAGAACCAAGTACGATCAGTAATAAACAACTATATATAACACAATCAAAATGTACACCACGAGGCAAAACCATTATCGTGCACTTAGAGCGATCAAACACTCACAAAAAATAAAATGTCATGCAATACATACACAATCGTATCTATATCACATTCACTACTATAGTAAACAAAGTGTCTCCTTTTAGAGAAAAAGATAGACGATGTTTAACACCATTGTACCGACAAACTTTCAAAATCACACCTGATTTTTAAACTCTAGCCCACCTACATATATTAAAACAATGTGTAATATAAGTGACCTAACTCCATAATAATACCATATATATAAATAGACCCATTGGATGTAAATTGTGAAACATATACAACGCACGTGTACTATTATAATAATGAAATTTACTATGTGATGATGGTTGGTGATTCACTATAGAAAATATATTGCATGAATAGACCGGAATATTACGTCATTATTCGTGCAAGCTGCATATATAAATGATAAATGACGTTCTTTATATGTCATGGCTAGGTGATTTGAAATACAAAATTACATTGATTCCCTCACACATGCACAAAGTATTGTAAGTAGCAACAAAATAGTTCTGCATTGCATATCTTTGCGGTAAAAAATGATATCCACACACACCTCTCAAAAACAAATTCACGAGAGAAGACAAGGTTACTAAAAAAAGTTAATAATGAATATTATAAAGTAAAGATGGCCACTTTGAAGAAGCACATAATCCTTACCACCACTTTGCACCCCGCATTGTACATGTGTATCTGATGGGGAATTGAATATTCTTTCAAAGAAATATTGAAAAATGCCTTCTACAATTGCAAATCTTAGACGAGAATCAATGGTAGAACTCAAGGTGTGAAGGCCAGCCTAAATCATCATAGCGGATGATCTTTATAAAATCTCGAAAATGAGAATCAGTGATACAACTCAAGGTATGCAATTCCCTTCTATTATTGCAAATCTCAGACATCGATGCGGAAAGCAAGTTCTTCGCGACCCAATCTCGGAGATGAACAATGTTGATGTCATTTGATGCCAGGAAGTCGACGACTTTATTACCTTCCATGTAGCAATGAAAGACCTTGAAAGAATCAAAGTATTCCAATAGGGAAAGTATATTAGTAGTAATTGTTCGTATTTCTCAAGAGATTATCCATGATTTATTAACACAATTAGTTACATTTAAATGTCGCCTTCGACAATGATGTTTCTTATATTTAAGCATGATGCCTGACGGAGGCCCTCAAGGAGTGCATAAACCTCACTTTGTAATATAGGCATTCAGAATATGCTTTTTATCAATAGGATTAACATATGAATGACTATCCCTGATGATGAAACCAATATGAGATGTAAGATTATTTCTTTTGGATCCATCAAAATTTAGCTTAAAATAATAAGGGGGAGGTTTGTTCCATGTTAGTACTTTGGAGTGTCTTATGGTTTCTTCTTCTTTGTTTTATTTGAATGAATGATTGTCTATTCTGTGAAAAAATGTAATGATAAAGTGTGTTTGGGACGTGGTTGTGGTTGATGAAGAAGGTTTGAACTGTCAAAGTAGTGAAAAACAAATCTGATTAGTTGTGAATTTTTTTATTTTGAAGTGGTTGTCAAAATTTTCAAGTAGTCGTCAAAAAGTTTGAACTATCAAAGTAGTGAAAAACAAATCTGATTAGTACGGAGTATGAGATAATCGATCACACGTAAATAAGCATGTTAAAGGACATGAACTTTGTAATTACTAGTAGAAATGTAAAATTATCGTTTATGATTTGTGAAGGTTGATTATGAATAAAAATAATTAATTTTCAAGACAAACATTACGACTATCCAGTCTTGGAAAAAAAATCATTTTTATTATTGTTTAGGTTAAGTAAATACAAATGGCTGAAAAGATGAATTAGTATATTGAGCGAGATTCTCGTGACACTTTGGTATTTTTAAAAACGCAAGAGACAATTAGGTATTCAAAATGAGCTCGGACAGACAAACTAATATTATTTATGGTTAGAGGCAAAGCCGCTACATTTCATTATTTTTTTAACCGGTTTGAATTAAATAAACTAACTTATATAAAAAACCGAACCACACATTCTCTTCTCCTATTAAAGTTTGTTGGTCGATAGACTTGGGGACAAGACACAGTACGAGCGTATAAGTGCGGAAAGCCCGGTACGTAAGTACGTTGTAACTCCATCCTAAAACCAAATGGCAATAGGAGTAGTAGACTAATATATGCCTTAAGACACTTTTTGGACTCAAGGTCGACGAGACCAATGAGCTAGCCTAGATAGCATCATAGTGGCAGGCTAAGCCCAAACAAACAAGGAAACGAACCCATACCGGAACCCGCTACAATACCATGTTGAAATCTAGTGGGCCGACAAACAGGGGGTCGTGTCAGTGGAAAAGGAAGCCGCGCATAAATCCCAGCACATAAACCCGATGTGGTTCCCTCCTAAAACCAATTGACAATGAGTGGAGTAGCTCATGGTCTTATATAGTGGTCTTGTTTTTTTCAAGTTTCCGATGTGGGATACTTTTATTCTCTTATTATCACACGCCCCCTCAAGTGACAGTTGATCTGGCCTAGTTCTCACTTGACATCATGCCTTAATGCTGACAAGCACAATCAACCAAAAGTTGAAGACATACCAAAACTGGCTTCAATACTCTATTAAAGTCTGGTAGGACGATAGACTTGGGGGCATGGCATTTAAGAGTGCATAAGCGCATATAAGCACAGTAGATGAGTCCGGTGATATTTCATCTTCAAAAACAATCAGCAATAGAAGAAGTAGACACATATCTTTTATACTAGCTAGGGTTGTTTTAATCTCAATTCTGATGTGTGATAGAATATGTCCACATCTCCCAAAGCACTAAAATCTCCTCCATCGTTCTCCACCAGCTATTTATGGTCGATGATTGGTAAGATTCAAATCTTATATATATATATATATATATATATATATATATATATATATATGATCAAGTGCATAATGGTGTTATGGTAAATAGTGAGGAGCAATTACAACCTTTTAATTATTGCGATCTAACGGATCAAGTATAAGAAATTTTGTAATGGTAGAATGAGACACATAAGATCAACTCTCTAACTAATTAAATCCCACAATTTACGCTATGTTCAAATCATGAGAATTTCATCATAAATTGTAAAATTTCATTTTCCCCTAATCTAATCATAAATTTTTCATTTCCTTTTCAAAATCAATTCATATTTCTTATGAATTCCAGTAGAACTATGATGAAATTTTCAAAGGACATTTGCATCAATCATGATTGGAAAGATAAGAGAAGAGTTGTTGATGTCTTCGTCATAATGTGCGCTACACTCCAGGCCGTTGTTATCGTCAGCGCTGACATATCAATTGCCCTCCCTTTTGTTATACAACCCGGATATACTTCTCCATCTTCCATGGAAGACGACGGTCTCGACGACAACCCCTTGACCACCGAAGCGCACTCGATAGCCCTTCCTCTTGTGTGGAACCCAGATGTACTTATCGATCGTCCATGAAAGACGACAATATCGACGAGGACCCCTTGACCACCAGATCACACTTCCATCTACTCTCTATGTTGGTTCTTGTCCTAAAGTACAACGATCGAATTGGCAAACTACGGTCATCTCCATACTTCTTATATGTTGTGTCCTCGTCTCTAATAGTTGATTGTTGGACATTGTTCGATGTTGGTTTGTTCATTAGGTTGAGCGGTCACTTGGTGCGATAAACAATCATTAATGCTTCAATATATTATTTATCATTTGTGTTTTGTAATTGTTCATTCTCAATAGAACAAGGTATGATAGTATATGAACAAATAATAAATATCAAAAGAACAACTCAATAATTAGCTAACCTAATTGTTCACTTTTGAAGAATTTTATTTCATTCACTTGAACAACTACGTATTCGTAACTGATCAAAATAGACTAGGCTATGAACAAATAATCTAAAAAAACAATTCAACATCAATTAGCATGTAACCTAGTTGTTCAATTTTACAATTATCTTAATATTTTCAGCATGTAACTTAATTGTTCAATTGAACAACTCAATTTTATTCAATTGAATAACTGCGTGTTATTAAATGAACAAGAAAACTAGTCTATGAACAAATAACTAAGATAGAAAGAATAACTCAAATTAATGGAACTATGTTGTTCTCTTGAACAACAATTTTTTTTAATAATTGAACAAGTAACCATTATTGATTGTCGCAGGATTCAACGATGACAAAAACAATTAATAATCTTAAAAAGTACTTATATGAAAGGGGTAGATGTATGTCGATGGGTAAATTTTCAAAAAAGAAGAGAATTATGGGATTTTAGGAGAGAAAAAGATATAAATCTAATTTATTTATTATTTAATTACGCTTTTACTCTATGTCGTATTTTTGAATTTTTATCCCATGAACAACTCCTACACTAAATCTATATGTTCTCTAGTATATCATTTGTAGGATAAAAAAATCAACGCTTAATAATATTCCTCACTATTTACCGTATAGAGTCTTCTCACTAGAACCCAACCCTATATATATGTATATATATATACTTTGGGGAAGGTTCAAGTGAGAACCATTAATTATGAGAGAATTGAGAATGCATCAGAGGTGTTCCCGCGCTCGCGCTCGTGATTGTTTCCAGTGAACACGGATGTTCACCGCTTTGTTTGTAGATGTTCATCACAGTATATAAGCAATGTTCACCACTTTATAACTAAAAAATACAAAATTATATAGTGTTTCTATCCTCATGTTTGTGTTTTTCTAAACTTTCAAATCTAATTAAAATGATCGTTTGATGTTTATTGCATACAAAATTGATAATCTTCAATATGAAATCAAGTCTAAAGTAAGTAAAAAGATTTGTTTTTATTGTTTTTTGTGATGCACATATATGCCTAAACAATTGATGCACATTAAGGTGTGAGATTGATTCCCATTAAGGCATGAGAGTGCTGAACATTAAGGCGTAAGAGTGATGAACATGTATGCATAAAAACGTGATGTTCATCTAGGCATAAAAGGTATGAACATCTGGTCATAGAAGTGGTGAACATATAAGCACAAAACTGGTCAACATCCAAGACATGTTCACAGCAAAAAGTGATGAACGTATATGGGAAAATCGATGAACATACATAAAAAATAGATAAACATCTATTTACTAAAGTGGTAAGCATCTAGGTATTAAAGTGATGAACATCTATGGATAAAAGTGATGAGCATCTAAGACATGTTCACGCGAAAAATGATGAATATATAAGAGAAAAATGATAAACATGAATGCATAAAAAAATGATGAACATCTAGATATATAAGTGGTGACCATATGGGCATAAAAGTGGTGAATAAAAAAGGATAGAAGTGATGAACATCGAAAACATGTTCAAACGAACAATGTTGAATGTATAGGAGAAAAGCGATGAACATGCATGCATACAAAACTGATGCACATCTAGGTATATAAAAGTGGTGAACATCTCGTCATGAAAGTGGTGAGCATCTACGAATAAAAGTGATGAACATCGAAAATATGTTTGCAACGAAAAGTGATGAACATATAAGAGAAAAACGATGAACATGTATGTATAAAACACTGATGAACATTTAGGTATAAAAGTGGTGAAATTGGGCATAGAAATGGTGAAAATTTTAAGGACAAAAGTGATGAACATCGAAAACATGTTCACAACGAGGTGAAACAGATTTTTTTGAAAAAACGCATATAATACGGGAATAATTCGACACGGCCGAATTTTTTCTCTTTTAATGAAAGTATAATATGGGCCCTTCTTTCTCTCAGATCTAACAGTCCAAAATAATTCTTATTCATTTCCTATATAATTGTTCTCATATGATTCATTCCATATACGCTTTAATCGAACAACATACAAAATGAGAAGGTGATGATTTTGCCTTGGGTCAGCGGATGGGATGCACTCAGATGAGCTATTCTATTCAAATGATGTATGTCTGCTATTTTGGTAAGTGGAAACCCCAAAATAGGAATGTTAATTAAGGTGGAAAGAGAAGAAGGAAATGTTAGGTCTTTAATCTACATATATTACTAGTGATTATGCTCGTGCTACGCACGAGTCTTCTTTTCTTAGTAAATTTTATTCATTTAGCTTAGTAAGTACATTTTATCTTGTAAAAACACTATTCAATGTGTTCATTTGAAAGATCTTTAAATTATTTAGAGATTTAAATAGAAATTGGTTTCATGTATATTGTAAAGATAATTATTATGAAAATGTGGTGATATGTTGTAAATACCAAATGCCTTAAAAAATGAACAGTCAATCTAAACAAATTAATATTCAATCTATCAGAACCATCTTAAAAAAAACATAAGTCATGTTCCTACATTTTTTTCTTGCTTTCTTGCTCCTCCCGTGGATCTTTTTAAGTTTACATGGATTCAATATCACTAAAATCCTAAGTCCAATAAATATATCAATAATCATTTATATGATAAAAAAAATATTATAAACTTGTTCAAATAATGTAAATAAATACTGAATTTAAACTTCAAAAATAATGCACATAATATTTAAAAATCTGATGAAGTGAAATTTTCTATTATCTCACTTCAAGTGCTACTTTGTAAAAGTTGCTTGAAAATCCTTATTGTCTTCCAAGTGCATGTATATGTATATATGTATATATATATCTATTGGATGTCCTATTATTCTTATTTCTTTTAAACACTTTGAAATATTTTCTCAGTGCATTTAATGACATTTAAATTTATAATAGTTGTTTATCTTTCATAACCTTAATTTAGCGAGGATTCATAACTTTATACTACTATAATTGAGTTGGTCACTTAAAATGATATCTAAGATGGCATTTGTTATACGTTAAACTAACATAATACAAATGTTACCTTTAGTTTACGTAATGTAGAATTGTGTAGAATAATTCTTTCAACATGAGATATAAATATGATTATTGTGACTAAATTAACTATCTATGAAAATATATGAAAGTAGGATCTCTTTTCTGGTGCAAACTAATTTCATAATATTTTGAAGTTAATTACTTGAGATTTAAACTTAGAATCGACTCATTAATAATTTAAAATATTTTGTGCACACAACGATTTAATTTATGTATTCTATAACACATTAAGTTTTATAACATTTTAGTCACAATATGAGGTTCGTACAACATTTTCATGTAATAAGTTTTAGACGATCAAACTTCTTATTAATACTTTGAAACGGTAAGAATCTATTTACATCACCACTACTTTCATTTAAATAATCTGTACATAACATACAATTACAAAATTATTTTGTTTAATGTAGAGATTATTCTCTTTTAATTAGTGTGTATGTATTAGAAGGAAAAATAGCTAAAAAGCTCTCAAGGAAAATTGAACCAATGACCTATAGATCCTTATGTGACACTCTAACTACTAAGTTTTACACAATTATTTGATTTTATTTTCACAACGAAAATTATATTTGGAAAAAATACTATTACAATTATATATAACGACTTCAAGGAATGTTACATTAATATACAACACTATGAGAAATGTTAACAATTTAAAAAGATAAATTGAACAACTAACAAATTGATTTAAATTTACCCATGTAGCTAGAAAATTTCTCATTTTATTGATTGAGCCAAATTTTATGATGCTATGGTAGAGGCGAAGAACTAAAGAAGTGATGCCTTCTAATTCTTTTGTAAATCAAGATTCTTAATATGTTTTCTCGCTAGGTTATTCAACCATCTCATTTGTTACTTGTCTTCGGTATTTTAAAGCTCATATATGAAACTAAGTATCCTATAAAAAATTAGTAAATTGAAATATTCTAATCAATTACACATGTTGGCCTGGTATCATAATAAATTCACAATAAGATTTATGCATATACAATATGTTAAAGTAAATATACTTATAGTGAGGATATTGCATGGTAGGGAACTCACTATTGAATTTTATTGATTTTGTTGGCTCTTGATTTTGCGAAGTACGTAATATATAGAGCTTGGAAAAGCATAAATTGAGTGGCGATTCGATTGGTGATGAGTGAGTTCATATGTTGCATGCTTCAAATGAGTGAGATGCGATGGATTTTTGCGGGTTGTTATGCGTTGCTGCATACTTCAACCTCTTTATATGGAGTTGTAATTATAATGCATGATTTTTTACATCACTTTGAGGTGAGGCATATGTAAATCCCCCTATTTTAAGAAGTGGAAAGAAAATACTGATCAAATTAAATGTTATATTGTATAGCATCCCTTTGTATTTGAATGACAATGCTTTCTTTTTTTCTGAAGCCAAAATATTAATGCAGCTTATTATAGCATTTTCAATGATGATATTATAACTATCACTGTTTAAAAAACGTAAAAAAGGGACAAAATATGGGAGCAAAGAGGTACATTTCTGTACTCGATTATTATCTCAATTCAATCCCGTTTTCTAACCATTTTTGTATGATTTTCTTAGAGAGATGTACAATGGGCTACGAACACTACGGAGTCGCGTAAAATTACAAAAATAATTGAATTCTTAGTAGTTTGATGTAAACTCCAAAAAACTATATACCTTAGGTTAGAAGTTTATAATTCCATTATTGGTTATAAATTTCAATATAAAAATGTTTACATTTTAGCTATCTTATATTTTCTCGAAAAAAATAGTATTTAATTATATAAGAATTTTATTCGGTTTTCAATTTAGCAATATTGCATCATTTTTCGATGGAAAACAAATTAATATCAAATAGCAAGCTTCTCATATTAAAAGTTCACCAATGTTGTTATACTACGAACTTGTATTTTATTTATTACGATATACGTATTCAACTCATATAATAGTCCTTCCATTTAGATTGAATTATTCTTTTAGACCTAAAATTTTGTTTAGCTTGATTTGTCCTTTAGCTATTTTAGCCAAAGTTGACCAAATATACCCATTGCATTCATTTACTACAATTAAAAAAAAATTCTTATATAAACTAATTAATTATTTAGTCATTTGTACTCCAATTTTCTATTTGTGTGTACATAGGACCTCAGATACACATAGAGTCTTAAACAACGAATAACCAACTATATTATTATTATTCTTTGTGAAAACAACCATTCAATAATTACATTTACATATGGCCATATTCACGATCATTATATTCTACGTACAAATTTACATATTTCTATGAAAAAAGGTAACTATATGTAATTCCTAAACCAAACATGAAACAACCTATTCATTAGCTGAATTTACATATAGTCATCATTATATGTTTCATATACAAATTTATATTTTTCTGTGATAATTTATAAATATGAAAAGCTACGAATTCAATATATATACACACACGTTTTTCTATAAACATGAACGGCCCCTTAATTAATTGAATTTACATATAGCCAAATCCATAATCATTATATTTTATGTACAAATTTATATCTTTCTATGAAAAATATGTAAAATCAAAAAGTACTAAAATAACTGTGATAAGTTACATATGAAAAGATTGGTACAAGTTGAATATATATACAATTTTCTATGAACATTAAATTATATAAGTATAATTTGACAGATTATAGTATTACACAATTGACCTCCAATGATTTTGTGAAATTAATTTACTATTACATGTCAAAAAACCTTTCATTTGTCATCTGTGGCCGTTACTTCTGAATTACTAATTCTTTGATCAGATTACTATTCAATTACAATCTCATTTACTAAGGTTTTAATATTATTTTTAAAACAAATATAACGTCGTATATACTTAATACCCATATAACAACTAAGCATCCTTATCCAAATGACAATCAAATTTACTTTCAATAAAAAAAACTTTTCGTTTGTCAATCAATTGCTGTTACATTTGAATTAAAAATTCGATGAAATGCATGGTACAGTATAATTTCAATTACTACCCTTAATTGCTCTCATTAATTATTAATTTGACCCAAATAACACATATATTGCGTATATATATATATATATATAGAGTGAGGCTCCGGTGAAACAGATGCTTACGGTGAAACGTGAGGAGGAATAAGAGCCAACCATTTGGGGACAATGGAAAGCTATGATGGAACATCCATCATAGCAAACATACACCCTCTCACACTCAATCACACCCTATGGTCAATATCTGACCATTGACCGGTCAATAGTCAACGTTGACCGGTCAAACTGACTTTTTTTTTATATATATTTAAAAAATACACTTTTATATTCTTGTTTTTATATACATTTTCATCATAAAAGTGTTTCTAAAAAAATGAACAATTTCCTATTAAATTTGAACAATTGTATATTAAAATTTAAACAATTTTTTTTTTAACAATACATAAAGTTGAACAATTGTATCTGAAAAGTTGAACAATTGTATCTTAAAGTTGAACAATTTCATTTTTAATGTTAGACGACTATTTCACTAAGCAAACTTTAGTTTTTTTTTTCCAGGCACTTTTTTTATTTCGGGCAAATTTTTTTTTCCCGGGCAACTTTTTTTCTTCCTTTTTTTCTAGTTTTCCTACACGTTTTTATCATAAAATTGTAATTAAAAAAGTTGAACAATTCCCTATTAAAGTTGAACAATGTTTTTTAAACAATATATAAAGTTGAACAATTATACCAAAAAAGTTGAATAATTGTATCTTAAAGTTGAATAATTTTATTTTTATAGTTAGACATCTGTTTTCACTATGCAATGGGCCAACAGTCAGTTTTTTTTTTGGCCAATTTTCTTTTCAGGATAAAATATATATTTTAATTCTTGTTTTCCTACACGCTTTCCTCATAAAATTGTTTCTAAAAAATTGAACAATTATCTCTTGAATTTGAACAATTGTATCTTACAAGCTGAACAACCTTTTTAACAATATATAAAGTTGAACAATTGAACCATAAAAATTGAACAATTTAAATTGCATGAAAATTCAAACTTATAACAATTGTCCAATAAATTAGAAGTTTTGTTTATAATGTACTATAAACATAATACAGCTGAAATGTTCAAAACATAAGCCCTAGATCCTAAATGTGTAGGAAAATAAGAATAGTAAAGACGGAAAAAACGACTAGCCCAAAAAAAATATTAAAAAAATGAAATTGTTCAACATTAAGTTACAATTGTTCAAATTTATATACATAGCGAACACAGTTGTCTAACTATAAAAATGAAATTGTTCAACTTTAAGATACAATTATTCAACTTTTCAGATATGATTGTTCAATTTTAATATTGTTCAACTTTTAATTGTTCAACTTTTAACATATATTTGTTCAATTTTTTTCATCAATAGTTTATAATATTACCATATACCCTACCATACTCAATCCTGGTCAGCATTATCCGATCAACGGTCAACGTTGACCGACCGTTGATCGGTCAACGGTCAGTGTTGATCGACCGTTGACCGGTCAACGGTCAGTGTTGATCGATCATTGACCAGTCAACACCTAGATTTTTTTTTTATTTTTTATTTTTTTACTTCGGTTTTTTTTATCCTACATGTTTCCATTATAAACTATTGATGAAAAAAATGAACAATTAGTTCTTAAAGTTGAACAATTATATGTTAAAAGTTGAACAATATTAAAATTGAACAATCGTATCTGAAAAGTTGAACAATTGTATCTTAAAGTTGAACAATTTTATTTTTATAGTTAGACAACTGTGTTCGCTATGTATATAAATTTGAACAATTATATCTTAATGTTAAACAATTTCATTTTTTTAATAATTTTTTTGGGCTGGCCGTTTTTTCTATCTTTACTATTCTTATTTTCCTACACATTTAGGATTTAGGGTTTATGTTTTGAACATTTTGAGTTGTATTATGTTTATAGTACATTAAACTTCTTATTGGACAATTGTTAAAATTTTAATGAAGTATTATTCAATCTATCTTTTGTTATAAGTTTGAATTTTCATGCAATTTAAATTGTTCAACTTTTCTGGTTCATTTGTTCAACTTTATGTATTGTTAAAAAGGTCGTCCAGCTTGTAAGATACAATTGTTCAAATTCAAGAGAAAATTGTTCAATTTTTTAGAAACAATTTTATGAAGAAAGCGTGTAGGAAAACAAGAATAAAAGTATATATTTTATCCTGAAAAGAAAATTGGCAAAAAAAAAAAAACATTGTTCAACTTTAAGATACAATTGTTCAACTTGTTTGGTATAATTGTTCAACTTTATATATTGTTTAAAAAACATTGTTCAACTTTTAACATACAATTGTTCAAGTTTAATAGGGAATTGTTCAACCTTTTTAATTATAATTTTATGATAAAAACGTGTAGGAAAACAAGAAAAAAGGAAGAAAAAAAATTGTCCGGGAAAAAAAATTGCCAGAAAAAAAAAAAAACTAAAGTTTGCTTAGTGAAATAGTCGTCTAACCTTAAAAATGAAATTGTTCAGCTTTAAGATACAATTGTTCAACTTTTCAGATACAATTGTTCAACTTTATGTATTGTTCAAAACAATTTGTTCAAATTTTAATATACAATTGTTCAAATTTAATAGGAAATTGTTCATTTTTTAGAAACACTTTTATGATGAAAATGTGTATAAAAATAAGAATGAAAAAGTGTATTTTTTTAAAATCGGTCAACGGTCAACGTTGACCGTTGACTGTTGACCGGTCAATGGTCAGATATTGACCATAGGGTATGATTGAGTGTGAGAGGGTGTATGTTTGCTATGATGGATGTTCCATCATAGCTTTCAATTGTCCCCAAATGGTTGGCTTTTATTTCTCCTCACGTTTCACCGTAAGCATCCGTTTCACCGGAGCCTGACTCTATATAGGATTATATATGTTTCAAGTTTTGCCAATCTTCCCATTCCTAAGAGTTCGATATCTGCTAACCACACTATTCTAATACTAATTATTGTTTGTTCTCTTTTATCATCCTTTTTTAAAGTTAAGGCTATTATCAATCTCAATATTACAGAACATTGAACAACATGTCATAAAGTTAATTTACTATAATTATAATGTGAAAATTATATCCATAGACATTTGTAAATCACCCTTAAAATATAAAATAACGAAATTATAACAGTCAAGATAAATAATATTTAATAACAATCACTATTAATTTCAAGATTATATATATAAATGTGCTAACGTACACATTAAATGACATACATAAAGACTAAACGTCTCATTACATGATAAAAAACTAATTTTTTTTAATGCGAATTATGTGTACCTAAGCAAGTAAACAATCCTCATGGTCCATTTCATTTCCAAACTCCTATATATACCAACATGGAATGAAATTACTGCAATTTTTGGGTTTTAAAGAATCAAGAAGCTTGATAGAGAAAAAGCCAAAACAAGGTTCGGAGAAGGAAAAAGAGTGGCAATCATCTGAGATTTTTTTTTTATCAAGTTCAAGGATGGTATACGTTATACCCTACCCTTATTGCCTCTTTTAAATTAATTTATATGCTTATTATATATTTGTCCTAAACTGGGATGGTTAATCCAGGGTTGGTAATAATCATATGTTTTGCGATATGGTTACATGGAGATCGAAATTTACATTTTAGTTGAATTCTTTTTACACACTGAGACGAAATAAGTCTCACAATCTAGTCATGTTTGTTTTTTATATCGAATTCGATCAATATTTTTGACGTTTCAATTTAATGAAAATCTTGCACATGTTGAAACTCTAACTACAATATATTGATCAAGTTGAATCCGATTTGAACTCTCTTTTGGCTATTGTAGAATGTTCATTCGTCGATCAAGTTGAAGCTTTACTGCATATACTGATAAGGTTGACATTGATTTTTCCATACTCTTTGGTTAAAGGTGTTGTAATTAATTTTCAGGTTTTTACAAAGAGAAATTTTAGATATCAAATATGTTTTTAATGTTTGTACAAATTAGGTAATTTTTATGTGTTTTGTATGAAGTCACAAAAGTAGTACGGAGTACATTATGTTGCCATTCTATTTTTATGTGTACGATGTCCTTACTTTCGGTAAAAACCATATAATTAATAGTAATAAATATTATAAAATATATACTACAAAAATTAACATTAGTCCTACATTTGTCATGATTCTCTTATAAAGATAAATAAATTTATTTCCATGCATATATCTTCTATTTACATTCAGATAAATGAATGACAGGGTGTACCTTTAGAATTTAAAATTATGTTGATCCTCTTATATGCCAACAAAAGTAACATCATATACCAAAGTAAATAAATAAATATACGTTATTTATATTACAAAATAATTATGCTACACTATGACAAACTATTGCACATGCCAATCAAATTAGCACCAATCACTTTCATTGATTTCAAAACCTTGATTCGAAACAAGTATTTATACTGAACGAGCATTACGTCATATGTATTTTCTTTATTAATAATTATTTTAAGTTAATCATATACACTTAGACCTGTCAAACGGGTCAAACGGGTCGGGTTCGGGTTTAAGCATATCGGGTTGGGTCGATTATGGGTCAAAATTAACTTTTTTATTGGAACATGCAACGGTTACACTTTTGCATAATACTCATTTATAATTTATAATGATTTTGAAATTCATTCAGTGACTTTTTGACTGGTTTGAGTGTAACGGTTTTACAACCTTTTGGATGGTTTACGTTTTATTACATGAATGTCTCCATAAATTATACGGAGTATTTATGTAGGAAAAATGAACCATCGAGTTTTAATAGTGGATTATTTCACATTTACTCTCTTGCAACACCTTTTCATAAAAAAACTCTCTTACAACACACTAAATATATACTCTGGAAATTTGTAATTTTTATTTTATTTGGGTATGTAGAAAGGCCAAAAAGGGATAACGACTCACTTAAATATAATGTAGTTTTGAATTGTTGATGACACAACTTTTTCCCTTGGGCTGCTAATTAATCAAACGAAAACAACATTGAAAATCATTTGTATGGTTAGGAGTTATACTATATATATATGTATAGGGATGGGAAAAAACTGGACATTAATATTATGTATGTAGAAAAAATGTCTTACTTGCAATTGCATGTGCATGTTCATCTCAAATATTATGGGTAATTAATTACTTTAGACTCTACTTTATTTATTCATGGATATATAAATATATAGATATAATATATATATTATGTATTAGTTTTTAATATATTATACAATTAAAGTTTTTTTTATATTTTATAATATATTATACAATTAGTGATTGATTTGCATATATGATAGATTTAAAAAAAATTAAAGCAAATACATAATAAAGTTTAATAACAAAGTTATTCTAATTCTATAATAAATGAGATGGGCATTGATTGCTCAAAACTCTATTTTACATTATATATAGTTGGGGCTTACATATTTAGTAGAATAATCATATTATATGACTAATTATTAGTTGGTTTAATTTAAGTGATTTAATAATGTAAAGTCCATAGACTTTAGTGAAGCGTATGAGCTTAATGGGTGGATACCATATTTTGGCCCAATAGGCTTAATGAAATTCTATTAGGTCATTATATAAAGACAATCATGTTATGGTTTCCAATATGTTACATGGTTGAACAGCTTTCAGTTTCTCTTACCATCATAGAGAAGGCAAAACCCTTTAACAAGAGATTTGATTGAGGAAGACAATATACCTATGATTCTCGTACATAGTTCCGTAATAGATTCGATTGTCATCATGAATATAAGTATGTTAATAAAAGATTTCTTAATAACTCTAGCATGCTTGATTTTGGTGCTTAAAGTCTCTAGGGATTAATTCCAATAGGAATTTGATTAGCGTGAATCGATTTCAATCAGGTATTATTTCTCAAGAATTAGGCGTGATTGTAAACGGGAAAAAGTAGTGATGGTGTTCGAGAAATTGCTGCCCGTAGAGAATGCTGGAGGAGTAAAATTTTATGATTTGGGCATAAGTAGGGAATGAGTAGTCCATTTTTTCAATTAGTGAACCAAACCAGTGTGACTTCTGACTAGAAATAATAACACTGTCCGGCAAAACACACATTAAATACATATTTCTCCTCGGTATTCTTTAATATATAATATATCATAGTGTTTCGATGTGGTCACTTAATATAGGAATTTGTCTTTTTTTATTTTTATGAATCTGTAAATTTATTTTTAAGGTTTCCCCAAAATATTTGGATGACTTGTTTTGCTGCAATTGGGCTGATTGCTCATTAAAATCCACCATCGAAAAAGTTTGTTCATACTTGCCGATTGCTCATTAAAATCCACCATCGAAACAGACGGTGACCCAAATCCAACACCAATATTCTCTTTTTCAGAATTGGGTTTGGGCCAAATTTAGCCGCACAAAACAGATCACGAGCTTAAAATTGAAACTAATCGGCTGTTATTAGTTATTACGTATGACAATCAATATTTGGGTTATCTACTAAATTGGACTTTCTCAAGATTTAGGCCTGGGGTATGCTAATCTGCTATTTCTCATCCTCTCAATGTCAAAGAAGAGTTTATCAAATTTACCATTCAACTTGCTTGGTTGTTTTTTTTTTTTTTTTCCGATCAAGGCTTCGTTTGGCCAACGTTTTAAAAAAAAAATTGAACTTATAATATACATTTTTATTGAAAAATATTTTCTAAAATTTAAAATTTGTGTAATATGGATATGCATACAAGATAAAAAAAATGTGCTTTTTAAAAAAAAAATTGAGCAAACAAACTCTTAAGTAGTTATCCAATTTGTATTGGGTAGGTTTATTAACAGTGTAAAAACACTCCTTACAAGTTGTTTCCTTTTCAAGGCTCAAATTCAAAACTTGATTAATAAAGTGAGTCCCTTATCAATTATAACAAGCTCTTATGGATACTTACTTGCTTGCTGTATTCATGAGATATTGATTTAACTAGTATAATTCTCATGTTAGGCACGGGTTTTTACATACTGATGTTGAATAAAAAATATTAATAATTATTAAAATTAATCTATGTATTAAAAAACAGATTAAAATCAGATTCGGATCATAATTTCTTATCTCAATTATCTATATAATTAAGAAATTTTCGATTTGTGAAAACATAGAAAATTTTGGATTTGTAATCTTTGTGATTAACTTGTAATCTTTGTGCTTGATTTGTATTTAAAATAGGAAGAGATTATGGATAAGTTTAGGATAAAAATCTTTGATTTATAAATAATTTTTTTAAAAGGATAAAATGACACGTGGCGAATTTAATGAGGGAGTGTCATGTGACGTAATTAGATTCTAGTTTAGTATATATACAAGTGTAATATATGTGCCATGCACGGGTGTTTATAACATACAGTATATAATAAATAAAAATTATCAAAAAAAAACTTTTAACTTGTTGACAATTAAATAAAAAAAATATAAATGTTGACAAACTTAATAAATACTAAATTTATTAAAGACTACTTATACAATATATTATGGAAGACCTTTTTATATACGGCATTTGTTATGGTATTTTGATGTAAAACCTTTTTTGTTATAAATCAAAATTGTCCATTAGTCTCTGCTAGTAATACAACTTCATATTCGAATATCAATTGAGTACATGTGTCAACTACATGATTAGATTAAATAATAATAATATTAAACATTATAAATATACCATAAATTTTAAAATATTTAAGTGTAATTTAAATATATATGTTGTACTTTTATATCCTATTATTGTTATAATATATCGTATATTAAATGTCTTACATAATTGTATGTTAATAAAAAAACGGAAATTTCGTCTGATAACCTTGAGTTTTTAACTTTTTCGCAAAATCCCTTAAAGTTTTGACATTTTCGCGTGGTAACCCTGAGTTTATGGTTTTTTTCGTGAAATACTCATCCGTTAGAATACAGTTAAATTAACGTTAACTTTAATAATAATAAAAACCCTTCTCTGAACTTGACTTCCACTCTTGAGTCCCTTCCCCTTCAAACACCTGCGAGCCTCCCCCTTTCAAACACCCGCGAGTGACCACAAAGTTGGACCGTGGGACGCCGCCGGAAACCACCGTATTGATGGCGACCAAGAAGCCGGTGACCACGAAGCTGGGCAACGCTTGTCTTGGCGGTGACCACGAAGGCTGCGTCCTCTCCCTGGTTGGGCAACGGCGCGAAGGCAGCAGAAGCTTGGACGACGACCGGCGGCGGGGCTTCGAGGTACGAATCTCATTACTCCGCTTCTGAAATTCGGTGTTTAATTGCATAAATTTTAGGATTCAAACACTTAGGGTTTCGATTTGAGGTTTTACAAGTTTAGGGATGTTATTCAAAAATTAGGGTTTATGGAATTTGAATTTGGGGTTAATTGAATTAGTTAGATTATGAACGAATTAGGGCTTATAGTTAATTGTAAAATTCAGAAATTTCATGTTGCTACATACTCATGCTAAATCAATTCTTTCATCCTTGCATATTAAAAATGGAGATTATGGTTAGGCTGATAATATCACGTGGGTTGTTATTTTATTGTGCCCACCACAAATGCTTATAATACATGAGTCATGAGTCATGACACATGATCAATCATCAACCTAGTAGTATACTACTACACTAGTATCCCTATACTACTACACTAGTATCCCCTTCCAATTGCAAAATATGCAAGTATAAAACAATTGTTAAACACTACTTTAGAAACATTATTATTATTTTTTTGTGATTGGAATTCTTATCCTAGACTCTACTGGCCTTGACATTTTTCTATAGGCCCAAATCATCAAGATTAACATATATTTAGCGCAACCGCTAGATACGCTCAAATTTTCTTCTATTTACGCTCAAAAGACTCACGCTTACGGAAAGCGGGAGCGAGCTCGAACCCACGCGAACGGAAAACAAGAGCGTATTAAGGGTTTAGGATATCCGATTTTTTGAGGTCACGCACCCGCTTTGCGGGTGCGAGCCTTTGTGTTGGTTAAATAATAATGTCACGCACACACAAAGTGGGTGCATGACCTTGTGTTGTTTTTATTGAGTATTATGAAAATAAAATTCATTATTATATGAAAATAAAATAATCAATGTTGGTTAAATAAATAATAGAAATTTCATATCTTTTAATCAAATTAATATTAATCAATGTTGGTTAAATAAATAAATAATGTAACATTAATGTTAAATTCATTATTATATGAAAATAAAATCATTATTATAAAAAAAAATAATGTTAATTTGATTATTTTATAAAAATAAAAATAATGTTAACTTTAAATATTTCATTCTTTAATTTAACAAATGTTGGTAGAAAGAGTTATAATACTCAATGAATTCTTTATAAAACACAAGCCTTCAATTTTCCTTTACGAATTTGGTCATATAGCACAATCATTTTTTTTTAGAGATTATTAGTTATTTGTTGATTGTCTTTGATGAGAAATAGTAAATGTAGACAATCAATATACTTTTGAAGGTACAAAAATTAAATAGGAAATCAAATTCGTAATTCCAAAATAGACCCCAATAGGTAAATTATATACAAAATACTAAAACAAACTCAAAATAAAACTAATCATGTGTCAGGTCGAGTCCATCCTCTCCCTCATCGCCCCCTGCACCGCTACTCTGACCGCGCTCATACTGTGATTCCCTAAAAATGTGTGATGCGCGCTGAGGTGGATCCGGCACCGGGTGAAAGTCCCCCACCAATATCTGGATGACACTGAGAAGATACGCCCTCTCTCCATCAGTTATCCCGTCGGTATCTAATCGGGCACGTGTCAACCCGAGCACCATCTGCGCCCGCTTCATAATTTAAATATGTTAATATTACGTACACTAATGCATAAGTAGTAAACATTTAAAAATAAGAAAACATATACGGTATACCGCAACGATATCAACTACTGGAGGTCGGGGAATGACATTTTGTGGCTGAGAGGTAGGATCCACGTACGGATGAGTAATCTCCTCAAAATAGTCTATGTAGTGGGTATCACAGTCCCAAGGTGATGTGTTCTTGCCTCCGATGACAAGCCAATTGTCAAAAGGTGCCAGCATTGGGATATAGTCTTGGGTGAGAAGTCATGTTGAACGTCACAGCAGTGAAGAAGATGGCGAACGCGTTGATGAACGTGGTGGTGAACACGGTGGTGAATGCGGTGGAAGCGGTTGTTGGGGCGAAAGGATAGCGTTGGAGGAAGCGATTTGATGAGGGATAGATGACTTGAAGAGACAAGTCGTTGGTGTCGTAGCGTCGATTGTGGTTGAAGGGAGATGCAAAGGAAGACTGGCTTGAAGGTTCAAGCAATTGCCGTAGCGTCGGCCGCGGAGTGAAGGGGATGCGAAGATAGAGGGTTTTGACGTCCGATCAAGGGAAGGAGGATAAACACTCGACTTGAAACCTTGAATTAAATTGAACGTAAGGAAATAACAATAACAAAGGAGGCTTTAAATAGCCAAAGAACTCGGCCAAGACCTAATGGGCTTAGACCGAGACGAACCTACGGGCTAGCCCATGCAAGCATGCAAAAAGGCACAAACCCAAAACTAGAAAATACTATAAAAGGAAACTATCTAAAATACGCAATAATACCAAATATAGAAAGTCTCTCAAAAGTACGCGTTAAAAGGCATTGAATACGAGAATCTTCAGATAGAACGCGATCAGCATTGAAGGAGGTTGAGTCGCTTGAAAGAGATCGCATTCAACATTGATTCGCTTGAAGGAAGACGCGTCGAGGCACGCGATCTTTGGTCTTGGGTAGAGACGCTTGAATGAGATCACAGACTCTGTTCCAGATGCGAGGAGTATGACAAAGATCGCGGTCTTCGTACTTGGTTTTTCTGAGCTCACGGTCATGGCTTCTTCCTCGTCTTGGGCCGTCATGGGAGGTAGGGTCACCTCACCCTCCCCCACTTGGCTGTGAAGCGTCCCCGCTTCACCATCGTTGATCTGTTGCTCGACATACTCGTGCAAGTGCGCCCACGCGAGGTCTCCGGTGTCGAACACGAATCTTGGGCCGAAGCATGGCGGATAGGCACCAAACACCCAGTTGATTGTGTGTTGAAGGCTACGCAAGGGTGGTAGCGTGGTTGGTGGCTTCGCTGGCAAATCCGCTGTGAACTCTGCTTGCAACGAGGCGACAGGTTGTGGCAAAGGTGCGGCGATGTTGGAGTAGTGCATGCCTCGAGTTGGCACCTTGCTGTTCAAACGGGCAATGAAGTCCTTGGGTCGTGTGAGAAGCACCTGGTGATCACAACGGCCCTGCAACACAGTGTTCGGAGGCGCGACACTCCCCTTGTCTCTGCAACGCGTGTTATCCTGGGGCGCGTCGTGGTGTGAGACGAGTTGTTGCCGCAAGGAAGAATCTCTGGGATCTAAGGTGGGTCGCGGTGGTGTTGACGTGGTCTTTGATGCATCCAATGTCTTGTCGTTATCACGCTCGATCTGATCGTGTAAAATCTCATGGGAATTCATTGCTAAGAGAGTCACGCGCTTCCCGTGGTAGGTAAACACATATGTGTTTAGATACCCATCGTGAAGTACGCAACAATCGAACTCCCATGGACGCCCAAGCAAGAGATGGGTGGCGTCCATTACAATCACATCACATAAAACGGAATCACAATATTGACCTATGGAAAAGGAAATTAAGCATTGGTGAGATACTGTGTTACGTGGACTAGAAGAAATCCATTGGAGGGCATAAGGCTGGGGATGAGGCGTCGTAGGCAACTTGAAGTGTGTCACAACCTTCTCATTGACAATGTTAGCACATGATCCTCCATCAACTATGACACTCAAGGAAGCTGTGTGGACGAGAGCCCTTGTGTAGAACAAGTTCTCGCATTGGTCGCGTAAGCTCGCGTCCTTGACTGTGAGGAGACGACGCGTCACCAAGCTCAATGGTGTGCCCGCGTGCAGAGAAGCGGGTACGCAGTCATAGGCGTCGTCCACCTCTTCGTTGCCCTCCTCGATGGGCTCAAGGGCGCCCTCCTCGTCATTGCATGACTCGTAGCCGGCGGCGGCAGTAGAGAACAAGACCTTGCGCGCATTGGGGCAATCTCTTTTGTAGTGGCCTCGTCCACCACATTTGTAACACTCAAGGTCGCGGGCGCGATCGGTGCCCACTGGGTGTTGTCTGGGCGCAGTCTGACGCGGTGTGGTGTTTGGCGTCGACGGCTTTGCTTCGGGAGCATGGCCCGATGCGGCTGTGGTAGAGGCACTAGGGCGAACATTAGTAGGATTTAAACCACTAGGGTTAGAAGAATACCTTTGTTGGCCACTTGGAAAAGTGTAAGACTTTCGGCGAGAGATTTGTGCATGGATTTGCATCGCCGTGTGGGTGAGTGTGTTCAAGTCTTTGATGGGCAAAATCTCGAGTTGATCACGTATGTTGGTGTTCAAGCCACTCAAGAATTTCGTCCTCAAAGTCGATGGTGCAACGGAGATGTTGGCTTTGTAATACATGTCTTCAAGCTTGGAAAAGCACTCGATTGGAGACATCGACCCTTGGCGAGCCATGGCTATCTCCATTCGCATTTGATTCCTATAGTATGGAGGCACATATTTCTTTGTCATCACGTACACGAGTTGGTGCCACTCCGTGACCCGTGTCCTTTGGCGTCAGACGCAGTCATCCTCGAAGCAATGCCACCACACTCTCGCGGCTCCTCGGAAATTAAGTGTCGTGGCGTCGACATGCTCCTTGGGGGGCACTCGACAATATCGAAGTGTGTACTCCATAGCCTTCACCCATTCAAGAAAAACAGAGGGGTTGTATTCACCATAAAAATGCTCGATTTTTACCTTGACTTGGTGTCGTTGGAATCGAGTCTGGGCAGGTGCTTGGTTGAACGCGTTGTTTGGCGCGATGTCGTAGAGAGGGTTCTCAAAGGCGCGCACTCTATGTGGTCTATCGCCTCCAACCTGGCGTCTATCGCGGTCTTGGCGATCTTCGCGGACGTACTGATAGCATCCATTTCATACATGTTTAGGACATGTATTTAGGCATAAATTAGGTCGTTTGTAGATGCATATTTCTCGTATTTAGTTTATTTTATAGTTTTATTGGATTTCGATGTCTACACAAGTTTCTATGGCATTTCAGGTATTTTATCGAGTTTAGCAGATTTATGGACTTGGTCGCGGGATTTGAATGCCTGATTGCGTGAGCTGATACACAGCCATTAATTAGAAGACAAGCGGGCCATTAATTAAATAAGTGAGATGCAGGCCCATTATCCATTACAAGAGGCATGCCGGCCCAAATCAGCTCGGCCCGTGAAGATAACCACGTGAAGCTGGAATGAAGAATTTGAAGCACGATGTCACCATGACATCAGCGAGCATTTGGAAGCTGCAGATGGAGTCGGCTGAGAAGAAGCATGCTGGAGATGGGCCAATATGAGGAAGCAGAGACTGTTGGCCGAGCTGTTCAATTCGTTTGTCTGCCAATTTGATTTGTTTATTTTGTATTTTTATTTTATTATTGTTTTATTTATTATTTTTATCACTTTTTAGAATTAGGTTAAAAACACTTTTAGTTAACTCGTTGTCGGGGATCCATCGTTCGTTCATTCTAGAGTTTTGGAGTTTTTGCTACAAACCTATGGAGAACTAAGCCTCCTTGGCTTAGTCAGACGCTGAAGCTTTCGTTTTGATTTAGTTGTGAGATTTTCGTTCTTAATCTCTTGCATGGTTTTTATCTCTTCTCTTGCTTAAGTTGCTTATGATTGATATTGATAATCTCTAGTCTGATCATCTAGGGTTTGTTATTATTGGTCTATTGCTAGATCTAGATTATTACTGGTTGAGCATATCTATTTTAGAGTAGCAACTGTATCGTACTAGTATCTGGTTGTGCTAGTCTTATGCAGAAGAGAATTGATTTACATTCTAGGATAAAAGCTGGTTGTTTTATGCTAGAATTGTATCCAACTATATTCCTATCCGTAAGGCTGCTGTTAAACTGAATCTTGATAGTTTCAGGGTTGTTTAATTAGTTAGTGTTAATAGTATCTGGTTGTGCTATTAGTTATATCTGAAAAGGAATTGGAATCACCATTGCATGAGATTTTGAATGAGTATCTATGATCAACTTGTCATACGAATTGTGGATGTTGTTTGACTAAGTGCTTTTCCCCATCACTGATTTCACAACTCTTTCGCTTGTTTACTTTTGCATGCTTAGATTACTTAAACTCACAAAACCCCCCTTTGGTTACTTTGGATTGACATACCAATTGCATATTTAGATAGAATTCGCCTCCCTATGGATTCGACCTTTACTTACCTAGGACTACGGTTTAGGGTTTGTTTGGATATTTTGCATAGCAGTTTTTACACGACGAAAACCTGTTATCAAATTGGCGCCGTTGCCGGGGAGGCAATAATCTATTTTGTGTGCGATTTGTGTGTCAACTATTGTGTGAACCTATCTTACGGTCCACACCCGTGCTATTGATTTTTGTTTTTCCTTTTTGATTTTGTTAAAGAGATGGATAGATTTCTCCACTTCCATCAGGAGCCGCAATATGACCCATACTCACACGCATACACTCCAGGGTGGAGAGATCACCCTAATTCGAGTTATGGGCACAATCCAAGTCCCTCCATGTCATTGGAGGACATGTTTCGATCTCTCAATCAGAGCACGATCCAACTTGAACAACAAATGGAGTCCTATATCCAGAACTCTGAGAGGCAGATGGGGCAAATGGTGCAAGCAGTGAGCAGAATGGAGGCCATGACGTCGGCAGAACCACTATCTCACCCAGTGGTGCACCAGGAAGAGAATGTCTTCTCGATGACCCTATAAAGTACTGAGCAGCTGCATGTCGCCCCCTTAGCTGAAAGGGATGAACAAATTTGTGACGGGTGCAGAATACAGCGAGATATCTGCAGAAGAGAACCCAAGACCGCGGGAGGTATACCTCGGCCTCGGTTCACCCACTGAGGAGATGGGTATTCCAGACGATATTTTGGATCACGTTGTGCTTTCTGAAGAAGATTATTTTTTGGGACTGGAGGAATTTAGCGACCAAGAGGAGGAGTGCCGCGATCGTGGAAACGATCCTGCAACGCTTCCTCTCGAAAACACCCCGGCAGCCCCCGACCCTCTCGAGGCTGCCTATGATAAGTATGTACATCTCAACTCCTCTCCACTTGTCTCGCTGCACCCCGTCACGCCCCTCCCTGAGGCAGTACAAGATACTCGAAGGCTGAAGAACGACAAAGAGCTATATGAAACCTTCAGTATCTGCGAGACAACCATTCCCTTGATCGAACTGGAAAATTGCATCCCTCGCTACACAGAGTTTTTAAGGGCGCTGGGCAATATAAAGAAGAAACCAAAGGGGAAACACAAGAAGGAGGCCTTAATTCAGGTGACAGATTTTTACATGCTGGATACGGGGCATGACATACATACAGCCCCTGAGATGTTGGGTAGGCCATTTCTGAAGATGTCAAGTGCATTCATAGATATGAACAACGGTCCAACCATCATGAAGTACACAAGCATGGGGGAAAGGCTCAACATGGAGCACACAAAGCGGCATCCCCCTGATATAGACCTCAGTAGTTCAAGTGCTAGGACAAACCCGAGTTGAAGAGGATTGAGTAGGATGTCAAGCCACGACAGTAAACAAGGCGCTTCTCGGGAGGCAACCCGATGATTAAGTAGTTTATTTCCCTTCCTTTAGTTAACTTCAATTTGATTTTATTTCTTCTTTGCATTCTGTGTCGAACTAACCTGCAGGAAGCGTATCCAAGTGAAGAAGGAGAAGCGGTGACCGCCTCCATCCTTACGGCGACCGCCGCCAAGGCCTCGCCAAGATAGTTGGCTACGGCATCCTGGCGGCGACCGCCGTAATTAAACGGCGACCGCTGCCCTTTTTACGGCGACCGCCGCACTTTCTCAGGTAAAAAATAAAATAAAAATTGTTTCTCCTTTGTTTCGTTTTCTTTCTTCTTCCCTTCGCTTTCTGTTCTTTTCTTTCTCCCCTCTGTCTGCCCTATCTCAGGCTTCTCAGCCGTGCCTCCATCTTCATCTCTCTCCCTTCACATCTTCATCTCTCTCTCACCACCGCGCCTACCGCCTCCGCTGCTGCCCAGATTCGCGCTACCCCTACTCCACCAGTGCCCCGTCCTGCGATGCGAGCCCACCGTCGGCGAGACGAAGACGGATCCGTGACCCACGCATCTCACTCCGGCAAGACGAAGCGACCCAGCGGCCGGCGAAACCAGTGTTGCGCGCCGCGTCACCCCGACCCAAGCCAACACCATGGTTGTCCCCGTCTACACCCAAACCTTCCGGCGACCCTCCGCCTCTGTTGCCATGTCTCCACCAAGTACTGAATTTGTGATCTATGTATTGAATTGTTGGACTGATTTTTTTCTGGGCATGGTAGAACTATTTTGTCTATTTGTGGAATTTGTGCATGATTAGGTTAGTTTATGCTGTTATAATTCCATAATTAGAGGTGCCGATGCTTCATGTACTCAATATTGAATATTTATCTGGTGAAGTTTTGACTTTTGATTGGCCTGCAGCTGTTCCAATTTTGAAGAATTAGTTTGGTTGCTTCTGTTTTGTAGACCATTGAATTTGGAGTGGGTTTGACCTATATTAGTGAGATATCTAGTTGGTCGAATGGTCGTTGTGCTTATTTACTGATGGTTTTATCTCAAAACCTTTATTGTGCTATTTTTGCTATCTCTTTGGTGTGTTTCCTCTTTCAGATTTTGAACAGGTCTTCTCTAAATGATATAGTGCTGAACTTTTGGACCTTCTCGAATGCACCAAGGAGGCAGTCGCAGCTCTTTTACCATGAAGCCGCCTGAATGCCTGACTTGTTTGGTGAGTTTCGTTTCCTCTTTCTTCTATGTCTACATTGGGGACAATGTAGAATTTAAGCTTGGGGGATGAATTCACATGTAGACTTGCATGTTCATATTAGTTCATCCTAGATTTAGTTGCATTTTTATTTGATTTTTCTTTGTTTTTGCATTTGTTTGCATCTCTAGGTTATTGTTAGTTTCCCTTAAGTTCATTTTGCATTGCATTGTCACATTTGCTTGATATGATGCCATGTTTAATCTTTTGTGGGTTCTTTTGATGGTATATGATTCATGAATCTTCTTAATATGTTTTGACTGTTGAAGTTGCAATTACATTATGAGCATGATATGATTATTCAAACTTATGACAATGGACTTGAGATGTGGACTTAGATTAAGATGTGTTAGGACCAATACTCTAGACAAAAATGTCCTAGTGAGCTTGTTAGCCTTTCTTGGACTACAATTGCATAAGTCCTCTAATTTTCTTGTGTGAATCTCCTTGTCTGTTATCTCTAGAACTTGCATGAATACCTCTTCGAGGCTGCATTTTAAGACTTTTATGCATGACATTTTGATTGAGACATTGTCTTTCTTTGTGAGCCCATATTTTCCTTGACTACCTTTTACATATTTTCCCTTTGCTTGAAGCCAATCTGAGCCTTAAAGCCCTTTCTTTGGAAGCTCCACAAAAGCAATCCGAGCCTATATTTATCTTACCCATCCAGGGAATTGAAATGGATTTTGCTAGTGTGGAAATGAGCTAAGCTTGGGGGAATTGCATAATATGCATATGTTGTTGGTTGATGGTTTGTATGTGGATTGTAGAGATCTCATCATTCTGATTATCTTAAATTAATAAATAAAAAAGAAGAAGAAGAAGAAAAAAAGTTAAGAATGAGAAGTTGTAATGTGGATTGAGGTGTTGTGCTGAATTTGTAAGTATTTAAGTTTGGTATTATTCTTTGTGAAATTCTTTTCCCTGGATTAGCACCACATGGCCTAAATATCTCCATGCCCTTTGATTTTACCTTGGCCCCATTACAACCTTATATGCATGTCTCTTGATTGTGTTATGTGTATAGTCTCTAGCAGTGGAGATCTAGATATTGATGCAAGCTTATGGTAGTTAACATTCAAGGGTGATAATTGAGAAAAACACATATCCGAAACACATGAGCGGAGCGACTTTATTATCTTGGTAAGGTCTAGAGTGGAGGAACTAATTACATTCTTGTCTTTGATTGAGAAGCATGATATGACATGACTTGTCATTTGTTTGGGTTTTCATGGTCATTGCTCATTTGTTCTTGGATTGAAACAGCCGTTACATATTTTGTGGACTCATTAGTTATGTACTTGCTTGGGACAAGCAAAGATTAAGCTTGAGGGAATTTGATAGCATCCATTTCATACATGTTTAGGACATGTATTTAGGCATAAATTAGGTCGTTTACAGATGAATATTTCTCGTATTTAGTTTATTTTATAGTTTTATTGGATTTCGATGTCTACACAAGTTTCTATGGCATTTCAGGTATTTTATCGAGTTTAGCAGATTTATGGACTTGGTCGCGGGATTTGAATGCCTGATTGCGTGAGCTGATACGCAGTCATTAATTAGAAGACAAGTGGGCCATTAATTAAATAAGTGAGCTGCAGGCCCATTATCCATTACAAGAGGCGTGTCGGCCTAAATCAGCTCGGCCCATGAAGATAACCACGTGAAGCTGGAATGAAGAATTTGAAGCATGACGTCACCATGACATCAGCGAGCATTTGGAAGATGCAGATGGAGTGGGCCGAGAAGAAGCATGCTGGAGATGGGCCAATATGAGGAAGCAGAGACTGTTGGCCGAGCTGTTCAATTCGTTTGTCTGCCAATTTGATTTGTTTATTTTGTATTTTTATTTTATTATTGTTTTATTTATTATTTTTATCACTTTTTAGAATTAGGTTAAAAACACTTTTAGTTAACTCGTTGTCGGGGATCCATCGTTCGTTCATTCTAGAGTTTTGGAGTTTTTGCTACAAACCTATGGAGAACTAAGCCTCCTTGGCTTAGTCAGACGCTGAAGCTTTCGTTTTGATTCAGTTGTGAGATTTTCGTTCTTAATCTCTTGCATGGTTTTTATCTCTTCTCTTGCTTAAGTTGCTTATGATTGATATTGATAATCTCTAGTCTGACCATCTAGGGTTTGTTGTTATTGGTCTATTGCTAGATCTAGATTGTTACTGGTTGATCATATCTATTTCAGAGTAGCAACTGCATCGTACTAGTATCTGGTTGTGCTAGTCTTATGCAGAAGAGAATTGATTTACATTCTAGGATAAAAGCTGGTTGTTTTATGCTAGAATTGTATCCAACTATATTCCTATCCGTAAGGCTGTTGTTAAACTGAATCTTGATAGTTTCAGGGTTGTTTAATTAGTTAGTGCAAATAGTATCTGGTTGTGCTATTAGTTATATCTGAAAAGGAATTGGAATCACCATTACATGAGATTTTGAATGAGTATCTATGATCAACTTGTCATACGAATTGTGGATGTTGTTTGACTAAGTGCTTTTCCCCATCACTGATTTCATAACTATTTCACTTGTTTACTTTTGCATGCTTAGATTACTTAAACTCACAAAACCCCCCTTTGGTTACTTTGGAATCACATACCAATTGCATATTTAGATAGAATTCGCCTCCCTGTGGATTCGACCTTTACTTACCTAGGACTACGGTTTAGGGTTTGTTTGGATATTTTGCATAGCAGTTTTTACACGACGAAAACCTGTTATCACGTACTCATCCCTTGGTGCGTAGGCGTCATCACGTTGATGTCTTCGCGGCTGGGCATCGTAGTTGTCGCGTCGAATATCTCTGGGCATAACATCATGGCGCTCGCCGCCAATGTCACGAACGCGTTCTCCTTGTGGCTGGAGGCGCGGTGGAGGTATCCAATCCGAAGGGTGATCCTGCAATTCAAGTGGATCTCCAAGAGGGGGGTGAAAAAAATTAGGGTTGACCATACATGAGTCCTCGATCTCTTTGTCGTCATACTCGTCGAAGTCATCGTGGACATTGGGTGTGATCGACGCGTAGCCATCAGATCCGTAACGCGGCGTCCGAACACTTTGGTGTCGAAGGTGATTGCGTACATCATGGCTCTGTGGTTGGGTAGTTGGTGTCCTCAAGTTGGTCTCATCGCATCGCGTATGCCCACTTGGTCGGCGACTGGGTCTCATTGGCGTCGCGTCGGCTTGCTCGGCTCGGCGAGGGCGGCCTTCGCGAGGCGCTGAACCCGGTATGCATCTCTGGGTTCTCCTAGAGGCATAGCGATCATCAAAGTTGTATGGTTCATAATACTCACCTTGAGCATCCTCGGCGTCGCGGTCGTTGTCGGAGCCGGTGTCGAAGCCAACGGGTGTGGCTCTGGGCACGTAGAGGTCCGCGTTCGAAACGAAGCCTTGGCGACTCTCGATGACACTTTGCATACGATTGAGTTGTGGTTGATGATGAGATATCGAAGGCACGATTCCTTTGCCTTTGTCGACTCTTGTCTTTGATGGACCGGCGTCGGTGGCTCCTGGTGGAGTCGGCACGTCCATAGTACTCAGGGGAATAGGATTGGGCACGAGTTGTGTATCACGTTGTTGGGCTCTCAAAGCTGTGTTATCTTGTCGAAGGGCTTGGATCTCCCTTTGCTCCTCGGACAACGCGATGAGAGGGTCCTGTTGTGGGGTGTCAACCGGGGGTTGGTCGTGGGGTAGATCCAACGGTGGTTGATGTGGGTTGGTGTTGTCGACTCCAAGTTGGTTCTCACCGTGTTCAATCGTCATGGTACCTATAACAATATGGCTAGACATGGGAGTAAAAACGAACCAAAAGACAACGAAGAACAAAAACCAAGCAAATCACTAGTCAAGTCACAAAGTTCACGTAGGTAGGGTTAGTTTGGCTTGCCGTGAGGGCGGCTTGGCTTGCACAAGAGATGGTGTATCAAGCAAGTTGCAATCAAACAAACATAAACAAATTGAAACCCTAAAACAAATGTAAACAAAGCAACCTAATAAGCAAGAAAGTACCTTCTAGGAAGCTTCACCTAGACGGCGAAGAGAGATAGAAGATGAACTTAGACCGAGAGTGGGTTAGGGTTGCCTTATTTTGGCTTTACCTAACTTTGGAAAGTTTTTTTTTTAATATCTTTTCGATATCTTTTTTTTTTTAATATTCGAGATCTTATCTTTTGATGTTTTCGGATTTTGCAAAAGGAAACAAAAATAAAATCGCTCCAAGTAACAAGAATATCACAAGTGTGATCTTAGATATAGGAGAGAGAAGATAAGATGTGATAGATATCTTATAAGGAAATTCGGTTAACTTAACTAAAAAGCAAAGTCTAGCAAACAAGGAAACTCTATCCACGCGTGAAATAAGAAAAAAAAATATTCTAGCATGCAAGATAACAATTTACCTAACACACCAAAACTTAGGGAACAAGGGGAAAAAAATTTCGGCCAAGATAGGATCTTGTAGAAACCGAGAGGTGTTGCAAAGATGGTAACTTTTTGGTGTTTTTTCGTGATAATTGATTGAAAGAAAACGATGAGGGTCAAGAAAAAAAAATGTGAACAAGATGCAAACTTGAGTTCGTGACTTACAAGACTGCTGGGCTCTGATGCCAGTTGATGTGTTCTTGCCTCCGATGACAAGCCAATTGTCAAAAGGTGGCACCTTGGGATCTAGTCTTGGGTGAGAAGTCACGTTGAACGTCACAGCAGTGAAGAAGATGACGAATGCGTTAATGAACGCGATGATGAACGTGGTGGTGAACACGGTGGTGGTGCGGTGGTGAACGCGATGGAAGCGGTTGTTGGGGAGAAAGGATAGCGTTGGCGGAAGCGATTTGATGAGGGATAGATGACTTGAAGAGACAAGTCGTTGGTGTCGTAGCGTCGACTGTGGGTGTCATAGCGTCGACTGTGGGTGTCGTAGCATCGACTGCGGTTGAAGGGAGATGCGAAGAAAGACTGGCTTGAAGGTTCAAGCAATTGCCGTAGCGTCGGCGGCAGAGTGAAGGGGATGCGAAGATAGAGGGTTTTGACGTCCGATCAAGGGAAGGAAGATAAACACTCGACTTGAAACCTTGAATTAAATTGAATGTAAGGAAATAACAATAACAAAGGAGGCTTTAAATAGCCAAAGAACTCGGCCAAGACCTAATGGACTTGGACCGAGACGAACCTATGGGCTAGCCCATGCAAGCATGCAAAAAAGCACAAACCCAAAAATAGAAAAGACTATAAAAGGAAACTATCTAAAATACGCAATAATACCAAATATAGAAAGTGTCTCAAAAGTACGCGTTGAAAGGCATTGAATACGAGAATCTTCAGATAGAACGCGATCAGCATTGAAGGAGGTTGAGTCGCTTGAAGGAGATCGCGTTCAACATTGAGTCGCTTGAAGGAAGACGCGTCGAGGCACGCGATCTTTTGGTCTTGGGTAGAGACGCTTGAATGAGATCGCGGAATCTGTTCCGGATGCGAGGAGTATGACGAAGATCGCGGTCTTCGTACTTGGATTTTCTGAGCTCACGATCATGGCTTCTTCCTCGTCTTGGGCCGTCATGGGAGGCAAGGTCACATCACAAGGCCACCTACATGGCTGAAATGCATCAATATCGAAGAGATGGTTGTTGCGGTCTGCCCATGTAGGAAATTCTGGCCCGTTGAACTCCACCTTGTAATTCTTCGAACATATCCCTCTGGTCACCAAACTCGGCTGAAACGAAGGTGGAGGAACCACCTGCCTCAGACCGAATTGGCGTAGCACTCAGCTCGGCATGTACCCCTCCTGGACATCAAGGCAACGGATGATACCATCGAACCTGGATCCCTGGTGGGTAGTCCTGAAATCCACCTCCGAGTCTGCCCCCTCCGGGCGTTCGCCCCTGACTCTCCAAGGCATCCAACGGACCTGTAATTACATCAAGTTACTATTTGTTAATATCCATTATAAGTAATTAGATTCGGTTGTAGATTGTACCTCATCAACTGTAACCATATCTAGCGCCTGTCTAAGCTGGACGAGCCTATCCGCATCCACGCGGGGAATGGGTCCAGGCTCTTCCACGGCTGCTGCCCGCGGATCCACTAGTCGTTGCGGGTCCTGTGACGTGTGTCCTCCGAAATGCGAAAAATAACGCCATATCCAACACTATAAGACCATTTTAAAAGATGTTAAGTAAATAAAATATCTGGGTACAAGTAATAAAAAATAATAAATCATACCTGGAGAAGCCTCATACACCCCGCTATGCCAGCCGTCTGGGCCCGGGATGCCTCCCCTAGGTTGCGATACAAGATCGCAAGAACCCCAGCGCCCCAGGCGAATTTGCCAACTCTGTCATGGTCCAGCACGAATTGCATATACTTGTGCTTCACCCGGTTGGTGGACCTATTTTTCAAAAGAAAAGAAATTAGTATAAGATATTAAAAATAAGGGCTAAAAAAATTTACCAGAGGTTACAGTCGGTATACCTGTCGCACAAAATAGTACAGCCAATCAAGAGGAATAGATAGGAAGAAGCTATATCATCCTCTCTCTGTCCTCTCTGCATCATCCGCGCCACAAAGTCCACGACGACCTTCCCGAGGAGTTCATTGCGCCCGCTGTACCAGTACATGTCATCCATGGTAATGTCAAACATCTGGCAGATGCGGATCCAGAGAGGTCCATCAGCCATCTGCTCCGTCATCTCGACCCCATCGATGGGAAGTCCCATAATCATCTGGACGTCATGCAAAGTGATTGTAACCTCGCCCCATGGAAAGTGAAAGCTGTTGGTCTCGGGATACCAACGCTCCACAAATGCGCTGACAAGGATGTGATCGACATCCCTGTAGTCCAACGACCCCAGCTGGGTCAGGCCGCTACGCTGTGCAATAGGCCACCACGTATCAGGGTCGAGTACAGCATATGGATGAAGTCTAACGAACTCGAGGACACGTGTGTGGGCTCGTAGCCACGATCGGGTCTGTAAAAAAAATTACTAGGTTAATATAATTGTCGTACCATAATTTTAATTTTATAACGAAAACTCAAACAAATTATCATTAATAAACCGTACGTACCATCGACACGTCCGCACCAGCCCAAATATACCGAACAATGTGCGTCGGATAACTGGTTAGAATCGTCCCTGATATGGGCCCCCTGGCATCCACGACCTACTTTCGCCCCCAACAGGGCCAACCTCGGCCTCGGCATCAGGCTCGGGAGCCGACTCTGAAGAAGAAAGAACCGGTCGACCTCGTCGCGGCCTACGAGGTTGTGCGGCACGGCCTCCTCGGCCTCGTCCGCCACGACGGCCCGCGCGAGCAGGAGGGTGCGGCGGGGGGTGATAAACTAGCGGAGGAGGAGGAGGAGCTGGCTGGGTCATCGGGGGAGCAGAAGGTGGGGAAGGAGGAGCAGTAACTCGCGGGGTCGTCAGTGGAGCAGAAAATGGGGCAGAAGAAGGAGCAGCTCGCGGGGTCGTCGGGTCCTCTGACTCCGCCCTCGTGTGCTCCTGAGAGTTGGGCTGTGTCATGGGCGGGGCGTCCTCGCATACATCATCAACCATCGGCTCTAGATGGTCACTGATGGGCCCCGATGATGCCTCCCTAGTCATATCGGCAAGCAGATCCCTAGATCCTGAACGATCCCTATCGCCCCGACGGACCGATGCGGTAACACGCCGCTCTGCTACGTGGCGACTGACATTTCGTTGTTGTGAGCGCGCTGACTCCGCAGCCACTACCAAATCCTATTATTTAGATTTATAAATATTAAATTTATATTTTTCATTGTTTATTCATAATTGATTAATTTTTACAATATAATTTGGTCAATTTTTAAAATACAAATTGTAATTTATAAATTAATTTTTGTTATAAATATTTAATTTATATTTTTCATTGCTTATTTATATTTGGTTAATTTTTACAATTTTTGTATAAATTAATTCAATAGAATCTTAGTATAACTAAACTAATTATTTTAATACTTTTTTACAATTTTTACAATTGGTTAAGTATTTTGTAATATTTAAAAAAATAACTACATTAACTTTCTCTAAAATTCTAATATTTTGTAAACTTAATTAATTAAATAATTGATGAATAATATATAACGTCGAATTATAAAATGTAAGTAAATACATACCTGAAGACATATTTGCGTCCAAATGAGACTACCACGCCCTATGCCACGACCAGGTGCGGGATGACCTGCCACTCGACCTCCCCTCACATCGGCTCGACCACCACGTCGTCCACGCCTCATCCGGGAAAGAATGACCGAGCTATCGTCATGACAAGTGGCACCACCAACGCCAGTGGGACCACCAGATGTACCATCTGTGCTACCACCACCGCCAACTGCACCACCAGCAGGACCACCTGCGCCGACACCACCACCTGCGCCACCACCGCCAACTGCACCACCATCAGCACCACTTGCGCTGCCACCGCCGCCAGCCGGACCACCTGCGTCACCACCACCGCCAGGCGCTGGATTTCCACCTCACGCGCCGCCAGCTGCAGCACCTCCTAGACCGGCGCCCATGGAATCTCCCACCGGATCGATGACGGAGGAAAGGCCGCTGGTCGTGGCGTCGGCGAAATCCTCGTTGGTGGCCATCAGCCGCCAGAATTTTGGGGTTTTCGGGACTGGGGTTTTTTGGATTTCCGGGGAGGAGACGCCAGAAATTTCGGGAGGAGGAGGTCGGAGGAAGGAGGAAGGAGGAAGGAGGAGGAGGAGGAGGAAAGAGGATGAGGAGGAGGACGGCCGGAATTCGGGGGAGTGGCGGCGAGAGGGAGAAGGATTTAGGGTTGAAGACGAAGTGAGTGGGGCCTAGGGAGAGAGACGTTGTTTCGTTTATTGGGTAGAAACCCCCACGCACTCGCTTTGCGAGAGCGAGGGTATTTTTTTTTTGAATTGCATATAGTCGCGCTCACGCGATTATATGCAATTAAAAAAAAAAGAATTTTATTTTTGTGTGAGCATTATCGTTTTTAATATGTGTGAGCATGATATCGTTTTTTTTTAAATGCGTGTATTTAATCATGTGTGAGCATAATGTCATTTAAAAAAAATGTTAAATTAAACCAAAGTAGTTCAATTAAAAAAATTGTTAACATGTGTATAAAATTGTTAAATATAAATTACTATTATTCATAAGCATTACAATCCTCAACTATACAAAAGGTGTCGGTGTACGGCCAGCTTGCACCCTATATGTACGCCACTGTGCAATCCTCTCCTCGTAGAAGTTGTCCCAACCAGCGACATTAGGGTCTTTGAATTTCACCCAACAAGATGGAGGAGGCGGTAGTGGAGCAATATCACTGATCCACAACTACAATAAAATAAAGTTAAACATTAAGTTTGGAAATTTTATGACCTAATTTAAAATCAATAAAATTAATTTACGTACTTACCGGAATGAAGTGGTTGTCGAATAAAGCTATGGACATGATCTTGGTTAGTGGTTTGTCGTTGTCATCGGAAGCCTTCATCGGTAAACATTAGGGGTGAGCATTCAGATCGATCCGATCCGATCCGCTATACCGGATATCCGGTTGTTTTTTTCAGTAAAACAGCTATCCGTATCCGACCCGTTACAAGCCGGATATCCGGCTATTTCGGATCGGACCGGATCGGATTATAATACCGGATATCCGAAATTATATATATCTGCTTAAATAATCATTTAATAGTAACCCTGTGACTGAAATTAAACCAAATACACAACATCATTCATCACTCAGTTTTCAATACATGTCTAATTTATCATATTACAAATCACATTCAAGTATTTTTGACTTCAGCCAAAAGAAAACAACTGTTGCAAACACAGCAAAAACAAAATAAATAACAAGCTGAACTTCACATTGACTAGTTGTTGGCTGCTGCGAAGATTGCTGGCTGCTGCGAAGATCGGACTTGTGCGCTTGAAATCGGAAGCCGGAGGCCACCTGAGCTTAAGATAGTAAAGATCAACTCCTCAATGGGGAAAGGAACCCTATATCGGCTTGGCATGCGCTTGAAATCGGAAGCAGAAGGCCACTTGTGCGCTTGAAAATAGGGAAAGGAACCCTAGATCGGTTTGGCGTGCGCTTGTCGCTTCACCATGTTGATCAAATGTCTGAGCCTCTGAGGTGAGGTGAGTGGGGAGTTAAATAAAGCAGTAGGAACTAGGAAGATTGATGAAGGAAGATAGACGAAGGAAAGGGGTGAGTTGTGTCTGATAACACTTAACAGTGATAAGAGAACGAAAGCCATGGAGGAAAGCGGCGGGTGTGATAGAGAGGAAGAGAACGATGTAAAGAAATCAAAGAATGGCAACTAGGTTTTAGTCTTTTACTAGAACTTATTTACTGATGGGTCAGTTGATGCCTGATGGGCTAGTATGATGGACCGTAAAGTATGTAATATAATTAAGTTTGGTTGGATTTTGTTTGCAATTGGTAAATGTAAGTATGTTACTGATTGATTTTAAAATTTAGATAATAAAACATCTATATATTTTAGTTTAATTTTCAAAAATATCTTTATTATACCTAATATTCCCGGATCGCGGATATCCGGTTGTTTATCCGTATCCAAGCCGGATATCCGGAAAAAAGACTCGGATCGGACCGAATACGGATAATAATTAAATGGATTTTTTAGGATAAGGATTTTTCGGATTCAGATTGGCGGGTTATAGGATCGGATCGACCGGATACGGATTTTTTGCTCACCCCTAGTAAACATAGGCATGGGCCATTCCTTGACAAAAACACAAGAGCCACCCGAAATCGAGTTGCAAATGCTCAACCAATCATGGGCATCTCCATCCAGTATCTGGGGGCACAAGGACTGGACATGTAGTTGATATTCTGCAAAAGGACATCATGCGGGTGCACAGTGGGGCGTATGCTCATGTATATATATTTGTTTACCACCAGCTCTTGCCCGATCTCCATGCGAACTCTATAGTACTCACTCTCATGCCATCCCAATAGTACAGCTAGGCTCCGATAGCCACAATGTCCGTCTGCTGCCACGTTCTGAGCCATGCTAATGAAGGCAAACATGAAGTAGTCCACAGTCTCAGCTCCAAATGTAATCCCATAGCGCGCCACTTCTATCTTCGGGAGCTGCGTATCTTCGTTGGTGTCCTGGGGCTGACTCCCACTCTCGGTAGACACTCCCTTACTTGACTTGCTACCTCGGGGGCGTCCTCGTGGTCGAGAGGGGTTCTTTCCCTTGAGCAAATCCGAGTACTCGTCCCTGCAATGCTCAACCCTGCTCGGTTCCCTCTTTGTGGAGTATTTGCTGCCGGTGGCTCCCTTCGGCCTACCTTTTGAAACACATTCTTTAGGCTCCTTCAACGTAGATTTCCGCGGGTATTTCAAGTCATAGAACAACGATGAGACTTGCTTTACGTGATCATCAGATATTACTTCGTCTTTGTAATCCCCGAACATCTCCCTAAAAATCACATGATGCACCGCGACGGGTACCGTGCCATCATCTCTCTCCTCCGCAACCACTGCTGAATCTCCTTCCCACTTCACTTGTTTCCAAAAGCGATGAATCTCACTCGCCATGATCAGAGTGTTTGTAATCATGGCTATTCCGATTCTGTGGATGAACGGAAGCCCATAGCATGTTATCCACCAATGATCTTTGCAAACTTCCTGGATCTTTCCATCCAGTATAAAATAATACATATCCAAAAGTATCTTCAAGAACTTCTCTATCAGTTTGTAGAATAAAGGGGAAAATAAGGCATGTATGTGGGTTGGCAGGTCATGCACCTCCGTTGGAACTTTTGTACGTGACATTTCCATTATTTCTCTAACCCTCTCACACTAGAACTCCAAGGCATAGTGGATCCTCTCAATAAATGAGTTGAAACCGTATTGAGAAGATTTCAAAACCTCTTTTAAGTTTTTGTGTATACCCTCAACCCTATAAAAAAAGAAAACGTTATAAACTATCTTGTGCAATAATATCAAACATACAAACTAGAGTAAAAGGTACCTATTTGTGGTTCGGGTGAAGAAATGAAGATGAAGGTCGGTCCAAGCTCTGACTATATTCTCCTTGTATGGATTGAGCCACGTCCTTTCCACGTATCCAACAAGGCCATTGTGCCATGATTTTCTCAACTGTTGGAGTCTCATTTCGTACGTTTCCACCGTGCTTGACAAAAACAACCCCCAACATTTATTTGCAAAAGCGTCAGCGCCATCATTGGCCTTGAGGACGGTGAGAGCATATGATTCAATATTGTGTTTAATGTGCACCCAACACAAAAGGTGTTTCATCGTATCTCCGAAAACTTCACCAATTGCAGTGATGATAGCGATTTCTCGGTCAGTCACTATGGTCGTTGGCTTTTCTCCCACATACATATATATTTTCTCCAGACTTTCCATGATAAAAATGTAATGAGGTATGTCCTCCCCTTTAGTAAATGCATATGCAATGTTGAACGTCTTGCCGGTGGAGGAAAAACCAACAATCTCAACCAAAGTCATGCCATACCTATACATATAACAAGTCTTAGTAGGATTGTATAAATAACAAAAAATATTAAATATTAAATATTAAAATTCATTAAATACGCACCTATTAGTCTTGTATGTGCTGTCAACAACAACGACATATGGGAATAGCTTCGACAAGTGCAGTGACTTTGGGTTGGCAAATAATAAGATATCCACTTCATCAGTTTGCTTAACCCTCCTATGATACACTTTGTACCCTTGTTTTTTCAAGAATGTTAGCGTCCATTGGGTTACCGTCAAATCTCCACGCTCCTCGAATTGAATCTTTCGCCGGAAGTTGTTGATTTGTTTGATGGATGTCACATTTTCGGGGAATTGATTCTGAAGCTCAGAAATAATACACCTTGGCATCAATTTCATATTTGTCCATCTCCTAACCACGCCATCCTGGTCTGAGTTCATTTGACCCATATATGCATGCCCAAGGAAACTAGTAGGAAGGTCGTGGTTGTGGTGTCCGTTAATGACACTAAGCTCCCCCATCTTTTTGTCCCTGTTTCTGAATCTCTACTAACCCTAAACCCAATCACCACAAATGGACAGTTGCACTTCTTTGTGTTGGTTCACATCCCCTCGATGTTTTTAGGTTTATACTTACCGAATTGCTCGCAATTCATCTTCACCCTTCTAAGATTTGAGTTTTGAATGACAATAATCATCATCAATTCTCGACCCTTTTGTTTAACCCATTTAATCATTTCCTCTCGACTATCCCACATCAAGTCTACGGAAAAGTCCTTTGAGTAATCTCTCGTGCGTACCTATTTACAATATGTTTCATTGTTTAGATAAACAATACAATGATTCATCCTTACACTATTAACATTTAATTAAGTACATATCTACTTACAAGTCATACCGAAATAATTATACTAAGTATATCAAAATGAACTACATCATATAATTATAATAGTCACACCGAGTATATACAAATGAACTACATGATATAAGTAATTTAATAGACGCACTAAGTATATCAAAATAAACTACATAATGTAATAGCTACATAATTTAACAATTGAACTACATAATTTAATACACACGCTAAGTATATCAAAATTGAAGTATATACTTTAACAATTACACTAAGTATATTAAAATGATCTACATAATTTAACAATTACACTAATTTAATAGACGCGCTAAGCTTAATGAAATAAACTACATAATGTAATAGCTACACTAAGTATATGAAAATGAACTACATCATATAATTAAAAAAACAAAAAAAAAAACTATATAAATTAATATCTACACTAAGTATAGAAAATTAAACTGTATAACAATGGTACTGTATTATTTAACTAAAAACGAAAAACAAAATAAATTTAAATTTCAAATAATAAATACCTCTTCAGTTTCATTATACTCAATATCTTCTCCTTGTACCGAAACTCCATCATTCCTTGACATTTTTTAACTTTCAAATTGCTTTTGAGAAGGTTTATATGTTGTAAAATTTTGTAATGTAAAGTTTGGATTTTATAGACAAAATTTCCAACGGTCAAAAATCCGACCGTTGGGTCGAAAATCAATAGGGCCACGCACCCGCTTTGCGGGAGCGGGACTATTTGTCACATTTAGTGACAAAGAGTCACGCACTTGCGTTGCGTGTGCGTGACTCTTTGTCATTAAATGTGCCAAACAGTCTCGATCCCGCAATGCGGGTGCGTGGCCTATTTGATACGGATACCCGTTCATTGGATCACGCTGCCACTTCGCGTAGGCGTGCATTAGATTTTGCTCCCGCTTTCTGTACGTATGAGTATTTGAGCTTATTTAGTAAAAAAAAATTGAGCGTAGCTAGCACCTCCCTATATTTAGTCGTATTTTATTTTCCATGGGTGCTAATGTCATAAACATGGGCAAACTGTTGTCATATTATATCATGTGCATTAGAATATATTTATGTGGATAGATTCGATGCTTATCATTGCAAAATTTGCAAGTATACAAAAACTGTTTATAATTGTTCTCAATGAGAACAATTTTAGCAAGTATGTTCTTAGTATCATGCTCATATTTATCGTCTATGTTCTGTTTTCTTTTATCTTTGGGAGTTCATTTATGGAAGTATGTTCTTAGTATCATGCTCATACAACAACTATTTAAAATTGTTCTCATTTAAGATGTCGGCTATTTTGTAAGTATTAAAGGTATATTCTGATGAATATGAAATTAAAGAGGGTCTTTCATTTTTTTATGTGAACATCCCAAACCGTTCTTGTTCATGTGGGGAATGACAACATATTGGGATCCTATGCCGACATGCTATAAGGGTTATTATTCAAAAGAGGGTGCATCCGGAAGATTACGTTTCTCAATGGTTTTCCACGAACATGTTCAGGAGAACATATTCAGTGAACTATTGGGCCCTTCCTGACGAAGAACAATGGCATTTGGTCATAATGCAAAAACATTTAAAGGTGGATTGACAACCAAGAAGAAGAAACAAGGCATAGTTGTAAGGACTCCTAAGGGGATAAGAAAGGAAAAGACCAACGAAAACCAACCACATCACGTGGATGAACTGATGAATTCAGTTCCTTGGATTCCTGGAAGTCAGTAGTTAGTCCTTTTGTATCTCTATCGGGAATTCAGTGTATTTTACAAACTCTGGTATGCCTTAGTATTATAGATTAATGTTATCACTATAGGGCCCTTCTTGATGAAGAACAATAGCATTTTAAACTTTTCTAATGTAGTGTTTAGTGTTCATGTTAAAACTTAACTAAACATGCTAATCTAGTGTTTAGTCCACCGTTATTATTGTAATTTTCATTTTTTATTGGTTGGCTCATATTACTTTGCATCTTCATAATTTCAACAAAGTTATCAAAACTGGCCAGCGAACCATAGCTTGTACTTTATATTACTATCTCTCAACTCAACAAATACGAGACAATATAGTAAAATAACTAAATAAGCTAGAAAGTTGGACTGGGCATGATCAACTCTACTTTGTAGTGCGTAACTAAGAGTTGTTACTGGAGTTTTAGGTACCATTTGTATGGGTTTAGAGCATAAGTTAGGAGGATGGAGTTGTGGAGAAGAAGTGTTGATTTGGTGGTTTTGAGTGCCTAAATGAAAATATATTGAAGATGGAGGCGAAGCCACAATAGAAGACCACAAGAATAGATGAGTATCGCTACAGGAGCATTTCCGTGGGCGCAGAAGGAATTGCCGCGGTCGCGGATTTCACCAGAAGACACGAGCACTCCAGAGACTTTTCCGCGGTCGCGGAAGACAAGCCGCGGTCGCAGATACTGTGCATACGCGGGATCCGGGATTTCGTTTCGTCCGAGCTTTGTTTTATTTTATTTCTATTTCTTTTATTTCCGTTTATTTCCTTTTAGGATATTATTTCCTATCTTTTGGAAATTAGGTTTTGCTAGGGTTATACCTAGTTTTAGTTAGCAGCCTTTTGATGATTCAAGTTTACATTATCGTTCAGTTTTCCCCTTAGAGTTTTTATGCTTTGAAGACTATGAAGAACTAAGCAACATTTGCTTAGTCCGACGATTGAAGCCTTCGTTTGTATTTGGTTGTGAGATTATAACTCTATTTTCTTTCCTTTAATTATATTGATTCTCTTCGTGCTTCATCCCATGATTCTTGCTGATTTGACTAGTCTGATCATCTAGTTGATATTAGTGATTGTCTATTGCTAGGGTTTGGATATTTCTGGTTAAAATCCCTTATCTTGTGTAGCAAACACAATTTACACTTCTTGGTTGTGAATGTTTATTGTGAAGAGAATTGATTACGTGTCGAGTACTGACGGGTTGTTAAGTATTGCATGTATCCTGGTTAATTCCTATGCTTACTGTTGCCTTTAGATTGAATCTTGATGGTTTCTTGGTAAGTACTTTCAGGACTGGTTGACCTGTCTATATACATAAGATCGGGACATGAATATTCATTGGTAGGAATTGGAGATAATCTAGGATCAACCAATCAAACTGAAGTGTGGATTTTTGTCTGGCTAAGTTACTTCTCATCCATAGATTACACCTTTGTCTTTGATTTACTTTGTTACTTGATTACAAACCAAAACCCCCCTTTTGTTACCATTGGCATACAACTTTTTCACTTAGGAAGATTGCTTACCTTCTTGTGGGATTCGACCCTTGCTTGCCTACTATACTTAGTTAGGTTTTTGAAGATTACTTTGATAGGCATCACGACTTTAGCCTCATCAAATTTTGCGCTGTTGCCGGGGAGGCAAAGTTTCAATTTTCTCTCGCAGTGAGCAAACTGGAGGCCCGGGATTCGGGGAAACTACCATCTCAAACGGTAGCAAACCCGAGGGAGAATGTCTGTCTGTGCAATGACGCTGAGGAGTGGAACACAAATGAAGGGAGTGACAGACGTTGCAGAGGAAGAACCACGACCGCGGCCGGAATTCCGCGACCGCGGAATAATCACTGAAGGCGAAGCAAAAATCGGCGATTTTCTGCGACTGCGGGCAGATTTCTGCGACCGCGAAAACGTTTCTGGAGGAGAAGAAAATTCTGAAACGAATCCGCGACCGCAGATTTCTTCCTGAAGCACTAGATTGCTCAGATGTTGAACCGCGACCGCGGGTCCCAAACCGCGGCCGCGGTTGTGCATCAGACGTCCACGACGATTACGTTCGTCCGAATTTCCCTCCGCTCGGTTTGTTGAAGCCACCCGCACCCTTCCCTAAGGCACTGAAGGATACCAGACGACCGGAAAATGACAAGGAGCTTTTTGAGACCTTCAGCAATTGCGAGGTAAACATTCCTTTGATCAAGCTGGTTAAGAGCATTCCTCGTTATGCAAAATTTTTAAAGGAATTGTGCAAGATTAAGAGAAATAAAACAGTGAAAGCAAAGAAGAAGGTCCAAGTGAATGAGAATGTCTTCGCTATGCTGCAAAAGTGGTTGCCAAAGAAGTGTAGTGACCCAGGCATGTTCAGTATTCCTTGCAAGATAGGTGACACCACGTTCGATAAAGCCATGCTGGATTTCGCTGTATGAATCTTTGGAACTTGGGCCGTTACAGAAGACAGGGACAATGATTCAATTGGCGGATATGTCCTATGTGTATCCCAAATGAGTCGTGCAGGATGTTCTGGTAAAGGTTGATAAGCTGATTTTCTCTGCTGATTTCTTTGTGATGGATACGGGGCAAGACAAACATGCAACCCCTGTGATATTAGGTAGGTCGTTCATGAAAACGGCGAATACGAAGATTGATGTGAGTAGTGGTTCGCTCACTATGGAGTTTGATGGGGTGAGGGTCGAGCACAACATTGATGATGCAAAGAGACACCCTCCTAATTGTAACCCCAAGTGTTCGGTTGATGTGAGTAACCCAAGCTGAGTTGAAGGGTACTATGTCGAGCCGCGACAATAACCAAGGCGCTGCTCGGGAGGCAACCCGAGATTTGTAATTCTTTTCGTGTCTTTTCGTTTCAAGGTTTTATTTGTGTTATTTCGTGTTTAGACTAACCTGCAGGTAGGAGACTCGAAGACAAAATTCGAAGACGGTGTTCAACTCGCACTAGACACGAATCCGCGGGCACGGACAATTTTCCGCGACCGCGGTTTCGCCACTATAAGTCCTCCTATCTGAAAAGAAAAAAAAACCCGGCGATTTTCCGCGACCGCGTCCTTATATCCGCGATCGCGGCCCATTTGTCCGTGCTTTTCTACGCGAGACGGTGCACATCATGCTGCCAAGGAGGAGACAATTGCCCGATATTTTTATTTGGCACCATGATGGCCCGACATTCGACAACTGACGAGGAGGAACAACAGAGCCTGCTACACGATTACACTTGGGCTCCAATTCTGTGTTCGTTGAAGGCCCGTGCAACCCCAATTCTTTGATGTACCACTTCCCTTACAGTGGATCTATTTGGTTGCACGTGGAGTTTGTTTGAGTAGGACCGCCACAACACCAGCGACATGTGTTTTCCCTGATTTACCGCCAGTACCGACATCCACATCCAGGCCACCTCGGCGACGGTGTGAGTACTTTCCTACTTTTCCCTGTGCTTCATCTTTTTGTCTTTCATTACATTGAGGACAATGCAATATTTAAGCATGGGGGAGTGATCTATACTTTCTAATTGTCTGAGAAAGAAAAAAAAATTGTATAAAAGAAAAGGTCAAAAATATGGAAAAAAGACAAAAAGAAAATCTTGGGATAAGTCAAAAACCTGAAAGGGTGGCTTAGGCTATAAGCAGGTGGCTTGGACCAGCATTAGGCTGGGGTAATAAGAGGTCAAGAGTGATGTGAGTTTTGTGAGCCCATCTATTGAAAAATGAAATGAGTGGCTTGGTGAAAACCCAAAAGGGCGCCTTGGCAAAATGAGTGAAAAGAAGAAGAGTGATTATTAGGATTCCTCATTTTTCCTGGCGTGGTGACATAAGAAGAGGTGATATAAGGAGGTTTTAGGTAGGTCACTTTAGGACGTATAAGAAGATAGATGGAGGCTAGGATTAGATATTTTTCTTTCACTCTATGGTGTTCGGGCTAACCTTGGGGGAAGTACTCTGCTTTCCTTTAAGTTTGTGTGTTATGTTGATGTGTTGGTGCCTTGGAGATTCATGATTAGGTGCAGTTCTTAGTGGAGATAGTTTTGTTGTGCTTCCTGAGACCTTGGGTATTTCATTGGAGGGGTAGGTTTCTATTAGCTTACTCGAGGACGAGCAAAGTTTAAGCATGAGGGAATTTGATCAGCTCTACTTTGTAGTGCGTAACTAGGAGTTGTTACTGGAATTTTAGGTACCGTTTGTATGGGTTTAGAGTATAAGTTAGGAGGATGGAGTTGTGGAGAAGAAGTGTTGATTTGGTGGTTTTGAGTGCCTAAATGAAGATATATTGAAGATGGAGGCGAAGCCACAAGAGAAGACCACAAGAATAGCTGAGGATCGCTACAGGAGCATTTTCGCGGGCACGGAAGGAATTGCCGCGGTTGCGGATTTCACCAGAAGACACGAGCACTCCAGAGACTTTTCCGCGGTCGCGGAAGACAAGCCGCGGTCGCGGATACTGTGCACACGCGGGATCCGGGATTTCGTTTCGTCCGAGCTTTGTTTTATTTTATTTCTATTTATTTTATTTTCTTTTATTTCCGTTTATTTCCTTTTAGGATATTATTTCCTATCTTTTGGAAATTAGGTTTTGCTAGGGTTATACCTACTTTTAGTTAGCAGTCTTTTGATGATTCAAGTTTACATTATCGTTCAGTTTTTCCCTTAGAGTTTTTATGCTTTGAAGACTATGATAAACTAAGCAACCTTTGCTTAGTCCGACGATTAAAGCCTTCGTTTTTATTTGGTTATGAGATTATAACTCTATTTCATTTCCTTTGATTATATTGATTCTCTTTGTGCTTCATCCCATGATTCTTGCTGATTTGACTAGTCTGATCATCTAGTTGATATTAGTGATTGTCTATTGCTAGGGTTTGGATATTTCTGGTTGAAATCCCTTATCTTGTGTAGCAAACACAATTTACACTTCATGGTTGTGAATGTTTATTGTGAAGAGAATTGATTACGTGTCGAGTACTGACGGGTTGTTAAGTATTGCATGTATCCTGGTTAATTCTTATGCTTAATGATGCCTTTAGATTGAATCTTGATATTTTCTTGATTGTTTATTGGTAAGTATTTTTAGGGCTGATTGACCTGTCTATATACATAAGATTGGGACAAGAATATTCATTGGTAGGAATTGGAGATAATCTAGGATCAACCAATCAAACTGAAGTGTGGATATTTGTCTGGCTAAGTTACTTCTCACCCATAGATTACACATTTTGCTTTGATTTACTTTGTTACTTGATTACAAACCAAAACCCCCCTTTTGTTACCATTGGCATACAACTTTTGCACTTAGGAAGATTGCTTACCTCCCTGTGGGATTCGATCATTTCTTGCCTACTATACTTAGTTAGGTTTTTTAGGATTACTTTGATAGACATCACAACTTTAGCCTCATCAGGGCACAAGTTAGTACATGAAACCAATCCAAGTGTTCAATTTTATCACAAAATGAGTTATAAATTAATCCAACTGAAGCTTACAATAAACATATAAATTGAATGTTTCAAAAAAACATATAAATATAACACAACTAATTGTTAATATTAGCAATATAAGCAAAACGGTCTAAAATTTGTATCATGGCTAAACCAATAGGAATTTTCCTAGATCATGTTCGCAATACAAACAAAGAAGTTCGGATACAACTAATACATCATAAAGGTAATGCTAAAACAACTAATACATCACTTTGACAAGCTAGTTAAGCTTAACAATTACAACATAAAGTAATGCTAAAACAACAACAAAAAACCAGGAAAAGAGAAGAAGTCTCATGACAAATTTTTCTCTTGCAACAACTATAATATTTTCAGTCTTTAATGTAGCATTTTCAACAGCTAGTGTCTTCAGCTAGTGTGTTATTCTTCACCTCCATATGTAAGGTCGTGTTCTTCTCTTTCAGCAGCTAGTGTCTTCACCTTCATAGTGTCACTGCCAATCATCAATCACACCAACATCTTTTCATTAAATCTAAAAACTAAAATGATCTAATTAGATGCATGCATTCAACAAATGAAAAGAGCTACAAAGATCCAAAAACCACTGAGTTCATCTGATCCAGACAATGGCAGCTTTTGGCATTCAATTTGACAGCAATGCAAACGGACAACTAAAATAGTTTCAGTTTTAACCAAATCATCATCTTCCCAAGAAACCCACTTCACTATAGGTTTTTTGAAACTTGATTGATTTCCACATATGAGAATTTATTTAAGAGTTGGGTCTGAAAGAAGGTCCATGTTTGAAGGGACTTTGGGGTCTGAACATATGCAATTGGTCAATAGACATTGTCCAACTGTATTAGAGATATATCATTAGGATATTATTTGTCCTTATCTTTTACTATTCTTTCCTATCTTTTGGCCCATTAGGTCAAAGATACTTGTATATATTGTAAACTTGGAGATCATAATAAACAAGATGAATTACCCAGAAAACTAGCGCCTCTGATTTTACATGGCATCAGAGCCTAAACCCTAAAACTCTCAATTTTTTTTTTCTACCCTACATCTCCATTCCTCTGAATTCAAACCTTCCTTCTCCTAATCACTTTGTGATTCCTTACTCTTCACTATGACGGACCACACTGCAGCCCAAGCCACCACCGCCAAAGTCGCCGCCGATGCCGTCGCTACTGCCACCTTTGAACTGATCGCCAAGGCCGCCGACGATGCCGCTGCCAAGGCTACTGCTGAGACTGCTAAACAACGGTCTTCCTACTACCTTTATCCTTCCGATCACACGGGCATGAAAATTAGCCCGGTGACTCTAAAGGGAGATAATTACCAGGAGTGGGAGAGAGCTTGCACAATGCTTTCCGGGCACGCCGCAAACTCGCTTTCATTGATGGCAAACTTCAACAGCCTGACGAGGATACTGATGAGTTTGATGACTGGTGCAGTGTCAACTCGATGCTCGTCGGTTGGATTCTCCAATCTATTGATCCTACCGTACGCTCTTCCTTAACTTACTCTGACTCGGTCAAGACTCTATGGGATGATATCAAGCAGCATTTCTCGATTGGCAACACTCTTCGCGTTCATCAACTCCGTACTGAGATCGCTTGATCCCAGCAAAACGGCCAATCTGTGGCTGCTTACTTCGGCCGCTTGAAGCTTTTGCAAGAGGAGCTGTCCACGTATGTCAAGAAATGTGGGTGCAGTTGCGGTTCTTGCAAGTGTTTGCAGACTTGGACGACTGAAATTCAGCAAGATCGCGAAGAAGAACTCGTCCATCAATTCTTGATGGGCCTCGACGATGACGCTTATGGCACTCTTCGATCGACAATCCTGGCGCAAGACCCTCTTCCCGGTCTTAATCGGGTCTACTCGCTTGTCATTCAAGAAGAACGACATCGAACTGTTTCTAACGAACAATCGGCTCCGACCGATGCGGTTGCTCTTGCTGCTCGTGGCTCCAGACCGGCACCGACACGGACTTCGTCTCGCTCCACAGTGCCTTGTTCCGAGTCTTCTTCAAAGTCGGAGAAGCCCACATGTACCCACTGTGGCCGGGTTGGGCATGAAGCCTCTTCCTGCTTCCAACTTACTGGGTACCCGGACTGGTGGGCTGAATACCGCCAACTGATAGGTGTCATTTCATGCACCTTAACTAGTGATTATTGACATATTTTAGATGGAGTTTTGAAGTAGATTTAGGCTAAGTCTGTAATCCAGAAGAGTAGTTGAGAAGTGAAGATATCCAAGGTTTTACGGCTTAGATGGAGATGATGAGGATCTGCTGGAATTTATTGGAGAAGATTACCAACACTTGGTAGTAAAGAAGATAAGAAGAGGAGCTGAAGAGAGAAGGATGCCGCCCCGCGGTAGAAATCACCGTCCCGCGGTGGGAGCTGGCGCCTCGCGGCCATCGCGTGAAGAAATCGAATTAATTAAACGCGGATGATTGCTGGAATTAGAAGGATGATGGGCCGTGAAGAGGAAGCTGGGCCCAATTGCTGAGAAAAGGCCCAAATCACATGGAGAAGCGGGAGAAGCAGCGCGCGGGAGTTCGAAGGCGTGAAGCGAATTGAAGCAAAGTGAAGATGCGGAGCATGACGTCGTGATGAAGTCAACGGAGATTGTAATGCTGAGATGGGCCGCTGATGTGGTGTTGGGCCGCCAGGCTGATGAGGGAGATGTGGGCCGCATTGATTTGCTGTTAATTTGGGCCGTGCAGATGCAACATTGAATCATGCCGAGATGTGCTGTACCGCGAGGCTGGTGCGAGGATTTGCGGGATTAATTTCCCGAGATCTGATTTCTTATATTTGGTTATTATCTTTATTATTATTTCCTTTTATTATTTTTACAATCTTTTAGTTTTAGGTTAAATACTTTTTAGTTAACCTAGTTTCAGCATACAAGATTTAGTTTTAAAGTTCGTTTCGTTTCCACCTCCAGGGTTTCCAACCCATGGAGAACTAAACACCTTGTTCTACTAGACGTTTGAAGCAATACAGTTAATTATGTTGTGAGATTTCTATTCCTTGTTCTTATTCTTATGTATGTTGGATTGATTCTCTTGGTTATATTGAATATTGATTCATTGTTATTCCTCATAGTCTGGCCAACTAGGTTGAATGCTTTTTATCAATTGCTAGGATTACATATAGGGGTTCCGAGTGCATATCTAGTGGCAAACACAATTGTGCGTATAGGGGTTCCGAGCGTACAATTGTGAGTGAGAATCATTGCATGCTAAGTAGGGGAGTGAGTACTTGTACGTCTTTCTACTTGCATGTATCCTATATCCTTGTGTGCATTGCTATTGCTGTGTTGGTGCTAAAGTATGCTGACAACTGTGAGAATCAGTGGTACTTTATCATTGGCATAGTAATAAGTCTATTGACAACTGTGAGAATCGGTAGTACTTAAGATCAGGGTGGGAACAACCATAAGAATAGTTAAAGAACTTGGATTTAATAGATTTCTATGATCGACTTATCTCTGTATTGTGGATCTCGTTCTAGTAGAACTACTTTCCCCATTCATGTTTTCTCATCAACTACACTTGTTTGCTTTGCTCTGCTTGATAACCAAAACCCCCCTTTTCCTTTGTTACTTTGCATGCTCATAAACACATGAATTGATCACTTCCTCCCTGTGGATTCGACCCTTGCTTGCCTCTACTACTTGTTTAGGTTTGTTAGGATTATTTTATTTGTGTAGGTGTCACGACGACAAATGCCTATCAAATTGGCGCCGTTGCCGGGGAGGCAAGTTTTGATTGTTCTGTGTGTTTGTGTGTGTGTTACTTTGGTGTGGACCTATCTTACGGTCCGCACCTTTGCTACTGATTCGCTACTTGTTGAAGTTGATACAGAGATAGGTACGAATGGCTCAGACACTCTGACAATTGACTGCGCCAGATCTGATACAGCAGCCCTTGGCTGTAATTATTCCACCCCTTGCTGATGGTGTGAAATTTGAGCTCAGATCAGGAGTGATACGGTTACTCTCGAGATATTATGGACGAAGTGGAGAAGACCCCATCCTACACTTAAGAAAATTCCACAACGTCATTATGAGCATCAAACCAGCCGACGTCACTGAGGATCAAATTAAAATGAGAGCCTTCGGGTTCACTCTTAAGGACGATGTTGAGGACTGGTACTATCATCTGCCTGGCGGAAGCATAAATTCATGGGCTGAGCTACTTAAGGCTTTCCTCACACAATATTTCCCAGCCAAGATGGTGAACGCTTTAAAAAGGGAAATTGCCAGTATTGAACAAGGAGAGGAGGAGATCCTTTATGAATATTATGAGCGGTTCACACGACTGTGCTCTAGCTGCCCGTTCCATGGTTTTGACAAGAAAGCTCTAGTACTCTATGTCTACAATGGGCTGCTGGATGATGAAAGAAGAATCATAGATGCTACGTGTGGTGGTAGTATCTTGAATATGACCCCTGATGCAGCCATGACTAGACTTCATGATATGGCTGAGAGCACAAGAGATTTTAATGAAGCCCCAAGGACCAGAGGAGTTAATGCTGTCAACTCCAATGATGCACATTTATTGCAAGAAATTGCTTCATTGAAAGACATTATTGCGAAGACGAATAGGCAAGAAGCACCTCAACCCCACTTTGATGAGCTACCGGTAGCTCCCCATGCTAGTAACTCCCTGTCAACTGAAGAGATGCTCAGGACCTTGACTCAACATTTCACCACTCATGTGCAGAATACCGAGTCAAGCATCAAGGATATAGTTGGTCAGGTGAACCAGTTGGCGGAGTCAATTATACAGCTCAAAGCAAGGAGGTCGGGGAATCTACCATCTCAAACGGTAGTAAACCCGAGGGAAAACGTTCATCCCAGTGTTGTAGAGGAGGACGATTATGAGATGGAGAACATAGCTGACCGCCCCGCGTCACCCATCACCGCGACCCGGCGCGAAGTCCCAGTTACCTCACCGCCCCGCGGCGACACTGACCGCGACCCGGCGGCATGCCTCAATTTCTCCACTGCGACCTCAGCGCCCCGCGGCAATGAACACCGCCCTGCGGTGGACGAAGTACCTCCTGGCGAGATTCCACCGCGGCCCTGCATCCAAAATCCTAACTCTGATGGGGTTTGGGTTGATCCTTATCATCGTCCAGAGGTGCTGACTGAAGAGGAGTACTTTTTGAGATATGAGGAGGAGTGGAGCGACGATGAGGAGGAGTGTTGTGACCGTGAATATACTCCGGCCGTCCCCGATCCTCTAGAGGCTGCCTATGATGAGTTTATGCATCTCAACTCCTTCCCTCTTATCTCACTGCAGCCCGCTATACCACTCCCTGAGGCTCTGAAGGACACCCAAAAGGTGGAGAGCGACAAAGGCGTATTTGAAACCTTCAGTAGCTGCAAGGCAACAATCCCTTTGGTCACACTGGCTGGCAGCACCCCTCGCAGCAAGGAAATGTTAAAGTTGTTGGGCTTGATCAAGAAGAAGCCGAGGGGGAAGCACAAGAAGGAGGCTTTGATTCAAATGGTGAATTTTTCTATGCTGGATTCGGGGCAGGACATACATGTAGCCCCTGAGATGTTGGGTAGGCCATTTATGAAGATGGCAAGTGCGTTTATGAATATACACAGCGGTCCACCCACAAAGAAGTGCAAGAGCATGGGGGAAAGGCTCAACAAGGAGTATACAAAGAGGCATCCCCCTGATATGGACCCCAGGAGTTTGGTTGCTATGAGCAACCCAAGCTGAGAAGATGAGTGGTATGTCATGCCATGACAATAACTAAGGCGCTGTCCGGGAGGCAACCCGAGGTATGTTTTTCTTTTCTTTGCTTTTCATTCTTTATTTTTGCATTTTCTTTAGTGTGTTTTTGCTTTGTTTCGTTCGCCTGTTACTAACATTTCAGGTACGAAAGTAAATGGGGAGAGATGGTGTTCTCAGCCATCCCACCGCCCCGCAACGACTCTCACCGCCCCGCGGTGGAGCTCACCGCCCCGCGGTGGAGCTCACCTCCCCGCGGTGGATTTCTGGTATATTTTCCAAATTCGAAAAAAATAAATAAATAAAAAAATAATAATAAAATAAAGGGCCCCGAAAAAACCTAACGGGGAGTAAAAATTGAGATTCGGAAAAAAAAAAAAAAAAGTTCTACCGAAGGCCAACTGTCCAGAGTTCCCCATGGAGATGGTGCGCATCATGTTGTCAAGGAGGATACCTTGCCCCACACATTATTTGGCAACGATGATGGCCCTACAATTGACAGCTGAGGAGGAGGAACACTAGAGCTCCCACCATGATTACATCTGGGCTCCACCATGTGTTCCTAGAAGGCCGTGCAACCCCGACATCTTTGCTATACCACTATTCACCAAAGTGGTTCCCTTTTGGTTGCACGGTAGAAGAAGATGATGAGTTGATGAAGATACCCGCCCAACACCAGAGACCTGGGCATTTATTGAGAAGACCGCCAGCAACAAAGGAAGTGTCCAAGCAGCTTGGCAACGTTTGTGAGTTATTTTTTGCTTTTCCCTCTGCTTCTATTCTTTTGTCTTTCATTACATTGAGGACAATGCAATATTTAAGCATGGGGGAGAGTTCTATACTTGCTACGTTGTTGAGGAGAAAAAAGAATAAAAATGAAAAAAGCCAAAAATTGAAAAAAGGCATACATTTGAAATCCTGGGATAGGTCGAAAACCCGAAAGGGCGGCCTAGGTAATAAGCAGGTGGCTTGGACCAGCATTAGGCTGGGGTAATATGAGGTCAAGAGTGACATGAACTTATGTGAGTACATCTATTGGAAAATGAAATGAGTGGCTTGGTGAAAACCCGAAAGGGCGCCTTGGCAAAATGAGCGAAAAAGAAGAAGAGTGATTTTAGGATTTCTCATTATGTGATTGCTGGAATTAGAAGGATGATGGGCCGTGAAGAGGAAGCTGGGCCCAATTGCTGAGAAAAGGCCCAAATCACATGGAGAAGCGGGAGAAGCAGCGCGCGGGAGTTCGAAGGCGTGAAGCGAATTGAAGCAAAGTGAAGATGCGGAGCATGACCTCGTGATGAAGTCAGCGGAGATTGTAATGCTGAGATGGGCCGCTGATGTGGTGTTGGGCCGCCAGGCTGATGAGGGAGATGTGGGCCGCGTTGATTTGCTGTTAATTTGGGCTGTGCTGATGCAACATTGAATCATGCCGAGATGTGCTATACCGCGAGGCTGGTGCGAGGATTTGCGGGATTAATTTCCCGAGATCTGATTTCTTATATTTGGTTATTATCTTTATTATTATTTCCTTTTATTATTTTTACAATCTTTTAGTTTTAGGTTAAATACTCTTTAGTTAACCTAGTTTCAACATACAAGATTTAGTTTTGAAGTTTGTTTCGTTTCCACCTCCAGGGTTTCCAACCCATGGAGAACTAAACACCTTGTTCTATTAGACGTTTGAAGCAATACAGTTGATTATGTTGTGAGATTTCTATTCCTTGTTCTTATTCTTATGTATGTTGGATTGATTCTCTTGGTTATATTGAATATTGATTCATTGTTATTCCTCATAGTCTGGCCAACTAGGTTGAATGCTTTTTATCAATTACTAGGATTGCATATAGGGGTTCCGAGTGCATATCTAGTGGCAAACACAATTGTGCGTATAGGGGTTCCGAGCGTACAATTGTGAGTGAGAATGATTGCATGCTAAGTAGGGGAGTGAGTACTTGTACGTCTTTCTACTTGCATGTATCCTATATCCTTGTGTGCATTGCTATTGCTGTATTGGTGCTAAAGTACGCTGACAACTGTGAGAATCAGTGGTACTTTATCATTGGCATAGTAATAAGTCTATTGACAACTGTGAGAATCGGTAGTACTTAAGATCAGGGTGGGAACAACCATAAGAATAGTTAAAGAACTTGGATTTAATAGATTTCTATGATCGACTTATCTATGTATTGTGGATCTCGTTCTAGTAGAACTACTTTCCCCATTCATATTTTCTCATCAACTACACTTGTTTGCTTTGCTCTGCTTGATAACCAAAACCCCTCTTTTCCTTTGTTACTTTGCATGCTCATAAACACATGAATTGATCACTTCCTCCCTGTGGATTCAACCCTTGCTTGCCTCTACTACTTGTTTAGGTTTGTTAGGATTATTTTATTTGTTTAGGTGTCATGACGACAAACGCCTATCACCAACGCCGGGGAGAATCTGGTTCGACTACTGCTGGTCGTGACAAGGAATGCACTCCTGCTGAATCTGATCGTCAACAGCCGCGTGAACACCTTGCTGCAAATTTCGCGCAGGGTGTTGCAACATTAGCCTCTACCGGTCTCGCCCACACTGCTGCCCATGATCGTGAGGGGTTTTGCCAGACCCTCAATGATGGCCAGTGGCAAGATATGTTCCACATGCTTCAGGAATATCGCACTTTCGGCAACGACAAAGTGAACGGTAAGCCCTTCTCTGATCGTTGGATCTTGGATATGGGGGCTTCTTTTCATATGACGGGTCGTCGTGAGCTTCTTGTTGATATCCATTCCATTACCCTGTTGTTGATTTTTCTCCATGACGGCTCGCAATCGACTGCCCTGGAAGTTGGCACTGTCGTCCTAGGCGACAATTTGCGGATCACTGGCATCCTCTTTCTTCCTCAATTTTACTGCAATCTCATATCTATTGCTAAATTAAACTCTGATTCATGGTGCCTTGTCACCTTTACTGACAAATTATGTGCTATTCAGGACCGCACAACGAGGATTTTGATTGGCGTGGGTGAAGCTCGGGACGGGGTCTATTGGTTGTGCTCGGTATGCTCGTCTTCGACGTCTGATCGGGCTGCATTTGCTGCTGCATCTTCTCCTTCTTCAGTTTTATGGCACAAGCGACTCGGTCATCCGGCACTTGGGTCTAGTTTAAATTTACCAGGCATAGGGTCGATTCAGTGTAATTCACAATCTCCTTGTTTTATCTGTTTAAAAGCAAAGCAATTTAGAGATTATTTTCCATTAAGTTTGAATAAAGCAGCAACCCTTTTTGATTTAATTCATCTTGATGTCTGGGGTCCGTACAATACTCCATCCTCTTGTGGCGCATTTTATTTTCTTACCATTGTTGATGATTTCTCCCGCTGTGTTTGGGTATTGTTAATGGCTCGGAAAACCGAGGTCCCTAAGCTAGTTCATAAATTTTTAGCTTATGTACGAACTCAGTTCCAGACAGTGGTCAAGACGGTCCGTTCCGACAATGGGACGGAATTTCTACCGCTCCGGCCCTCCTTTGATTCGGCTGGCATTATTTTTCAGACTTCTTGTGTCGCCACCCCGCAGCAGAATGGCCGGGTTGAGTGCAAGCATCGACACCTTCTCAATGTCGCTAGGGCTCTCCGGTTTCAGGCAAATCTACCCATTAAGTTTTAGGGCGAGTGTGTGCTTACTGCAGCATATCCGATCAATCGTACTCCTACTTCGGTTCTCCAAGGCCGGACACCATACGCACTTCTATTCGGTAAACAACCTTCTTATGCTCATCTCCGCATTTTTGGTTGTCTCTGTTATGCGTTTGTGATTCCCCGGGATAGAGACAAGTTTGCCTCTCGTAGTCAGCGCTGTATTTTCTTAGGCTATCCTTTTGGGAAAAAGGGATAGCGTTTATATGATCTCGATGATGGCGTCTTCTTCAATTCCAGAGATGTCATTTTCTCTGAGCATGAGTTCCCTTTTGTCACTACTCCTTCGGCACCTTCAGTTGCAACACCCATTGATTTAGTGTCGCCTACTGTCTTTGATGATCCGCCTGTCATAGACAGGGGGAGTTCTGCTGATAGCCCTGATGTGCAACCGGTCGTCTCATCGCCGTCTCCTTCCCACTTGGAAGGGCCGCATTCGTCTGAGTCAGATAGTTCTCCTACGCCAGCATCTCCGCCTCCTGAGCCTGCTGCAGTTCATCGCAGTGACCGGGCACGTCAAGTCTCTACTCGGCTTTGGGATTTTGTCTGTAACACCACTGCTTGCTTAGACCCCCCCCCCTCCCCCGAGCATCTCCATCACCTACTCCATCAAATTCCTCAGGTACTTTATACCCTTTAGCAAAGTATGTTGATTGTCATAATTTTTCTGCAAACCAAGTTCAGTTCTTAGCCGCTGTTACTGCCGGCACTGAGCCCGACTCCTTTTCCGAGGCTATGAAACACCCCGCCTGGCGCCAGGCCATGACTGAAGAACTTGCTGCATTAGAGACAAATCAGACTTGGTCTCTCAAATCGCTTCCGCCTGACAAAGAGCCCATTGGTTGTAAATGGGTCTACCGCATCAAGTACAAAGCAGATGGTTTGATTGAGCGCTACAAAGCTCGTTTGGTGGTCCTCGGCAATAAACAGGTTGAAGGCATTGACTTCACCGAAACCTTTGCTCCAGTTGCTAAGATGTCATCTGTTCGCATTTTCTTGTCTGTAGCTGCTATTCAACGTTGGGAACTCCATCAGATGGACGTTCACAATGCTTTTCTGCATGGTGATTTGGCCGAGGAGGTATATATGCGTCTTATGTGTGATAACCAGGTTGCTCTACACATTTCCACTAATCCAGTGTTTCATGAACGGACAAAGCATATTGAGATTGACCTTCATTTCGTCCGAGATCATATTCAGTCAGGTTCTATTGTTATGTCCTATGTTCGCACTACAGAGCAGTTGGCTGACATTTTTACGAAGGAGTTGGGCAAGCACCAATTCACTTATCTACTTGGCAAGTTGTGCATTCGAAATTTACATGCTCCAACTTGAGGGGGAGTATTAGAGATATATCGTTAGGATATTATTTGTCCTTATCTTTTACTATTCTTTCCTATCTTTTGGCCCATTAGGTCAAAGATACTTGTATATATTGTAAACTTGGAGATCATAATAAACAAGACGAATTACCCAGAAAACTAGCGCCTCTGATTTTACAAACTGGGAAGATTCAAACAATACTATGTGGGCTTAAACATAAAGGTTGTTAAGAAGCTTAATACACTGATACGATTGTCATGCTCAACAAATATCTAATATCATCAACCCACATACGACTATTGCATAAAGATTAACAATACTAATTGAATTACCACATAGGAATCACTAGGGCTGTCAAAACTTGACCCAATCCGAATTACCCGCCCGAAACCGAACCCGATCGATATCCGAAAAGAATTAAAAATTTGTATATCCGAACCCGACCTGACCCAAACCGACTAGCCCGAACCCAAAAAATAACCCGAACAGACTAGCCCATTATCAACCCGATACCCGAAGTCACCTGACCCGAAATCACCCGAAAATCCGAAGTTGCCCGATCCAAAATCACACGAAAACACGAAGTTACCCGATCCGAAATCACCCTAAAACCCGAAGTTGTCCGATCCGAAATGACCCGAAAACCCAAAGTTGACTGATTCGAAATCACATGAAAACCCAATAGTCCGAAATCATAGAAAAAATTAATGTCACCTGATCCTAAACTTTCCTTATCGTTAAATCATTAAGTCAAAGGTCTAGGTTTATCCTTACTATTTACCGTAAGAATTATCCTTACCAAAACTCAATCTTAAATATAGAACTTCAATGATAGGAGATTTTATAGTGAATATATATATTTATTGTAATTATGTTTGCCTTCAATCAAAAACTGGTTCCATCGAAATACATTTCAACCACAATTCGATTTATACGAAATGCGAATCTTTTGAGATCGTACTTAAACGAAATCTTATTCATTCGAACTCATATTCATATGAATTCCGACTCAACCAAAATATGATTTACACAAAATCTAGTTTGTCCATAATCTGAAATAGCCCATCGAAATTGACCCAAATATCTGACTTCTCCCGATAAAATGAACAATGGACCCGACCGACCCGAATTGGATTGAGTTGTCAAAATACACGTGAATACGTCATTAGTCGGGATCCGAATTAATCCGAAACCAAAATGACCCGACCCGAAACCGATTTGATTTGCACGATTGACAGCCCTAAGTTTGACCGAAATCCAAATTAACCCGACCGAAATGACCCGAATACCCGATCTCACCCAACAAATGAATATCCGATCCGATCCGACTCGACCCGATATGGTCCGACTTGTTATAATATTGGACATTGGCCCGAATCCGAACTAACCCGAATCCGAAATGACCCGACCCGAACCCGATCTAACCCGCCCGATTGAAACCCCTAGGAATCACCACCAAAAATATGGGTGCAAGAGGTTTGATAAATATGAAAGTATAAAACCACCACTTGGACTTCAATACATAATAACTTGATAAAACATAGAACTAAGAATTCAAAATTTCTCATGTTAAAAGCATTTCCAAAATTCCTGATGTAAACAATTCAATTATCCCCAAATCCGAAATTCCTAATAAAATGACAACTCTAACTAATTCAATTAGCCCCATATCCAAATCCCATAAACCCTAATTTTGAATGAAATCCCTAAATTTCTAAAACCCCAAATCAAAACCCAAAGTATTTGAATCCTAAAATTTGTGCAATTAAACACTAAATTTCAGAAGTGGAGTAATGAGATTTGTACCTCAAAGCCCCACCGCCGCTCGTCGTCCAAGCTATCGCCGCCTCCGCGCCGTCGTCCAGCCAGGGAGAAGATGCAACCTTCGTAGTCGCCGCCAAGACAAGCGTCGCCTAACTTCGTGGTCGTCGGCTTTTTGGTCACCGCTGATACGGTGGTCGTCGGCGTCGTCCCGCTGCCCGACTTCGTGGTCACTCGCAGGTGTTTGAAGGGGAAGGGATTATTTCACGAGAAGAAGGGGTTTATTTTTTTTTATTTTTTTTGATAAAGTAAGAATTAGACCGGAAACCACAGAAGGACTGGTTTCTCAGTCTATAGCATCCTTGCGGATGAGAACTAAAAGCTCTAAATTAACTCTAATATCTTCCAAGGAGCATCGTTGACCCAGATTTGCAATGCAATCGGCCACCGCGTTAGAATCTCGGAAGATATGATAAATCTGCACTGAAGAAAACAGTTGTAAAACACAAAGGATATCAGAAATAATAATTTCAATATCCCAAGGACAGTGCCATATTTTATTCAAGACGTTTACGATAGTAAGGTTGTCACATTCAAGATGAATGTTTGTAATTCCTAATTCATAGGCTTTTACCAGAGCATTTCTAACTGCCAAAGCCTCTGTTCTCAAGGGGGTTGAAATTCCGCATTTGTCACCAAAAAGGAATTTTGTCTCTCCAGAGCTATCTCTAAAGATATAGCCGAAACTAGATTCCCAATTGGTTTTTGTTGATCCGTCTGTGTTAATTTTAATTACCCCGTTTATTGGTTTAGTCCTTTTTTTTTTACGACGGCCGTTCCTATGGTTCATTTTTCTTTTTGGTTTTTCATTTTCCACACAATCTGGGTTCCAAGTTTTTGTTTTGTTCCAATTTTGGATTTGATTTTTAACGTAGATTGGTATATATTTAATCAGGTTTGTATCAGTGCTGGGAGTTTCGAAACTTTGTTGGTTTCTGTAGAACAAAATTCCCCACCACAAGACCATTAATTCAATAAATTGTGATTTATCTGTTTTCTGTCGAATTTCCTCAATGATTTCATTTGTTCTTTGATTTCCTATGTTTAGAGCTTTAATAATTCCACACGTATGTGGATTTATTTTCTCTATTGTTTTCAGAGTATGTTTACACGGATCAAGGAGGTGATTAGAGTCCTCAGTTTGTGCATCACAACAGATACACCCCTGAGGGATTGCTACTGCCTTTTCAGCTAGTCTGGCTTTGGTTGGGAGTCCATTTTTTACAATCTTCCAGATAAAGTTTTTAACTTTCGGATAGGTATCCAATTTACAGATCCATGAAGAATCATACGCGGAGTATCTCTTATTTTTGATGATCATATCCATAGCAGATTTTGTGGAGAACCATCCATTTTTGCTCGACTCCCAATACATTCTATCATGAATATTATTCACAGGTATTGGTATAGATGTAATTTGTTTAGCTAGATCTTGGGTTAAGCATTGTTCAATCATATTCTTATTCCATGTTTTATTTGGTAGCCAAAAGTCTGCCACCAGTGCGTCCTTGTTATTTATAAGTTGTGGGTTAGTAATGTCACATAAAGGAGTCTGTGATATCCATCTGTCAGTCCAAAATTTGATTGTTCTTCCATTTCCAACTTGCCAAATCAGTCCAGATTTGAATTCCTCCAGAATTCCAATCATGTTGGACCATTGCCAAGAGCAATTTTTTGTTTTTTTCATATTGTAAAATGTGTTGTGTTTTGAGATATTTTTCAGAAACAATTTTTACCCAAATATTTCCCTGGTCCGCTGGTATTTTCCATAGTAGTTTAAATTGTAGAGCTTTATTCATGTTCTGTGACTTTCTTAAACCAATTCCTCCTTGTTGTACTGGTTTGCATATTTTTTTCCACCCTATAAGAGGTTTGTGTGAGCTATCTTTATTACAGAAAAAAGTTCTATTTAGTTTGTCAAGTTCATTGTGGGTGTGTGTAGGAAGCATGAAGCTTTGCATAATGTAATTTGGTCGTGATGCAAGATTAGCTTTTATTAACGTTGTTCTTCCCGCTTGGGATAAGGAGCTAGCTTTCCATTTGCTAAGTTGTTGTTGTGTGCTGGTTAGTAAATCAGCAAAGGTGTTAGAGTTGACTCTACCATTGATGATAGGGCAACCTAGGTATTTATCAAGGGAAGTCATGTTTGTAATTGTGAGAATGCCTTGAATTGCCAGTTTTTTGGTATTGTTTACTTTTTTTGTGACCTGAAAGGCAGATTTATGAAAATTTACTTTTTGTCCTGAAATTTTACAGTATTCATCTACTATGTTCTTTATTTCTTTGCAATTTTCTTGTTTTGCTTTTGAGAATATCATGATGTCATCCGCAAATGCCAAGAAAGGGATACGTGTTCCTTGTCTTGATATTTAGAAACCTATTGGGTTCCGAGGTCGTTCAGAAGCAGTTTGTAACTTTCGAGCTAGGATTTCAGATCCTAGGATAAAGAGGAACGGTGATAGGGGGTCCCCCTTGTCTCAGTCCTCTAGTTGGTTTAAAAATTTACGTCGGTCCATTATTGACCATGACCGAGAAAGAGACGGTTGTGATGCATTCTTTTATCCAGTTGATGAATGTTTCATGAAATCCAAAATTTTCCATTATTTTAATAATGAAGTTCCATTTGATTATGTCGTAAGCTTTTTCCATATCTAATTTTAGGGCTATGAACCCTTCAGTTCCGAGCTTTGATTTGAAGGAGTGAAATATTTCATGAGCTACTAAGATATTATCTTGGATAGCTCTATTTGCCACAAAGGCACCTTGTAAGGGGTGAATTAATTTTTCCATCGTTCTTTTGAGTCTAGTTGTTAAGATTTTTGAGATAATTTTGTAAATTGTAGAGCATAGACTGATAGGACTATAGTGATTTGTTGAGTTTGGATTATCACATTTTGGGATTAGGAAGATAAAAGTATGGTTGATTTGTTTTAATAATTTCCCAGAAATAAAAAAACCCTTTACTGCTTGAATCACAGATGGGCCTACAATGTCCCAATATTTTTGATAGAATTCAGATGTCATGCCATCAGGACGGGAGATTTATCCGAACCTATGTCAAAAACAGCTCTCTTGATTTTCATCATTGGTGACATTTTTAGTTAGTTCATCATTATCCTCTGGAGTGATTTTTGGATGAATTAATTCAAGGTTATCCTGAAACAATCCATGGTTCATTTCCTCACTTTAAATTTTTTGATGAAGTCATTTCTGATCTCTTTTCGGATATTCTCTTCTCCAATTATACTCGTTCCTTCCTGTGTTTTAATTTCTTTGATAATCTTTCTATTTCGTCTTCCACTTGCTATTTTATGAAAATAGCTAGCATTTGTGTTATTGTATTTTATGTGTTTAACCTTAGCTCTTTGATTCCAGAAAATCTTTTGGAAACCAAGAAGTTTTTCTCTTTTCTCCATGAGTCTGTTTTGTTTTTGGACGAGATAGTTATTAGCGTTTGTGCATATAGCAACTTGAATATCTGATAGTTGTTGTTCAATGGTATGTAGTTGAGTGAACACATTACCAAAGGTGCCTTTATTCCAGATCTTTGCGTATTTTTTTTAGTAATTTTGTTTTAGAAACTAGATCATACATTCTAGATCCATGATAACTAGTTCTCCAAGCTTGCTTAACTATGTTCCTAAAATCCTTCCTGGTCATCCAATTTTTTTCAAATTTGAAAGGTTGGTTTTTAAAGGGTGTTGCCGAAGTTAGTTCGATAGAGATGGGACAGTGATCCGAGTTTGTGAAAGCATGATTTTTAGTATAAATATTCGGGTACCATTGTATTATATGGTGTTGAACTAGAACCTTGTCCAACTTTTCATAGATGTTGTCAACTTCTGTTTTGTTTTTTCTCCAGGTAAACAGGTTTCCTTGAGTTCTTAAATAGAGAACTAGAACTCTGTCCAAGAAGGGGTTTATTTTGTTTCAGAGAAGAGTCGGGTTTCAGAGAAGAGAGTCAGGTTTATTTTTATTTGTTTTGTTTTTTTATTGAAGTTAACGTTATTTTAATTATTTTCTAACGGAGGGGTATTTTACGAAAAAAAAAACTCAGGGTTACCACGCGAAAATGTCAAAACATTAGGGGATTTTGCGAAAAAGTCAAAAACTCAGGGTTACCAGACGAAATTTCCGATAAAAAAATCAATATACATTATCAATTAAATAAATTATAATTGTAAAATATTATAAAGAATAACTTACATATAATGTGCTCATAATAGTGTAATACAAATATCACAATGTGTAAACATATATGAATATATAGGATCGAGGATAATAACTGAATTCTTAGTATGATTTCCCTGACATGCTTTTCATTAAAACATAATATGAAGTTTTTTTTATACATTTATTTTTTCTTAAACAGTTATATACATAAAATTGTTAAGAGAATGACATTTTGATTAGCTCATATAAAAGATTGGACATCAATGGATTATAATATTTTGTTAGTCCTAAATTATATGCTAAAAAGTAGTTTTAAGTTTTTGTTAAATCGAAGGGAACAATTCTATGACAAACTATAGAGAAAATTATCTTAAACTGTGGTTCTTGTGATTCTGATAAACAACTATTTTTAGTGTTTGGTTCAACTTTTTTCTAATCACGACAACATGTCACAAAATACACAAATTAATATTTGATACTAATATAATGAAATTAGTTTACATGGGGAGGAAATGAAATAAATTGCTCAATTAATTGATGAAACAAAATGCTATAAATTTAGACCTTAAAAATAAAAAATTCAAAGTTAGCCTAATTTTAATATTGTTCTTTACAAGTTATATTATTCAAAATTAATGTTATACTTACGTTATTGTGATATAAATAAATTAAACTAATAGATTTGACTAAATCAAACTGGTTTTTAAACGGTGAGGAGATTAAGCTCTAATATAATAAATCAACCTAAGTACTTGACAATGATTGTTATATATTACATTGTATGTACATGACTTATGAATTGCATAATTTCTTTAAATGCTTGCCTAAATGTACGATTCCTCGATAGTATATCTACATTATTTATATTTTTTAGCACGGAAACAACACTTTCAATGCAATCCTATCATCTTTTAATAACTGTAAATATGTCAAAGAGATTTTAAAAATCAACAATAACTAAAACTGGTTGTTAATTTTGTAAACGTACTTAAATAATAGATGCATTCTTCATATACGAAATCAAAGTTAGAATACTTTTAGGATTAAAAAGCCTAGCATCTCATAACTTGGTTACATATATTACGTTTCAATGGACCTCAATGCTAGAAAGAAAAAAATGATTGATACAATGAAATAATCAAATTTGTTTATATATTAATAAATGGAGGTTATATATAGTTAAAATATAAAAGCTATTACATTTTTCAGATAAAATCATTTGATAGAAGCATATTACGTAGGTAGTAGAATTTATATTTTAGTTTCAAGTTAATCTACATAAAATTAGCTAGATTTATATTAGTGTATCAAAGTTTTTAAATAATTATAAAGGAGGAACAAAATAAAACTAAAAATACAGGAGATAAAGTCGTGAAAATTGACAAAATGCATAACCGTTCTTTTCGCAAAGCTTGATGAAATTAATATTTTAAAACCCACATAATTAAAACATGTATTATATAATCCATATATAAGTTGAGTAGAATGTATCAATGAGTGAATGGATTGATGGATGGAATAACAATAGAGTACAAAGATTTAATTAAAATATATACTAAATGAAAACAAGAAAAATTTGATCTTAATCGGTGGTTTAAAACAAAATAAGTTGATAGAATTTAAGAAAACTAATATATATTTATTATTCTAATATACATTTATTGTAGGTTGTTAAGAATCTAAATAATTTGAAAGGAACAATTCTATGAAAAGTTAAATTTATGTTCCTTTTTACCCATTAATAGAATAACCTAAGTTATATAGAAGACTTGAAAATGGAGAGTTTTAAAATTTCTTTGTCAATTTATATTTTACTAATTATTTAATATAATAAAAATAAAAATATAAAGTATTACTTCAACAACTTGGACCTAAAATCACTCTGATGGCTCAAAATGAGTGAGCTTTAATATATATGTATATAATAAACAGATCTGGTGAGAATTGTTCTTAAAATGAGAACTTCTCTTAACATACAAACTAGTCTTGTGCACCAAATTATACGAATTTGTGCACCAAAGTCTATTGAGTAATGAACTTGTTTTTTTTAAGTACAATAGTAGTGCACAATGTTTGTGCACCAAGTTATAGGAGTTTGTGCACCAAAGTCTGTTGAAAAGCGTAGCATAATATGTTGAATTGTGCATCCAATTTTTATTGAGTAGTGTACTTGTATTTTTTAAATACAATGGAGTGCACAAACACATGAACTGTGGTGCACAATTACTTGTAACGTGGTGCACATTTATTTATGACATGGTGCACTTGTATTTTATTTAATTGTACACTTGTATTTTATTTAAATGGAGCACAATTATTTTCAACATGGTACACAACTATTCATTACATGATGTACATGCAAAATGGTACACACGCAAATGCACTGACTGGTCAAGGGTCGGTCAACAGTGGTCAGCGTTGGAGCTCCGATGGATCAATGGGAGAGACCAGTAGTATACTAACATAGTGCACAATTGTACACCCAAATATGTGTATGAGATTGGAGGTGCATTGTGCAAGTTCTCCCCTTATTACACAGACTTGTACACCAATTCATACTTTAAAAGAGTTTTTATTTTAAAAAGTGTTCTTATCATATTCACATCCTATATATATAGGTAATAGATTGCTTCAGTACGAAATTTATCATATGATCTCCCATTCGAAACATACACAAGTTGGCTAAAAAGAATTAAGCAAATGGAAAGTTTACTTTCTTGCCATGTGCACATTAAAAAAAAATTAATGAGTTTATATTCGCCTCTAATCCACGTCTTATCATACCATGCATCACTTCATCACATAATTTCTGTTATATTCTTTTAATATTATTTTCACTTGGAGCCTTGAGTATGAAATAATTTCAATTAATCAACAAAATATCTCAAAATTCCAACCTAAAAAATGGTACTATACCAAATTACCAATGCACTACAAAAACTCTATTATTATACTTAGAGTAATCTTACTGGATCCAAATCACATTTGTTCATAAGTTTCTGTTTCAAATTCACTTAAACTTTAGTGATGGACGATTTTAAATTTGTGTAGAATTCACTTTTCCGGAATACCGTGTTCCGTGTGATAAATTAAAATAACATAAAGTTTGAATTTATTTGGGTTTTTTCCTTCTTCCTTGAGCCTTTTTTCTCCTGATCTTAATAGCTTATTAGTTGTCACTTTTATATGCACCCATTCTTCTTCTTTCCCTTCTAGGTTAGTGAAAGAAAACATTATCAATTCATTATAATTTAAATTTTATTTAAAAAGTCTATTTACCACCCAAAAAGTAAAAAGCTAGAGCAGTGCTCTTCAAAAGCCAGCCCATTTGCCGGATTTTCAAGAGATGAGATTGGGAAGAAGATGTAGGAATAAGCAGGCTTTTATTTTATTTTTTTATTGTAATAGGAGGGTCAATAGGGGTGTGCAGATTCGGCCCGGACCGGAAAAATGGATCGGACCGGACCGAAAATGCCCGGACCGGGGGAATTACGGTCCGGTCCGCAGTCCACATATTTTTAGAATTCTGGTTCTGGTCCGGTCCAAACCCGGCCGGTTTTCGGTCCGGACCGGATGGACCGGTTTTTATTTTTTAAATTTAATTTTATATATTAATATCTTATAATATTATTAAAAATTAGTTTTTAGTATAAATATAAATAAATAACAAAATATATTGTCTAATATTATACACAATAATTATAAAATAGAAATAATAATTAATTTTAAATTTATATAAAACTAAAAAATAAAAAAATATGTAAACCGGTCCAAGACCGGACCGGACCGGAACCGGACCGGACCGAATCATACCGGTCCGGTCCGGTCTTCGGTCCAAGGTTTCCAAAAATTCTGGTCCGATTTGGACCGGATGCACAACCCTAAGGGTCAAGGCCCGTTTTATTTAGAGAAATAGCATTAGATATCCTACCTTACTAATGACTTTATAATTGTACCCTACCCTTTTTGTGTTTTGCAAGAGTACCACAAAAAAAAATCTAAGTTTTTTGCAAAAATACCCCAAAAATAAAAAGGTAAAATGAAATTATAGTTATCTTTTTTTTTGGAAAATAAAATATGACATGACACTCCTTTTATGAATAAAAAAATAAATTTAATTCAATTTCAAATTGAAACTTGCTACAGAAACCCAACTAATTCATCGTCTCTCTCCACAGCTCGAGGTCTCTCCAGCTTCTCCGGCGGAATCCAGCTTTGTCCGACGGATTCCACTATTGCCGACCGAAAAGTTTCTCTTCCAGGTATGATATCGCTTCAAACTCCATAATCTCTAGCTTTGATTTTTGCTTGAAACCCTTCATCTCCGTTCGAGCCAGCTTACTCCAACGACGGCGCGAAATTGCAGGTTTTCCACACACTGAGCCCTTCATCGCCGTTCGAGCTAGCTTCGTAATCATCATCTGATTACGACTCAAAATTCCAGGTCTTCCACCGAAGATGCGCGACAAAGTGCAGGTCTTCGACCGACGACCCCATTTGGTCGCGATTTCGATCCATCTTCCTCTTCTATCTATCTCGTTCGAGCCTTGGAGGTATGTCCATTGTTTTAGGGTTCCAGCCATTCAACGCCGTTTTAGGGTTGATCCGTTGCTGTTCATTTGGTTTTTAGGGTTGATTCACTGTTGTTCATTGTAGGGTTTTGTCACTGTTGTTCGTTTGAGCTGAAGTGAACTGAAGTTGAATGCATCGAATTATATAAACCTGTGAAATCCGTCTTAGAAAAATGAGAATGTCAGATTAGTTTTATTTTTTGTCACAATTGCAGGACTTACCATTGTTTGAAAATTTCATGTCAGCGTTGATGAAATATTTGTCACATCGTATAGTTTTATTGTTGAAATGAACAATTAGAATGTCAGTTTTGTGAAATATTATTGTGTTTTTAAAGAGTTGTTTTTATTTGCCTGACTTTATAGCTCTCTTCCTCTCGCAACTTCCTTGTCTTCTCGTGTGATCTCTTCATCTGAGTATGTTCAGTTTTGTGCATAGAAAAAACTTAAATGTTGATATTATCTGTTGTTTGTCTATCTCCACCAGTGCAGCTGAAGTGTTATAGTCGATTAAAGAATAAACGGAGGAAATTCAAATGTGTAAAAAGGTAAATTTTGGTTAGCTCATTGTGACTAGTTTTCCATATTTCATATCCTGTCATGTCGTTTTGAAGTATATGTTCTTATTGTATTTATTGACCTCGTATAATTTGTATTGTTTAGGGTCATATATTGAGATTTGAAGGGAAAAATTTCAAGGCAAAGTCAACCAAAATTGTCGGCGTGAATTGCTGATAATTATTGAGAAATTTCTCTCCCTTGTGGACTCGCAGAGGATAATTGATGGTCCATTTGGACCTACTGTGAAGATGGTTCGTCGACAAACCTTTTCATGCCAACTTGTACATTACGTTTTATTCCGTCAAGTAGAAACGAGGAAGTTGTGGGAGACGTGGTATGACATGCAAGGACATCTGCTGTGTTTTTCAATGAAGGAATTTGCACTTGTGACGGGGTTATGCTGTCGCAGAATGAATGATAATGAGCTAAATCCGGATAAAAATGTCGTGGAAGAGTTATTTGATGTACACAATTTGACATTGGGTGAGCTAGAGTCATTATTTATGTATACACAGCCTGATAGCCCTTTGAAATATAAGATGGCATTATTGATTATATTAGAGGGCGTCATTCTTGGGGTTGAGAAAAAGGTTCGCATAAGCACGGGTCATGTCAAATTATTGTCTGATATTGATCGATTCACGAAATTCCCGTGGGGTAGGGTTAGCTACATTGAAACTCACCAGGGATTGAGTTCAACGGTGAAGAATAGATTGGAAACGGTTGAAACAAGCAGAGACTCAAGTGCAATGTTGGGTTACAAACTCAAGGGGTTGCCAATGGCCTTTTAGGTAACATGACAGGATGTAATGTATATAGTTTTGAAGTTGGTATTGTAGTTACAATATATTGATGGTTTCTTACAAGAAATAAGTATCATACTGACAAGAAAAACTACGGTTCAGGTATGGCTATTTGAAGTTGTAAAACCAATTGCTTCAGCGTTTGCACATTTGGTGGATAAGGAGGCCTACCCACACGGTCTATAATGGTCATCAGATTCACAATCTAATGCGACGGTTGTGGAGTCTTTCTTGGGGAAGGACACATCCCGTTTTATTCCAAATGTGGTGTTAATAGAGAAAGAAGCTAAGGTGGAGGTCTTAAAAGAATGCAAATTTGATGGGGAAGTGAAGGACACTTACTTTGACAAGGCAGTTGAGAAATTTGAGCTAAGTAATAAGATGTCTATCAATGGTAGAAGAAAATGAAAGAGTGATTCAGACCCTGCCCCTGCTGCGAAGTCCTCAGGCCTGGATGCAAGACAGGTGATGTGCGCTATGAAAGAGCTTCATGAGCGTATGATTAATTTGGAAAACCAAGTGGACGCAGGATTTAGTGCTATGAAAAAAAAACCTTGGGCATAATGGAACAAATGATCATTTGTTCCATTATGGTTTTGGGAATTAGATTTTTATTTCCTGGAAGCTGAAGCATTTTTTCTTGTCGGAATGTAGAATAGGAATGTCATATTAAAAAGTTAACATGTCACTATTTTTCAACTTGAGATTGACAGTTACTTATATTTATTGTAAGTTAAAGCCTGTTTTTTGACAAACATTATAAGAGGAATGTCATAGTAACAAAATAGAAAGCCAATATTTATAAGTTGGACGGATGCATAAAGCTCTGTATTTGTGTAGATGTATTTTAGGAATGTTATAGGAATGTTATATTTACAACATAGAATGATGCACTTACTTATTATTCTTGTGAGTTAAATGTAATTTGTTATTTATTGAAGCGGAATGTTGTACATGGTCGTGATGAGGATGTCGAAATGGATAGAATGGGGGGGGGGGGGGGTCTAATTCAAATCCCCTACAGGATGACGATGATGAAGGTGCCATTAAAGTCGACAATGGAAATTTAGGATATATGGTTGTTTATCGAAAGCAAAAGGATGATGAAGATGGTGCAGTTCAGAGTGATGATGTTGAGGGTGCAGTACGGGATGAGGGGAAATATGGAGAAACGATGACAAAAGAAGAAAAAGATAAGAAAGAAGGAAACATATTTTCAAGGAAGACTCGTTCAAAAAAGAAGAAGGATGATGAAGATGGTGTAGTTCAGAGTGATGATGTTGAGGGTGCAGTACATGATGAGGGGAAATATGGAGAAACGATGACACAAGAAGAAAAAGATAAGAAAGAAGGAAAAGTATTTGTAAGGAAGACTCGTTCAAAAAAGAAGAAGGGTGATGAAGATGGTGCAGTTCAGAATGAGGGGGAAACTAAAAAAAGGAGGACAAAAGGAATTGAGGTATGCATTAACAATAGTTGATGATGACATACTTTAATAAATCTTCCAACATCTTATTTATGAAAAAACTTATTTGCATACGCTAGAGGTAGCAACAAAAGAAGCTGAGGTGGAAGGAGACTCTACCAAAGAATCAATTGGAGTCTCAACAAGAAAAACTAGCTCAAAAAAAAAAATACAACTGGTGAACTGAGGGACCATCCTGTTAGGAAGAGAGGACTGTCCAGAGAAGCCGATAATCCCAAACGATGCAAGGTTTCAACGTCCAAAGGTATTTCATACACGAATAGATTGTGCCGTTGGTTAGACTCGAAGGAAAGGTTAGGAAGTTGTCCCTCCTGTCTTGATGATATGAATGCGTGTTTGAGATGTTGTTAATTAAACCATCTTATGATGTAGTGAGTACATTGTTTCTCCAACTGGAGAACATCTACAGAAGGAGTTTTTTGAGAAATTGTTGCAACCAATAGGGTGGTTGAGTTCTCCGGTAAGCCAATTTCATTATTTATATAAATTATCGTGGCGTGCAGCAAGTCTTAAATTTATGGTATGACATATTATATTTTTGGTTTGTAGCACTTGGACGAATGTATGTATTATCTTGGCTGTCGTGTGCGTGACAAACCAATGGCAATATTGGACAAGGAAATGAATAGATGGTTTTCAGATAAGCAAAGTTATGTTGCTGATCGATCTAAGATGAGATACCTGCGTGGGGAACTGCCTGCACTTTATGGGAAGGATTGGAAGGACGTGGATCGTATATACCTCCCCTTCAATTTCAAGGAGAAACATTGGGTAGCTCTGGAGATACAACTAAGTAAATGGTGTGTCACTGTATACGATCCCAACGTCAATTTGTTCAAATTGTCGGAAGTCCATAGGTTCCTTACAGGGTTGACATATATTCTTCTTGTCATGATAGCACAATATGAGCCCTTGGCAACAATTTATAAAATAGGGGGGGAGGGATCCCCTAAATGTGACTCGTGTTCCTACATTGGAGAGAAACAAGAGAGGGTAAGTTGTTTACATCAATTGTTCATTTTTTAATGTGAAATTGGTTATAATATCAGGAAACCAACTACATTTTTTACTTGTGTGCAGGGGCGATTGTGGCGTCTTCACGATCAAGTACATATAAATGCTAAGTTCCGGACGTCAAAACATCGTGAACGTGGGTGACAAATTTGTGGATCACTACAGAAAAAGGATAGCCGTTAGTATTTTCGATATGAAGTGGTTTGATTAGTGAAGGATATCTTATTCGCTTTCATGTAAGCTTCACTGTAGTTGGGATAGTGTGGTATGATTCCTTCTTGGGTGGTTTTTGCTAGAATTGACTTGTCTTGTTGACAATAACTTGTGTTGAAATTATTTTGGAAATCTAGCAAAATTGGTTGGTGCATTTCTTCTTTGCTATTTCGTTGTAGATGCATACTTCCTATCAGTGTTGTTCATAATTCATGTCAGTGAAGTTTCTTTATATTTTGCGTACATATGTTTTTTGTCACATTGTATAATCCTATTGTCGGAATTATCCTTTTGTTTTCCTTTTGATTTTGTTGTTTTGGGGTAAAAAAAAAATTTATTTGTTTGTGTTTACCACTCTGTTGACCTTTTTAATAATATTTAATTTGGAATAAAAAGGATAGGACTAAACCTTGTTTACCTTTCTTCGAATGCTCACAAAATTCCCTCCATGTTTACCTTCCAATTCTCCCAAAATTCCCTCCAAAAGAAGATATTCTCGAAGCTTCATCCCCATTAACGCGACTCTGTAACATCCATCATTGTTATCATACATTTTCTTCTTCCCCAGAAGGCGACTCTGCAACATGTCACGTAGTATTTAGTAGGTTATCAAGTATTTTGTAATGCATGTTAGTGTAATGACTATATAATGTCATGTAGGTACTGTATAATGACATATATTGACTATATAATGTCACGTAAATGTAGTACTTTATGATAATGTCGCATAATTTAAACACGGATTTGCATAAATACACCATTTGGGAAAGTCACTTGCAATTAGTATGACATATTAAAGACGACAGGCCAACACCGTTAGTATGACAGGCCCAAAATGCCATATTAGGCCCAATTTTTGGGCGGTTTAACAATTATATTAAGAACTTGTTATGAACCCGATTTAACAGACTATTATATATTGTTCCAAAACGGGTTTGACTTCATTTCATCTATCTCAATTTGGGTAAGTTTTCTAGGGTTTGTCGGGATTGAGCAACCGAAATCAAATTGACCCCATTTAGAGAGAATTCAACCACAAACAACACCATATGACTCACGAAAAAGGAAGTCCATGTATTATTATACATTTAGCATGGTTATTTTTAAATTGTTTCGAAAAGTTTATCTTGGATTTGAACTAGACCTGTACAAATCCGGGTTCGGGCCGGGCCCGGGCCGGGTTTTTTGTATTTTTTTGCCCGGTTGACCGGGCTGGGATTTTTGTCCAGGCCCGCCCGGTCAACCGGGCCGGGTTATCCGGCGGGCTGGCCCGGTCGGATAAAATTATAAATATATATATAATTTTAAATATATATATATAAAATTATAAATATATATATAAAAAATTATAAACAGTAATTATAAATATATATATAATTATAAATATATATATAAAATTATAAATATAAATATAATTATAAATAAATATTAATTATATAAACAGTAACGGGTACCGGGCCGGGCTTCTAGGCCCGGTCGGGCCTAGAGGACCGTCCGTGCCCGGCCCGTTACTGTATCGGGCTGGCCCGGCCCGACCGGGCCAATATTGTTGTCCAGGCCCGGTTTTTTAACCGGGCGGGCCGGGCCGGTCGGGCTAGCCCGGACTTGTACAGGTCTAATTTGAACACATGGAGTTGCTAAAGTGATATTCTGAGTTTCAATGAAAGTCTTTCTTTGGAACTGGGTATGATATTTGCTTTACCGTATTGAATCAAAGTCCTCTTCTTTGTGGTGCTGTTAATAGGATGCCGAACAATGTGATTGATATCAGCTCTGAATCCGACTTAGTCGAAGATAACAGTTACACCACTTACAGTACTAGAGAGTACAATAGTGGCGACTACCTAATTATTCTTGAAGATGATGAGGATATTGAAGATGATGGAGATGTTGATGATGAAGATGATGGAGATGTTGCAGCTGAACCAACATCAGCAATACAAAGAGCTCAAGCTTTTCCATGTGACAAGAATAATAGTTTCGTTGTTTTAATGAAACAAACCAATGTCCATGGCGACTATCATCTGGTAGGCACCGCATCCTTTATCATGTAAATGTTTGATAAGGATTACTTTATAATATCAACTTGCAATGCACTTACTAATATGCAGGGTGTCCCGAGCAAACATGCTATCAAATTCTTGAGTGTTGCAAGAACCACTGAAGTCATCCTGAATTGTGGTATGGCTGCTTGGCCCGTGTCTGTCACAAAAAGTGGGAATTGCTACAGATTTGGCACAGGCTGGAGGTAATTTGTAATTGACAATGAATTGGAAATCAACAATGCATGTGTATTTGAAATAGTGAGTCGCTGCAATGTTATATACAACATTACCATATTCAAAGCTTAGATGTTTGTTTTTAGTATTATTTTGAATTTGAATAATGTAACTCTATGGTGATGGTTTTGGGTTTTGTTAGTTTAAATTAGTTGTGTTGAACATCTTTACTACAACTAATGTGGTAATACATGTTAGTGTCGTGAACATATAATGTCATGTAGTGACTATAATGTCACGTAAATGTAGTGCTTTAGGAAGCATGTTATGTATGGTCGACGATGATTTATGTTTTTCCTGTGTGTTATTCAGATGCCACTCATGTCGGTAGGTAGGTTATTTGAAACCATATTGAATATGTCATGATAAATATGGAAGAATAACAAGTGAGGTCAAGAGGTACAGAATGGAGTGAAACTTCTGTCATATGAATTTAACCAAAAGTAGTCAATATTGATTTCGATAGGATATGAATCTAGTCATGACATGATAGAGTTACAATAAATATCAAACGACTAAATATCATTTCTATGAAAAGTAATATGAGTGGTAAGAGATCCTTCAAGAGTTTGGATCTCTTACTACACATATTAACAAAAGAAGAGTTTGGATCTCTTAATACACATATTAACAAAATAGATAATTAAAGAGTTAACACAATTAACCTCATCATGGGCCGACTGAGGGGTTAGGACAGTTTCGTGAGTTATGGCCGAGAGTGCCACAACTTCCACACCTTCTCCTCGGGCCCCTGTATTCTCCACGTGACGGTATTCTTTTCTTCCTTGGTCTTCCAGAGTTCCTCATAACATTTGGGGCAAACATGCTCTATTCAAGATCGTGTCAGGAACTTCTCAACGTTCAAATGCAGAAACCGGATATAAAGTTTCCTTGTACACTTCCTTCCACTTTTCAACAGTAAAGAGGGGATGAACAAGATTGACAGGATCCACACCAGAATCCTTCACAGCCGCTATTGCATGCACACAAGGAATTTGGTCAACTTGGAAGACGTTGTAGTAGCAAGTTCGAGCATGCATATTTACCAATAATGTAGTTCCATAGGCATGCACTTGAAACTCATATTGATTCAGCCTACTCACAACCATTGTCAACAATTTCAAATAATTACCTTCTAGCTCACGACAAACTGTCGGGGTCAGCAGATCAGAATGTCGCTCTCCCTTTTGCCTCCTGTCATAAAACCACTAAGTCATGACATTCAGTATACCATCAAGCAACCCAATTAATGGCATTCGACGTGGCCCCACTAATCGACTATTAACGGATTTCGCATTGTTGGACGTCATAATATTGAGTCTGTTTGTGGGCATATGCGACCTTGTCCATGCTTCAAATCCAACACCCCTTAGGTAGGTACCGACTTCCGGGGACTGGGCGCAAAGTCTTGCAAATTCACGATTGAAGTCATGTTTGGTGTACGCTTGATTTGCCTTTTGGTACAGAATCCACAAGTAATTCCTTTTAAACCTCATCTTCACGTTTTGAAATAGGTGAAGTGTGCAACAACCATGCTTTGCGAACATGTAGTGCTCTCTTAAACCTTTGTAAATGCTTCCATGACAGTCAGACACAAATACGAGGTCATGATCGTCGGCAACAACAAAGTGTAGCTGTCAGAAGAAATATGACCATGAACTGTCATTCTCGCTGTCAACAATAGCAAAAGCTACTGGATATATTTGTCTGTTTCCGTCTTGTTCCACTGTAACTAGAAGTGTGCCTTTGTACTTTGATCCTAGATGGGTACCATCCACAGTTATGACCTGCAATAGTTTTCACTCAGCTTTACAAAGTGACATTGTACAAATGACAATAGTAATCTTGTATGCTATAATATATTGTATAAATTTGACAATAGAACCGTGGAACGTGACAAAACTTAAATTTATCTTTCTTAAAAACTACATTACATTGCGCCAAGCACCCAAGCTGATAAAACAATACTTGAATCGACGATTAGAATCTACTTCAACATGTGTGACTGTCCCTGTATTCATCATTTTTAGCATGTACATGTATCCATGAAGCCTATTGTAGCTTTGTTCAAATGTGCCTCTTATCCTATCTATGGCGGTTAAACGTTCTCGGTTTGCCTTGTCGTAACTAACTTCCACTCCTATCTTCTTCATGATGTCTTGAATTTGTGCAGCACGAGGTCCAGTACATGTACCGGTTGTGTTAAAGCTATAACAGGATTGTACATGTAACGTGCTAAGGTTAGTTGATATACATGCTGATAAATATATATGATCGTACTGACAATATTGTTTACTTACTTTGACATAATATGGTAAGCAATTACGCTTGAACTTGCATGTGTATGGTGGTTATCCTTTAGCTTCATGCCACATGTGTGTTGTCCATAATACTTCCTTACTTCAAACAATCCTGTGCTGCCAAGAGCGGTCCCACGACAAAAAAATGTGCAACTAGGATCAATGCACCTTACCACGTATAACTTTTTATCAGACTTTTGGACTTGCATCTGGAAGCGCTTCTGTAATGCCATCAAGGATAAACGATCCTTAAGATCCTTCTTGCAATTGAAATGCTCTCCAACTATTATTTTCAGATCATTGCCGCTCACCCCATTATCCTCCATTGACTCTTCTAAATCATCCAATTGCCTTTTACTAAACTTTTTGCTACGATAGTACTCGGCTTCAATCTCTTGGAGAACTTCCTCTTCAATGTGTATAAATAAGTTGTCCACTTCATTAGTGTCATCCAACAATGGCCCTTCTTCAACATCTTCCTCAACATCATCCTCAAACTCATCCCAATCAAAATCTCGCCCAACGTCTTCCCCATAATCACTGTCAATCTCAATACATTCATGTATTCTTTTCCTTCTTGTGGAAGACCTTGTTTCTCTTCCATCAGTTCCCGAATCTGCCTCAGATTGGCTCACCAAGTCAACTATTTGTACATCCCCATTGTTTACACGACAAATTTTTGGTTTCATTTCAAACATGTCACAATCAACTATATTCGATACATCTTCAGTGGGACAATTGTCGCTTATCACATTGTTCTTGTCGGATTTGGTACCATTTCTGCTTGGATAACAACCCACCACAACCTCGGCCTCTGCCTCTTGACTTTGTGTTAACGGTGGCGGAGTCAGACATACTGTGATGTCCTCGTCATCATTTCTACTTGGATGACCAACCATCACAACCTTGGCCTCTACCTCTTTGTTTCCTTTCTTTTTCATACTCGCATATAACTCGATAGGCCAAATAGCATCTTCTTATTGCAAGTTCAAAAAATTGAAAGCATCAAGGTCCTCGTCATCTTTGACATCGATTGGTTGTGGCATTGGTTTCCGTAGTGACAGATACTTTAGCTCCATTTCATCTATCTCGTCAATGCATTTAATATTCTCAGCCAACTTTTTCCTAAGATTTGAGTAATTTATATCTGCAGACAAAAGAAGTATTGTTGTCGTTGTGATCCCATCGAAAACCCACTTGTTTCCATTACATATCCATTCACTACCTGTTTTCAGAGTCAAGTAGTGTGATCTTGAACTTGTTATACGAAGAAAAAGCAAACACAAGTAAAATACTTTATGACAAACGTTGACAGTATGACCAATACCCTAACACCGACATTAAAGGGTTTTCAAGCCATAATAAAGGATTTTCTAGCCAAACGGGACAAAATTTGTAGGGAAAATAAATATTCTAGAATCAAGGAACGAAAGTTAAAGTCAGATTTGATTAATGCTCAACAAGAAGCTGAAAGGTTGTTCTCTCGTATAGGGAACCACAGAAGAATGCCTTGTAAAGAAGAATAAATGTGAAAGTCATAACTCACTCATTATTAAATTTCTTCTCATCCAAACACATTGAAGATGCTGCGTAAGCTTTTTTGAAGATTTGTGGATTTATGGTCTTGTGGTGTTACGGTGGCTTTGGACAGGTTTACAGGTTGGGTTATTTTAGGGTGAAGACTAACACGTGGGTAAATGGGTAGAAACTAGAGGAAAACTTGTTAATGTTTAGAGGGAAAACAAAGGTTAAAGGATGATGTGTACTACATTTTTAGAAGTCATATCAGGTAAATAGTTATGAAACAATATTTAATAAAGAATGACATGCCCAAAAATTGAACAAAAAAACCTAAATAAATGCATAGACATGACCGACCATGTTTCTTCTCATTTTCACTCAACAACCCTAAACCCTCTCTGTTCGTTTCGTTGAGCCAAGGTCCTTCACTGATGCGCCGAACTTGAAGGTAACCCTCTTTGTTTCTGGGTGGTTTTCATACTAGGTCAATAAGCAAGCATGTATCACTGTGTTTTTGGCTGGGAATTTTTCTTTGTTTTTGCAGAACGTTCAACTCAAGCCCAATGTCATACAACGACACCTCAAGTTATCAAAGCGGGGACCCCCAAAAATATGAAGATCCACCAACATCTCCTACACTTCCTCAAATAGAGGAGAAGTTGCAAGAACAGTTAGACCTGTTGCTAACGAATAGCCCGCGTTCCAACATGTTGGGTGAAACAATCACACGCCAGCGTACTGAGATACATGAACTTCGACAAAGAATTATGGAACTCAATACAAGTGAGATGTAATTCAATCTTGCAATTTGGCGACTAAATGCAAGGGTGACAGAACTTGAAGCTGAAAACAAGACACTACACTCCTAGGAAAACAAGACACTACCCGACGGTGAGCCTCAGTAATCCTCCCTCACAGCCACTGCACCGCGGTAATGACCACCGCCCCGTGGTGGATGGAGTGCCTCCTAGTGAGATTTCGCCGCGACCCGCGGTGAGATCAGCGCAACCCGACGTCTAAAATTCCAGTTATGCTGCTGAGGTTTGGGTTGATACTTGTTTTCCCAAGGTGCTGACTGAGAAGGAGTACTTTTTGGGACTGGAGGAGTGCAGCGACGATGAGGAGTGTCGCAACCGCGGAAATACTCCAGAGACAACCGTTTCTCTCGAGAATGCCCCGGTAGTCCCCGACCCTCTGGAGGCTGCCTATGATGAGTTTGTGCGTCTCAACTCCTTCCCACTTGTCTCGCTACAACCCGTCGCACCTTTCCTTGAGGCTTCTCGAGATACTCAAAGGCTAAAGAACAACGAGGATATCTATGAGGCCTTCAGTGACTGCATAAAAACCGTTCCCTTGGTCACACTGGCTGACAGCACCCCTCGCAGCAAGGAAATGTTAAAGGTGCTGGGCATGATCAAGAAGAAACCGAAGGGGAAGCACAAAAAGGAGAACTTGATGCAAGTGGCAAATTGTTACATATTGGATATGGGGCAAGATAAGCATGAAGGCCCCGAGATGTTGGGTAGGCCATTTCTGAAGATGGCAAGTGCGTTCATGGGTATGCACAACAATACACCCACAAAGAAGTGCAGGAGATTGGGGGTCATGCTCAACATAGAGCATACAAAGAGGCACCCTCCAGATCCAGATCCCAGGTCTTCAGTTGCTATGAGCAACCCAAGTTGAGAGGATGAGTAGGATGTCAAGCCATGACAATAACTAAGGCGCTATCCGGGAGGCAACCCGAGGTATGTTTTTCTTTCCTTGCTTTTCATTCTTTGTTTTTGCATTTTCTTTAGTGTGTTTTTGCTTTGTTTTTGCTTTTGTGTTTGTTTCCGACTGACCTGCAGGGAAGAGACCCATGCCTATTGAAGAAGGTGTTTCCACACCATTGTAAGTCTCTTCTTTCCCTGCACTAAGTCACTCCTCGAAAAAACCTTAAACGGGGGGTAAAAAAAAAAGGTACCGAAGGCCAACTGTCCAGAGTTCCCTATGGAGATGGTGCGCATCATGTTGTCAAGGAGGAGACATTCGCCCCACATTTTTAATTGGCAACGATGATGGCCCTACAATTGACAGCTGAGGAGGAGGAACACTAGAGTCCACACCATGATTACATCTAGGCTCCACCATGTGTTCCTAGAAGGCCGTGCAACCCTAATATCATTGTTTTACCACTACTCACCAAAGTGGTTCCCTTATGGTTGCACGGTAAGAGAAGATTTTGGAATTGCTGAAGACACCCGCCCAACACCAAATACCTGGGCCTTATTGAGAAGACCGCCAGCGACACCTACAATGTCCAAGCAGCTTGGCGACGTTTGTGAGTTATTTTTTTGTTTTTCCCTGTGCTTCTATTCTTTTGTCTTTCATTACATTGAGGACAATGCAATGTTTAAGCATGGGGGAGGGTTCTATACTTGCTACGTCGTTGAGGAGAATTAAAAAATGAAAAAAGCCAAAAATTGAAAAAAGGCATACATTGAAAATCCTGGGATAGGTCGAAAACCCGAAAGGGCGGCCTCGGTAATAAACAGGTGGCTTGGACCAGCATTAGGCTGGGGTAATATGTGATCAAGAGTGACGTGAGCATATGTGAGTACATCTATTGGAAAATGAAATGAGTGGCTTGGTGAAAACCCAAAAGGGCGCCTTGGTAAAATGAGCGAAAAAGAAGAAGAGTGATTTTAGGATTTCTTATTATTCTTGGCGAGGCGTCATAAGAAGAGGAGATATAAAGAGGTTTCGGGTAGGTCACTCTAGAGAGATAAGAAGATAGATGGAGGCTAGGATTAGTGGTGTCACTCTATGGTGTTGTGTTGCACTGTGTTGTTGTGCTGTGCATATTGTTTTGGTTGTCTGAAGCTGATTGTTGAGATGTTGTAATTGCTGGTGTCATATTTTCTTGTACTTCCTGAGACCTTGGTGTTTGATTGAGAGAGTAGGTTTATCATTAGCTTACTCGGGACGAGTAAAGGTCTGAGCATGGGGTAATTTCATAGGTGTCATTTCATGCACCTTAACTAGCAATTATTGGCATTATTTAGAGGAGTTTATGACTAGATTTGAGGTTAAGTCTGTAATCCAGAAGATGTGGAGAGAACTGAAGATATCTAGGGATTTACAGCTTATTTGGAGAAGATGAGGATCTGCTGGAAATTAATTGGAGAAGACTACAAACACTTTGTAGTAATGAAGACCAGAAGAGAAAGGAGTGGGCGAATTTCTACCGCCCCGCGCCAGAGCCACCGCGACCCGGCGGTGGGTCTCAGAGAAGCACCGCCCCGCGGCCATATGCTGGGCGAAGCAATTAATTAAACACGCAAGGTGATTGCTGGAATTGGAAGGAGATTAGGCCCAAGGAGAGTTCGGCCCAAGAAATGTCGCGCGCGAATTGGAGCCGGAAAGTGAAGCGGGATGATGTCGCCATGACGTCAGCGGAGCATGTGATGCTGAGATGGGCCGCAGCTTGGAATTAGGCCGAGAAGCTGATTTCACGAGCGAGACGGAGTGTGATTCCGGGATTAATTTCCCGGGATTTGATTTGCTTATTTTTGGTTATTATTTTATTATTGTTATTTTATTATTTTATTTTACACCTTTTAGAATTAGGTTAAAAACCCTTTAGTTAACCTAGAACACACAATCTACAATTTAGATCTAGAAGTTCATTTTTCATTCTGCCTCTAGGGTTTCAACCCATGGAGAGCTAAACACCTTTATTTTGCTAAACGATTGAAGCATTGCAATGGATTGGTTGTGAGATTTATATTCCTTTTTCTATATCTTATAAAGTTGGTTTAATTCTCTTGAGCATATTGTCTATTGGTTTGTGTTGATTCTTCTAGCGTAGCTAACTAGGTTTTTCGACATCTATCAATTGCTAGGATTTGCATATAATGGAATACGAGTGCATATCTAGTAGCATACACAATTGTTACATATAGTGGAATACGAGTGTGCAATCGTGAGTGAGAATCATTTGCATGTTAAGTAGTAAGGAAGCACCTTCTATTTACATGTATCTTGTATCCTTGTGTGCATTGCTATTGCTGTGTTAGTGGTAAAGTACACCGACAACTATGAGAATCGGTGGTACTTTACCACTAACACAGCAATAGCAATGCACACAAGGATATAGGATACATGCAAATAGAAGGTGCTTCCTTACTAGTTAACATGCAAATGATTCTCACTCATGATTGCACACTCGTATTCCACTATATGTAACAATTGTGTATGCTACTAAATATGCACTCGTATTCCACTATATGCAAATCCTAGCAATTGATAGATGTCGAAAAACCTAGTTAGCTACGCTAGAAGAATCAACACAAACCAATAGACAATATGCTCAAGAGAATTAAACAAACTTTATAAGATATAGAACAAGGAATAGAAATCTCACAACCAATCCATTGCAATGCTTCAATCGTCTAGCGAAATAAAGATGTTTAGCTCTCCATGGGTTGAAACCCTAGAGGCAGAATGAAAAACGAACTTCTAGATCTAAATTGTAGATTGTGTGTTCTAGGTTAACTAAAGGGTTTTTAACCTAATTCTAAAAGGTGTAAAATAAAATAATAAAATAACAATAATAAAATAATAACCAAAATTAAGCAAATCAAATCCCGGGAAATTAATCCCGGAATCACGCTCGGTCTCGCTCGTGAAATCAGCTTCTCGGCCCAATTCCAAGCTGCGGCCCATCTCAGCATCACATGCTCCGCTGACGTCATGGCGACATCATCCCGCTTCACTTTCCAGCTCCAATTCGCGCGCGGCATTTCTTGGGCCGAACTCTCCTTGGGCCTAATCTCCTTCCAATTCCAGCAATCACCTCGCGTGTTTAATTAATTGCTTCGCCCAGCATATGGCCGCGGCGCGGTGCTTCTCTGAGACCCACAGCCGGGTCGCGGTGGCTCTGGCGCGGGGCGGTAGAAATTCGCCCACTCCTTTCTCTTCTGCTCTTCATTACTACCAAGTGTTGGTAGTCTTCTCCAATTAATTTCCAGCAGATCCTCATCTTCTCCAAATAAGCTGTAAATCCCTAGATATCTTCAATTCTCTCCACATCTTCTGGATTACAGACTTAACCTCAAATCTAGTTATAAACTCCTCTAAATAATGCTAATAATTGCTAGTTAAGGTGCATGAAATGACACCTATCACTCTTCATGTAAGTTTTGCAAATTCAAGCACAATGCCAGCACTAGACACACAGACAATAGTTGCAAGTACACTGGATACCATTACATTTCTAAAAAAAAGGATAGTTGTCATCTGGCTGCTATCATTACATTACTAGAATCACAACTGGATGCTGTCAACCTCCTCCTTCACGTGAAATGCACAGCCTTCATAGGCGTTATTTGCATCACAATAGCATAACATTTTGTGCTAGTGCCAATCCTGTCAATGACCGACAACACGTTTGGTTAATCAACTTTTTAGAGCATTTGATAAACAACTAAGTTTTTTACCGTTAATTACCTTATCAATAATATAAGGGTTTCCAACAATAATAAGCAATGATCGGGCACGAGTCAGGGCAAAATTGAACCTCTTCGGGTTGCTCAGATATCCCATGCGGAAAGTCCTGTCATATTCGTCGTGTTTCTCGATTGATCTGATGGTTGACAGGATGATCACTTCCTTTTCTTTACCCAGAAACTACTCAACCCCGCCAATCTCAATATCCCCCATATGTAGAGACATAAGAGTCTTCCCTATCTTTAGTACTTGTTGTGGGAAAGGGATAATAATCCTGATGTCTTGCTCAGACACATTCCTTCTTATGACCTTTTGTACGAGCTCAACCACCTTGCTAGCTTCAATCCTATTAAACCATGAAGGGCTGCCCTTTTCCCTCTCATCAAAGCCTTGGATGCCACAGAACATGAAAGGGAAGTTCCCATTGGGAAGCATATCAGCCCAAGGTAAGGAAGATGTGTCACTGTCTTTTCGATATGGAATCAATGCTTCACTATAAAATAGTCTTGAAGGAAAACAGAGAATTGCAGGGTGGCTCCGGTAATTCTTCACCAACATTGTGACATAACTGCGATCCCCTGATCTGTAAACTTCAAAGTCCAATAACCTCCCCAGAAAAGATCTTCCCAAACCATAAGCCGCAGCTTGCTTTGAATGAAGGCCCAGCTTGTTTGGGATCACCACGAAGAACAATAATTGTGTTGTTTTGTAAGAGGGTTGATATGGGGATCATTGTCTCTGGCTCTGAAACTTGGCTTGCATCATCTAAGATGATGTGGGAGAAGTGGCCACAGTTAACCCCTTCAGCATAGAGGTAAGATGCACTCGTGTATATCGTTATTATTATCTTGTACCTGCAAAGTGCATCTCGAGAAGGGTAAGTGAAGAAACCTTTACTGTAGGTATAGAACCTCAACAATGCAGCGTTCATTTTTTTCTAAGGGACGACGTATGGCATTAAACCTATAAATATCTTCCTCCTTAAGTTTCATCCCCTCGCAAAGGATTTTCTCTAATATGTGATTTGTTGCGCAATTTGAAGAAGCACATACCAGTATATGAGAATTCCGTCTAGTTTTATAGAGTTGTAGGATCACCTCACCAGTGTTTTTGTCTTTCATGTTCCCGGGGGTCCATAAATCACATAAGGAGCTCCTCCTCTTCACCCTAAAATTAAGCGAACACCATTTTTCTGCTCCTCGTCAAAAAGAAGTGAGATAGGCACAAGATTGTTTTCTGTAATCCTCCACTTTCCATGATACTCATGGGAAAGAGAAAGTTTTCGTATAATGCCTCTGCAGATAGAATGGCTTGACGGAGCCTACTGAAATTTACCCCATTGTACACAAAACAGATTTCATACACATTGCTATCTTTGTGCCTTTGGTAAAATCCATCATCAAATTGCAATAATACTTCATCAGCCTCAACACGGTGGATCCAACCCTGTTCAAAGAACATTGGCAAGTTCAACATGAGAACACAACATTGGCAACGATAATTCGTGCAATTGTGACAACAAATATGAACTTCTATTTCATTGTTCATTCCGACAATAACTTATAACACTTTGACAAAAATATTATGATAACTGACATTCTCCACACACCTGATCAAGAGAATATTCTCCATAAACATTCACCACATCTCCACGGACAACTGAGGGCCTTCTTTCACCTAGTCCTGGCACTTTGAGTGCTACAAGCCAATAATCATTTTGTCTCAAAGTAACAGACTTCATATTATAAGCTTTCACGTAGTCATGTAAACAAATATAAAAAGAGAATCATTCAACAAGTTGGTACTACGAGAGAACCATGCCATCTAGCTATCCCCTCAGTCCCCCAACCCCCATAGAGAGAAAATATAACACTTACCATAATCACAAGTTCCTCAATCCCTAATAACGCATTGAAATACGACGCATAGTTTTCCTCTGTTAAGCCTTGTCAGACAACTTCATGGATTTCCTCAAACTCTATCGCTTTCCTGATCTTTGGTGATATGTTATATGGTTTCTGAGGTGCCAAAGCTTTGGATACTTCATCTTCAGCCAAGAGGAAGACAACTCGTGAAATACTCACAACATCAGTTTCGATATGCACTATAGATGTGAAAACGCCAATCTCCTTGGGCACACAAGACAGCCATATAGTCAGGCTACCATGTGGCCTCAAATTTCGTTCCTCCATATAAAAAGAACCGACAAAATCTTCCTCGGGTATGTCATCTGGTTGGCCAGATGGAGGTTTCATCAGTGACAAAACAAATGAATCTTCAGGATTTGAAGCATAAATCTTCACACACCAAAGTAAAACATATTCATCAGTGGTGTTTTCTATTGTGAATGACGCCGCGGCAACCTCGTTGACAGGAACTGATTGAGGCTTTCCTCCAACAAATGGAAACGGCACAGAGACCATGACAGGACCCTCCTCAGTAGGAGTGGAAGTTGTGACTGAGGGAATCCATGAAGCCAACCTCTCCCTTCTCATCAATGTTGGAGTATTCATCACCCATACCTATTTGAAACTCAATTAAAATCCAACAGAAGTTTGTGAGTCCACAAGCAAAGAACACAACCAGACGAGCTGCTCTAAGGAGATGAAAGAGATATGGAAGAGATGAAGACTCGAAAGAGATGGGTGAGATGAAGTGAAACAAAGAGAGAGTATGAGTGGAATCATGTAGATAAAAATAGTCAAACAACACACACTCCAAGGAGATGGGTGAGATGAAGTACAATTAAGATCTCTGTAAAGTAAGATCTCTGTAAAGTAAAAATGTCAAAGAAGCAGAGCATCGGGAGAGGGAGCATTGTGAATATGGTCAAATTTGTCAGTGATACACTATCAATTTGTCAAAATAGTATTAATCCAATGTCACAATAGAAATTTAAAATGTCACGGCTCTAAGTAAATACAGTATCAACTTACTGTTGATTTTTGGGTGTTGAAATCACCATCAGTACGAGTGGCACCATGTAGCTAAAAATACTCAAACATAGAGCATTTTCTAATTAAGATATATGTAAAGTAGATTGGTGAGATGAAGTGCAATTAATATCTCTATAAAGTAAAATAGTCAAAGAAGCAGAGCATCGAGAAATGGAGATCCAATTAAGACATCTTGTATTTAGATTGGTGAGATGAACTATTCAGCCAGATATCACACGTCCTACTCAAATTAGGCAATAGGCAAGCATGTAATATGGTTTAAAGTGACATTACTGTAACACCCCCAAATAACCTCTTGAAAGCATTACCGCCAGTGACCTCAGACGTACTGTCCGATGTCACCCAAGGCTTTTCCAGTTGATATAAATCATCGAACAACAGTTATGATACAAAATACCATAACTTTCATTTAAACCAAAGTCTCGGAATTACAACATAATTCCAAATACATCAGAAATACAACGGAAGACTTAATACAAACATATTTAACACAGCGGAAGTCTTTAAAATAACAACAAAAGGGTCTTGATCGCAATGATCACCCGCCAAGGATCTTAACCTGGATCACTTGTCAAAACACCGTTCGCTTCTATAGTCGTTTTAGCCTTCACGGGATGGCAACTTATCTGATGTGTCGAATCGAACGGATGACACCAGCCAACCATGCAGAGAACAATTACGGTTGGTTAGTCTAATGAAAGACTAAGCAAGGGTACAAAGCAGAGTGGTTTGAAGTAGTCGTATTAGGTTAGACTCATCGCTTCTCGAATCAAAACCGATGACGATAGTCAACCACCATATTTCTACTAGAATATATGAAAAGGCATGATCAAGAGAAGATTCTAGAGACTGAGTCTCACAGCAATCAACTCAAAGAAGACTCCAACGAATTGAGTCTTATCGGAAGCATGACAAATGTTGGGAAACATTAATTAATCACAGAATCACAGTATCGCATTCGAGCGACTAAAAGTTAAGACGAGCTTTTCTAGCTGCACTAGCGCCTAGCTGCACTACTCGCCCAGGGGTATATTAATTATGTGCGACAACGGCACTTATCTCATTAAATTCCAAAACACACATCACGTTATAATCTTTTAGATATATGTTTCGTCATGAGGGACATATATCGAAGGGAATCCTTCCCAAGGTTTGTGACACTAGCTAAGTGCACCACTACCTCTATACTGGTATAGAGGACGATCATGATCCGTCAGTTGGTGTCAGAGTCTCCGATGCCTTCTCAACCAATAATTATCAAGAAACAATTGGACCTCAACGAGTCCAACGAGTCCAACGCTCCTAACTACTAGTGCTAACTAAACAGTTCAACACAGTAATAATCCACATCACAGCCATCATGGCCAACATCAAAAACATATATCTATACTAGCGTTGTTCTAACAGATATACAACCTAGTATAATATCATGTTTTAATCAATATATAATAGCGTTGTTCTAACATATATTCAACCTATTATAATATCTCCCTTTTAATCATATCATTTAACAAAATTGTTCCCAATGCAAACAGTAAATCATCCCAAATTAATTAACAACTAAACAATTGATAATTAATTGAAATATGGAATGATGAGAAAGAGCGAACCGCCACTTGCCTTAGATCCGCAGAAGCTTAAGCAAAGCTTAGAGACGACGAGTTCCTGGGTCCGAAACAGGGACAGATCTGAGACCACAGATTCCTTTGGATCGACCCAAAATGAAACCCTAAGTTAGATTCAATATCCACATATATGAATCTAAAAGAATACTAAAAGAATCGAAGGAGTCAAGCCTCGCCCAAAGCCAAACACCCAAGAACACACACTCGGACAAGGCTTGCCGCGGGTGCGGTGGAGCCTCTGCCACGGGTGCGGCCAGGTTACAGTGGCGAAGGTCGTGACAGATTTGCGATGGAGAACTCACCCAAATCAATTCGTTCGACTTTGATTCGTTCTTGGTTTGATCTCCCAACACCTTAGGCCTTTGAATACCACTTAGGAGTACCTTTTTATCACTCAAAGGTATCTCGATCACTTTCTCACACCAAGCTCAAAAGCTTGAACAACAATGGAGAAATTCAGAGGAGAAAACAGAGGAGGAAGGTGAAGTGCCCTTTGACTTCTGAATTCAACCCCCTTTTATAGCCCATCAGTGAGCTTCCTCAGAGGGGACAAGCAAGGAGACAAGCCATCGACCAAGGGGACAAAAACGAGCCAAGTGGATCGGCCAAGGATAAGATTTTCAGAAATCTTATCGCGAAGAAGATGACGTTGACCGCGGGGTGCGGCAAGGGTGCGGTAGGGTGCGGTGGCCTCCTCTAACCGCCTCACAGATCGGCCTTCGCCGCGGGTGCGTCCACTTGACCGCGGGGTGCGGTCAAGGCCATTCTTCACCCTTTTGTCCGATTTAAATCTTGGGTTAATCTTATTAACCCCGGGTTAAATATATTCGTACCCGAACGACTATTTAACCTTGAACATACGTCAACTGTATTTTATATTACTCGGAAAAAATATTACAGAGATCAAACATATTACCGAATGTCTGAACTTCTCTGAAATTAATCCGACTTGTAATACGGGAGTTGGAAAAATTCCAAACTATCCTTATAAAATGAGGGATATTACAATTACATACTAAAGTTTTTTAGTTGTAGTGAAGACATGTAAGCCGAGGTTTGTAAGCTATCCAAGTTTTCAAATGTTATATGATAATTACAATTAGGTGATATTTTTGAATTAAAATGTAAGTTAGTTTACACAACAACTTGTTTTGATTAATATGTAAAATTACAATTAAATATATATATAAAAAAATTAGATCAATTTATTATTTAAGATCATATATTCTTAATTTTGTGTCCCTTTGTTGACCTATTAATTAACGGTACCGAAACTCCGGTTAAACAATACGGGGTATATGATTAACTAGGATTAATAGTATATACCATTAATGGTATCACAAAATTGCTAATCAAAGTTTCTATTGACCGAGACGCTGGTTAACCTACCGTGACACCCTATTGATATACGTAGAGTTATATATTTCCATTAAACACACCTAAGAAGCTAGTTTTGATCTCCTCCATTTTCCAATACAAATAATAAACGTAAATGTATATCTTTAATGATTTTTTAATATAGTTTGTAAATTTCTTAAAAACTAGCTTTGTTCCCGTGCCATGCACGAGGCCTCGGTAAAATTTTGTATTAATATTCTTTTTAATTATAAAAAATATATCAATTTCACATTTAAAAAAAATGATTAGTAACAATATAAATGAAATTAAGATAAGTATGATAATATATACAAATCTCTACTAATAATCAATTAGCCAAGATCAATGTGATTTCGTACATACATATATAATATGTTGAATCAAGTTCTATACCTAGAAATAAATGAATTAAACGAAATTTTGAACAAAATGTGATTAATAAAAGTAAAAATTAAAAGAGAATATTCAAAAAATACCTAATTTAGTCTATCTAATATGGAAATCAAGATTAAATGTGAATAATCTATATGTTGAAAAGAAATCAAGATCATATCAAATATATTTTATATAAAAATAATAATAGGAAAAAAAAAGATAATTTAGTGATATGGCACGATGTAGAGTAGATATGGGAAACACATGTCATATTGCAATGTCAAAGCGACAATTGGTCTTAGATAAGTTTTTACTTTAGTATTATATAGTACATTATATTTCAAGGCTTTAAACCAATCAGATAAATGGATAGCCTTATAGATTTAGAAATATAAAGGTGTCGTTCCACAAACAATAAATATCTACTTAAATTTATTTAAATTAATTTTGAAATAATGTTTTTCCACAAACACTAAATATCTACATAATTTTTTTGAGATATTAATACTATTAATTAAAGCAACAATTAAATGATCCTAGTATATATAATATATCATTTAGATGAGATATTTATGATTAAATTGAATTTTATATCTAATTTTTTTTTGAAATAACAAAAATGATTTTTGGTCTAGATATCGTGTTGCAAATAAAATAATAATTAGAAAATGCATGAATTTTTATTTGGGAAGTATTAGTTGTAGATGTCATGTTTCTTAATCTTTGATTTTATCACATATCTTTTATTTACTCTATTCTTTTTATAATAAGTCATTATAGCCAAATATTTTGACATATCATACCGATTAAGACGATTAGGTAAAATGAGAAATGAGTTAGTAGTGTCAAAAATTATTCTGTTTAATTAAGAACCATAAGCAAAAATGGATAATTACGAAATTGAAAGAAAAAATCAATCATAAATCTGATATCCTAAATTAGTTTTAGATATTGTATTTTCAATCTTATATTGAATATCTTTTAATTATTTTTCTAAGAAAATAGTTATAAATAAAACTCATGATTTTCGATTTTCAACAACTTTTTTTTAACTTACAATCATATATCCACAAATATGTAGCAATTAGTTACCATGATGCTTACCTCGATTTTCTATAACTATTATTTAATTTTTAATTGACCATTAATCTTAGTTGTTAAGATATTCCAGTATATATGATCTTCAATTAGTCTCACTTTTTGAAAATGTAGAAGTATTTGAACCTTTGTATTCCAACTAATGGTTATTGCAGCTTTAAGAGACTTTTTGTCAATTAATAGGTCCAAAGCTTTTACCGAGACAAACACTGAGACGAACAAGGGATTCAAGACAATGACATGGCAAGGATGTGCAGATCGTCGCTCACCGGTGATGGCATGACGATGATGATAAAGGGAGATCAACCATAGAGGGAAAAAGTATCGACGCTCACCGGCGATGGCGACTGAGCTTTGAAAAAGGCAAGGGCAATGACGAGTCCGATGTTTTGGATAGTCCTTTTGAAGAAGACTCAAATAGAGATCAATCCAATTCTTTCTTTCTCTTTGGAGAGAGGTGATCAATCCAATTTTGAGTTGATCGATGTTGTGGAAGTTTTAAATTTGTTATATTTTGTAATTAGTTTGTAATCTTTGTAATTGATTTGTAATCTTTATGAATGATTTATTTTTAAATTAGGAAAAAGATTAGTGCTAGATTTAGGATAAAAATATTTGATATATAATTAAATTTATAAAGAGTGAAAAAAGAATAAAATGACATGTGACCATTTTAATAAGAGAGTGTCATGTGGCGTAATTAGGTTCTAGTTTAGTATATATATAGTAGTCTACTATTATTCTATGATATATCTAAATGTATAAAGAGGCAAAATTAAAAGGCACGAAATAGAAAATACCATCTCACAATTGTTGTTGTATACTCTCTCCATAAAAGATGAGATTTTGGTAGTTTGGCATGATGAATGATATGATTTATGATCAAAATCTACTATATGAAACTCTAACACTATAATGAAAAGATAATACCATGATAAAAAAAACTATCTAAAAATATATAAAAACATATCTTACTTGTTCTTTAAGCTTTATCGATGTTGATTAACTATCTAAAAATATATAAAAAAAGATCTTGCTTATATTTAAATAATGTTTTCATAGATATATCTAATATTTTCCCAATGTATTATTTCATAATAAATAAAAAGATATTGTTTGTTCTTTAAGCTTTATGGTTGCTGATCGTGTACCCAATATGAGAACTTTTTCTACAAATCTTAATAAGTTTTCTAAACCTTACAATATTACTCTATAACTATAACAATGTATGATGATTTCTACGAAGGAGTACCTGGAATGTCTAATTAAAGGGAGAAACTTTGTGTTAATAGGCTCCAGTATGTGGACCAAACTAATCCAGACTACAATCCTTTCTTACTCTGGTAATCAAAGGGAACAACCTTGTACTAACGCTTGTGATATTTTTTCTCTTATGCATCACACAACAAAATATATGAAATAGTAAATTCTGGCTTGCTAACCTGATTCTCAACTTCTGAAGATGAAGATAGTCTCCATAGGAACCGTCGAGTATATTTTGTTGAAGAAGCAACATAAACATAAACTCTAAATGGAGTTCCATATGTTTTGTTGAAGCAACATAAATATTCAGTCCAATATTTCATTTTTTAATTTATAATCTTTCTAATTGTTTGATTTGTAATCTTTCTAATTGACTAATTGGTTTGTAATATTTCCAATAGGATTTTATTTAAATAAGGAAAGATTAGTTATAGGTTTAATATAGAAATATTTAATATATAAGTTTGTAATCTTCTCAATTGATTTTTATCTAAATAAGAAAAGATTAGTTATAGGCTTAATATAGATATATTTTATACGGAGTATATAAGTTCGTAATCTTCCCAATTGATATGTATTTAAATAAGAAAAGATTAGTTATAGGTTTGGTATGGAAACTAGCATGTGTTCCCGTGCCTTGCACGGGTATGGCCATATATTTTAAGAATGAATTTAAATTTGTTTATAGTACATAAAATATAAAAGAGAATTATACAGGAAAATTAACATAATGTATCAGAAAGATAGTTTTTTTATTGGAATAATTTATAAGGTGTATTGTATGGTGAAAATTGAAGGTAGATTGTGAATTTATATTAATAGAAGAAAATACAAATTAGGAATTTTATATAATTATTAAAAATAAAAATGTACTAAAATAAAACTGCATATTGTATTCTTTATAAACGAGTTTACGGACCATCTATCTGTATACATATCTTTATAATGGAGTTTAATAACCATTAACATACATATTATATTATGGACACTAATTAAGTATGATAATAATGTTTTTGGTAAGTGTAGAATTATCATGTACAATGGAAAATATTTTAGGGTGGTAATTTAGGAAATTTGTATAAACAAAAGATAGAATAAATTGTAAATAGAATATATGATGCGATTCTTGGTGGACCCCAAAGGCCATGGACTCACCTACGTCCTGTGGACTGTCAACCACCCAGTCGATCCCTCAGTCGGACTGCAGTTTAGTTGGTTGGCATATCTCTCATGGAATTGGGAATATGTCAAAGGTCAGGGGTTTGATCCCCCCTGGCAACATCCTGCGATTAAAGCCTTATAGGCCCTCGCAGGTTGGGGTGCATGGGCTGCCGCCCATGGCGACTTGTTCGGGCTAGGCCTCGCCAGCTGGCGTGCTCCGACTGAGGGACCGACTAGGTGGTTGACAGCCCACAGGACCCAGGTGAGTCCATGGCCTGTGGGGTCCACCAAGAATCGCATCAATATAGATGAATATGTAAATGTAAATAATTATTTGATGACGTGGCATACTTAGATGAATGACACGTAGGAGAGATTATTACGGCTTTAGTAGTAGTATACAGAAGATACATAGATCTTTAATATATAAGTTAATTCATTACAAAAATAAAAAAACTAAGAAAATGACATGTGACAAAATTAATACGAAAGCATCATTTGCCAAAATCAATGTGAAAGCGCCATATATATAGCGTATTTTAATTATGCTTTAGTAAATAAGATTATGTATAATAACAATAATTTCAGAGAGTATATTAATGATATACTGGAAATGAGAACTCGAATGTCCAGAAGTTTGTCGGTCGAAAATATTTACCGATGTACTACAAATGCATAATCGCTATATATAGTAAACTAGAGGTGACCCGCATGCTTCGCACGCGGGGATCGAGATTTGAAAAAGTAGCTACAATTTACCATTCTGATGTGGTGTGTGGTAAAGTAATTGAATTTAGTTGTAGTTGGCTTCTTAAATTACTCTTTTTTCTAGCCTTACTATTATCCATAAATAAATGAGTTCCACATCTACTCTTCAGAACGTTAGGTTGATATGGTAAGCGCTTAAAATAAAAGCATTGGTCCAATTGAGGACTCATAGTTCATCATTGTACAGTGTGATTTTAAATTAAGTTGGTTGTTGTTCAAGAATGAATGAGATGGTTTTCACTTTTCTAATTTAATTGAGGATGAGTTTAAGGATTACCTATATCTTCTTGTACATATACAGATTAATAAGAGTTCTATAATTTGCCCATGATTTTACTTCTCTCTTTCTGCATTTGTAGAGGAAAAAAGAAGGTTGTAAATTGATTGCATTTCGTAACAATTAGGCATAGGACCCCGCAAACATAAAAGCTATGAACAACCAGCAGAAACATCACAAGGTGACCACGTCCTTAACAATCCACTTTATAGAATGCATGTTTGTTGTGGATGGTGAAATATGGGCAAGTTTTGAATAGATTGCATTGTTCGGAACTTTCTTGCAAGTTTATTATAATAAGCTACCATTTCATGCGGTTAATATGAGAAATTGTTATCAATGTGATTATGAATGTGAAGGTTGCAGCAAAATGTACGTAGTATGTAGGCATTATTTTCTTATAAGAGTTGTATAAATATGTAGTAACGGGGATATTTGAGAAGTGCCATCAGCCATTAAGGTGTAATGATTGAGGAGTAAGTATAAGATATTCGGTGCTCGTGTATACTTTACCTCATGCCTCATCTTCAAAAGGTCGCCCAACTTAATCTCAAGCATCTACTTAGCAGGTTTGGTATATGCGGAGAAACGTTCCGTGCCTAAACCATCTGTTCCCTGAAAGTTGAAAAACAAAAAATAGTTTCGACAGAGAAGAACTTGTGAGTAATATGAACATTGAAGGGTAAGACTTGTAAGACATTTAGTGGAAGTACGCATCGAACGAGAAATAGGGGCTTAGATAATGTGAGAAATAAGCATGTAATGTATGGAGGGGAAGTGAAGATAACATAAAATCATAAATATTTTTATTTGGAAGATCAACCTTATAAATCTAAATTGATATTTTGTAATGAAGTTTGTTTTTTGTGGTTACAGACTTACAATGTAGAGAAATAGTGTCACTTTCACAAAGTAGTATCTCATTTGTAGATGATAATCTTAGAATTTAACCGCATATGATAATTGTAAAATTTTGCTGGAGGTGGACTCTCGCTAATAAAACATAGTACGTCGCACTACATGATAAGTTTCAAACTGAACAACATACGATAATCTTAGAATTTGACCACACATATGATAATTGTAAAATTTTACTAGAGACGGCCTGACACTGATCGAACGTAGAACATACTGACATTAAGTGAAAAGTTTCAAATTAAACTTTAGGTGATAATGATCAAAATTAACCGCGTATGATGAATTAAAAATTTCACTGGGAAAGTAATAAGTTTCAAACTCAATTGTATATAGTAATCTTAAAATTTGACCGCACATGATAATCTTAAAATGTAACTGGCAGTGACCTTTCACTCATGTAATTTAAAACCTATGTTGCACTACAAAGGTATCTATGTCAAGGCACTGTACAAGTGCATGCCATGTGGCAGAGCTATTTTTTTTTAAATAATGTAAAGAAGTTGTGTTAGTAGGGTGATATAAATGATACAAATAGCAACAACTCGTAATGAATGACATGTCAAAAACCCGTAATAGAATTAAATATTAAATGATTTGTTAAAAGAAAAGAAAGAAGCATATCAATAAAATAATCATAATCAATTTCGAAAGATCTATTACATAATGAATCAAACAAGCCAATAAAACGAGGATCAAGTAAGCAACTTTGAGGGTTAAATGATAAAGAACACAATTGACCGATATTAATGGCTATTCAACGCCACTGTGACTGCTATACAACGCGATGTCACTCGTTTATTTCAGTCATTTGAAGGATGTGCCCCAACAAATACGCCCTCTTTAGTGCATAACCATTCATCTTTTACCATCACTAACTTATAAATCAAAACATTCCAGTGTTTATCTAAGAAGCCCTTGGAATAAGCTAGCACACATGAATTTTATATTTCCAATTTAAAACAATTCTAGCTACTTCAATATCTGAAATGCAATTCCTAGAGAATGGCCACCCCTAATATGCATCTCCTTGATCATCAATTATTCGATGACCTGCCACGACTCAAGGAAGCAAACATTTAACACAATTAACCCGTATTGATTTCTATATACACATTCAAATCAACATTGAAGTTGATAAGGGAAATAGATATTACAAGGAATCAGTACTTAAAAAGTTATTTTACATTACAACATATTATATAATTCAAACTATTTAAGGACCAACATTTCAAATGTATGAGTCGTTTGCTAAATAAGCATATAAAGCCTACATATATAATGCACTCAAGCATCATAGAAAAAATGACCACCGAGTAATTTAACTATATGCCAAACTTGTAAGATGAGTGAACTTGAAAAATGCATGTGCTCGATCAACAACATTGGCCAATAAATCCTCACATGTGCTATAGTCTTTAACTATATGCCAAACCTGTAAGATGAGCTACAAGGACCAAGTTATGTTGGACACTTGGACGCAAGCATCATCAAGATGCGTTTGTTGATTTGACCTACATACTACTCGTCGAGAAGGAAGAAGAACTTTTAGAAAGGCAAACGTCATTACCCGGAATGGCCTAGTAATGTACCCAACACCTTTGCGAATCCATGAACTTGTCAACTGAACACCATGTATATGCTCATTCCCATGTAAGAGGCAGGTTGTTAATATGCATGTGCTAATCTTCCTTGATGTTAGTAAGGCTTTGGAAGGCAGTTCTTTGTTTAACTCAGAATCAGTTAGTGTGCTTTCATAGCAATAAGTCAGTAAATGACCTTTTATGTGTGTGCATAGAGGGAATGAAGCTATACACACCAAATATCAGGGTGCTCCTCACTGAAGGCTTTTGTGGTGTTGTCCATTTATTGATTTAGGATTCGAATAATCTTGTCTGGCCTTTTAATGGCTTACACATATATATTAATGATTAAGGCTTTGAAATTTCTTGTTTAGTATTAGTGGTGACTTTTTTATGATAAGTGAGAACCTTAAAAGCTAAAGCTATTGTACTTTACAAGCATAAAATAGTTTCAATTTGGACTTAAACATGATTTGAACATATAACAGATGCAATCATGAATGTAAGTCATATAAAATCACCCATAAGATAACAAAATGATTATTGATAAATGGGAAAAGATAACTCACACTTGAGGTCACACAAAAATTGGCCAAAGCAAGATGAACAAGAAGGATGGGCTACATCAACCAACTTGACCAAATTATAAAATACATCGTATAGAACAAGTAGAAAATGAGAGACCAAAAATAAAAGAGCTTGAAGTAAATAATATCATATATATCGATAAGAGATCTATCTCAAGCCAAGAACATGATCATGTCATTCATATGTATATCTCCTTCATTTTCTTTACACTTTTACTCATAAGTTCTCCATATGATGAGATTTTAATGAGAAATCAATAATAGAAGAATAAATTGATCGAAATTACCAGTCGACATGCTCTGCTCCGCAATGTTCCATAACTGCATGCACTATATCTTCACTTTCTTAGCCTGAATGTTGCATTCAACATCACCTAAGGCAAGCATAATTTTTTTTCAATTATTCATAATTTACATGTGCAAACAGTTAATTTGAATCAAGGATGCTTTTAATAACTATTACCTAGAACATCGTCCCATAATTTTTTTAATGTAATTGTCCAGCATAGCAGAATCCAATGACGGCCTTCCTTGTTTCCCAAAGAGAAGTTATACATTTTAAAATGACAATTGACAACAACGCCACTTTAAAACAGACGATCTTCAAGAATCAAGATAAAACCAGTTAAACGTATACTTACATAAACAACGATCTTCAAGAATCAAGATTAAAGCAGTTAACTGTACACCTATATAGATAATGATCTTCCACATGCCATGCAAATATATTGAACAATATACCAATGTAAAGCACGGGATCCGTCACTCCCTATAGAAAGCAACATTTACCAATCAGACACAAAAAAGTCGATAATAACAATCTACATATAAAGAGCTTGGCTTACAGGAATCTCTCTCCCCAGAAGTCGCAAACCAGATTTTGAAAGCCGTGAAAAATTCGGATACAAGATGTAATCATAACTGTTAAAAGAAATGGCATAAATGATAGCAGACACATCTAAGGCACTTAAGTGGTCAGTGAAAGAAAGCAAGTACTCTGTAATAGTATGAGTAGCAAAAGTATAAATGCTCATGTGAGAAGGAAGACTAAGGGATAATATAGGATGAAATGAGTTTAGGAGATGGAAGGAGGCATGACAAATTTAAGGGAGTATAGCATAAACATAAGACGCTAGAAGATACAATGTTTAACGGCGAATGCAGCAATAGAATTAGACTTTAGCAGGTGAAAAAAAGTTTAACACGTGTTCAAACTTGTTGCATGAAATAAGAAGAAACTAAAATTTCAATTTTCTCATCGAAAAAATGAAATAAATATGAGAGTAGAATTAATACAACCCTAAAGGCAAGGAATGCATAAAAGGAAGCAGCAATCCCTTGAGGTTCCATTTTCTCTTTCCCAACGGATCATTGGGGATAGATGAAAATGCACCGTCGTCCACATCACATGCATACTCCACACTTTCCATCTTCCCAAAAGCTAACTCTTGCCAAAATTCCTTTTCCATGTACGAGGGAGGTAGAAACTCAGCACTATAATATTACGTGCAAATAACTTGTTTGCCATTTTCTCATAATCTCAAAAGGTATAGTTTTTGAAAATCACAAACAAACTCCAAAATAAGAATATTACATGGACAAATCTTTAGAACAATCTTCCAATATGTACAATCTAACCTTCCACTCATAAAAAAGGTAGCCTTGTCAGCTGAATCCCACTCAGTGAGGCGAAGAGGTTGTACTCTAGTAGTAAACTTAAATCCAACCTTCTCCTTCATAACACAATTTCAGCAGGAACTTGAGCAGTTATAGGGGACACAATCTTGCAAATACCTAAACATTTGAGCAAGAGAGAATTAAAAATTTTATGTATAAGAATATTATTCATCCATGCATTACTAATTCATTGTTGAAATAATCAAGCCGAATCTATTGGTGCACCAATGTAGCACAGATTACTCAAGGAGATTTCAGTGTATCACGATGTATTAGTAGGTGTAGATAACAGGAACTGTATGCACAAGCCTTGACAAAATGGTCTGTTTTACAGCTAATTAGCAACGGGCCTCTACATGCAGCAACAGATTAGCAACACTAACGATGTAATAATACCCTCCTTAACCAATCTATTGAAGAGAATCTACTTAAATAACAACAATATTCTCAATTTACCATGCTTTTGTCATTCTGAGCAATCAATTAATACACAAAATACTATGTCACCATGATAAAGTTAAGGGAAGTGCATTCCACGCTCTGACAGACACAAACATATATAGAAGGTCATCTGTGGTCTACTTACATGGTAGCTAGTTCTATTCATTACCACATTCCCTCTTCATATAGTTAAATAAATATTTTTGTCCAAAAACTCTGCATTGTTCATTCCAATATGTAGAACATGTCAATCATGCACATTAGAGACCATAACACAATTATCTGATCAAACAATGGAGAAATCAGACAACATAGACCTATTGAGAAACAATCAATAAGAGCTCAAGTTGAAGCATCCAAGTAAATAAAGATACGCAATTGGGTTTGTTTCACCTTGCAACTCATTTAAGTGAACAAATTTCTTATCTCAACTTCGACCCACAATATCCTCTAAATCTGTAATGTCAGAAATATAAAAAAAATCACAAATCCAAGAAGAAGCAGCTAATTAACAAGACTAATTTAATAAGAGGAGGAATTAAGCATAAACCTGATCAAAAGGGATAGTCTCATGAGAGCAAGTTTTGTCGTCGGTGCACCAAAAAAAGCCCTAAAATATGCGAAATCAGTCAATACGGACATCAAACATTCGAATTCAAGCAATGGAGATGAGAGTCGGCCGTACTTGAAGATGGGGGTTTTCATGGACAACCGTAGATGGTAGGAAGGAGCACCGACGTGCGGTGACAAAAGGGTTTTTGTGGACAACCGCAAATGAAGAAACAAAAATGGATTGAGGTTGTAAGACTTTAAGACAGAGAGAGGCGGTGATGGGTAGGGAATGAGGGAGATAGAATGAGACATTGAAGATACATGCAAGATGACATGTATAGTGGACATGTGTCTGTATATTGCATACACGTGGATGAATAACATTAAATTAGGTAGAATTGGTATTATATGAGTGCTTGTTTGGTTGAATGTGGAAGTGTAATTCCTAGGAAGTTACTTCATGTGAAATCAAAAAATGAGAATTTAAATTCATGAGAATTGATAAATTATGTTTGGTTAAAATCTAAATCATGGAAAATATGGGGGAAGAAAATCTTACCCATCCCTCCCTAAGTGATTGCACTTCCTATGTTTTGTAAGAATTGAAAATCCCATGAATTAAATATCTGCATTTTTCAAAAACAAAAAGGTCAACCAAACATATATATTTGATATCACTTCCCAAGTAATTTAAAATCATGGAAATTTACTTCCCAACCAAACGAGCACTCAGTATATAGAGTTTTATAAAAAAAAATGAGTATATAGAGGGTCAAATATTTCATTTAGAGATCTTTAACATTTAATGTGGTATGGATGATGTTAGGAATTTGCGGCGGCAAGTGAAACAGGAGGAAGCACTGCCTCGTCATCACAAAGGAATACTGCCTTATATACATATAAATAGGTAAAAGATATATACACACGAAAAATCATCTAAATGCAAACCAAAGTGTGCGTTAACCCTTAACGTACAGATTTTGTGCGATATTTCTTAACGCACAAGGGACATAAGAGGCATTTTCGAAAAATTCGGGGGTAAAATGTGTGCGACATGCCTTAACGCACAGGTTGAATTGGGCCAAGCGAGACAAGCCCAAAAATAGTCTGGCCCAACTTAACCACGTGTGCGTTAAGGAATATCGCACATATTTATGTGCGACTAGACTTAACGCACAGGTTGAATTGGGCCAAGGGAGACAAGCCCAAAAATAGTCTGGCCCAGCTTAACCAAGTGTGCGTTAAGTGTAGTCGCACATATTTCTGTGCGATTAGGGTTAACACACAATGGTGCGATAAGGGTTGAAGCCGATTCTTCTTCCCCTTTCCCATTTCCTGATTTCGGCGCCGAATTTTTTCTCGTTTATTCGATTTTCGTCTATTCAATCTCAAATCCGATCATGGATTCAACTAGGGGGGCTCATGGCAGTCCGACTGGTGGTGATGAGGTGGCCGAAGGCGTTGAGGCGGCGGCGACCGGAGCTCCTGTGCAGCAGACTCGCACCGGTGGTGGTTGTTTGGCGTCTGGTTCCGGAGCTGAGGGGGTGCAAACGACGGCCGGTCTCGGTGGAGGAGCCGCCGCTGGTGTCGGAGGTGGAGCCGTCGTCGGTGTTAGAGGTGGAGCCGCCGCTGGTGAAGCTCCGGCTTTGATGGCCATGGAGGAGGAGGAGGAGGAGGATGGTAGCTTAGTCCGACGGACTACTGGTGGCGCGAGACGTCGGTTGACCCCATTGATCCCGTCGAGTCCACCTATTGACGTTACACCCACAACAGGCATCAGTCGTCAGGTAAGTAGATTTGCTTAGAAATCATCCAAATTTATTCAAATTTTGTCGTTAAATTTTAATCGTTATATTTGTTATATTTGTTAGATTTGCTTAGATTTCATCTAAATTTTGACGTTAAATTTTAATCGTTATATTTGTTAGATTTGCTTAGAATTCATCCAAAATTAAGTTTATATAAAATTTAGAGAAATATGATAAAATATATATAATTTATATAAAATTTAAATGAAATTTAAAATGTCATATAATATTTAGCGAAATAGGTATGAAAGTTAGATAATTCTGAACCGATCAATAAATATCAAATTTAGATAAAATAGATTAATTAGAAATAATGCTTTATAAAATTAGATATTATAGATATTAAATTATATAATTTAAGTTTAAAATAAAAGTTCGAATTTCGTTTGAAATTGAGAGAAATAAATTAATGATATTAGAGAATGACTATAATAAATTACGAAACAATAATTTTAGGCATTACGGGACGCGTTGGGTGGATCTGAGGGGATGACACATCCCGCTCCGGTAGCTGATCGACGCGGTGCGCCTAGAAGGCATATCTCAGCGACAGTGCGGCGTCATGCGGTGCAGATGAGGGCGGACTTATTAGCAGTAGAGTCACCGGTTCCAGCTTCTGGTCCGACTGAGGATGCATCGTCGGTTCCAGCTTCTTGTCCGACCGAGGATGCGAGGATGGAGGACGCATACGTCACATCTGGTGATGATATGCCAGTTGATGAGGTGGCATGTCATGTGTCAGACGAGGACGAGGATCTGCTGGCAGACTACACGATTTCTTATGAGCCGATTTTACCGGATGAGACCGACCCTCCACCTCCTTGTTCTGTCCCATCCCCCGTTTCCTCCCCGTTCCCTTATAGTCTTGCTGCCCCCTCCCCTATTTCTTCCCCTGCACCAGCCCCAGCACCAGCTCTAGCACCAGCTCCAGCACCAGCTCATGGCCCCGTTCTAGGGCAGTCTTCTTGGATGCCTGGAGGGCTGCACGTCCCTTTCCTCCTTCCGAGCTACACCACACATATCGCGAGGGCGATTTATGATTTGACTCCTTTGGCCCCTCCTCCCCCTCGTGCCCCCACCCTTCCACAGCAGCGACGGTGCAGGAGAGCTAGAGGACAGGCTGCTCCAGAGGATGCTCCAGAGGCTGCACCAGAGGCTGCTCCCGAGGTTGCGCCGGAGGAGGCTGCAGATGTTGAGGCCGCTCCCCGTGTTTCAGATCGTCAGGCCCGCCAGCAGACTCAGGATTTGGTGCGTTTTCTTAACTCATTTGTCTTGTAGAAATGTAATTATTTTTTTTAATTTCGTAGCTAATATTAATTATCGAACATGTAGACCCGTAAGGTCTTGAGGGTTCACTTCCACGTTGGCATCGTCACAGATCTTGAGCCGTTCATCAGACCCGAGCCAGAGTCATGGTTTCGGCTAGCGGAGCGTAGTGGCCTCACACATCTCCGTGTTCTTGGCACCGGGGCTATTGATCGCGTCCTGGTCTCTGCTTTTGTGGAGAGATGGCACCATGAGACGTCATCGTTCCATTTTCCTTGGGGCGAGATGACGATTACGCTACACGACGTTTATGAGATACTCAGGGTGCCCATTGACGGGAGGAGCTGTACGGCACCAGGCGTGAACGATCTAGAGCTCAGACGGAGGATTGCGCTGGAGCTTTTTGGGTTTGACGATAGTTCTCAGGTGGATAGATGGTACCGTACTGGCGGCATTCCTATCGTGAGGCTACAGGACGATTTGACGCGCATGATGGGTAGCGAACAGAGGGACGAGAGCGTCTTGGCTTCACTTTATCTGTTCTTGATGCTCGGCTCCACAGTGTTGGTCGACAAGTCTACCCGTCAGATCAAGCACAAGTGGTTGGCACTGCTGTTCGATCACGAGGCCACATGCCGATATGCATGGGGAGCAGTCATTCTGGCGTTCTTGTACCGAAACTTAGGACAGGCGTCCAGACGAGAGGCACAGGGCATTGCCAGTTGTGGCATACTTTTAAGGGTAAGAATTTAAATTTAATAAATTTGAATTTACTTTATACATTATAATTATTTCTTTTGTAACCTTATACTTCGTTCGATCTTCTTATGTAGTCATGGATATGGGCGTACTTTCCTCATTTCCGTGGACATTATGTCACGGACCCAGCTGCCATGGCCGACGATGCTTCTGCCATCAGAGACGGCCAGGAGGTACCACAGAGCAAAGAGCCAGGGCGTTTGGTGTGTATGCGCCAGATGCTGGACAATATTAGATATGAGGAGGTAATATGTTTCACCATATTAGTATTTTAATTTATAATATGTACTTCATGCTATATATTTTATAATATGTTATCAATTTTATTTGTTACAGGTACAGTGGTGTCCGTTTCCTAGAGTATCATTCGACCGACCAGAGTACGCTCCTTCCCTGTTTAGAGGGATCATTCAGATCATGGATATTCAGGAGCCGTACCTGCCGGACCGCTGCCTTCGTCAGTTTAGCCATGTACAGGGGATCCCGATCTTACCCCTAGAGCCGAGCTCATTGATCCGACAGGACGACCTCAGGCATTACGACGTCAAATTTGACGCTCATCTATTGGGGGCATGGGATGAGGATCCGAGGCCTTTGATCCATGTTGAGGCGCCACCAGTCACGCGCTATTGGGATGTTACAGATGACTATCTGGATTGGTTGGACGAGTATTCACATGTGCTGGTGGATCCTAGATCCACCAAACAGGATCGTCCTCATGGCCCTGTCCATCCCACACCATCGGTGGACACTCTTGCGGTATGTGCAATTTGTTTAATTTGTTTAAATCAATTAATGTCATTTATTAATTAATCATATTTAAATTCTAATGGGTATTTGCCAATACAGCGGAACCAGTTGGTTGCTGGTGAGATTCGTGCCTATTTCCAGAGGCGGACGCGTAGGGATCTTATCCCCGTTCAGGAGGTTGACGAGATGATGTCTCTTCTATTGCATATGCTGACTGATGAGACTCCTCCGATGGCCCCTCCTCCACCTCGTGCATCACAGATATTCCCGGATTCCATACACGAGCCGGGGGAGGGTAGTGGGAGTCAGCTCGGAGATTAGCGATGTTATGTGTTTTGAAATTGTGTTTTGGACTTGTGTTTTGTATTTTGGGTTACCTATGTATACATTTTAATTTGCCCAATAGGACCAACAAACGCATATTGGGCCCTAACTAGGCCCGAACAAGCATATTGGGCCTAAACTAGGCCCAATAGGACCAATAAACGCATATTGGGCCCAAACTAGGCCCGAACAAGCATATTGGGCCTAAACTAGGCCCACTAGGCCCGAACAAGCATATTGGGCCTAAACTAGGCCCAATAGGACCAACAAACGCATATTGGGCCCTAACTAGGCCCGAACAAGCATATTGGGCCTAAACTAGGCCCAATAGGACCAACAAACGCATATTCGGCCCAAACTAGGCCCGAACAAGCATATTGGGCCTAAACTAGGCCCAATAAGACCAACAAACGCATATTGGGCCCAAACTAGGCCCAATAGGACCAACTTCATAAAACTTTGTCTGGGCCCATTAACTTATAATACGAGTGAGACCTCAGTATAATATTATAATAACATAGTATTATAACCTAAACGTACAGCTTCTTCATACTTCGTGATATATCGTTACTATGAAACTCATATAAGTATATAGTGCAAGTAGAGATTGCTTAAGAATTATGTACAATACATTAGTATAAACCATGACTGATGAATGCTTTATAAGTATAAAGTTCTAAATCATATATAAGAAACCCTAAACCCTAAACCCTAAACCCTAAGCCCTAAATTCTAAACCCTAAAACCTTAAACAATACATTAGTATTAACCATATGGTAAGATAATATTAATTTATTTAATATGCATTTAATCCTAAACCCTAAACCGTTGGAACGTATATAAGAACCCCTAAACCCTATCCTAAACCCTAAAACTAGGCCCATTATAACTTCATAAAACTTTGTCTGGGCCCATTAACTTATAATACGAGTGAGACATCAGTATAATATTATAATAACATAGTATTATAACCTATACGTACAGCTTCTTCATACTTCGTGATATATCGTTACTATGAAACTCATGTAAGTATATAGTGCAAGTAGAGATTGCTTAAGAATTATGTACAATACATTAGTATAAACCATGACTGATGAATGCTTTATAAGTATAAAGTTCTAAATCATATATAAGAAACCCTAAACCCTAAACCCTAAGCCCTAAGCCCTAAATTCTAAACTCTAAAACCATAAACAATACATTAGTATTAACCATATGGTAAGATAATATTAATTTATTTAATATGCATTTAATCCTAAACCCTAAACCCTAAACCCTAAATCCTATCCTAAACCCTAAAACAATACTATGCGTTAACCCTAAACGCACACATATTCATTGGGCTGTTACGAAGCCCAATGACTGTTGGGGCCAGAGTCAAGCCCAGCCAGGTGTGCGTTAAGCCTAAACGCACACCCAGAATCCATCCTGAACGGCCAATATTCGGCCGTTATGAAATCCGACCGTTCTCTGTGCGTTAAGGGATAACGCACCAACGGTAAGAATTTTATAACGGTCGAATTTCCCTCCTATATATACCCATATCAATTTCTTCATACTTCCACATCCAAACACAACAATCACCTTTTTGCTTTAGTTTTTGCAAGACTTTATATTTTCTTATACAATAATTCGTATTACATATCAGGGGATGACTTCATCCTCCAACAGTGCATTGCCTCCGGTTACAATGTGCGAATGCAATTTTCCGGTCGTATTGTACACTTGCGACAGGCCCAATCACTATAAAAGAAGGTATCTCGCATGCAAAGATTATGTCCCATCGGAGCGGTATGAAGATGAAAGAGGGTGTCGTACCTTTAAGTGGCTCGATCCACCGTATGACGAGAATACTGCCAAGGTTATCAGAGATCTGGTGAAGGAAAGAAATAAGCTTCAAGAACTGTGTGACACCCTTTCCGATAAATGTTGGAAGTTAAAGAGAACGATATATTATCGGGGTTATGATATAACGAAATGATGTTGTTTGATTATGTAATATTACAATGTTATGATTGTATAAGTTTAATGTCTTCTTATATTGTATTCCAATTTTAAGTATGTAATTTTACGTTTGGATTACTCTCAAACACACCAAAGCAATAATAATCAGCAAATAATCAAGCTAAATAACATCAAATTTCATATTGTATTACAATTCACACTAAACTCTAATACGCCACATAATCTGGATTCTTGCCGGCTGCAATACGGCATTCCCTAAACTCTTGAAATTTCGAAGCATACAATGTTTCCCACCAAAGGATGTTCGGATCACAATGTCTTCGCCACGCATCCGTCATGGGTGGTAATGGAGACTCGTTAATGAGCGTCACCTATTGGAATACAAAAACAAAACCCAATTAGCATACACAATATTGCAAATGAAACATCTAGGTACAAGTAGAGATACAAAACATTACCGGTATCCAGTGGTTGTGACACCCTACGTGTGCTATCCCCACAAAATTTATGGGAGGTGCGAAGCTTGATCCAGACGCCCGTATTGGTAAGCACAATGAAGGGTGCTCAGATATGACGACGATAGCAACGTTATACACCGTTGCAAACACTAAACCCATGAATGGCATGTCAAGCCAATAATCCGCGCCACAAGGGGTATTAACATAGTTAATTTGAACCATTAGATCGTCCCATGACCCTGGTCTTGCATAAGCTCGTACCGGCTCCCACATTTGTCGATTAACACGCAACTCCTTTGCCATCGCGCTACGGATCAAGGGATACTGACCCTCACTCATCCCCATAAGCACAGCCAAAGACCGATAGCCACAATGTCCATCTGAACGTACTTCCTTAGCACCGTTAATGTACCCAAACCAGAAGTAATCGATATTCCGAACCCCAAAGTCCACCCCAAAATGAATCATGGGTTCCTCAGGCCATTCCGACTTACGGACTCCCACATCGGCGTCCTCAAATTGCGATTCTTCTGGTTGCGGTTGTGATTGCATGTTCTCAGCGTCGAGCACCACAATACTTGGTTGCTTTCTGGGACGGCCTGGCCCTTTTGCCTTCTCCTTTGCCTTTGCCTTCTCAGACTTCACTAAGTCTTCTCTTACGTGCTCATGCAGACTCTTTTCCCTAGTCGGCGGCCCCTTTGCCTTGTTCTTCGCACCACTTGGCCTTCCCTTGGAACGTATGCCCGTCGACTCCATAAATGTACTCTGTTCCGGATGCTCCAAGGCCATGTACAACTCACTCATTTGCCATAACGTGGCTTGGGTCAAAGTACGGCTTTGCACTTTCGACCACATCTCACGCAATCTCAACTCTGGAATAGAAATAGCTATACCGTCATCACCAAGCGCACATGTTGTTGGATCGTTTTCCCAATGCAAGTCCTTCCAGAAGTCGTGAATGTCATCTGGAGTGAGAGTTGTCTTTGTAATGATGGCTTTTGTAATATCGTGGACGCACGGCAACCCAAGGCAGTCTCTCACCCAATGATCATCGCATACTTCTGAATACTCATCCTTCACTAGCTGATCATACATGGCCAACAACAAATCAAAACACCTATCCGACACTCTGCAAAACAGCCTTGAAAAGACCATTTGAGCAAGCTCTGGAAACCCTGGGTCGTTGAACTCCATTGGTCGTGTAGACAGTGACTTATTCATGGTCGCTTTTATCGTGTCTATTTGAAGAAGGATTGCATGGTGGATCCTTACGATCACTCTGTTAAAGCCGCCTCTGCTGGACCCTACAATATCTTTCAACACACGATGCATCCTCTCAACCCTATCAAAACAATAAAATTTTACTCAGGGTACAACATTCATATCGAATACTAAACTATTCTAACTATACAATGTTCAAATTATACTTGTTTGAAGTTCGTGTGAAGAAGTGAAGGGTGTCATCCGTCCAGGCTCTTACTATACTTTCCTTGTAAGGAGTCAGCCATTCTCTCTCGACGTATCCAACAAGGCCGCTCTTCCACGACTTCCTCAATGCTATGAGCCTCTCCTCGTACCTTTCCTCTGTGGTCGAGCAAAATAGTCCCCAACACTGGTTTGTAAACGTATCGACCTTGGCACTATCTTTTATAACCTTATCCGCATGTGCCTTGATGTTGTTTCTAATATGGACCCAACACAAGAGCTGCATAACCGGGGAGTCTTTGAATACTACCTTAATAGCTTTCATGAGAGCCTTTTCACAATCGGTCATGATAGCATTGGGCATAACTCCTAACTGCTGAAACAAGTTCCGAAGGGCAGTCAATATCCACTGGTAATGGGAAAACGTCTCTGCTTTTGTGAATGCGTACGCAATGTTGAACGTCTTGTGAGTGTTGGTAAAACCAACAATCTCCACCAAAGGCATATCATACCTATTACCAGTGGACATTAATACTTGTCAATATAACTAATTAAACAAGAGCACAAACAAAATTAACTGTTATTAAATGGTTTTACATACCTGTTTGTTTTGTATGTGGTGTCAATGATCACCACGTATGGGAACTTCTTCAACAAGCGTAGCGACTCCGGGTGAGCAAAAAACAGGATCTCTACCTCTTGCCCTTTCTTATTATTCCTAAGAGGATAAAAAAGATACCCGTTCTCTTTCAAAAAAGTCAGAGACCACTGGGTAATCGTCAATTCCCCACGATCCTCGTACTGGAGCTTCTGCAAAAAGTTTGCAACCTGCTTCATTGATGTCACATTTTCCGGAAAGTGTTTTCTCAAGTTCGAAACAATATCTTTCGGAGTCTTCCGACCATCACCCCATTTCCTAGCCATGACCTCCTCCTCTTGGGTCATTCGACCCATGAATGCATTCCCATGAAAGCTAGCATAAAGCTTGTGGTTGTGGGTGCCATGTATAACATCCAACACCCATTTTTCAATAAGGGATCCTGTCTTCTTGTGGAAACGACACCCGTATAGCTCGAATTTACAACCACACTTCTTTGATCTACGTTTTCGAATCCTTTCAACCGACAACTTTGGATTTTGTACATTAACTTTACGCCTCCAAGATCTCGGCTCACCATATCTATCGCATGTCAAATTAACCACGTACGCATTTGAAGTACATTTTACCAAAACTATCATCAGCTCTTTTGCTTTAGCTCTAGCCCATTCAAGCATTTCATTCTTACTCCCCCACTCTAGGACAGTACGAAAATAATCTTCATAATCTTCCCCCTATAATTAATTGTTATTTAATAATTATTATACTTTCTACAATTATAACTACAAATACATCAATTTAACAAAGACATTAATAATTCATAATACAATCCACGAATTTTATGTGCAACTACGTAAGCCCCTACTTCATACCTAATATCATAACTACTTCATACAAAACTAGGACATGATTCATTACTCAAATTAAAATGAAATTAACACTAACCGTGCAAGAATCACCACTCGAATCACAATTGTCTCCTTCGTCATCGGAACCCGAAGACTCGTTCACTTCGTCTACTTCTTCATCTTCTCGTGCTTGTACCCAATTACATTCCTCACTTTCATGATTATAATACTTCATATTGAGTGAGTTGGTGTGCTCTTGGTATCAATTTCTTCGGGTATATATAGGCTGAAATGGCTTCGGAAAAATCAGACCCTTTGGTGCGTTAAGCCTTGTCGCACCAACGGTCTAATTTTTTCTAGCCGTTGGGACTTTGAATTCATCAATTTGTGCGTTAAGTGTTAACGCACATGAACAGTATCGTGCGTTAAGGCTTGTCGCACCACGTGAACAGTATCGTCTGATTTTTTCTAGCCGTTGGGACTTTGAATTCATCAATTTGTGCGTTAAGTGTTAACGTACATGAATAATATCGTGCGTTAAGATTTGTCGCACCAGTTCTGAATATTGTTTCAACTTTCGGACTGTTCTGTCCCTTGTACGTTAACACTTAACGCACCAAAGTGTGCGTTAAGTCTTAACGCACCAAACAGTGTGCATTTAGACACTGTTTGGTGTGTATATATACTGACCCTATAAATAAATACGTGAAGATATAAATACGTGAAATATATATGTATTGATGGGCTTAGATGGAACTCTTAATGGGCTTTCATATAATTGGCCCAAATATTAACCATAATATGGACAAAATAGGTATTGTTCTTAAGCCAACTGGTGCTTTTATAGTATAATAGACTAGAGTAATCCATTGATCGATCGAACCAAATACGGAAATTTCGTCTAGTAACCCTAAGTTTTTGACTTTTTCGCGAAATATCCTAAGGTTTTGATAATTTCGCCGGGTAACCTTGAGTTTTTGACAATTTCGCCTGATAACCCTAAGTTTTTGACTTTTTCGCGAAATCCCCTCAAGTTTTGACAATTTCGTGTGGTAACCTTGAGTTTTTAATTTTTTTTCCGAATACCCCTCCATCCATTTCACTTATAAAAATGTAAAATTTATTTTTTTAGGGCTTAAGGGTTTGGGTTTTAGGGTTTAGTTTAGGGTTTGGGTTTTAGGGTTTAGTTTAGGGTTTAGGATTTAGGGGTTAGGGTTTAGGTGTAGGGTTTATGTTTAGGGCTTAGGGGTTTAGGGTTTGGGGTGTAGGGTTTATGTTTAGGGCTTAGGGGTTTAAGGTTTATATTTATTTTAAGTGCGGGAATATAAATCATAAACCTTAACCCTAAACCCCAAAACCCTAAATCCTAAACCATAAACCCTAAACCCTACACCTAAATCCTAAATCCCTAAACCCTTAATCCTAAAAGCTTTTTTAGGGTTTAGGGTTTATTTTAAAAAATAAAATCATTTATATTTAACGATTTAGGTTTTTCGAGAAAAAAATAAAGTTAATGTTTTTTTAAGTGAAATGGATGGAGGGGTATCCGACGAAAAAATTAAAAACTAGCTCCAGATTACCACACAAAATTATCAAAACTTGTGGGGATTTCGCGAAAAAAGTCAAAACTTAGGATTATAGCAGACGAAATTGACAAAAACTTAGGATTACCCGATAAAATTCTCAAAACCTTAAAATATTTCGCGAAAAAGTTAAAAACTCAGGATTACTAGGCGAAATTTCCAAACCAAATATTATCCTTTGGCAATCATGTAATCTTTACCCGGACATAAAACCCTATAATTGTTTTACATTTTGCTATTTGATCTCCAGACAGCTCGACAAGGCCTTCTAAAAAATCAACCACATCAAATCTTTTCACTTTATCTCTGAATCAATTAGAATGAATTTTGGTCTCACTGCTTTGGAGTTTGCGTTGTACTCCGTCCCTTAATTTTGTTCTCATTTTGACTGGATACACTTGTGGAGACGAATTTTGTATCGTTAATATTTCTAATTATATATTAATAAAAATTATAATTTTTTGATATTATCAAAGTACTCGTTAAGACGAATCAAACAACACCCCATATGACTATGTTTTTTCTTATATATTGGAAGAAATCTCAAATATTCTCTTCAACTATGAATAGTATACAAAAACGAAAAGGGAACGAAATTAAAGGACGGAGAGAGTATTATACTGCACGTACACCATCTGTTTGTGTATTGATATTCAGATCCGACCAAAAAGTATACGTATGGTTCGATACATTACTACTACTCCGTCATATAGTACAGTTGATGATGATAAATATATATATAAAATAAATTTGTTCAAACAATAATTTACATTAGCAGTTTGCAGTCTAACAAAAATGAAACAGGAAAAGGGGTAAATTAGATCGATAAATTTTGAATTGTGACTAAAACGTAGTGCTACTATCAATGCAAAGTGTCAAATTAATGTGAAACCAATAGCCGGAATTCATGGTAAAAAAGCAAGGGAACCACTTTTTTACTTGAAGATTTTACCTAATCCAAGAACTAATTTTAAAAAAGTGACCTTCTTAGTAGGATCTCGCTTTTCAAAAGCCAGCTTTTCCTGTTCTGGAGATTCCCTCTTGCAAATGGATCAAGAATAAAGTAGAAGTATGGCGTGGATACCACTATTCTACTAAACTCCCAACTTAACCTTCTCCATTTATAATAAAATGGCCTATGACTATTGTTGATACACAAGGGCAAAGAAAAAAGGCAAGGAATTTATATCCCTAACTCTCTAGCAAGCTTGCTCTCAAGCAAAATATGGATCACACCCATGTAGGGATGATGCTCAAGTCCTTCAAGATCAAGAAGTTAACCCTCCATTATCGTCACATTCGCACGTCTCTAAGGAGCTTATTTCTCTATTCTTTGGTAGCAATATCATGTGTTGTCATTTGCACTAGCCCTCTTTGGCTTCCTTATCTTTGTTTGTCTTTCAAGTCTTTTTTCTTCACTTCTCTTCCAAGATTTATCTCCCTCTTTCTTACCCCCAAGTCCTTGTTCCTACTTGGAAACCTCATTGTCCTCTTCCTTGTCGGAGAATCCAGGATCCTCCGTAGCACTTCAGGCTCTTCGAAGACGATGCAGATGCCTACACCACCACCACCTTCATTGTCATTATCGTTTTCAACGCTGGAGGATCTTTCGTCTTTGGAAAAGAGTTTGGAATTAGAGATAGAACGAAACATCCTATACAAAGTCGGAGATGGAGAAAATGAGTATTGCACAGAATGGGTGGGAGACGAGGAAGAAGAGGAAGAAGTTATTGTGGGTTTGATGGATGGAGAACTAAGGAAAAGGGCGGATGAATTCATTGCAAAGGTGAATCAACAAATTAGGGTTGAATATCATGGTGATGTATATTTTTAGGCCCTATTTCTAGTTAATAAAATCATTAATTGTTCAATTACATTTAATTATATGTATCTCCAATATATCTTACCAAAGAATGAATGGTAGGTATTCAACTTTGCAAATTATTAATTGGAGAGCATATATACAATATTATTTCCCATTTTCTCATAATATATTAATGGGATAGTCTCAATGCATTATCGACTTATCTTAATATGTGCATAGGCTAATCCATGCAAAAAAAAAAAAAAAATATTGAACAAACAAGGCTCGTTAGAGAATGAAAAAAATTTAGGGATAAGAAACCAACAAAGTAACAAGAAAAATACAAGCTAATGATCACTTCCCTTTTTTTTTTTGATAAAGTAAAAATTAGACAAGAAACCATATAAAGAACGATTTCTCAGTCTATAGCATTTTTGCGGATGAGAACTATACGTTCTAAATTATCTCTAAAGTCTTTCAATGGACTTCGATGCACCATCTTCGCAATGTAATCCGCTACAGCGTTAGTTTTCTCGAAAGATGTGACAAATCTGCACTGAAGAAAATAGTTGTAATACAAAAAGAATATCAGAAATTAAAATTTCGATATCCCAAGAACAGTGCCAGATTTTGTTCAGAACGTTTACAATTGTAAGGTTATCGCATTCAATTTGGATGTTGTTAAAGCTCAATTCATAAGCTTTAAACAAAGCATTCTTGAACGCAATGATTTCTGTTTTTACTGGGGTTGATAATCCGCACTTTTCACCAAAGATGAATAATGGTTCTCCTTTGCTATTTCGGATGATATAGCCATAACTAGATTCTCCATTAGTCTTAGTCGATCCATTCGTATTTATATTTATGATAGTATCTGGTGATTTTTTTTCACTTCTTCTTTGATCGTCTTCTATTTGTATTGATATTTTTTATTTGATCTGTACTCAAAAAGTCTGAGTTCCATGATCACTTCCCTTTTCAAGCTTAAGCCCGTGTTGATTGCGAATTTGTGATTTCGTGGTGATAAATGAGAATGCAAAACTATTTTATAGAGCTAATTTATTTTCCATTCTAAGTTATTGTACATGATCGATCGCTTTCTAGTACATTCTTCCTACGTACACTTTGCCATCTCTTTTGCGTTGTTTCCCTTCACACCAAAAAAAAAAAGAAGTAATAGTTTAAAAGTGTATCTCATTTAATTTTCGTTAAATTAGCAACAAGCCATCGTCATTTAAATAGTTTTACACGTGTACTATTATTAAATTACCACATATGATATATTATACGGAATTTTTGTGTGGTAACATTGAGTTTTTGCAAATTTCGCGAAATATCCGAAGGTTTGTTATATTTCGCGTGGTACCCCTGAGGTTTTGACAAATTTTGCCAAATACCCTTGACGTCAAAAAACATTAAATTTTGGCCGTTAACTCCTAAAAAAAAAAAAAAATTACAATATAAAAAAACAAGGTCTATTTGGATCGTATTTTATTTATAATTATAACATGAAATTTAGTATAAATTTATTTAATCTTGTATTATAATATAATAAAATATATCGAAATACGCAATTTAAACAAATCCTAAATCACTTATATCCTCCCCTTTTCAAATATAAATGTATCACAAATAATTAAGTCGAGATGAATGTGTACAAAACCATTCAGAAATCAAAATATCTAAGAATACATATGAACGAAAAATCATCCTAACTACAAGTAAACTATGTATTTTGTTTTATATAAATCTAAACAGTGGAAGGGTCGTTGGTGGTCTTATGCTTCATTTATATGTAAAGATAAATAATCTTTTACTTTTATATATATATTATAAAATCGACATCGTATGGGGATGAAAATTGTAGTTTAGAGTACCACACAGACCAAATAAGAAAATTCAAAACAAAAAAAAAGAAAAAAAGAAGAAGAAAATAACAGTTCTCGACTTAATTATTTGTGATACATTTATATTTGAAAAGGGGAGGATATAAGTGATTTAGGATTTGTTTAAATTGCGTATTTCGATGTATTTTATTACTATATTATAATGCAAGATTAAATAAATTTATACTAAATTTCATGTTATAATTATAAATAAAATACGATCCAAATAGACCTTGATTTTTCATATTGTAATTTAATATATATATTTATTTTTTAGGAGTTAACGGCCAAAATTTAACGTTTTTTGACGTCAAGGATATTTGGCAAAATTTGTCAAAACCTCAGGGGTACCACGCGAAATATAACAAATTTTCAGGTATTTCGCGAAAATTGCAAAAACTCAAGGGTATCACACAAAAATTCCGTATATTATATTATTAGAAGTACGTAGCTAGTTTCCACCCAAAAAGTATTTATGCTCTCAATCCTACTCAGTTACTCAGTAAAGATGAAAGAACAAGAAGGGAAATTGAAACTCATGGAAGTCAATTAGAGAAAGCAATCTGTTATAAACAATGTTTATAGCAATCTGTTATAAACAATGTTTATAAACAAAGTCAATTAGAGTATTTATACATTTATGCTAAACCAACTAATAGATGTGAACCCGGTTCACACTAGATTGACTACTCCATACCCCAACCTCAAGCTGGATTCGGTGGGAAATCAACTAATCCAACTTTGAAAAAGAGACAATTGTTTTGTACTCCTCCAAGAGGTCTTGCATGGATATCTACTAGCTGATTATGAGCTTTCACATAAGCGGTGTTGATGAAACCTTAATTCACTCTCTCTCAAAGGTAATGGTAGTGAATGTTGACGTGTTTAGTGCGTTCATGAAACAAAGGGTTGACATCTATCTGTTGAGATGCTTTATTAGAACAATATATGGTGATTGGCAAATGAACTGAGACAAACATATCAAGCAAAGCATTGAGCCATACCACTTCACTAGCACATGTAGACATGCTCATGTATTCTGATTTTGCAGATGACTTTGAAACAATCTATTGTTTCTTATTTTTTCATGGAACTAAGTTGGTGCCTAAGAGCACAATAACAACTCAGAGACCAGGCAAAAAACTTGCAAGATGCCTTGTCTGCATCACTAAAGCTAGTCTTGCTCAGAGACCGGAAAACAAGGCACATACTTCTCAGAATAATCAGAGAGATGCACTAGTTTTTTTACAACAAAATAAGTAGAATCAGAAGTTGGCAAAGCTATAACACCCCATGTTTGTGATCCCTTATAATGATTAAAAGTGCTACTCATGTCAACAAGAGCTCTTCCTTTTCAGGGTTCAAGTGAGGACAAAGAACTTTGAAGTACGTTAAGCGTGCTAGGGCGAGAGTAGTACCAGGATGAGTGACATCTTGGGAAGTCTTCGGATGTCATGAGATGGCGCTTCTAAGGCCTCATGCCTTACAAAAGGTATCAGAGTCGATTATGGGTTACGAGTGAGCTTGGTTCGGTGGACGATTGCTCGACCCAGAGGGCGGTCTTTGGGCCTTGACGAGGTCGTCAAGGGTTTAAGTACATGGGGGTGATTGTAACACCCCATGTTAGTGATCCCTTATAAGGATTAAAAGTGCTACCCATGCCAGCAAGATCTCTTCTTTTTCAGGGTCTCAAGTGAAAATAAAGAACTCTGAAATTAAGCGTGCTAGGATGAGAGTAGTACCAAGATGGGTGACCTCCTGAAAGTCCCTGGGTTGGCATGGAATGATGCTTCTAAGGCCCCGGGCCTTACAATTTATCCATATTATGTTTTAGATCATAATATGGATAAAAAATTACGAATAAGGAAGTAAAAATATAATTTTAATCTTTATAAATTTATATAATAGGATTTGGCTATGGTTACGGAGGTGGCGCTCCCAGCAGGGACATTTGAGTCATCATGTAGCAGAGCGGCCTGTTACTGCATCGGTCCGTCGGGGAAATATATATCGTATAGGACCTAGGGATCTGCTTAGCGATATGACCATGGCGGCATCTACGGGGCCGAATATCAACCATCCCGAGCCCATGTTGCTCCCCCTGTGGCCTACGGCCCCACATGTTGCTCCCACTACGGCCTCGCTTCGCGCGTCGTGGCAGACTGCTCCCCCAGATTGCTCCCCCGTCGGTTGTGGCAGAGGCGGCCGAGGCGCCAGACCTCGTAGGCCGCGACGAGGTCGACCGATTCTTCCTCCTCCTGAGCCCACTCCCAAGCCCGAGGCCGATGCTGGCCCTGATGGGGGCGAGCGTAGGCCGTCGATGCCAAGGTCAGGGGCCCATATCAGGGACTGTTCTTACCAGCTATCCGCCCCACATTGCTCGCTACATTTGGGCTGGTGCGGACGTGTCGATGGTACGTACGGTTTATTAAATATAATTTGTTTGAGATTCCGTTATAAAATTATGGTAGATCAATTATATTAACCTAGTAATTTGTTTGGACAGACCCGACTGTGGCTACAGGCCCACACGCGTGTTCTCGAGTTCCCGAGGTTGCATGTGGATGTTATACCCGACCCTGATACGTGGTGGGGTATTGCACACCATAGCAGCTTGACTGAGCTCAAGTCGTTGGACTACGGGGATGTCGACCACATTCTCATAACCGCATTTGTGGAGCGTTGGTATCCCGAGACCAACAACTTCCACTTTCCATGGGGCGAGGTCACCATATCTCTGCACGACGTCTATATGAGTATGGGACTCCCCATCGATGGGGTCGAGATGACACAACACGTGGATGATGGTGCGCTCAGGATCCGAATCTGCCAGATGTTTGACTTGTCCATGGACGACATGTACGAGTACAGCGGGGGCGACAGACTCCATGGGAAGGACATCGTATCGTTTGTGGCAGATAGGATAATGAGAGGATGTAGTTAGGAGGAGATCGCGTCTGCCTATCTGAATCTGTTGATTGGTTGTACTATATTTTGGGACATATATAACGACTGAACCTCTAGTAAATTTATTTTATGCAATGTTTTAATATCTTATATGATGCGCCCCTACCCACCATGACTGCCACAGAGGAAGAGAAAGCTATAAGCATTCGCTCAAAAGGGCCAATAACACGATCGCGTGCCAAAGCAATCGCCAACGCGACACAATCCATGATTGTCCGCGTCGTCGCAAGCCAAGGAACGCAAGAGACCGCGTTCTCCCTCAGAAGCCTCCAACCAAGTCTAGAGAACGCGTTCTCTATCAAGATACTCTCCACGATCAAGTGAACGCGATCTTTCAGTGTTTTGTCATTTTAGAACATTAATTTTTTATTAGTTATTTCTTTTGGGGGCGTGTGTTCTACGCGTGTCGCGTGGGCTGGCTCATTAAGCGAGACTCGGCCCATCCGAGTCCTGCTATGTCCTATAAAAGGTCACCTCGACCTTATGTACTACGTTACGCTTCATTTTAATCTAAGACTATTTGTCGAGAGCTTTTGCCTCCAATCTCTTAGATCGGCGTCACCTCAAACTCTTACTTCTCATTCCCATTCCTCCGCTGTCGACGCTACGGCCTCCACTCGATCCCCATCAAGTTTTTCCAACTCCGCTGCCGACGCTACGGCCACTCACTCGATCTTTTCGAGTCTATGCCCTCCGCTGTCGACGCTACGGCTTCGCTCATCTCTCGAGCCACCATCAACATTGCGTTCTCCCACTCATGCGACGTCCCAAATACTGCGTTCCACTCATCCCACCATAGAAGCAACCCGCACGACTTCCCACCAAGATCATCGATCCAACATTCACAAGCAGGAACGCATCAACTGGCATCAAAGCCTTTGATCTTGTAAGTCGCTTGTCAAGTCTCATTTGTTCACAATTTTTTTTCCCCATCATCCTTGCTTCCGCGTTTGTCACAATTTTTTTTCTTTTCTTCTTGGCATGTCCATTCGGTTTCGACAAGAGAATCTCTTGGCCGATAATTGCTTGATCACCTAGCGAAAATTGTGTGATTTGTTTGCATGAAATCTGCGTAATTAATTGAAAGATTTTCTTAATTAATCGCGTGAATCTCGCTAACATATCTTGCCATATTTTCTTGTGTTGACCGTCATAATCTACATTAAATCTTCTCTCTCATATCGCGTAAATCTCGCGATTTCTTTCCTTAAATTACTTAGCCGTTTATTTTTATTTTATTTCATTTAATTCTTATCCAATCTTCAATCAAAAGTCAAAGACTAAGATCTCGGATTTGAATTTCAAAATTCAAAAGTCAAAGTCGCATTTTAAAAAAAAAAGACGCGACAATTCAAAAAAAAAGGAAGGAAAGCCAAAATAAGGCAACCTTCTTCCCTCAATGGCTAGGCTCATCTTCTTTATCCCTCCACCATCTAGTGTCACACTTGAAGGTGTGTCTTGTGTGTACGCGTTGTTTGCATTAAAGGTTAGGACTTCTTTCTTTTGGTTTCATTTGCTTTTGTGCTTGCATATCACACTTGCTTTGCTTGCCTTTAGCCGCCCTTACGGCCAAAAGAACGCGCCCTCCTACGTGAACACTTGTTGAGTGCTTACTTGTTCTTTGGTTTTGTATTGCCTTTTGTTCATTTTTACTCGCGATGTCTGGTCATATTGTGATAGGTAGCCTCACGGCACCCACCGGTGGGAATGTCCAAGGAGATGGCAACAACCACCCACCACCACAAAACATCGCGCAACATGAAGTGGCCCCACTCGCCAATCCTCCCCAACAAGACCCCATTCTGGAGCTCTCGGAGGAAAAACATGAGATCCAAGAACTTAGGCGCCAAGTTGCCCAATTTCAAGCCATGCAATGCGTTGTGCCAGCATAACCGACACCAACTTTAATGGTCCCTATGGACACCCTGGGCATGCCGCGCCACACTGAAGTCGGGCCAAGTCAACAACGCGTGGACAAGGGCAAAGGAGTGATGCCCTCCACTTCAAACTTGCAACTGCGACTTCAAAGGATCCAATCAGTGATCGAAATCCGCCAAGGCTATGTGTCGCATCGCGCACGATATGCACCGCGGGCAACACCAACCGGTTACGACAGCAGTTTCGACCGCGACGATGATTCCCATGGTGAGTACTCTGAACCCTTTGACTTCAATGACAGGTATGAAGCCAGAGGAACAAGACACCGCCGCGAGATTGCCTCAACACCGCTTGCCGGCCGAGCCAGGCAAGAAGAACGCGACTCAGGTTTGCCGCGTCGATCCTATCGCGCCCCAGACGTTGAGCCGCATCAGCGTCGCCATGACCCCACTCCAGTGCCATTCGACGTCAACGACCACCTTGTCCATCAAAGCGCGCGTACGCCGCGTTATGGCTCTGATGGCTATGGATCGACAACGCCGACTATACATGATGATTTCAATGAGTTCGACGATGAAGAGATGGAGCACACAGGGCTCATCAATCCAGGCTCCTTCCACCCCCCCCCCCTTGGTGATCCCATTGAACTCCAAGATAGGCCAACGGATTGGATCCCACCTCCACTCAAACCAGTCAGACAACAGCATCGTGTTATGGGCGACAACACGCGTGACTCTCATGGCCAACACCACGAGGACATGGCGCGTGACTTTCGTTGCCAACACAATGCACCAGTTCAAAGACGAAGACAAGGACGCGCTGAGTACAACGCGCCTCCTATGGACTTCGTCATTGAAGATGTCCTGGCTCGCCAAGCTCGTTGTCCTCATCATCGCGCTGAGGAAGCTGCACAACACGCTTATGCATCACACCCTGCTCAACACACACCAAGGCTTAGCCTCCATGAGGTAAAGGTTAAAATTGAGCATTTTTTTGGAGAATATGACCCCGCTGTGTTTCTTGAGTGGGTGCAGGCTACAGAGTATACTTTGCGATATTGTCGCGTCCCCACAGAGGAGCATGTTGACGTGGCAACCCTACATTTCAGAGGGGCTGCACGCGTTTGGTACCGTACAGATTCGTGGACGATCGCGTTCGTCGACACCTTGCTCCCATCACGGAGTGGCACCAACTCGTGTATGTCATGACACAGAAGTATGTGCCAATAGACTAGAGAAACCATATGCGAATGGAGATCGCAATGGCACATCAAGGCGCCAAAACACCTCTGGAGTTCTTCTCACAATTGGAGGACATGTACTACAAAGCCAGCATCAGTGTCGCCCCGTCCACACTGCGAACAAAGTTTCTGAGTGGCTTGAATGTGTCCATCCGTGACCAACTCGAGATATTGCCAATCAAGGATCTGAATACCTTGACTCATACCGCGATGCAAATCTACAACCAGCAATCGCGTCGCCGTCAATCCTCTTGGCAAACCCCGAGTCAAAGAAGGTATGAATCTAACGCTGGTCAATCCTTTTCTACTAATGTGCGCGGTCCACCCACAAGAACCACCGCGTCAAATCAAAGCCGACAGGGGAAGATCGCGACAACACCCACCAATGCTCCTCGCGCGATGCCAACAAAGGGCACATCACCAACTCCAGAGCGCGCGCGTGACTTGGAGTGTTTCAAGTGTGGAGGAAGAAGGCACTACAAGAGAGATTGCCCAAACAACAAGAAAGTCCTCTTCTCAAGCATCGCCGCAGGATATGAGTCTTATGAGGAGGAGGACACACCCCTTGAGACCATCGAGGAAGGATTCGAAGATGAGGAGGAAGCTTACACCTGTGAAGCCACCGCGCTACATGAAGGCACACCACTGAGCCTTGTCACGCGACGTCTCCTCACTGTCAAGGAATCCACCCTTGTCGACCAACACGAGAATCTATTCCACACGCATTGCTTGGTCAAGACCACGTCCTTGAGTGTCATCATCGATGGCGGCAGCTGTTGCAATATCATCAATGAAAAGGTGGTCAACCATTTCAACATGCCAACCACTCCTCACCCACAACCATATGGGCTTACAATGGATTTCATCGAGTTCTGGTAACACTGTAACTCGTCAATGTCTTATTTCTTTCTCTATTGGTCAATATACAGATTCGGTCCTTTGTGATGTCATTGCAATGGACGCCACACATCTTTTGTTAGGGCGCCCATGGCAATTCGATGTGTTTACTTATCACGAGAAACGCGTCACGCTCTTACCAATGTCTCCTCATGAGATTTTACAGGATCAGGTTGAGCGTGGTCGACAGAAGGCTATGGAAGCAGCAAAGAATCCAAGTACAAGTAGCTCGCATTCTTCCACTGGGCACGAAGTCGCTACCACCGACAACGTGTCCAATGATCGAACGCGTTCGAATGAAGGCCCAAAGACCACGCAAAAAAGCACCAAGTTGAAAGGCACTTGTGAGCACAGACTGCTTCTGACGCGGTGACAGAGGCTAAAGTCGTATCGCCTTATCAAAATAATCCTAAACAAACCTAACTCAGTAGAATAGGCAAGCAATGGTCGAATCCCACATGGAGGAGTTGTCTTTCTTTATGTAAGTTTGCATGCAATAGTAACAAGGGGGGGTTTTTGGTTGATTCGTGTTCAAACAAGCAAACAAGGGAAACAAAAGCAAAGAGATTGTAATCAATTAGGGAAAAACACTTAGCCAAACAAATATCCACCATTCATTCGATTGATTGATCCTAGATTATCTCTATTCCTTCCTATGATTACTCCTGTCCCTATTCTGAAATAGTTACCAGTCCAATTCGGCCTGGCAACCCTTACTATCGAACGCACGAGAAACTATCAAGATTTAGAACAATAGTAGCATGGAGCATAGGAATTAACCAGGATACATGCAACACCGATTTTTCGCAGCATTTAACACATAATCAATTCTCTTTCATAATAAACTAGTCCAACTAGTCCTAGAATATCATGGATGTTACAAAAGATAAGGGATTTCAATTCGAAATATCCAAACCCTAGCAATAGACAATTACTAATATCAAATAGGTGATCAATCCAGTCAAATCAATAAGAATCAATAGGAATAAGCTCAAGAGAAAAGATATAATCCAAAGGAATAGGAAATAGAGTTATAACCTCACAATTATGAATCAAATGAAGGCTTCAATTGTCGGATTAAGCAAAGGGTGCTTAGTTCTTCATAGTCTTGAAACAATAAAACTCAAAGGGAAAATAAAACGTAGAACGAGAGATGAATATTCGATGATCAAAAGCTGCTAGGAAAACTAGGTTAAATAGAAAACCTAGCTAAACCTAATGTAAAAAGATAACAAAACTAGTCTTCAAAGGAAATAAAATAATATAAACGAAATAAAGAAACTAAAAGAAAAGGAAAATAACATAAAGGTAAACTTCAGATGAAACTGCTGCGACGCTCCTAGTGCATATTTCCGCGATCGCGGAAGAGTGTCAGCGATCGCGGAAAATTCACTTTTTCACATGCTTGCTCTCGACTTATCCGCGACCAGCTTCCGCAATCGCGGTTTTTCCCGTCTTCACTTCTCGTCTTTCGTAGATGTCCGCGACCGCGGCCTTAGCCCCGCGATCGTGGTTTTGGCTCTGTGGCTCCACTTAGCTCCTTTCTCCAACTCTTCCTTCGTCTTCTACGTGGTTTTCTTCTCATCTTCTTGATTTCTTCGTTTAAGCTTCTCCAAACCACCATATCTGCACTTCTACTCCTCAACTCCAATCTCCCCAATTGTGCTCTAAACATCTCCAAATGGTACCCAAAACACTGGTAACAACTCCTAGTTAAACCCTACAAAGTAGCGCTGATCACGCGGCCAAGCGACCTCACTGCCACCTTAAGCGGCAAGGACCCATGTTTCCTATTGGTGCCAACGCCATGCCTGTCGGAGGACCACATCACTGAAGCTTTGCCGAGCGCGATCTCCCAGCTACTCGATGAGTTCCAGGACATATTCCCAGAGAAGCTTCCACAAGGCCTTCCTCCTTTACGAGGCATTGAGCACCAAATTGATTTGGTGCCTGGTGCCTCACTCCCAAATCGCGCGGCCTATCGCGCTGGACCAGAAGAAACCAAGGAGCTATAGCGCCAAGTGCAAGAAATTCTGGATCGCGGCTACGTAAGGGAATCCCTAAGCCCTTGCGCGGTCCCCGTGATCCTAGTGCCAAAAAAAGATGGATCATGGCGCATGTGTGTCGACTATCGCGCCATCAATCAGATCACAGTCAAGTACATACATCCAATATCGCGCCTGGACGACATGCTCGATGAGCTGCATGGCGCGACCTACTTTACCAAGATTGACTTGAAGAGCGGATATCACCAGATTCGCATGAAAGAGGGTGATGAATGGAAGACCGCGTTCAAGACCAAATATGGGCTTTATGAATGGCTAGTCATGCCATTTGGTCTCACCAACGTGCCAAGCACGTTCATGAGGCTCATGAACCATGTGTTGAGGAAATTTCTGGGGAAATTTGTTGTAGTGTACTTTGATGATATTCTGATATACTCGCGTAGTCTAGAAAATCATGTAAAGCACCTTAGGCTCGTGTTAGAGTGCTTAAGACGCGCACAATTGTATGCCAACCTTGGCAAGTGTCATTTTGCATCCGACACTACCAACTTCCTGGGCTACGTGGTCTCCAAAGAGGGACTCCGCGTTGATGAAGACAAAGTGAAGGCCATCCGGGATTGGCCAACACCTACAACCCCCACAATGGTTAGAAGCTTCCTTGGCTTGGAAGACTTCTACAGGAGATTTGTTCGCAACTTCAGCTCCATCGCGGAGCCTCTCCATGAGCTCACAAAGAAAGGCATCGCGGTGAATTGGAAGGAAACCCATAATCACGCGTTCAACGCGTTGAAGGAGGCCTTGTGCAACGCGCCACTGCTTCAACTTCCAGACTTCACCCAGCTCTTTGAAGTGGAATGTGACGCGTCCAACGTGGGGATTGGTGGAGTCCTCCACCAAGAGAAGAAGCCCATCGCGTTCTTCAGCGAGAAGCTCACTGGCGCAACTTTGAATTACCCCACCTACGACAAGGAACTCTATGCTCTTGTTCACGTACTCAAGACATGGCAGCACTATCTCTGGCCATGCGAGTTCGTGATCTACTCCGACCACGCGACCATCAGCTATCTGAAGAGCCAAGCCCACCTAAGCCGCCGCCATGCTCATTGGGTAGAATTTATAGAGACGTTTCCTTACGTCATTGTGCATAAAAAAGGTAAGGAGAATGTGGTCGCCGATGCACTTTCTCGCATGTATGTTCTCCTTACTCATCTTCAATCTAAACTTCTTGGCTTCGCGTTGATTAAAGATTTATATTTGATTGATCCATTCTTTAAGCCAATTGTAGAACACTGCCTTAGGGACCGCGAGTTTGAGACATATTTCTTGCATGAGGGTATCTTTACAAAGTCGGGCGCCTATGCATTCCTAGCTCACCCATTAGGAAACTCCTCATCCAAGAAGCCCATGAAGGACGTGATCATTTTGGGGTTACCAAGACCCTAGCTGCTCTTCGCGAGCATTTCTTTTGGCCGCGCATGACCACTCAGGTGACGCGCTATTGCACCAATTGTGTCACGTGTCAACACGCGAAATCTAGTTCCCATCCCTATGGTCTCTACACGCCATTGCCCATCCCATTAGGCCCTTGAGAAGATTTGTCCATGGACTTCATCACAGGTTTGCCTCTCTCTCGTAAGGGTAAAGATTCCATCTTTGTAGTTGTGGACATATTTTCGAAAATGGCCCATTTCATCGCGTGTAAGACAACACACACTGCTAGTGAAATTGCCGCGTTGTTCTTTGACAACGTGGTTCGTTTACATGGGATACCTAGGTCTGTCATGAGTGATCGCGATACAAAATTCGTAGGCCTTTTCTGGAGAACACTTTGGGGAAAGTTGGGTACCAAACTTTTGTTTTCCACTAGCTACCACCCGCAAACAGATGGACAAACTGAGGTGACCAATCGAACCCTAGGAGCCCTCATTAGGACCATGCTCAAATCCAACCCAAAGCGTTGGGAAGACTTACTTGCATTTGTTGAGTTTTCTTACAACAGGTCCAGGCACTCCGCGACAAAGCTCACCCCGTTCGAGGTGGTCTATGGAAGAAACCCACTGACTCCACTAGACATGCTGCCGCGGCCTCTGAAGGAAAATGAGCACCCTGGCGCGGCCAACCGCACCGCGATGATACAGGAACTGCATCAGAGAACGCGGGAGCAGTTGGAATGTCGCGCTGATAAATATGCCACACAGCATAATCGTGGGCGCCGCCGCATTATATTTTCCCCAGGGGACTTGGTGTGGGTGCACCTTCGCAAAGGCCGTTTTCCAGCGAAACGCAAATCAAAGTTGTCCCCACGCGGTGATGGCCCTTTCCGTGTTGTGAAGGCAATGGGAGACAACGTATACGAGATCGAGCTTCCACCAGACTACGGTGTCCATGCGACCTTCAACGTCGCCGACTTGGAACCATATGTGGAGCCAAAATTCGATGATGGTGAAGCGGGGACGCTTCACAGCAAAGTAGGGGAGGGTGATGCGCCCCTACCCATCATGACTGCCACAGAGGAAGAGGAAGCTATGAGCATTCGCTCAGAAGGGCCAGTAACACGATCGCGTGCCAAAGCAATCGCCAACGCGACACAATCCATGATTGTCCGCGTCGTCGTAAGCCAAGGAACGCAAGAGACCGCGTTTTCCTCAGAAGCCTCCAACCAATTCTAGAGAACGCGTTCTCTATCAAGATACTCTCCACGATCAAGTGAACTCGGTCTTTCAGTGTTTTGTCATTTTAGAACATTAATGTTTTATTAGTTATTTCTTTTGGGGGCGTGTGTTCCACGCGTGTCGCGTGGGCTGGCCCATTAAGTGAGACTCGGCCCATCCGAGTCCCGCTATGTCCTATAAAAGGTCACCTCGACCTTCTGTACTACGTTACGCTTCATTTTAATCTAAGACTATTTGTCGAGAGCTTTTGCATCTCTTAGACCGGCGTCACCTCAAACTCTTACTTCTCATCCCCATTCCTCTGCTACCGACGCTACGGCCTCCACTCGATCCCCATCGAGTTTATCCAACTCCGTTGCCGACGCTACGGCCACTCACTCGATCTTTTCGAGTCTATCCCCTCCGCTCCCGACACTACGGCTTCGCTCATCTCTCGAGCCACCATCAACATAGCGTTCTCCCACTCACACGATGTCCCAAACACTGCGTTCCACTCATCCCACCACAGAAGCAACCCGCACGACTTCCCACCAAGATCATCGATCCGGCATTCACAAGCAAGAACGCATCATTATACTAACCTTTTTTTTTTCTAAAATAGGTTCACTAACTAGGTGAAGCACAATTATATGCAGTTCGTGCAGGACCATGACAAAGCAAAAAGTTTTGCTTGGGGCGCCAAGGTTCTTGCGATCTTGTATCACAACTTGGGGGAGGCATCTCGGGCTCAGACGACCGGCATAGCGGGATGTATGAGGTTTCTTCAGGTATGATTTATTTTTTCTATTAATTATAGTGTGTGCTTTTATTTTATTAATGCCTTATGTAATTATTGTATTGTTGGATATGTCGTTACTTCCCACGGTTTGGAGGACACACATCACAGGACCTACAACAACTGGCGGATCCGTGAGCTGCAGTCGCGGATGAGTCTAGGCCTATTCCTCACGTGGATGCGGCTAGGCTCGTATACCTCAGACTGGCATTGGATAGGGTTACGACTGATGAGGTAAAATATACAAATGAACTAATTACTTTTTATGGTAAATTTTAGGGTATTAACAAAAACTAAGCCAATGTAATTACAGGTCCGTTGGATGCCTTGGAGAGTAAGGGGCGAACACCCGATGGTTGATTTCAGGACTATCCACCGGGGATCCAGGTTCGACGGTATTATCTGTTGCCTTGATGTCCAAGAGGCGTACATATCGAGCCGGGTGCTACGCCTGCTCGGTCTAAGGCAGGTGGTTCCTTCAGCTCCATTTCAGCCGAGTAGAGCGACCAGATTGGTATCCATATTGGGCTACAAGATGGAGTTCCTCGGGTCTAAATGCCCTACCTGGGCAGAGCGCGACAACCATCTCTTTGATATTGAAGCGTTTGAGCGGTGTAGAAGGCCATGGGACTGTGACATCCATTACATGCACTATTTTTTGGAAATCACTCACCCATATATGGATCCTACCTCCCCGCCAAAGGATGTCCACAGACATGTCATCCGCCGACCTCCAGTATTTGATATCTCTACGGTATATATTCTTGTATTTTTCTAAGTTTAATATACTACTTATGTATTAGTATACGTGATATTAATATATTTATATTAAGCAACGGGCCTAGATGGTGCTCAGTTTGACACGGGCCCGGTTGGATACCGATGGGATCACTGATGGAGAGAGGGCGCACCTCCTCAGTGTCATCCAGATAATGGTGGGGGACGCTCACCCATTGTCGGATCCACCTCAGCGCGCATCACACATTTTTAGGGACTCACAGTATGAGCACGGTCAGGGTAGCGGTGCAGGAAGCGATGAGCGAGGGGATGGAACTGACCCTGCACATTATTAGTTTTATTTAGATTTTATTTTTGTAATTTTGAACTGATACATTTATTTTATATATATTTTACATGTTGGGGTCTATATTGGAAATACGAATTTGATTCCCTACTTATTTTCCTACCTTGAAAATTATACTAGTCATCAAAATTTATTACTTCCTAACAAAGATAATCAAAGAACCAAATAAATTTCCCTTGAAAACTAATTACCATCAAATTGAAATTTAACAAAGCAAATATTGGGAGAAATTGTAAAAAACTGAAACCGGAAAACATAAAAGTTATTTTAATAATACAAAAAATATTATTTTTATTTTTATAAAATAATCAATTTAACAATATTTTTTATAATTTTAAATATCATTATTTTAATTTTGATAGCATAATTCAATTTCTAAAAAACAAATACACCCATCGCTGATGTGTGAGCGTGGCAGTTGTTCTTTTTAACCTTAAAACTAAACCGGATACCCTACCAATGTACACGATTACGCTTTGCATGTGCATGATCCTACTTCCTCTTACGCCTTGCGCAAGTGTGACTGTTTTGAGCTTAATAAGCAAAAAAATATGAGCTTATCTAACCCTCACGGTTCATTTATGCTTTAAAATAATAATCAAAGAAAACAACCACCGCTTTGTATTGGTAACCCCACACCTGTGCATTTTGGTACACCGTACACTTCTACATAAAATCAAGGAGAATTTAATGCCAAAATAAAATAGTTTAAACAAAATGGGTAGTTAACTTGTAACTTCCCCCATATCTCCTTTATAAACAAAATGGGTAGTTTATTTGGATAGCCAACATAATGTATTAAAATGCATAATCTTATATTAAATTGTCAATTTAATGCATTATCTCTGGGAATTCAAACAGATCCTACGTATACCTGAAAATAAACAATCAAAGAAAGGAGAAAATAAACAGACAGGAACTTTAGCTTACTCTTCATCCGGTTAATTAGTCCACAAAGATAAAGGATAGAGGTCGATCATTCATTCCATTGTATGTCATTGTTCTTCTCTTTTATTTAAAAATTTAAATGAAAGCAAGAATAATGGCATAGGAGGAATCAAATGGATCCGAACACCACATCAATGGAACCTAATGGATACAAAAATCAAAATAACATTTTTGTGCCCGTTATATTGTCAAATTGGTTTCTTTTGGCTTATGCTCAAACATACATGTTTGGCGATTTGGGTACATTCATTGGACACTCATAAGAACCAAAATTTCTTGGTCAAATTGAGGTCGAATTAGGGCTTGTTCGGTAAGTAGTGAGTAAAACCGAGTGGAAGTGGAAGAAAGTGGAAGTAGGAGTTGATGTGGAAGTTGTAGTTGAAGTAAAAGTAGGAGTTGAAGTAAAAAAATGGTGTGTTCGGTATGTAGTAATTACGAGAGTTGAAGTGGGTATTTTTGGTGTCTAATTACCAAAAAGGGCATTATATTTTTTGGGTTTTACATGTCACGTGCCTCTTTTGCACCCGCACGTGATGCTCCTCGTCTTGTTTGAGCTAGCTTCTTCCTCCCGAATATCCCCAAATCAATTTTAGGGTTTAGCAGTGGTTTGGCGATTTCACTCTTGAATTCAAAGCCATCTCCCAAGTAATCATCTGAATTCTTCCTCGCTTTCCAATTTCTCAAGTTCGTAATCTCTTCATCTAGCTTGCACATCTCGTCTTGTTTGCGTTAAAAATTTGGAGCGAATTGACCGTGTTCTTCGTGATGAATTGATGAATGAATTGTGGAGAGATATTCAAAGTTGTATTGCTTTGTGATGAATGAATCTGGACCGAATTGACCGTGTTTTTTGAAAATGGAATGTTTGGTTTGTGTTTAGGGTTTGTTTGTTTGGAGAGAAAGATTTATTACTTGAATTTTAGATGAATGGCATATGAAGTTGTAGGGTAAAGAAAAGGAATGCTTGGATTCTGTGTTTGACTTCTTAAATTCAGTTAAATTAACATATACAAACATATTAGCTTACTTTACAGAGAAGACAAAGAGATAGAATTGTAGGGTAAAAAAATAATGGAATGCTTGGTTTCGTGTTTGATTTTTTCAATTGAAGACAAACATATTGAGCTTACTTTATTGCTTGAATATGTTATGAAGGGCATATGAAGTGGTAGTGTTGCCTCTGGTGGTTTATTGCTCCCAGAAGCATAACCGGGCTGGCGGTGTTTATAAAAGGTGTGCTTCCTCATCTTTTACCAATAATGTTGGCTTTTTATTTGAAATTTAGATTGTGTTGAATATGTTTGGTGTTTGTGTATGCCTTGAGTAATGGATGGTGTTAAATTGGTATTATTGTGTTAAATTGTGTTGAATGTGGATTGAATTTGTGTATGATTTGGATGTGGTTTGTAACCACAATTGAGGTTGTATGTCTTCAATGTATGGCTTACCTTGTATGACTTGATTTATTGTTAAATTGTTTAATGTTGAATGTTGATTGAAAATGGTATTGTTTTAAGGTGTATGTGGACTGAAAAGCAGATTCTTTATAATTTTTCATAGTTTGATTAGTTGGTGTATATTTATGTTGGGTTAAGAGTGGCATGAATTTGTGTTTATGTTGAAATAGAATTCTGGTTTTGTGTTTGATTTATAGTCCCTTAAAGAACATAGATGGATGAGGATAAAGGTAAGGGAAAAGCAAGGGAGAAGGAGAAGGTATTTATTTGGACTGAAAATCTTGCATTGACATTGATGAGGGTATGCAAAGATTATCAAAGGAAACATGGCTACTATCAAACATTCACTTGGCCTGATGTTAATGAGGAATTTGAGAAGAGGACATGCTTGAAGGTCTCAAAAAATACATGTAGGAACAAAATTGAGCATATTGTGGAAACCATGGTGCGACCTAAGGCGCAAGGTGACGGGTGTTGGGTGGGATTCGACGACTGGTTTGGTCACTGCTGATGATGAATGGTGGGAAAGACAAAAGAAGGTCTGTAGGCATAACAACTACTCTATGTATATGATTTGATATAAATTAGTTTGGAGTCAATTAATACTTGGTATATGTCCTTCTGTTTGGCAGGAAAAGGATGACAAGTATAGCCAACTCAGAAAGAAAGGGGTTAACCCGGAGTTGAGTGATTTGTGGGATGACGTGTTTGGCCAAATTGTTGCAACGGGAAAGCATGTCATGTCACCAAGTATGGATCCTAGTGCGCTTCCGCTTTCCCTACCTGGAGTTGATGATAGTGTTTATCTAGGTTCACAAGAGGATAGTCTTGACCGTCAACTAGAGAAAGATGTCGAGGAGGAGCAAGAAAGCCTTCGGTCGCTCGCTGCTAGGGTAAGTGTGGAGTTGTCACTTGATGAGTGATTAGCACAAGTACACGAGACAATTACTGCCACAAGATCTAGTCCATCAAATGTCAGGGGGAAGAGAATCAGGCTTGCAGTTACAATTACCGAGTCTATCAAAAAAAGAAAGAGAAGGCCAAGTCCTGCTTTAACGACATTCAACGAACACATGGCTGTTGTGGGTGATGCTAGTCAAAAAATTCTTACTAATGGGCACGGGAAGTGAAGAAGTATGGATATTCAGAAAGTGTTGTTGTGCTGGAACGCGTTGTAATTGATGGGCTTCTCCAAGAGAATTCAAAGTTGTATTGCTTTGCAGCCAGTCAGCTTGCTCAAGAACCAAGACGTGAGGTCTTCATGTCCCTCCCGAAAGATAGTAACAGGATTACATGGCTACAGTACAAGTACGATCTTGCATACCAGTTATATCAATTGTAGATGGAGTGTGATGAATTTGAGTGTCTGAAACTGCTTGGGTGATTTATTTCAGGGTTTTATCTTCTAGGGTTATCACTACTGTTTGGTGCTTGTGTTTGGATAATGATGGGATTTATGTATGAACTTACTGCTTGGTGTTTGATGTATTTCAGACTTTATTAGTTCTTCGTGTTAAGACTCTTATTATCATTGTGTTTTCCTAGTGCAATGTTTCATTAATGAAGCGAGTGTTATATATGTTGTTATGTAGTTACGTTATTAATATTTGTTATTGAAGATATCTTATATCTTAAGTTTGTAATTTTCAGTTTATGTCTTGATCGAGTATAATCTGAAGACATGGATCAGCCACTTGGCCCGAGATGAAAGATGTCTAGACGCGAGATACAAAAGAAGTGGCTTCCTGGATGGTAGGTGTGGTTGGAGACGTGTGCGTGTCTCTCAGCTACATACCATGCTAGGTTTATTCACAAGGTTCCTTGTTATGATTCAGAGCTCACGGGGTACATGTGGTTGCGCCAACTGATGGACTCTGCGTCGGATGTTAGATGTATCAATGCATTTCAGATGGAGAGGTATGTCCTCCAATATCTTTGCGATGAGCTAGAGACCAAGTACGGACTATTACCTTCATGCCGTATGTCCGTTCTGGAGAAGGTTGGGATTTTCCTTTACACTATTTATGTTGGGTTGGCTAATAGAGATGCATGTGAGTGGTTTCAGAGATCAGGCGACACCATTAGCCGTGTGTTTCACCAGGTTCTAAATGCAATGGTTGGCAGGCACAGGGGTTTTAACGGCTTTGTACGTAACCTTCTGAAACCCCGTGATGCAAATTTCACTAACATTCTAGTAAAAGTGATGAGTGAGCCCCAATATAGTCTTTTTAAGGTATGGATTATTACTTATATGTTCAATTTATTGCCAAGTTGAACTAGCCATGTCATCTAATATTGTTACTGAATTCATTTAGGGTGCTATTGGATGTATTGATTGGGTTCACATTGAATGTTGTGTGCCTGAGGAAGAACAATTTCCTTATAGATGTCGTAAGGGGTATACTTCATTCAATGTAATGGCGGTGTGCGACTTTGATATATACTTCACATTTGTATCAGTCGGGTTGGAAGGAAGCGCCCACGACACTCGAGTGTTAGACCATGCTTTGAGCTATTCTCATATGAACTTTCCCCATCCTCCATCTGGTAAGACATGATCAATCGTCATCTATCCTTACTTTAACATAACTTATATATTTGACATCATGTAGATTTTCCTTACATAATGACATATATGTATGAATGGGTTTGCATTTTATTAGCGTCTCTTTCCTATATAAAATGTATCGTTTTTTATGTTTAATTGTTTGTAGGTAGGTACTACTTAGTTGAGAAGGGATATCCAGACAGAAAAGGCTATATGGTGCCCTACTCGAAGGTAAAATATGACCAATCGCAGTTCATGCGAGAGGCTCCGAAAAAATATTCGAGAAGGATTTAACCGAGTCCATTCTTCTTTGAGGACGACAATCGAGCAGTGCTTTGGTATTTTGAATAAGAGATGGAAGATATTAAAAGGCATGCCGTCATATGATATTCCCACGCAAATCAACATCATTTGTATGTGTTTTGCGCTACACAACTTCATACTAGAATACAAGTTGAATGATTCAATCCTAGAAGAAGAGGATGATGATGATGATGATGAAGATGGAATGAAGTTTGACCCCAATGATGATAAAGGCGAGGACAACGACCCCAAAGGCTACATGAGTGGCATCCGAGATGCCATTGCTAAACAGATTTAAGATCACAAGAATATATATTTGGCTAGCCTGTAACTCAAAAGAGTACAATCCCAAGTTTTTGGTAAACAAGTCTAATCTTAAAACATTACTAATTAGGTGGCTAGCTTCTGATGTAGGTGGTTTGGCTCTTAGGCAGATTGATCATGAATGATTTTGTATGGCGGGATACCTACGTCCTTCTCCATTTTGTATGGAGGTTATGCTCTTAGGCAGATTCATCATGGATGATTTTGTTGGTGATTTTAGTTTCATCGGCACATGGCGAGTTTCGGGGGGAACCTACGCACACTCGTGTGCGTAGGTTAGAACTCGGAGTTACGGAACGTGTTGGAATATGAGAGGCGGACACCGAGAAGGTGAAACCGGGGTCCAAGAGGAGTGCATGGACCGTGTGAATTGTTGCACGGACCGTGCACTGTGTGCACCAAGGCCAACCGTGCATATTGCCTGGAGGCTCTCTAATGAAGTGCATGGTCTGTGCACAACCGTGCACATTGACTGGCGGCTCTCCATGCACTTTGACTAGTTTGGTTTTTGGCGGGTTTTTTACTAATTTTAACCACCATACAACTACCTAATATGTGCATTCAACATTTGTCAACATATGTTGTCAACACTTGATGGTTTTAATGGCTTTAATGGACGAAACATATGTACATTGTCAACACTTGATGGTTTTAATGGTTTTAATGGATGAAACATTAGTATTACACCTACAGTTTCAAGATGTGCATTCAACATATCATAAATTAGATTCAATGGTTTTAATGGATGATACGTTTAACTTGTTAATGTTGCTTTGTGACATTTCCATACAGCTGCAACACAAGAAGGGAAAACGAGAGCATCATTCACTACGAAACAATGTTTCAAACACTTCAATGAGATGATCATCCACTACAAACAAAGTACGAAAGAACCAAACAAGGAGTTCAACGATACAAGTACCACAAAACAAAGCATACCTGATGCGACCCCGGTCACGACGTTGACAGCGTCCAACACCGAGGTGCTTGGATATTTCCTTGGCACTCCTCGTGCCATTTGAGTTGTTTTGGTATTGTGAGGTTCACATGCCAATTTTGAGATATTCTGAGACACTTTATATTTTTAGTATTTAGCAGTTTCCCTTCTTAGCAGTTTATATTCTTAGAATGTTTCTAAGTTTGGAAAGTTACCGTTTTAAGTATTTACTATATTTGGATGTTGCCGTATTTGGCAAGTTTCTATTTTAGGATGTCGGGCCTCTCTTGTGCCAAGAGGGCCGATCCACTTATGTTTTCAGGCCCATCGGGCAAGAACCTTGTTTTGGCTCCTATATAAGTCATTCTTTACCTAATTAATAAAGTACATTGAATTGAATTAAACCTAGGCTGCCGTTGAGCTTGCTCCCACCGCTTGGGTTGATTCGAGATCAACCACGCCTCCGTCACAACCTGCCGGAAACCGAACCACTCTCGCAAGCCCACCGAACCATCACGCCTTGCCTACGATTCCCTTCACCAATCTTGGCTCTCGGCCACAACCGAGATCCCCCACCCTTTCGAACCACCCCGTGACCCGCGACTTGGCCCGCGATCGCGGTCACCCTCGCGAGACCCCCATACACCCTGCGGCACTCGCAATCTTCATCGAGCAAGAAAGATCTGTCTCGCCTTCTACCTAGATCCGCTCTGACTCGCGTTTTGGGAGCCCGAAACGCATCAACTGGTATCAGATTCAGGGGTATAAGGTTGGTCCTTTCTTACTCACTTTGTTCTCATGTTAAAATTTCAATCTTTTTCCTTGCTTCCGCCTTTCGTTTGTGTGGCTTGTCGCCATTGTTGTTGCTCCTTTTCGTTTCGGTTTGTGTTGTTGTTGGTTTCCGCCAACAATCCCCTACCCTAGGTTGAATTTGTGGCTCTCCTAAGCCCTTGTTCAAGACCGAGAGACCCCTAAGAAAATTAAAAAGAAAAAAAAACGAGTGAACCCGTGAGAAACCCTAACCCTAGTCGTGGACTTTGCTTGCATTGAATCATTCTAAGATTGTTCTCTCCTAGTTTTCATACATCAATTGCATCTTTCTAGTCTCTTCTCTCTTGCATACTCACGGCCTCAGTAAAAAAAAATGTTGGCCGTGCACTCTTGCTCTTCGTCTACACTCAAAACTTGTGTCAATTTTAAAAACAAAAAAAAAGGCATTCGGTTTACAAAAACAAAAAAAATCAGCCACTGAATTAGAAAAACAAAAGCCTCAGGCGATCTCGACGAAAGCTATTCACTATTGACACAGGTCCATTATGCCCACCTCCTCGTATTCTTTCTATGTGGATTCTAGGGATTGCATGCTAGATTACTTCTTACGTAGTCACTAATTTTTGGCATCTGAATTGTGAGGTTAGTGTGGTTTTTATGTCGGTTTAGTCCACGCTGAGTCAGCCTAGCCACTCCGCCCTTACGACTTTACCTAGATTAGTGACCTACGTGAGACATTGTGGGTTTGATTTGATCTATTTTGTCCTTTGTTTTTGTTCCCTTTTGTGTTTGTTTCTTCTCTTTTTGCGTGTCTTTCATGGTGTCTTTAGGGACAAAATCGGACGAAGTTCTCGCAACTCGCCAGGCCGCTGACGAAGCTCATGCTCGGGAGATGGTGGTAGTATGTGCCCAGCTCGAGGAGGCCCAGAGGATTATTGCCTCCTAAGCCGCGGCCATCACTGCCGCGACCGCGGCCAATGCAGCCGCGACCGCGGCCCATACCACGACCGCGGGCAAAACAGCCACGACCGCGGCTCCATCTGTTCCAGCCGACACATCTGTTGTTGATCTCCTGTTGGCGCCCACGACCACTACCGACACCACGCGGCGCCTGGAAAAAGAAAAGGGTTTGATGCCCTCCACCTCGCAGCTCCAGCCGGGTCTTTGCCGCCTGGACTCCATCATCGAGTCCCAGCAGGAGGACCATGGCTTCAACAGATACCAACCCCAGCGTTCACCAGCAGACGACTTCGCCTACGATTCTGCCGAGCACGAGTCCCCCGCCACAAAATTGGGGCTATACCCTTACGTCGACGCCACTGACCGACGTCGGCGTTACGAGTCCATGCAGCGGGACGAAGCACGTAAGGATGCCATTGAGCGTCGACGAGATGCAGCTCATGGCCACGCCAGCGGCAGAGCACCACAGACGGCGTTGACGCACCCCCACGACCAGACGCGATCCCGACATTGTTTCGCGTTCCACACCACACCCAAGGTATGTCACTCTCATTGCTTTCACTGAATATGATAAGGACGGTTTAGAGGTTGCAGGTGTCCCGAATCCGGGAAACTTTCATCCACCTTTGGGCGACCCAGTTGAGAGCCAACTATTTCCGCCGGATTATATCCCACCGAGGATCCCGACGCCACCACGATGACCCGTGCGCCAGCTCGCAGCCTGCTAGCAGCCCCGCGCCGAGGATCATGCCCACCATCGCCAGCGTCGCCCTCGTCCCGTCCAGGATGACTTTGATGATTATGACGATGAGCTGGACAAACCTTACCCTGAGCTGGATCATGCAACTCGACGTTTCCCTGACTGCCGACACGGGCCCAACCCCTATGCCAGTCGTCGCGAGATCAAGGTATCTATAGAGCATTTTCATGGTGATTATGATCCTGCTGTGTTTTTAGATTGGTTACAGGGTACAGAACACGCATTGCGACACTGACAGTATGAGGAGTATGAGAAGGTCGATGTAGCCACTCTGCAGTTTCGTGGCACGGCCCGATGTTGGTGGCATCATTTCTATACTGACAGGAAACGGCGAGGCATTGAGCCTATTGACCAGTGGCACCAGCTGAAGTTCATCATGCGCCGCAAATATGTCCCGGACGACTTCCAGAACCGCATGCGGATGGACATTGCGCTAGCTTGCCAGTGCACCTAGACGCCACTCGAGTTTTTCGCAAAACTCGAGGATCTGTATTACAAGGCGGGCATGAGCATCGCCTCTGCTACTATGTGGACCAGGTTTCTGAGTGGGTTGAATCCCAATATCCGCGACCAGCTGGAGATACTACCTATACGGGACCTGAACCAGCTGACTCATACGGCGATGATGATCCACCAGCAGCAACTATGCCAGAGACAGGCCCCCTGGCCCCAGAATTCGTCTAGCAGGTATGACACTAACCCTACTCCTTCTGTTTCTACTGATGTGTCCTCTCCAGTGCAGACCAGCCAGACTCAGCCCTCGGCCCGTGGCCATGAGGCATCGCGCCCTATAGCGCCGCCTGCCTCCATTCGGGAGCCCCCACGAAGCACTAATAGGACCCGAGACCAGGCCTGCTTTCGTTGTGGCGGTCGTGGACACATCCAGCGCGACTACCCTAACCCGAAGAAGATTCTCTTCACCCAGGCCGCAGGATATGAGTCCTTTGATGATGAGCCAGACGAGGAGATAGCTCCCGCGCAGCAGGACTACGCTCCACATGACGTTGGGTACACATGTGTGCCCCATGATTTATCTGCGGGTACCCCCCTGAGCCTCTTCACGCAGCGTGCCCTTACTGTGACGGAGGTGCCCCTGATGGACCAGAGAGAGACCCTCTTCCATACCAGATGTCTGGTCCAGCATGCCTCCCTCAGCGTGATAATAGATGGTGGTTCGTGCTACAATATTGTGAGTGAGAAGGTGGTCTGACACCTTCACTTCCCGATGCAGCCACACCCTCATCCATATGGTCTTCAGTGGCTTTCTGAAGGTAAGGGTGATGTGGTACACAGGCAATGCCGCATCCCATTTCAAATTGGTCAATACCATGATACTGTTTTATGTGATGTGGTATCTATGGATGCTACTCATCTTTTACTTGGTAGACCTTGGCAGTATGACACGAAGATAGTCCATCACGGGTTCCTCAACACTTATATCTTTATGCATGGCGGTAGGCGAGTCACTCTTCTCCCTATGACGCCTCAGGAAATCTTACATGCCCATGTGGAGAGGAACCGCGCGAAGGTCACAGAAGCGCGATATATCACTTATGTCCAAACCGCGACCACGACGGCAGCAGCCGCGGCCAACACAACCGCGACCGCGGCCGAAATGACCGCGATCGCGGCCCTTCAACAGTCGGCGCCACCACATGGGTTTTCGCCACAAGCGCGCCCGCAGCACCTTGATCCCGATGCCGGCACCCTGGTTCCGTCACAGCAGAACCGAGTAGAGCATCGCACTTTGCTGATTCACTCACGCGCGTTTACTCCAACTTTTCAGGGACGTTTTCCTATTTCTCCTTATTGCGTGTCTTTCTTTATTAGAGGACCCCTATGAGTTACCCCCTATTGTGCCATCTATCTTGCAGGTGTTTGATGATGTGCCTCCTGATGAGCTCCCTCCGGCCCCCAGCGTTGCGCAAGCGCTGGCCCTGCCCCCGGATTCGTCGTGGCTACGGCGCAAGGCATACCGAGTTGGACCTGAGAGGAGCACTGCATCGCTGGAAACACACACAAGGATGAACGCGCAGCATACAGACATGCACCGACATCGCTTCATTTTTGAGCCCGGAAACTTGCGGCCGAACGTGCCCCCGGACAACGACATTGGCGAAACGGGGACGTTTCGCAGCAAAGGGGGGAGAGTGATGCGACCCCGGTCACGACATTGACAGCGTCCAACATTGAAGCGCTTGGATATTTCCTCGGCACTCCTCGTGCCATTTGAGTTGTTTTGGTATTGTGAGGTTCACATGCCAATTTTGAGACATTCTGAGACACTTTCTATTTTTCGTATTTAGCAGTTTCCCTTCTTAGCAGTTTCTATTCATAGAATGTTTCTATGTTTGGAAAGTTACCATTTTTAGTATTTACTATGTTTGGATGTTGCCGTATTTGGCAAGTTTCTATTTCAGGATGTCCGGCCTCTCTTGTGCCAAGAGGGCCGATCCACTTATGTTTTCAGGCCCATCGGGCAAGAACCTTGTTTTGGCTCCTATATAAGCCATTTTTTACCTAATTAATAAAGTACATTGAATTGAATTAAACCTAGGCTGCCGTTAAGCTTGCTCCCGCCGCTTGGGTTGATTCGAGATCAACCACGCCTCCGCCGCCATCTCCGGCCACCCAACCCCACGCGCAAGCCCACTGAACCATCACGTCTTGCCTACGATTCCCTTCACCAATCTTGGCTTTCGGATACAGCCGAGATCCCCCATCCTTTCGAACCACCCCGCGACCCGTGACCTGACCCGCGACTTGGCCCGCGATCGCGGTCACCCGCGCGAGACCCCCATACACCCCATGGCACTCGTAATCTTCATCGAGCAAGAAAGATATGTCCCGCCTTCTACCTAGATCCGCTCTGACTCGCATTTTGGGAGCCCGGAATGCATCAATACCGACAACGACAATGACATACCGACAAGAACCACACACGGTCCTCTGGGACCGTGTGTGGTTCACTATGATAAGTACAAACGAGATGATCATTCACTATGATACAAACGCACAACGAGATGATCAAGTATATCACAAACACTTCATATACGAGTACCACAAAAGAAAGCGGAAATAGAATCATACCGACAACGACATACCGACAAGTACCACACATTGAGTTCCTAGTTAAAAATCAAACCATTACCATTACGATACCGGTGAAGGTCCTCATGAAAACTAATCTAGTTGGATGATAGCGGGTCTCGGACGTAGCCAAACATGACCGTTCTAGTGAACGTGGAGCCTGAGATGATCATAACCGACAATGATATTCTCTTAGTCAAATTTCCCAAAACTCACTTCATAAATACCAAAGTCTAGGTGTCAGAGAACAATTCCATACCACCATCCGTCACGATTCCATACGTCTACATGTTACCCTATCTCGTAATAGCTTAGAGTTCTATGAGGAGGTATAGGGCGCAACAACCCACATGGGACTTGTTGTACAAGGGGACCCGAGCGGTCGTTAGTCATCAATGTTTTGTATACGACACGGTAGAATCCAATCAATGGTAAGACTAAGGATATCGTGGCGGTGTGATATGAACCGAGCAATCCCTGTTTTGCTCCAATGACTTCAACTCGTTCCTCTAAATGAAATTGTTTTGCCATTTAGGAAATCTAAAAACATTACATAATAGTAAGACATGTTAAAAACATACAATAGTATACAAGACAATGTTATATATAGTGACAAAATTTACTTATCTTACCGGATTTATGAAGCTTTGTCACCTCATTTTGGCCCTTTTGCTTAGCAATCCCTATCCCAAGTGGCTACAATTGTATGTGGGTTGTACTTGTAAATGGCAATGTCCACAACCCTAAACACTATATACTCTCGCCCAAGACATTTGCTAACTTCTCCTATGCATAGGTGAAGACAAGACATTTGCTAAAGGACAACAATACGACTAGTCTAGCTTCCATAGTGCAGCAAAAGTGGCGGTGTAGACAAGACATTTGATGCCCAAAAGTTCACATGAAGCATAAAAGGAGTGGCTGCACTTGGAAGTGAATATGCATGGTGTCTCGTGAAGCACAAACGAAAAAGATGCTTGAAAGGGGATGATGTTGGAAGGGGATGATGATGGTGTTGGTGAGTTTTGTTATCAAGTGTTGGTGAGACCATTTCAACGTAAAATCACGTGAAGATGCAGTGACAGGGCTAAAGTCGTATACCCAATCAAAGAAATCCTAAAATACCTACTAAAGAGTATAGCAAGCAAGTCAGGGTCGATCCCACAGGGAGTCAGGTTATCTATCTCTGTAATTCGCAATCACCAACTAGGAACTAGGGGGGGTTTGTCGTGTTTTCTTGGTAAACAAGTAACAAGTAAGAAAGTAAACAAGTAAAGGTTGTGAATATAATGGGGAAAAGCGCTACACCTGACAAAGATCCACACAACAAAAGATATGGTTGATCACTGAATTCTATTAATCTCAAGTTCTTATCTTTCCTTTAGTTGTTCTTATCCCGATCTTAGGCAACTATTAGTTCTATCAGCCCTAATAGTACTTATTACTAAATCAAACCCGAAAACCTTCAAGATTCAATAAAGCAATAGCATTCAACTAAGGATTCAACAAGATACATGCAATAGAAACAACCCGTTACTATAACATGCAATTAACTCTCTCTCACGATGAACACTCGTAACCCGCTTATGTAAATCGTGTTTGCTACTAGATATGCAACCCGAACCCGGAATCACAAGTCCTAGCTATTAGAAAGATATCAATAAACCTAGGTGATCAGTCTAGATAAATCAACATAAACCAATAAACATTCAAGCATAAGAGAATTAATACAACTAGGTAGGAAATAGAACAAGAGTAGAAAACTCACAACCAATCAATTGAAGGCTTCAAAATATCAAGTGCAACAATGGAGGTTTAGTTCTCCATAGGGTTTGTGAGAGCAAAAACGTAGAAAGATGGCAACTAGGGTTAGAGAATGGATCATCTAAAAGAGTCTTAAACTTAACTTAAATACTAAGGAAATAATAAGGAAATAAAGAAAAGAAAATAATAAACTTGGAAACAAAGTTTCAGAAATAAAATAAAAGGAAATAAGAAATCTCAGAAATAAATCCGGAAAAGGTCTTCAGCGCGTCTCCACCGCGGGTGCGGTGATACCCACCGCGGGTGTGGTGATACCCACCTCGGGGTGCGGTGGTCTTCCAGAATCTAGATCCTCGCTTCTGTTGTGCTCGCCGCGGGTGCGGCCATCCCACCGCGGGGTGCGGTGGCGACGACTTCTCCAGCTTCTGCGACACTTCCGTAAAAACGCCATAACTTTTGATTCCCAACTCTGATTGCGCTCATATTTTGAGGATTTGTAGTAGACTTCAAGATGTAACTCCTCGAATTGGAATCACTCCATTTGGACATCTGAGTAAAGAGAACGAACCATTTGAATTCAGCCCACTGTTCTTATACTCTTCAATGCACTTCAAACCTCTGTAAATCCCATGATTTCTTCACTTCTAGTCTCTAACTCTCAACTCCATAATTGTGTACTAAATCCATCCAAATGGCACCTCAAAACTGGTAACAACCCCTAGAAATACACTATAAAATAGTGCCGATCAAATCCCCCATGCTTAAACCTTGCTCGTCCTCGAGTAAGCTAAAGTAAACCTACTCCTTCAATCAATCCCCAAGGTTTCAGGAAGCATAGAAAAATCAATCCCTCCAAGAATCACACCTAACAATAAACTCCAGGCACCAACACAAGAAGCACAGCACAACATACACAACACATAATCAACACCACACACCAAAGCTAAAAGGAAAGCAGAGTACTTCCCCCAAGCTTATCCTGAACACCATAGAGTGAATAAAATCTAATCCTAATCTCACATCTATCTTCTTATGCCTCCCAGAGTGACATACCCGAATCCTCCTTATATCACCTCTTCTTATGTCACCACACCAGGTAAAATGATGATTCCTAAAATCACTCTTCTTCTTTTCACTCATTTTGCCAAGGCGCCCTTTCGGGTTTTCACCAAGCCACTCATTTCATTTTTCAATAGATGGGCTCACATATGCTCACATCACTCTTGACCAATTATTACCCCAGCCTAATGCTGGTCCAAGCCACCTGCTTCTTACCTAAGTCGCCCTTTCGGGTTTTCGACCTATCCCAGGATTTCAATTTTTGCCTTTTTTCAAATTTTTGGCTCTTTTCATTTTTTTCTTCTTCTCAACGACTTAGCAAGTATAGAACCCTCCCCCATGCTTAAACATTGCATTGTCATTAATGTAATGAAAGACAAAAGAGTGGAAGCACAGGGAAGAGCAAAAAATAACTCACAGACGTCGCTGAGTTGGCTTGGAGACGTACGTTGTTGCTGGCGGTAAAACAATGAACGCTCAAGTCTCTGGTGTTGCGCGGGATCTTCTTAATCAATAATCTTCTCCTACCGTGCAACCAAGAGGAAACCACTTTGGTGAGTAGTGGCTTTGCAAAGATGTCGGGGCTGCACGGCCTTCAACGAACACATGGTGGAGCCCAGATATAATCGTGATGGGGGCTCTAGTGTTCCTTCTCCTCAGTTGTCAATTGTAGGGCCATCATCGTTGCCAAAAATATGTGGGATTAATGTTTCCTCCTTGACAACATGATGTGCACCTTCTCCATGGGGAACTCAGACAGCTCGCCTTCGTAGAGCTTTTTTTTCGATTTTTTTTTTTAGAATTCCGTTTAAGGTTTTTTTCGGATTTTTTTTCTTCACCGTTTAAGGTTTTTTCGGGGATTTTATTTAGTGCAGGGCAAAAGAAGACTTACAATGGTGTGGGAAACACCTTCTTCAATTCGCATAGGGTCTCCTCCCTGCAGGTTAGTCGGAAACAAAGGAAAACAAAAACAAAGCAAGAACACACTAAAAACAAAGAATGAAAAACAAAGAAAGAAAAACATACCTCGGGTTGCCTCCCGGACAGCGCCTTAGTTATTGTCATGGCTTGACTTGGTATTCTCCCACTTAACTTGGGTTGCTCAAAGCAATTGAACTCTTGGGGTCTATATCAGGGGGATGCCTCTTTGTATATTCCATGTCGAGCTTGACCCTCGTCCTCCTGCACTTCATGATGGGTGGACCATTGTTCATATCAATGAATGCACTTGCCATCTTTAGGAACGGTCTACCCAACATCTCAGGGGCTGCATTCTTATCATGCCTCGTATCCAGCATGTAAAAATCCATCACTTGAATCAAGGCCTCCTTCTTGTACTTCCCCTTTGGTTTCTTTTTGATATTGCCCAGCGCCCTTAAAACTTCTGTGCAGCGAGGGACGCTGTTTGCCAGTGTGACCAAAGGAACGTTCGCCTTGCAGCTACTGAAGGTGTCAAATAAACCTTTGTCGTTCTCCACCTTTTGGGTGTCCTTCAGAGCCTCAGGGAAGGGTGCGGGAGGCTTCTCAGAACCGAGAGGGGGAAAGTACGGACGAACATAGGTGTCGACGTAGGGATCTTTCACAACTCCAGAAGGTCCACCGCGGGTGCAGTTAGAATCCACCGTGGGTGCGGTCGTCCCGACAGAAAAGTCTCGGAATTCTGGGGCTCCGTCACCGCGAGTGCGGTGACTCACCGTGGGGTGCGGTGGTGTGGCCGATGGGTGCGGAGAGAGTGGCGCGGGGTGCGGTTGTTCCTCTGGAGTCCCACCGCGGGTGCGGTGAGGGTGTCGCGGGTGCGGTGAACTCGACAGAGAACTCTCGTTTTCTATGTCGTCCTCTTCAGCACTAGGGGCGACATTCAGTTGCTCAGTACTCTAGAGGGTCATTGAAAAGACATCCTCTCTCTGGTGCACTACTGGGTGAAATAGCTATTTTGCTGACATCGTGGTCTCTATTCTACTAATTTCTTGAGTCAAGTGCTCCATTTGATTCCCCAAATTCTGGAACCTGGCATCCATCTCTTGTTCATGTTGGATCATGCTTTGCGTAAGAGATTGAAGTAAATCCTCAGTCGACATGTGGGAACTTGGATCGGACACTGGTAGTATATGTTCATAGGCCGGATTGTACTGCCGTGGAGTACCCTGCTGGTAGAACGATTGTGGCTCCGGGTAGAACTCCTGGTAGTCATGATCATATGGAGGGTATTGCTGGTACCCATAACTCGAATTGGGGTGATCTCTCCACCCTGTAGTGTATGAGTAGGAGTATGGGTGATATCGCGGCTCTCCCCATAACTCCATTTCTGTATCAAAGAAAAAAAAATCAGTAGCACGAGTGTGGACGTAAGATAGGTCCACATGAAAGCTGGTAACAAATAAAAACACAAAAACAAAAATTTTGACTCCCCGGCAACGGCGCCAAATTTGACAGGGCTAAAGTCGTATACCCAATCAAAGAAATCCTAAAATACCTACTAAAGAGTATAGCAAGCAAGTCAGGGTCGATCCCACAGGGAGTCAGGTTATCTATCTCTGTAATTCACAATCACCAACTAGGAACTAGGGGGGGTTTGTCGTGTTTTCTTGGTAAACAAGTAACAAGTAAGAAAGTAAACAAGTAAAGGTTGTGAATATAATGGGGAAAAGCGCTACACCTGACAAAGATCCACACAACAAAAGATATGGTTGATCACTGAATTCTATTAATCTCAAGTTCTTATCTTTTCTTTAGTTGTTCTTATCCCGATCTTAGGTAACTATTAGTTCTACCAGCCCTAATAGTACTTATTACTAAATCAAACCCGAAAACCTTCAAGATTCAATAAAGCAATAGCATTCAACTAAGGATTCAACAAGATACATGCAATAGAAACAACCCGTTACTATAACATGCAATTAACTCTCTATCTCACGATGAACACTCGCAACCCGCTTATGTAAATCGTGTTTGCTACTAGATATGCAACCCGGCCCCGGAATCACAAGTCCTAGCTATTAGGAAGATATCAATAAACCTAGGTGATCAGTCTAGATAAATCAACATAAACCAATAAAGATTCAAGCACAAGAGAATTAATACAACTAGATAGGAAATAGAACAAGAGTAGAAAACTCACAACCAATCAATTGAAGGCTTCAAAATGTCAAGTGCAACAATGGAGGTTTAGTTCTACATATGGTTTGTGAGAGCAAAAACGTAGAATGGTGGCAACTAGGGTTAGAGAATGGATCATCTAAAAGAGTCTTAAACTTAACTTAAATACTAAGGAAATAAAGAAAAAAAAAATAACAAACTTGGAAACAAAGTTTGGGAAATAAAATAAAAGGAAATAAGAAATCTCGAAAATAAATCCGGAAAAGGTCTTCAGCGCGTCTCCACCGCGGGTGCGGTGATACCCACCACGGGTGCGGTGATACCCACCGCGGGTGCGGTGATACCCACCGCGGGTGCGGTGATACCCACCGCTGGGTGCGGTGGTCTTCCAGAATCTAGATCCTCGCTTCTGTTGTGCTCGCCGCGGGTGCGGCTATCCCACCGCGGGGTGCGGTGGCGACGACTTCTCCAGCTTCTGCGACACTTCCGTACAAATGCCATAACTTTTGATTCCCAATTCGGATTGCGCTCATATTTTGAGAACTTGTAGTAGACTTCAAGATCTAACTCCTCGAATTGGAATCACTCCATTTGGACATCTGAGTAAAGAGAACGAACCATTTGAATTCAGCCCACTGTTCTTTTACTCTTCAATGCACTTCAAACCTCTGTAAATCCCATGATTTCTTAACTTCTAGTCTCTAACTCTCAACTCCACAATTGTGCTCTAAATCCATCAAAATGGCACCTCAAAACTGGTAACAACCCCTAGAAATACACTATAAAATAGTGCCGATCATGCAGCTAGCAAAAAAAAGAAGAGAGTGTAGGCTGCAGCTAGCTAAAAAGGAAGAGGATGATGTTGGTGATTCATACCTATCAAGTCATGTGTTTGTATTTTAGCATGCAAAACATATATTCCATTTCTTATTTAGCTTATATTAGAATAGTATAGTCAATTTACCTTATTTGTTAATAAGTTTTTGGTTATTATGTTTGAAACACTTAGCACCGAACGAGCATTTATCTTATTTAAACCTTAAACCTTAATACTTAACATGTGAATGATGCAACATTTTAAACATGGGAATGATGCAACTTTGTTGGCTTATAAATTGGTGATTGTCTACAAGGGAATAAGGTGCACATGAATTGAGACCAACTCAGTTTAGGCTCCCAGAATTGCCTTCTCAATGTTAAGGAACCAAGTCTAATGAATATGATACGATCATTTACCAACTTTGTTACTTATACAATACGAAGGATATATTAGAATAATATAGTCTAATGTAAATTTTGTTATTAAGATTTAGGTTAATTAAGTTTGAAACACATTTTGAGCACTTTTGATTAGTAACGAGTTCGTCCATCCGAATACACCTTCTCGATGTTAACGAACCAAGTTTCATGAATACGAGCATTTACCAACATTGTTAGTTATATAAAACATATACGTTACACAATACGGCTAGTCCCATAATAAAGGATCTTCCATCCGAATCAAAAGTTACACAACATGAGCTAAACAACATAAAGATAAACAGGTGATCAACTCAAGCTAAACAACATAAAGATAAACGGGTGATCAACATAAGCTAAACAACATAAATTAAGATAGCGAACATAATTTGGATAGAGAAGATAAAAGAGCCGATCAAACAACTCCTTATGCATAGAAGAGCAGAGCCCAAAATTCCTTCATGGTGGGATTCCTCATGTCTTATGTGTAGAAGATCCAAGCACACAACTCCTTCATGGTGGGAGTCATCGGCTTAACACGAAATATGCGAAAACTTTCCTCCATCTAAAAGAAATGCATTTACAACTAAGAAATATTACCAAATGCATTTGTTAAGATCACAACAATAATCTCCGATCTAGATTGAAATTACTCACCCTCAATGTATTGTCCCACCAATCGTCATCTCGCAGTATAGCACCGGTTACGTCGTCGCACTCAACATCGCCAGATCGTTCAAGGCTTTTCCATAAATTCCATTTTTTCTTTAAAAATTCAAACTTGTTCCTCAACACTCTAAAATTAGCATCTTGGCCCGTAGCACGCTTAAACTCATCATGTATGATATTCCATGCGAAACTTCTGTAGGCCCCATATCGTTTATTGTGTCATATGCACACCTGGAGCAAAGCTTGATCGTCTTCATCATTCCATGGGAAAAAAATCATCCTCCTTGCTCCTATGCGCAAACAACAATATTTCACATGTACAAGAACTAGAGGTAGAAATCTTATGGATAAAAATGTGATATTTTGCTAAAAACTAGAGGTAGAAATCTTAACTGACATTCTTCTACTAGTATGCTTGTATGTTATAAAGTAGAGATGTCTTGCTGCCTTACTTGTGGGTTTGATGGAATACAAATGGATGAATGGCCTTATATAGAGAGGTGAGGCCGAGAGCTTCTAACATTTTGTACATAGGCTTTTTTATTTTTTTTGGTGAATATTATAAAATAATCTTATATCACAACAAACCACAGATAAACACAAATTACAAGAACCATCAAAGTCATTGCAACCAACATACTAATAAGGTCTTGGCCATTAGTATAAAAGCCTCAAACATACATAAACATTACAATACATAGACCCGAACATACATCAACACTACAAAAGCTTTAAGGGAAATTCCTTCAGGTGTATAGTGTAGCAAAATGATCACTCAAATTGTTAACAAAGGTGATTCCCCGAACATTTTCCCTAAACCTAGATCAATTACATAATGACTTAACGGATGATAACATACATAACAACCACTACGAGGAAAAAAGTAACCACCCAAGCATAATATAACCTAATCCTTAAAGCATCAAAGAGCTCCATGTTTGCAGCGAGGAGGGTGTCACGGTGTAATGCTAGCTGAACGTTTGAAGTTGCTAGTGTAGATACATGCTCAACTAGTTCTTGGTTCTCATCATCCAGATGCGCCACATTCCCATGCTCTTATTGTAGTTAAATGTTAAGTTGTTCATGTATGACCCTTTCATTGTTAACATCCAATTGAACCTCCTCCACATGTCCTCTGAGTGCCCTGGTAGCTTGTTGCATCAATCGTGCACGCGGAGAGTTTTCTACTCCATTGATAAGGTCATCAAACCTTGTCACATCATATTCCTACAAATATGGTTTTGATACTTCATATTCCTAATGCATAAGTTCAGGAACAATCACAACACATATATAGTTTGCATTAAGCTTGCATCATATGTATAATAGAGTTTGCATCATCATCTATATAACTTTTTTTTTCCTATAAACTAAAATTTGTATGATCAATCACAGGATTCACAGCACATGGATACACAAATTTTACCTGCCACCACTAAAGCTCATCTAGTATGTTGGCATTAGAGCTGTTGGGGCTGTAATCGGTGAGTGTTTCTAGCACCTCGCTTGGGAGCCCAACATTGAACTCCTCTTCAGCCATTGTTGCATAGAGAAGAAGTTGGATGGGTAAAAATTCAAAAATATAATTCCCACATAAGCAGTTACATAAATATATTCCATTGTATTTCACACAAAACATACAACTTTGAGAGATTGTATGCTACCTTAGTGCCTTTTATGGTGAAGTCTTCATGAACATACAAATACATAACATATCGAGGTTGCAAACTTAACCTTTCATGACCCTAAAATGACAACAAAACTTGTTATAATTATCACCGATAAAACACAAACACTCATAACCATCAACAAGCATAACCATCCACAGTTCTCACTTAAAAACAAGTTAACAACAAACAATGGCATTTCATCAAACACCTACAAGACAAAACAATTGCATTTAGAAATGCAATACTTGGATTAACAGATGAAAAATTTGGTGGGTTCAACCGAACTGAAAATAGGGTTTCATACTCGGATTTACAATTGCAAAAATTGGGGGTTTTAGTACTGAAATTAGGGTTTGAGTTTAGCATATAAAATTGGAGGGTTTTTACTGATTCAAGCAAAATTGACTAATTTTGAGACAATATGCACTTCCCTCATGACTTGATGATTAATCTGGAAGAGCAATCTGGATGAGCAACTCCAAAAAGCAATCTGGAAGAGCAGAACTGAGAGTTTTTTAGCTTGGGACTAGACGAGAGGCTTGGAAAATAATGGAAGAGAGGGATAGGAACTCGTGGAGATCAACAAGGGGAAAAGGAAGATTGTCTTCCACTTCAACGCGAATAGTAGCTCACCGTGGGGGGGTAAGGAAATTAGTGGTGAGGGAGATGAAGTTGCCTTTCCCTACACTCACTTCCAGTACCATCAACTACCTTCCACTCCATGCCAACGACTTACCGAACAGGTCTCCTTTTGCGGTGAGGGAGATGAAGGAGGAACTTCAACGCCGATACTGCCTCCAAAACTACCATCTGAACGGGCCCTTATACATCTGTCATGGACTTGGATTTTTCATATTCCTTGCCAAAAAACATCAAGTTGAAGAAATATTAAACTATAAAAGCTTAAAATAAGCCATATATGATTATCTAACTTGGGATAAAATGACATTCCTATTTGAAAGATGGCCTCCTAAGATACCAAAGGACATCAATGGCATTAATTAACACCAATAATGTGATTGAGATGCCCATTGAAATCATCATTAATAGGCATGAAATTAATTCTTACCTTAAGAAATGAAAGAAAGTAGCAGGTGGAATTTCGAATTTGGACAATTAGACCAAATTAAAGTGAAAGAAAATAATGAAAGTACAAAAAAGATTTCACTGACAGAGGTTCACCATCGCCGACAAAGTGCAGACTATAAATCAACGTCGGAATATGAGCCGTTCAGTAAAGTGGAAGTGGAAGTGGAAGAAATTGCTTCCACTCCCACTTTCACTCCCATCTTGCTTATCCTTAGGGGGTGAGTGTAAGCAAAATGGCTTCCACTCCTACTTCCAACCCCCCATTTCATTTCCCTTACCACCAAAAATTGACTTGCCGAACGAGCCCTATATTGAATCCACACGTAGGACCATGGACTAAATAAACCACAAATTTTGGGAATATTGTGTTTCGGTGAAGAAATAAAAGACCGAAAATATTGATATGAATTAGGCCAAACGGATATATTTGATCCGATTCGGTTCGGTATATCGGATATCCGGTAAAAAAATTCACAAAACTCCTATCCGTATATCCGATAAATATTATCCGGATCGGATATTTGACACGGATATCCAAATCATCCGGTTACTAGAAAACCAATTAAAAATTATATCAAAATATTACTTTTTTTAATTCAATCAAAACTAACAATCCACAAAGTGCAAACCAAATGTAAAACATCAACACCATTTGCAAGTCCCTGTTAATGTTTTCAAACAATTAAACTTGTCAACCTTTTCAAATTGAGAACCATAAACGTATATATTATATAACAAGATGAATTGGCAAGTACATATAAAGTGTTAACTTTTAACTTATATACTCAAAATTCAATTCAATGATGAACACTCAGTCTTGAGAAAAAACATATTTGGTCTGTTTAGTGAGGCGATAATTAGTACATGAATTATTGATTTAGGGTTTTAATTTTATAAGAATAATAATCAAGGTTGTTTCTTTTATTAAAAGGAATAAAATAAGGAATGTGGTATTGGAGAATTGAAGTGTGTTTAATTACATAAAAATGTACAAGCACCATTTTGAGGTCATCTAATCTAATTAAACATTGTATATTAGTTATAAAAACATATATATTATATATTAATAGTATCGGATTCCCGGATATCCGGTAAGCAAAATATCTCGATCCGTATTTGGTCCAAGTATCCGGAAAAATCACCCCAATCGGATCGAATTCGGATAAAAGTTAAACGTATTTTTTCAGATACGAACTTTTAGGGTTCAGATTGGTGGGTTATCAGATCGGGTCGGTCAGATCGGATATTTTTGCTCACTAGCAATCAGAACACAGCCAAGTCCAAAAAGATTTTGGGGCTTACAAGGAATTATGGGATCTGAGAATGTTATATGGTCCTCTTATTACATGGTTTGAAAATCTCAGATGAGTACATTTATACGAAAGCACTAGAATTGTGTATAATTATAAAATCGGTTGTTTCGCCTGGTAACCCTGAGATATCACTTAATTTGTGTAGTATACCAAAGTTTGGCATATTTTGCGTGGTAACCTTGAGGTTTTAATTTTTTTTGCGAAATACCCTAATTGTTAAATACAAACAATTTTTGTTTATTTTTAAAAAAAATAAATAAACCCTAAACCCTTAAAAAAATTAGAGTTAAGGGTTTAGGATTTAGGGCTTTAGGGTTTACGGTATTGGATTTATGGGTTTAGGGGTTATGGATTAGGTTTTGGGTTTGGGGGTTTAATTAGGTAGGGTTTAAGGTTTATATTTTATTTTAAAGAAATAAACGGAAATCGTTTGTATTTAACGATTTGGGTAATTCGCAAACAAAATGAAAACCTCAGGGTTACCACGTGAAATATGCTGAACTTTGGTGTACCGCGCGAATTAAGCGATACTTCGAGGTTACCCGGAGAAAAAACTGTTATAAAATTGACTCATTAAGATGTGTTAATGCGCATAAGTTAAGTTCATAAGAATCTTTTGGTTTTGGTAGGTAATTTTGAAATTAAACCATAAAAAATTAAGTCCTTCACTCTTTTCTTGAAGAATACGTATGACTTGATTTCACTTTATAAATATGGATACGTAGGAAATCTGACATAAAATATAAATGTGTCAAAGTCAATCACAATTGCTATGTTGAAATAATGTTAAAACTTTATACCATATTTAATAATTATTTAGAACTACGTAATGACTTGACGTCTTCAAAGACTATATAGGAGCTCGATGTCAAACCAAATAGATATCGAGTATAGTCGCAAATCTCAAATCGTAATCTAAATCAACTTAAAGTCAAAACTCTTTCAAACATACATATAATAGTGGAAAGATTAGACAATCCTTCCTAGAAGGTGGATTGGATCTTATTCACGACGTACAAGTGAATGTTGACCTAGTGTAGGCAACAAATCCTAGAATGTGGGTTTAGACTTGTTCCTTTGATGTACAAAAGACAAAACACTTTGAACTACATAAGACTTGATTCTCTTCAAAGAGACACGGAGGTAACCCGTTATAACTCAAGTACAACTCAAATCATAAGAACCATTTTAATCTTGGTTCTTGTATAACTTTTAATCAAAAGGGTAACAAGAAAGGGTACGTTGGACTCAAATTTTATGAAATAAAATAAAATATGTTTTGCAAGTTCGTACATTTTTGCTTAACAAGACCAAGTCAAAGTCCTTTTGCTTCACCTACCTTATTGGTTAGGAAGAAGGATGGGTCATGGAGATTTTGGGTGGATTATATGCGCCTTAATGACATCATTATAAACGATGAAAAGTTTCCAATCCCACACATTGAAGAGATCCTAGATGAGTTGAACGTGGTATCTTGGTTTTCTAAGTTGGACCTAAGGGCAGGTTATCACCAAGTATGTGTAGTTGAAATGACATTCCAAAAACAACCTTTAGATCTTACCATGGTCACTATGATTTTAAGGGAATGCCTTTTGGATTAATCAACGCTCTTGCAACATTTCAAGCATTGATGAACATAGTTTTTTGCCCATTTATTAGAAAATTTGTTTTGGTACTCTTTGAAGACATCCTAGTTTACATCGGGTCATTGCTTCGACATGTTAAACATCTTGAAATTGTGTTGCAACTGCCAATAGATCATCCTGGTTTGCCAAAATTCAAAATGTGCTTTGGTTTAGCCTTAAGTGGAGTACTTGGGACATTTGATTTCAGAGAACAAGTTTCCACTAATTTATCTGAAATAACTTCTACGAAAGAGTGGCATGTGCCTAAGTCAATAAAAGGATTAAGGGGATGTTTGGGTCTTGTAGGGTATTATTGAAGGTTCATTCAAGGTTATGGTGTCCTTGGTAAACCCTTAACTGATTTTCCGAAATAGGATAGCTTCAAGTGGTTCATTACAACAAAAGGAGCCTTCCATTCTCTTAAGAATTCCATGACATCTATTCTCGTCCTAAGGCTTCGTGATTTCTCTCTTCCATTTATAGTGGAAACTAATGCTTGTGATGTGGGAGTTGGAGCAATTCTATTGCAACAGGCCTAGGGACATCCAATTTCTTATATGAGTTGAGTTGAGTTGTCCATGGTACACATGTTCACATCTCTAGCTATGAAATAGAGTTAATGGCTATACTCTTAGTAGTTGACGAGTGACACCGCTACCTTGAACCTGTCCATTTCTTCATATAAACTTATCAACAGTCCCTTAGGCATTTGTTGGATCAAAAGTTGACCACACATTTACAAATCTGGAAGCTCCTTGGTCTCTCTTATTCTATTGCCTACAAGAAACGTTATGAGATCGAATAGAGTTGTTGATGCTCTTTCTAGGCATGATGAAGGTGAAGAAAGCTCATTATGTGTCATGATTGTTGTGGAACCTCAATTTGCTGCTTGAGGTCTTGGCCAATTATGAGAATGACACAATAGCTCAACAAGTTCTTTCTTCTACTATTATTGCTCCTACTGATTATTATAAGGTGGTCAAGGGTCTTCTAAGGTTCAGGAACATGATCTATTATAACAACAAGTCATTGCGACTCCAGCTGATTAGCACCATGCATGAGACTCCTATAGGTGGCCATTCTGGTATACATGGAACATATCAAAGATTCAAACCATTGTTCTACTAGCCAGGCATAAAATAGATGGTTGAATCCTTTGTGAATTAGTGTGAGAATTGCCAATGAAACAATGTGGAACAAGTCAAGAGTCATGGTCTTTTGCAGTCGTTGCCCATACCAGAGGTAGCTTGGAGTAATGTAAGCATATACTTCATTGAAGGCCCTCCCAAGTCAGCTACCAAAGATTCAATCACGATTGTAGTGGATAAGTTAACCAAATATGCACATTTTATTCCACTCTCCCATCCACTCACTACAACTACAATTGCTCAAGCATTCATGGCTTCCATTTTCAAGCTCCATGGCCATTCTTCAAGCATTGTATCTGACAGAGATATGATCTTCATTAGTCACTTTTGGAGAGAGTTGTTTGCCTCCATAAGGACATGTTTGCACTTATCTTATGCATACTATCCACAATCCAATGGCCAGACTAAGCGTTTTAACTAGTGCTTAGAGAACTACCTTCGTGCAATCACTGCTGCTAAGCCTAACAAATTTAGTTGAATAGAGATATAATACCAACTACCACACAAGCCTCAAAATTACTCCATTCCAAGATCTTTATGGCTACAAATTACCTCAGCTAGGCGTACATCTTATAGTACTACTACAATAGTTGATGATTGGCTTAAGGAACATGAGCTCACCTTATCTGCGCTCCAGGATAATCTGCAAAAAGCTCAAGCCATGATGAAACAATTTGGTGACCTCAACAGAACTGAGAGATCCCGTGTTGTGGGAGACTTGGTGTACTTGAAGTTACAACTAGCTTATAGGCATGCCACAGTAGATGTACATTGCAATTGGAAGCTTTTCTCTAAGTTCTATGGTCCCTATCAAGTGCTTGCTCGAGTTTGGCTTACAAGTTTGGCCTTGCCTCCTTCTATGATTCATCCCGTGTTTCACGTTTCTCAACTCAAATGCAAGGTTGGTCCTCACATCTCTCCATCTGTTGCACCACCTAAGCTCACTATGGATGGAAATTGTGTGGTCTTTTCAACTGCTATATTGGATACAAGGGTCACTATATTGGAATCATTGGACCAATTTAGATGCCTTGGAGGCCACATGGGAGCCAGCAAGGCATATACTCCACCAGTTTTCTCATTTCGTTTTCATGTCTTCAAGACAAGACTTAAAAGAGGGGAGTAATGTCATACATGTGTAATTGAATAAGCAATAAGTAGTCGAGACATGTGTAAGGAAAGACTATGGAAATGCACATAACAAAACTCTTCTTCTTCCTAACTCTTTTTCCTTCTTCCTTTCTTGTTATGGCTGTCTTTCTCTATTTCCTCAACCTCTTCCTCATTCTTTCTCAAGTCCTCTCCAATCCTAACTCGGATACGACAAATTATTTTTCAAAAGTTATCTATAGTATACATTGCATAATGAAAAAATTAAAAATTAAGATTACCATTTTTTGAACGGTTTTTTTTTCCAACTCCACCATGAGAAGGAAGTAAAAATCGAAAGAATTTGACCTTCGTTATTCCAATTTTTTTTGCTCAATATATTATTTATTGGTCGCAATGTAAACCGTTGAGCCCTTGAGGCAACACATTCTCTTAACTACACAACCAATTAATAGTATTAGAAAACTGTTTTTATGTGAAAGAAGATTCTCCTACAATTCTGCTAACACTATAAAACATTTATAGTGATGCATATTCATGTGTAATGTGAATGAGATATATATTTGTGCATTACTTATATCGTTCTTGGACATTGAACTACCGGTCTCCGACCTTAACTGACCAATGACTAGCTAATGTGCATTAGAGTTAAAAATAAATGTACACCAAATGGTATATGGTTGAGCATCAAAATAATACTGAAATGTACACACATTCACGTATTCGCAATATAAAGTTGTGCTCCCACTTGAAGAACCTCATTTAAATTTATATGTAAATATATATATAACACGTACATAATTTGTAAACTAGAACGACCCAGATATACACCAAATTGCATGCATCACACAATATGCGCGGCATGTTTAATATTCATCCATCCAATGCACAAGGATTAATAACCTACCAAAGTATCTTTTTTTTTTTGGTAGAAAAACCTACCAAAGTATCTATATATATATCAACCAAATTGCATGCATCACACAATATACACGTAATGTTTAATATTCATCAATTCGATGTACATGGATCAACCTACCAAAGTATATGTTATAGGTGCATATATACATACTAACATACACATATCGTGCATTCATCAAAACTGATATTATCTGTATTAATCTTGACCGATCTCTCTCAAAAATCAAAGGAATGGAGTTTTGGCAGACGTTTCTAAACTTTATAACCATTCCAGTCATCTTGGCATTGATATGTGTTGTGTTGCCCCCATATTTGATTATGAAGGCAGTAAGATTCATCATAAGATCATTTTTCATCGAGGATGTTAAAGGGAAGGTCGTCCTCATCACCGGTGCTTCTTCTGGCATAGGCGAGGTACTATCTTTAGTTTCCAAATAATTTATTGGACACGACATGTAAAGTCCCAATTTTTATATACGGCTATTTTTTTTAAAAAAAAATAGTCCGATCGATATATTTTCCTTGTTTTGAAATTTTATTGAGCCAATGACATACGTATCACGAGCAAAGGACATTTTATTTTGCAACATGATTTATGAAAAGAGAATATTAACTGCAAGAGTGGTCCAAAAATTCGTTCACGTGAGAATAAATTTTCTTGTGAGAACTTGAGTATGGTGTACGTACAAAACAAATTATATATATGTGGAAAAATGGCACGCCCAAATTCCCTCCTCCCAATAAACACGTTATTTTCTCTAGAGTACCTGGATGTGGCACGTGTGTACATGAAATGACGTGTGCGTGAGTTTTTCTTTTCTATACATAAGTAATTACCTAAATGTGCATTGATTATGCATTGAGTGTGCGCCGTTTTTCTATAGAAAATGTGCTGATTTTTTAACCTTACGTGCATGATTTTTGAAGTGCGTTTTTACCAAACTTTGTCTACAAATTAGCCTAAATATGCATCTATTTTATACAAGATGTGTATACATTATTTATATAATTGAAAATATACATGAGTTTTTAAATAGTTTGTACAAATTTTTTTAAGGGCATAGACTTTTGACTATATATGTGTATAAACACTGACAGAATATGTATAACGTTTGTATTGAATGTGTGAAATCCACGTCTGAAAAGAAAATGCTCATGCCTATTTTCGATTCTTCTCAAAACGCGTTTTTTTGCTCTAAAAATCCGCTCATGTTGTACTATATCTGAATTTTTGGATTATAGCTAGGGAAAAATCTAAACCTCAAAATTTTTCAATCTCACAGCCCCCAATTATTCTCATTTCTTATATGTGGACTATTTTCAAATATATTTCCCTTGTGTTCTAATAGGCAGACTAATTACACGAGATTTGTTCAAAAACTTCAAATTGGTAAAGTGGATTATGTAGGGATACGTAAGTATGTTAATACCGATCGATCACTTACAATCAATTCAATTAAACAGACCGACTGCCAAATTGTAATTAAAGTAGTAGAAAATCTATATATCTATATTAAAGAAAAAGAATTTAGAGTCACCATATTGATTTCGCCCCACAAATTTCATGTGTTAATTTGTGATTAATCCACTTTTTTTATTAACAATCTATTCAATTTAAATCACAATATCTAATCACAACTAATTTCAAATATTTCAAATTTAAATTACAATATCTAATCACAATTAACTTTAAATATGATAGATTTTCTACTAAACTTGTATATAACTTTATGTAATTAGAAATATTATTTTCATGAGTTTGCATATATAATTTGACCTATATAAATTTATGGGCCAAAATCATACAATATATACAATTTCCAATTCATTGTACATGTGCTTTTAATTTATAATCAAGCCCGCTATATCTATATATATAGATATTAAAGTTGTCACATTTCGAGCCACCAGAATAATTTTGGCCTCACCATGCTGACGTGTCAAATTGTGGTTAATTCTCAATTTTAATTTTAGTTCATTTTTTCAAGTATACTTATTTTTTAAATTTGTCAATAACAACTTTTCAACTAGATATGATTTTTAAAAGTTAGTTAAATCTTAAAATTATAATTATACAATATCTATAAATATTTGTTAAACCTAACAGATTTTCAACCCATAAATTTCACATTTTGAAATTTGTCTTGATAATGAGCAAGTAAAGATCAATTAATTGTTTGAGAAAAAGCATATCAAGAGAGAAATTATAATTAAAAAACAAACATATTTTATGGTCTTATAAGTACTTTTATATTTCGCAACAAACTTAATCCCACATCTTTAATGAATAACAAGATAACAATAAGAATATAATTAGTCATAACTTTTTACCTACATTACAATTACATATGTATTTTTACAATTTCGTTCGAATTGTCGAGTGGGATGAAACGCAACGAATACTCAATCTCATAGAAAAGCCACATTTTCCAATATTCACACTTTATATACGTAATTGTAATATCAAGATCATCCTAAACAAAACAATTATTAAATAAAATCTCTTTATTTTAATAATAATACAAACCTATATATAATTTCCAAAAAGCTAACTAAATATAATACTTTTCACATATTAAATAAAGGTAGTGAGATTCATAAATAATTTTATTGACTACGTACAATAATTATGTAATTAATCATCACTAAGTTATAAATCAACAATATATAAATTGATAAACGACCTTATTATTAGGCCATTACAACAAGGAAGGGAGAGTCAAACACTAAGCTGAAAAAATTCATTTTGGGCCATCGAATACTGAAATACATCTTTTAATTCATTGTTTAATTTAGTAGTTATGCTTTGTTTGAAGAAAAAATGGCATCCTATAAGAATACAAAAAATATACATTTTTTTAAATTCATATATTTATCAAAGATTTTGTAGGATAATACTAAATCAACATAAATTAAACTCAATTACAAAAACATTTGAATTTGAAAATTTGAATTTATATGATAAATTCAATCAAAATTTTCTATTAAGACAATTGTGCTTTAAGATTTTATGCGAAGCTAACAAACATTTTATACTATATTTGTTGATTAGAAACAAAAAGAATTAAATAAATAAGCCTCCTACAAAATTGTAAAAATGCATAAAGTAAATTTAAGAATTTAAAATAGCCTAATATAAGCAAAGATTTTTAAAATTTTATAGTGATTTAGAGAGTTATGTTAAATAATATTTCTATAAATACTATATAAATTTTAAAACAGCCATGTGCAGGACACCGACTTTCAAATAGTTAACTTAATACCCATACCTTATATGGTTCATGTAGCATTTACATTGAATATATTTTATTATGATTTAAAATATACAAATCTCATATCTTGAGAAATAATTATAAAAAAGTTATATAATTAAAAATTGAAAAAACTATATCTAAGTAGTAATCGTTCAAAATAATGGAAAATAGATTTTGAAAAACGTGTCGGTGAAACATTCTTATCCTAATTTTATAATTTGATTGTTTCAGATTGATAAGAAAAGAATAAAACATCAAATTTTAGATTGGTTTGTGTATCAACTACATTTTAAAAATCAATGTTTAGTCTTTTTTTTTCACTTCTACAAATATATGAATATTCCTAGATCACGTTTTAACTAAAACTTACTAACATTTAATTTTAACTTTTATTTTTATTATTAGTTAATAATTTTATATAATTTTAATGAGAATTGGAACAGGAGATTATTATATTATAAGAATGTAGAGAACTGGGCTAAATGCCTAAATCATATCAAAACATGATTGAAGAGCTTTTCATTTATTTGGTTAACATTAATATGTGATGAAGATTTGATAACATATTTCTTTATATATAAGATATGTAATTTATATATATGGAATGTCGATCCAAATGATAAAAAATGTAAAATAAAGTTTGATCGGTGGATGTAAATATAATTGATATCATACTACCAATGTTTTCTAGCTAAATATCAGGGCCGGATTTCACATAAAAAATGTAAAGCGCGCGCTGAAAGTTCGTCTAAATAGATAATGAAAGATTTTATAGAATTACGTTATAACTAATATCGAACAAAATCATATTTGGATGACAATCAACATATCATTCAAATCAATATATAAGGATTTTCTTTATTCATTATATCACTATTTCTATTAAAATGATTAAAATATAATAAGTGTTGTAGTAGATTTATGTACCACGAAATTAACGAAACCGACGATAATAGATCTCTAAAGAATCCGACGAACAAGCAAGATCTGTAAGAAAAAAACAATCAAAGGAAGGGGCTTTTCTTCCACGAAAGAGTGTCCGATACTCAAGTCAGGTGACGACACCAATTTAGTCAAAGTGAATTGAATGAGAGAAAAGATGGAAATTTAGGGAATTAAATGCCTCCCCTTTTTAGTAATATTCCAAGCCGCCTATGTTTAAATGTCCATTAGCCTTTACTATAAAAAACAATTAATATACTTATTTTTAGGTAAATAAATTTACCTCCTCGTTTGCATCTCGGGTCTTTTGAGCTCAGTTGGGCTTAAAGGATACGAAATCGCTTTCAGCCTTGGCCCGCATCGAGGCATGCGTTGCTCGGGGCTCGGGCCCCGGTGCAATTTCAAGTAATTTGGGATTCGAAAGAAGGGTCGAACACGAAACGGATCCCGCTTCAAGGGTCTGAAGAACAGGTTGCATAGGGAGGCTCACAGCCTGGGTACAGGTCCGTGCAAACGCAAGTGCACGGACTGCTTCTTTTACAGTAAGGACCGCACAGTCCGTGCGGAAAAGTTCATGGTATGTGCACTTTTTGTTGAATGCTACAGAGGCTGGTGGACGGATCGTACGTTTCGATGCACGATCCGTGCAGAACGGTGATTTTCCAAACTTTGTTCACGGGGTCGGTGCACGGGCTGTGCACTGTGGCACACGGGCCCTGCACTTTGTCGGTTTCTTACAAAAGGTGTTGCATGGGCCGTGCGGTGGGATGCACGGTCCGTGCAATATTGCGATTCTTTATAGACTGCTCTGCACGGGCCATGCGGTGGGGCACACGGTCTATGTTACTCTCGCTAACTTGACCTTGGCTTTTTCGTTGGTTTCTGAAATGAAATTCCTAGCTCGTGACCATGCCCCTGCCCTTCCGGGGCGGTTCGAGGTTTGTCAGCTTGTGCTAGATTCGATTCTGAGTGGTTCAGGTGCTATGCGCTTAGCAAGTTGTGCTTTTGTTGTTTCCGGGCTGCTTGTGCTCTAGCATGCATGATATCATGTGTTATTAGTGCATAATTGATGCCTTGAAACTTACAACTTGTGTCCTTAGTGCATAATCGAGGCCTTGATTTTGACAACACGTGTCCCTAGTGCATAATCAATGCCTTGATTTTGGCAGCTCGTGTCCTTTTGATTCGCGTGTAGCCTGTGCTCTAGCATACATGACAACATGTGTCGTTAGTGAATAATCGATACCTTAGTTTTAACAGCTAGTGTCCTTAGTGCATAATCAATGCCTTGATTTTTTTTACAGCTCTTATCCATAGTGCATATTTGAAGCCTTGATTTTGATAGCTCGTGTCCTTTTGATTCGCGAGCAGCATGTGCTCTAGCATACATGGCATCTTGTGCCGTTTTGATTTTCGAGCAACTTGTGTTCTAGCATGCACGGCAGCTTGTCCCGCTTTAATTTCTGAGCAGCTTGTGCTCTAGTTTACATGGCAGCTTGTGCCGTTTTGATTTTTGAGCAGTTTGTGCTTCTTGCTTTGAGGTTGGTACCGCGCGACCCCATGACATACAATCAATGACAAGTATGATTTGGAGACGCAAAGTCTAGTTGGAAGTATCAAATGTAATACGGCTTGACAACAAAAGAAAAAAACAATGGAAAAGGAAATGAGGGGTTCGTCAAAACCTCTTTTCGGAAAAACCACGTGGGAGAAAACCATACGAAGAGGAAAAAGAGTGCCCCGTACCAAGTTCATTCCTAAATGCGAGGTCATGTCGACCCCGAGGCGTTCGTGATGCCGAGGTTTGCCTTCATTTTCGTGTCCTTCAGCTGGCGTACTTTGCCATTGACCGTTGCGACCTCTTCACTCGGTGGGGTGCCATGTGGTGTGCGCTCACCAGACTTGTCGTTCTAGACTCCCAAACAGTGTCGCGCTGTCCTTTGGTCCCCTCTGACTCTCATGGTTTCTCCTTCGTATGTGAAAGCGATGAGCTGGTGCAAGGTTGAGTGTACGACCTCCATCGCATGCAACCATGGCCTCCCTAGGATGGCGTTGTAAGAGGATGGGACGTTAACCACTAGAAATTGAGCTACCAATGACTTTCCTCCTACGCAATTTGTTTCCCTCAACATTCCTAATGGCCAAACCAGAAAGGATATGAGTCCCAACAATTAGGTTGACACGAGAGTAATATCCTTTTGCACTCTTGTCGACTTCTTGAACATTTCATAGTACATTATATCAACTGAGCTTCTTGAATCAACTAAAACTCGACGTACCTCAAAGTGTCCTATGTCGACGGTCATGACGAGAGGGTCGTTATAGGGAAGCTGAATACCCTCCAAGTCCTAGTTGGTGAACGCTAGCTTCCCCTAACCCGAATACCGTGCTCTTTTTCGATCAGTCTCCCCGGCCTTCAAAACCTCTAGAGTGTGACAACGGTTGCGATAGGCGTGTCGCATTGCCCCTTTTTTCTTGATGGTCGCATAAACCATGTGAACCATATGCTTCTGAGGCTCATTTTCTTTCTCATTGTTAGATTTCAGGAACTTTTCTCTGCCTGATTCCCCTATGAACTAGCCTCATGAACGATGAACTACTTAGATAACCAGACAAAACCAGTACCTCCAGGTGGCTCTTTAGGGCCTTGCAGTTTTCAGTCAAGTGCCCCTTCTCTCAGTGGAGGGAGTAGAAATTGCCTTGATCCAAATCCTCATGTGGTCCCCTCATGGGTGGGGGCCTCCTGAGGTATTGTTGGTCCTTGTTTTTCTAAGGATCCTATAGATTGGCACCTTGAACATTGTATGGATTGCTTGTATTGATGTGGCAGGAATTAGCCCATATCTCGGCTTTGACCAGGGGACGACCTTCGGCGGTCATGGGCCGCCTCCCCCTTTCTTGACTGGTGCGTTGGGGATTGCGATCTCTTGTCCCTTGAAGGTTTCAGATTCTCTTTCGGTTTGGTATACTGTTATAGCCATTCATGCAACTCTGTCATTCCCGCAGGCCCTTTAGTGTCAGACTCTCTTGCAGCTTGTAATCTCGTGGGAGGGCCAACCTGAATGTAGCCACAACAACCTTCTCATCACACTCATCTATATCAGCATAGCACTCCTTAAACCTGGGGGGCGCAACAAACTGCCTTAAGCTCTCCCCCTGCGCATTTTCATATCAAATAAGGCATCCATAGACGTAGGTTCCCTGCTATATGCAATAAAATGAGACACAATTTCTAGCTAGTTGATCCCAAGAATAAAATTGAATCAGTCCTCAGGGAATGCAACCACTTGGCAATTGTTTTTCCTAAGCAAACAAGATACATCTTGCACATCAATGCATCGCTTCTCCAGAGGCGACCATCTAAATTCCTCCCCGACGCCTCCAGGTCAAGGGGTGCATTTGTAGAACCGTTCTCACGGTTATGCGCGCCCTTTTCCTCTAGATGTTGACTCCTTATGGTTGGTAGGACGACGAAACTAGCGAGCCAATGCCTTGCCCCATTCGATTCCATGGCCCCAACCGACCTCTTGCCCTTGGCTCGCTCGAACGATTATCGTAGGGTCGCGATCTCCTTGTTGGTGTCCTGGATCTGGTGGTTTTTTTCAGCCATGGCGGCCACCAGTTCTGCGTGTTGCTTCTCCTTCTCAGCGACCACTACATCCAGATCCGCCTAACGACGGGAGTGCTTGGGCGCCAATGTCTCCACTTCGACATGCCTGATGGCCTTGGCGTTGCTCGTCGACCTGGTTGGTTCGACCATCGTTGCGTTCGATTCCCACAAACGGCGCCAAATGTCGTAGCAAATTTTTGTACCACAAAATTAATGGAACCGACGAAGATAGATCTCTCAAGAATCTGACAAACGAGCAAGATATGCAAGGAAAAACGATCAAAGGGCGGGGATTTTCTCCCCCGAAGAACCCTCCGATGCTCAAGTCAGGTGACGACAACAATTAGATCAAAGTGAATTAAATGAGAGAAAAGATGGAAGTTCAATGAATTAAATACCTCCCCTTAATAGTAATAGTCTAAATGGACATATCTGTAAATGTCCATCCCCCTTTTATTATCAAAAGAAAATAATATACTTATTTTTGGGGAAATAAATTAACCTCCTCAGAAAAATATTAACCTTTTTTTTCGAGACCAAAAAAGAAAAGAAAAATATTAACCTTATATGAAGAAAAAAGAGTTAATCTAGAGTATATCATTAAAATTAGAAAGATTAAAAATAATAAACTATATTATAAAATATATTAAATAACGTGGAAATTTGTGGTGACAACATGTGATATAGATGATGTGATTTATTGTAGAGATGAGATATGATCAAAATTAGATCCTAATTTAGTATTACATGGTAGATCTGATAAGTGAGGCTTAAATTAATATGATACTCCATTATATATTCATGATCGAGTAGCAACTAGCTTATGAGTATGCGAAGAAAGGGGCGTGCCTTGCGTTGGCTGCAAGGAGGGAGGATCGTCTGCGGGAGGTCGCAGAGAAGGCTTTGAAGTTGGGATCTTCGGATGCGGTTGTTCTCGCCATCGATGTTTCGGTCGTTGATCACTCACGCCGAATGATCCAACGGACCATTGATCATTTTGGAAGAGGTACGTACGGTTCTACAAGTTATATCTCATTGCTTGTTTATTTTTCGGGTTAGAAACTTCTTTATTGTTTTATAATGATGACTAAGTCTAAATATAAATAACTGATGGTGTTAAATTTTGAGCAGTGGATCACGTAGTAATTAATGCCGGGATTGGTTCAGCTTCGTCGTTCGAGGATTATAATGACATTGCAAGTATGAGACCCATCATGGTAATTAATGATTCCAAAATATTTTTTTGTAGGGTCGTTTTTAAACCTACTCTTTCTTATACAACCTCACCTGTATGAAAGTTCATTATAAATTTAGTCGCTCATTTATACTGTTGCTACCTGTCTCTCACATACGTGACTCCTGTAACTCGATATTGTTAATTCTAAAAAGGAGATTTTTTTGGGCCAAATGAACGTGATGGTCCACATCAAATCGGATAGATATTATTTTGTAAGTTTTGAAAGTATCTAGCTCAACTTAGACCCTTACAGAAGTATAGTCTCCTACCATAATAATCCAGTACATTTTTTGGGTTTTTATTTGCGGTTTTATATATTGACTATTAATTAACCATATATTTTATTAGTAACGGTTTTTGTAGTGTGTTCTGGATCTTGAGAGCGAATTCTCAAAGAAAACCATTGGATCAGAGCTGACCCAGGTTCCCGTCTCGCGACGGCGTCCTGGTAGGCAGTGATGGTCTAGTGATTTTTGGATGAGGACGGCGTCCTGGTAGGCAGTGATGGTCTAGTGATTTTTGGATGAGGGTGGGTCGTAAACCCCCCGCTCAAGGTCCCCAGCTCTGGCCCGAACTGTACGTGTCGCTACGTACGACGGCGGTCAATCGTCTCCCAAGGGGACACTCTGGAAAGATGACCAAAAAAAGAAATAAGTTAAAATATGAAATTATTTTTAAAATATTTTCTAAAAAAAATAGATAAATTAAAAAAAAAAAATCAATCTAATAACTAAATAAATTATTACTGTTTTTAGAGTAGAAAAAACGTATTACTAATTGCACTATATGCACAGGATATCAATTTTTGGGGTTCTGTATATACGGCAAAATTTGCGCTACCCCATCTCAGAAAAACCAAAGGGAAAATGATCATTATTTCGTCAGTTGCCAGCTGGTCACCCACACCCCGTTTAGCCTTCTACAGTGTGAGCTGTCTCATCTTGTAATTATATTTTTATATTTTATTCTAATTGTTAATTAACCTCCTAATTAGTGTCAGAACGGTATTAATTGTGACATATATATAATATAATTGTGTAATGAAACTAGGCAAGTAAAGCTGCATTGTCGTCCCTATTTGAAATTCTGCGGGTGGAAGTTGGGCGTGAGATCAAGATTACAGTTGTGATTCCTGGGTTTGTAGAAACGGAAATCACCAAACATGGCAAAATGTTGGATGAAAAGGGCTCCTTAGTAAACAGTGATAGTCTCAGAGATGTAAGTAGTTCTTTTGCTTTTCAATCTCAGGTTTACACTGACTAATTTCATATATGCATTTAATATATCCATATGTACTTTAAGCCTCGTTTCCAACAATATACACATATACATAATACAAAATAAATACACATAGTATAAAATAAATAATTAGTACGTACTAGAGTAGATATATGGTGTTACGATGCCAAAATGTTGTGTCAATTTCCAACAATACAGGTGAACTGCGGTGCGTAATTATACTAAGGTATATGTCAGTAACATATGGATCTATATGGACTATATATATAGCTAGATCAGGGACATATATGTAAACAAAATATAAAATAAATGAGGACCAATTTCATATTAAATATAAGATTATGAAGATACTATAAGTATAAGGCCGGTCGGGTCTGATTCAAGTGAGAAAATGCGTTTATATATGAATGTGAGAATATGTATACATAGTATAAAGTAGATGCACGTATAATATTAAGTAGATGTACATGTAGTACAACATAAATGAACACACATTTTCAATAAAAAAATGTTTATTATATATGTGTTCATATATTTTGTACTAATTAAGTGTGTATGTTCTCACGTTCGTATATAAACGTTCATTCTCATATGATTCATCCTCTTAAAAATACATAATTATCTAGCATTATAAATTCAGAGGTACTAATTAAGAGTTATGGGCCGGAAAAGTGCAGATCTTGAGGTGGTCAAGAATCCCAATGGCAAGAGTAGAAGGGTGTGCAAAGGCGATAGTGAAGAGTGCTTGCAGAGGAGATAGGCATCTGACATTTCCATTTTGGGTGCAAATCCCATACTTTTGCAACCTCCTCTGCCCTCATCTATACCATGCTATATTACGCTTATCTGATTGGGGTTGGCACAATTAATTACTTTGATTAAACCCCATTGACTCTTTAAGAGTAGTTTTCTTAATTTGGTAACTACTATAGTACCAATTGTTCTATTTTTGTCATATGTAAGCTTCATTATTTGCAATTACTCCAATGCTATGAGACCTATAATCAGACTTGTCGAGCAAATTGGGGATCCATATAAAGTGAAGAATCTTCACCAAACTAGCTATATATGTCCTCCTTTCAAAGAATATCACCGATCATTATCATGTTAGAGAAATTGAACTTGAAACTGGAGAGCTAGCCATCTAGGAAAGAATTTATTTGGGATGTGTAGTCAAAGTGTCCACTTTGAACACGCAAGAACAAGAACATTGAACAAAAATAAAGGACAAGCACAGCGGAATCAACACACAAGAATTACGAGGTTTGACTCTAAGTCCTATATCCTCGGGGTCTCAAGATGGAGACCCAAATCCACTATATAACTCAGATTATACAAGGGGGCAATCATTGTTCTTGAACCACACTTTCAACAAGAAATAAGAGTATGAAGGAAGAAACCACAAGGGAAGAACAACTCCCTTTACAACGACGAAAGAGATGAGATATATCGTCTCAAGGTCGCTGGCCACCTTCCTTCTTAAGTCACCTCATATTCTTCCTCTTCTCACGCAACTCACGAACTCCTCTAGGAAGAGATATTCAGAGAACTCTCAAACACTCTGATTTTTGGGAGAAAAGGACCTTCAACGGCAGAACAGTAGAAGAGTTACTCTTTTAGGGCTTGCTTTTGCTTTATATACTAGGGGACATAAATTGAAGTGGTGCGTTTTTGTGAGTAGGCAGCAAGCAGTCTTCAACTTCATCTCAACGGTCAAAAGAAGTTGCAATTTGGTCCGCACTGTTGTTCACATCAGCCCACACGAGAGAAGAGGGTTTTTGGGCCTCAGAATACCATCATAGGCCCATGTGCTTGGTTTCTCTAAGCCAGCAACCAGCAAAAGAGCTAAGAGTGCAGTATGCATCCTATATGCCAGCTTTCACCTGGGTTGAGGCTTCAAAGAGAGCACCAATCAATGCAGAAAGAAATTGTCCAAAAACATGTAATATCCTAGGCATACAACTTAGGAACTTACATCAACAATTGCCCTCTTAATTTTCTAAGTTACATATCACCAAACTGAAATGTAGAACACATACAAAATTGGCTTTTTGACTTGGGCTACCTCCTCCGTCGTCAGCCACTTAATACTGATCTCCGTGATGTGGAGAAATTCCCTACAGAAATTGAACTTGTTAGTAGGAACTATTTTTGTACCAAAATCTGCAAGGTTCTTAACTCCATCAGCTTTCTTGACCAAGATCACCTTGTTTTCCACTTTATCTCTAATAAAATGAAAACGCACATCAATATGTTTTGTGAGCTCAAGGTAAACAAGATTTTTGCACAAGTAAAGGGTGCTCTGGCTATCCATATGAAGAGTAGCCATGTAGTGCTTTCCCTCTATTTCCCTTAGGATTCCTTGAAGCCAAATGGCCTCCTTGCAGGCCTCAGTGGCTGCAATATATTCAGCCTCAATGGAAGACAATGCAACAATAGATTGTTGTTGAGATTTCCATGAAATACAGTTTCCACACCAAGTGTACATATATGCAGTAGTAGATTTTCGATTATCCTTGTTGCTGGCATAATCTGAATCCACATAACCAAACAATTCATTTGGAGAAGTATGCCTACCATACAAGAGACCAACATTAACAGAACTAACCAAGTATTTCAACAGAAATTTCATAGCACCCCAGTGTTTTTCAGCAGGATCAGACATAAATCTGCTTAGAGCACTTATAGCAAATGACAAGTCGGGTCTAGTGCATATCATGTTGTACATGACTGAGCCAATAACAGAGTCATAAGGACCAATTTTCATTTTATTGCATTCATCAGAAGACATATGCTTTTTAGCTCTAGATAGATCAAGATGAGCACCCAAGGGAATAGAATTAGACTTAACATTTTCTATCTTAAACCTTTCCAGCACCTTAAGAGTATAATCAGATTGTGAAAGCAACATAGTTTTCTTGATTCTATCTCTAGTGATCTTTATCCTTAGAATTCTTTGAGCATGCCCTAAGTCCTTCATATCAAAACTGTTCTTTAATTCCCTTTTAATGTCCAAAATTTTAGTCTTAGACTTACTCATAAGGAGGATGTCATCGACATAAAGCAAGACATATAAAGGATCATGACTTTTAATTCCTTTGAAATACAAACAAGCGTCATATTTACTCTTACTAAACCCAAACTTGATCATGCAAAAGTCAAATTTCAGATTTCAATTTCTAGGAGATTGTTTCAATCCATAGATAGATTTCTTAAGCAGACAAGCATAATCAGGTTTGTTTTCATCAATAAATCCCTTTGGCTATCTCATGTATATGGTCTCATGTAAATCACCATGTAAAAATGTTGTTTTAACATCCATCTATTCCAATTCAAGGTCATAAACAGTAGCCATAGCAAGTAGTAAGCGCATGGTTTTGTACTTTACAGCAGGTGCAAAAATCTCATTATAGTCTTCACCTTCCTTTTGAGTGAAACCCTTAGCAACCAACCTAGCTTTGTACCTAGGTGGGTCACTAGGGTTCACTCCATCTTGTAGCTTAACGATCCATTTACAATCAATTAATCCAGCATGAGTAGGCTTAGGAACTAAATTCCAAGTATGATTTACATGAATAGAAGCTATTTCTTCCTTCATGGCTTGCATCCAGTTTTTAACATTCTTGCATTTAATAGCTTGATTATAAGTTTCCGGTGTGAAATTATTCACAACATTAGCAATGAGAAAAGCAAATTCAACAACATTTGACATGTATTTCTTGTTAGAGACCCTAACTCTAGGTTCTCTATCTCTTGTAAGTTGATAATTAGTCAAATCATGAGGTTCAACCAAGACATCATGCACATCATCAACATGAGAAATTTCCATAGAGTCACAAATAACAACAGAATCAGAATTTTCCACACATGGCACATCAGAATTAGCCTCACAGGGCACATCAGAATAAGCCTCACTGGGCTACAAGTGTTGAGAGTTAGAGTGTACTTGATTTTGCTCTTCATTTCTAGAAGGAGAATGACTCCCATCATTTACCATATTAAAGGAGTCAGAATTTTGAAAGTCATAGGGCATACCTATGTCAAATTCTTCGTCCAAGTTTTCATCCCTTGGTCTAGGAATGTAAAACTGCATTGTCTGAGTGCTTTGATCATTTTCATGTCTTTCAACATTCTCACAAAAGGGAGTTAGAGAATTTTTAAAATGAAAATCATTTTCCATAAAAATAACATCTCTACTCACTATTACTTTATAAGCTTTTTGCTGAATAAGTAACAGTTTATATACCCTAACATAACACACTTTTGAGACCTTGGATTTAATTTACCAACTGATTGGTGTGCAAAGGAAGAGCATCCAAAAGGTTTCAAGTGTGATATGCTAGGTTTCTTACCTGTCGACATTTCTTATGGAGTTTTGAAGTTGATGGCAGAAGAAGGGCTTCTATTAATAAGATAAGAAGCAGTAACAATAGCTTCACCCCACAGAGAATGTTTTATACCAGTAGAAATAAGCATGCATCTTGCCTTTTCTAGAAGTGTTCTATTCATTCTTTCTGCAGTCCCGTTTTGTTGGGGCGTGCCAAGAACAGTTAAGTGTCTTTTTATCCCATTTTCATGACAAAAGGAATTAAACACAGAATTGCAAAACTCAAGACCATTGTCAGTTTTCAAGCATTTGATTTTAAGTCCAGTTTCACCTTCTACTTCAATTTTTCATAATTTTAATTTGTCAAATGCCTCATCTTTAGTCCTTAAGAGATACACCCACACTTTTCTTGAAGAGTGGTCTATAAGAGAAATGAAGTATCTTCTTCCTCCTATAGTTTCCACTTGGGCAGGGCCCCAAAGACCAGAGTAAATGTATTCTAAAGGACCTTTGGCAACATAAGTAGAAGACTTGAAACTATTCCTAGTCTGCTTTCCTAATATGCAATGTTCACACTTATAAAAAACATCAGGTTTGTGACTCAAAATACCATTCTTAAACAGCTCATGCAATCCTTTGTTCCCAATATGACCTAATCTAGCATGCCGTAACTTAGAATCATACTCATTCATAGAATCATGGTGAATAGACACATTGCATTCAGGCATAGCAAGCACATGATAAAGGCCATTTTCTTAACAACTTTAATAAGAGTTTTTCCACGCTTTATCACATTTCTAACACCTTGATGAGTATTTATATGACAGCCAAGATCATCAAAATCACTTTCAGACAATAAACTCCTAAGGCTAGGAACCTACCTGATATTTTAGAGAACACGAATAATCCCACATGAATTTTAAGAGGAATAGTACCAATTCCCTTAATAGCTAAAGATGAATGATCTCCTAGCATAACCTCACCACCATCACAAAAAACCAGTTTATCAAACCATTCTTTATGTGGTGTAGCATGCATGGTACAACCTGAGTCTAGAATCCATATTTTAGACTCACATGAATTTCCAACAACAAGCAATTCATGGGAATAAGAAGGATTAGTTTCACACACAGCAGAAACTTCAGTGGTATTTTTACTAGAATCCTTTTTCTTTTTCTTAAAATAGTTTTTCAAAGTATGTCCAGTCTTACCACAATAATAGCATTTAACAATCTTCTTATTAGCTTGACTATTAGAAGAACAATTCCTATATTTCTGAGAAGTTCCCTTCTCATTTTCATTCTTTTGATAATTCTGTTTTTTGTTCTTAAATTGTCCTTTAGCCATCAAAATTTCAGTTTTAGCCTCTTGTTTAGTCTTAAAGGCTTTCATAACCTCATCATTCTGCAAAATGGCCTCAAGAACTTTCTTCTTAGTCAATTCCTCATTACTATATTGGATAACATCTTTAAATGTATCAAATTAAGTCGGTAAGGAATTAAGCAATAAGACAGCTTGATGAGCCTCCTTAATTTTATCATCACATCTTTCTAAGTCTTGTGTCAGCTTAAGGAATTTATCAAGGTTGTCATTCAGAGGCACATTCACATTCATTTTGAAGGTAAAAATCTAACAAAGCAGGCTAATACGATTTGGAATGGATTTTACCAGAAAAAAGTCTTTCAAGGCTAGCCAGAGTTCCTTGGCTGATTCCTTGTCCAACACTTGACGGGCCACTTCATCAAAAAGCTTAATCATGATTTTACTATGAGCTTGTTCATCGAGCTCCTTTTGAGCAGCAGCCTCAGTTCCTTCAGGGTATATACCCACAACAGCCTTCTAGCATTTTTCTTTAATCAATATTGCTTTCATTTTCACCTGCCACATCGCAAAATCAGTACTCCCATCAAAGGGTTTAATGCGAACAGAAGAAGATTCTAACATGATTGAAAGAAAAATAGGGCTATTGACAGAGGACCCCGAGGATTGCTATAGAAGCAAAAATACAACATACAGAATCACCAACAGATCTGAAATCTTTCTCCAAACAACACAGTTCAGAAACCAACAGATCTAAACACCAAGGAGCAACATGGCTCTGATACCACTTTGTAGTCAAAGTGTCGACTTTGAACACGCAAGAACAAGAACAATGAACGAAAATAAAGGACAAGCACAACAGAACTAACACACAAGAATTACGAGGTTTGGCTCTAAGTCCTACATCCTCGAGGCCTCAAGATGGAGACCCAAATCCACTATATAACTCAGATTATACAAGGGGGCAATCGTTGCTCTTGAACCACACTTTCAACAAGAAATAAGAGTACGAAGGAAGAAACCACAAGGGAAGAACAACTCCCTTTACAACGACGAAAAATATGAGATATTTCGTCTCAAGGTCGCTGACCACCTTCCTTCTCAAGTCACCTCCTATTCTTCCTCTTCTCACGCAACTCACCAACTCCTCCAGGAAGAGATATTCAGAGAACTCTCAAACACTCTGATTTTTGGGAGAAAAGGAGCTTCATTGGCAGAACAGTAGAAGAGTTACTCTTTTAGGGCTTGATTTTGCTTTATATATTAGGGGACATAAATTAAAGTGCTGCGTTTTTGTAAGTAGGCAGCAAGCAGTCTTCAACTTCATCTCAACGGTCAAAAGAAACTGCAATTTGGGCCGCACTCTTGTTCACATCAGCCCACATGAGAGAAGAGGGGTTTGGGCCTCAGAATACCATCATAGACCCATGTTCTTGGTTTCTCTGAGCCAACAACCAACAAAAGAGCTAAGAGTGCGTTATGCATCCTATATGCCAACTTTCACTTGGGTTGAGGCTTCAAAGAGAGCACTAATCAGTGCAGAAAGAAATGGTTCAAAAACATGTAATAACCTAGGCATACAACTTAGGAAATTACATCAACATGATGAAACCCTTTAATTTGATATTGTCACCGAGTGTATGTTGTTGGTTTGTTCTACCACCACAGATGTTGCCAAGGTAACTTCACAGACATCCACAACTGTAATTGTTTTGACTTAAAAGAGAGAATGTAATTTCACTACTATCAAATTTTCTTTCTCTTTCAGCTAGATTAAACTATCGACTTTGAGTTCAGAAAATGAAATACTTATTAAGGCTGTGTTCGACATATCGATATGAAATTGGAGCTGAATAAATAGTTGGAGCAGCAGCTGGAGCTGAATGAGTAGATGGAGCTGCAGTTGGATTCATTAGCTTAATTTTTTCTCTAAAGCTAGTTGAATGTTCGGTATAACGAGCTAAATATTTAAATAATAGCAATAAAATTACGAAAAAGGGTATGATAATACATCTATATTTTGGCACATATACAAATAAGGTTATATTTTGATCGATGTGAGTACTTTTTAACCCTGTATTTTATATTGTCGCCTCTTCATCTCTCACACATCAACATTTTCACGGACGTCGACGCTGGTACAGTTTCACTTTAATTCATCCATGTGTATATGGATAATTAAATCTAAATCTATCTACTTCTGGTTTCAATCTATTGCTCGTTTCCAATTTCATGTTAGCATGTTGATCTATAAATTGGAGCTTTTATAGATCAATAAATTATCAACTGTAATTAATACTAAGTTTTTGATAAAAGTCTAATTGAGGAGATACGTAATAGTAATACTAGGGGTGTTCATCGGGTTCGGTTTTTGGTTTTTTGGACCGAACCGAACCGACCGAACCGATTATATTCGATTCGGTTTTCGGTTGTATAAAATTAATATTCGGTTCGGTCAAAACCGATTATGTTTAAAAATAATAAAAAAAACCTAGATTTCTAGGTAAATTAGTCCAACCTTATTCGGTTCGGTCTAGTTCGGTCCAAGTTCGGTTCGGTCTAATTCAGTTTTGTGCACTAAAATTGCTTCAATAACCTAAATTAAGATAATTTCAAAATGTTTGATTTTTTTTGGCCAAAACCGAACCGAACCGAGTATGTTTGGTTCGGTTTTCGGTCCATAAAATTTCGAAATTCGGTTTCGGTTCGGTTTTGGCCCAATGAACATCCCTACGTAATGCTGATAAAACTTTGTACATAATTTCATGATATAATTGTTTATATAATTTCATAATGATAGCGACGAGCTATTTTATGTGTTCATTTAAGGGCACCAGTGGGTAAAAAATTAGGTTAAGCTAGTTAAGCTTCCATAATATTAAGGGGTCACATTTAAAAAATCAACAAAATTAAGCTACATTCATCTACAATAAGCTTGTTAAGCTAGATGAATAATTTTTTGGCAAACACTCGATAAGAAGATAAATTTTTTTTGAGAAGAATCCTCCAATAATCCTCTTTTCATAATCGTCTTCCAAAACTGTAACCTTTGCTTAATTTTAATTAATTTTTTTTAATGACTAAACTACCCTTAAATTAATTACCTTAATTGTAAACTTATCTACTTACACAACTCTACCAACTCATGTCAATGCTGCCACTCGTCTACCTCTTTCTCCACAGTTTGCCCACCGCTGCCACCGACGGACCACATTAGTCCCGCTACCGCTGCCACCGTTTGTTCTCATCTCCACTGTCTGCCACCGCAGCCATGTTACTGCTTCCACCGTTTGCCCACGTCTCTCGCTGCCACCGATGGACTACCATATCCACGCTACCGCCTGCCACAGTTAGTTTTACTGTTACATTAAAATTAATATCGATCATAGTTTTTCAGCACAAAATACTAAGCACAACCACCACATATTATCAAACCAAGGGCAACTTTATTTGATTAATTTTTAAACACATATCAGGTTTATTATACATATAATATATAGTGAATGTTACACGAAGCCTATGTGTATGTAGAATTTTCCTACACGAAATTCATGTAGCTGGCAAAATTTTCCTACACGAAGCCGCTGTGTATGTTACACAGAGCCTACATGAATTTTATGTATTCTACATGAATTTTATATGCTACATGAATTTAGTGTAACATCTTGAATGTTGTGTAGGGCTAAACTTAGTTTTGTTAATTAGGGTTTAATGTATAATAACAATTAATGTAAACTAAATTAGTGTCAACAAAATTCATGTGAGTAGATAAGTTTTTAGTACAAAGTAGATTTTAGTGTAAAGTAATTAAAGATAAACAATTTTTTCGTGTAATAAGATTTTATGTAGATGAGAGATTACACGATTAATTAAGGGTACACGCACTAGTACAGAATTTAACTTAGATATCACTAAAATTAGGGCGCTATAAAAAAGCGCAATAAGAAACAAAAACGCTTAGCGATTTTTAAAAAAAACCGCTAAGACGTACAAAAACGCTTAAAGTTTTCAATTTTATAGCGCTTTTTACAAAAAAGCGCTAAGAGTTCTGAAACACTCTTAGCACTTTTTATAAAAAAACGCTATAATACATTTCAGTTTTTTTTTTAAATGTAAAATATTCTCTTAGCGTTTTTTTGTAAAAAGCGCTAAGAGTTTTGAAACACTCTTAGCGTTTTTTACCAGCTATAATAAATTTCAATTATTTTATTTTAAAAATGTTAAAACATTTTCTTAGCGCTTTTAAACAAAAAAACGCTATAATAAATTTACCAGTAAAAATTTTGGGGCAAATTTTTTTGCCTTGCCTCTTCCTGCTACCCTGTTTCATCTCTCGCGTCCTAATTTTTGCCTTACCACATCTGCGAAGACGACGATCCCTTAGATTCCTCTCTCCCGTGGTTTGCCTCTCGCCCCGTAGCCCCTCTTTTTCTCTGTCGCCGGCGGTTTCCTCTCGCGCCCCGTAGCCTCTTTTTTTTTTTCTGTCGTCGGCCGTTTCCTCTCGCGCCCAAGCTTCCAGAAGCTCATCTCGGCGGCTCATCTCGGTATCGTCTTCGCAGAAGCTTCTTTCATTGCCTTCTCTCGGTGGCTTCTCTCTCCGGTGCATTTTCTTGCTGAATTAAACTCAATTAGTTTTCGTTGTTACAATTGTTGAACCAAACCTTGCTCGTGGTTGTGCTATTGCTACACCAAACCTTGATATTTGTTGTTGCGTCTATCTCCTTCCCATGAGCATAAGCAAGCCCTAATTTTAGTATCAAATACTAATCTGAACTTACATTTCTCAATTCAGATCTGGCTAGACACTTCTGCAGATTTTGTTGTTCTGCTGTTGTTGATTATATTGATTGTTTCTTCTGATTCTGCTGTTGTTGTTGCTCACTCTTTTGCATTTGAAGTTGTTCTTATGTTGTTGCTCACTGTTTTTACATTTAATTTGAAGTTGTTCTTAGATGTGATCTCGACCAGTTTCAATCTACACGCTTTTTCTGATTTTTTGTAAGCTCAAATATTTACAAGTCTTTCAAAGTTTTTTGAACTTCTTTCAGTTTAAAATTTTAAAGTATCTGTTGAAAGAAATTTGAATGCACTGCATTGAAAGTATATATAATTTCTAGCTTTTTCAGTTTTGAAATATCCGATGTTGTTGAAAGAAGTTTTAACTTGTATTTATGATCTCTTTGGTGAGAATTTTATGTTTTGGAGATTTTGAGATTGATTTAATGGGTGAGTGGTAATTTGAATATATATGGGTGCACAGGGGTTTGTTGAAGCACTGGTGCAGTTCCTGAAGTCATCTGTTTATGAAAGGAATGCATTAGCTCAAGAAGTTGGTGTTATGGCTCTATTTAACATTGTTGTCAAGAACAACAGGTTATTTTCATTACTGACATATGTACAACTTTTTACACGCTTACTTGACTGTAGAATTGCATGATTAAGAGTCCTTAGCAAATGTGGTGCTTTACTGAATGTTTTCCAGCATTGTTTCCTTGATCAATATCATTGAAAGGAAATGTGGTGCTTTACTGCTTTTGTTCATTAAGAGTCATTAGCCAATGTGGTCATTTTTGTTCAGTAAGAATCAATAGCGCATTGATTCGAACTATTGGATGTCATAATTTGATGGATTTTCATATTTTGTCATGTGTTTAAATGTAGGCAATTCTTCATAGGTTTTTATCTCTTCCAATGTGATTGTGGTTTGTGTGGTTATCCAAATGTGAAATTGAAGCTGAATGTTTTCAAGCAAAAATACTATGATATTCATAATAGTAGACATATATATAGGTTACTCTCTTCAAGGGATTAAGGAATGCTTGACATATGATTTCTACTACTAGATTATGTTCCTTGTTACTTGTCACTTAATACAAGTTGTTACTCTGATCACTTGTATGATTCAGCTCTAACTTGTTAAAAAAAATTACTGGCATGTTTGTAAACTTGGGCCATTTTCTATAATTAGTGATTAAGTGCGGGTGAGGTTGTTAGGCCATTGCAGAGGCTTATAAGGAGCTCTATCCTTTTCTTCTTTATCTTCTTCCCTCATCTCTTTCATTTCTATCCTTTCTTCCATTGTTATGGAGGATTGAGCTATTGTTGTATCCGGGATACAACACTATTTATCATTGGAATTTATAATTTAGCATGTTTGATTTTGACTATTGACAGTTGTATAGTATGCATTATAACAACTGACATCTGTTTGTTACACCTTGTACTTGCTATTGTGAGTTTGACTCATACTAGATTAGATTAATATTATAGATGCGTAACACATATTCCACTGGACTTCTTACTGTCTGTCTTACTGGGTTTGTAGCATAAGTGTTTGATTACCATGTACAGATCGTGATCCTTCTTGTTGATATAAAAGCTAACATGTACAGCTCAAGTTTTCTTAGTAAAATTTGAGTAGCTATGGTGTAGGCTTTTGAGTTCTCCATTGTGTTTGCATTGGCACTGGCATTCTTCTTTCTGATAGAAACTAGCTAGGTTGTTCAAAGCATGAAAATAATGAAACCAACCATTTATCCAATTCAGCTTCACGTCCTTGTGGAATATGAGACAGTGGAGGCAGCAGAGAAAGCGATCAATAGATATGTCTTTTATGTTATAGTTATGCATATTATTGATACTAAGCTTTGATAAATAATAAAGTTCTATGTCCTCTACAATAAAATCTGGCAGGCTGTCACTTTAAATGATGAAAAGGACTTGAGGAATGGCTTGCGTGTTCAACTTCTTCAGAAGCGAATGGTATGGTATTGCATTGCATCGCATTCTTCCTCCTCTGTAACACTGAATAACGTCTTTTCTTTGCTGCAGGCATATGGTTTGGGACGAAAAGCATGGAAGGGATCTGATGCTGACAAGGTTAGCCATACCAGGCCAGCTCCTATAGCTAATGAGGATAATCACAAGACAAGTGAAAACCATGATGACACACAACAAGTTCAAGTATGCATCGCAATTGCTCTGCTTGTGCTCTTTGACTTTATCATTGCAATGACTCAACAAAATTCTCTTTGGACTTTCAGGATGGGGAAGAAGAAAAAGATGGAAAGAGAGGTCAAAATCGTAGATCAAAGGGACAGAAACACCGGGGTAACGGCGGGATGGGTATGTAGACGAATATACTTTTGAGTATCTTGTTAACACCAAAGCATAATTTTAATTTCATTCTCTTGTTTCCTTTGTACATATTTAGGTCATGGAAGCATTACTTCTGCACACATAGAAGCTGCAAAGCCACCTCTTGGCCCTCGCATGCCTGACGGAACAAAAGGGTTTACCATGGGTCGCGGACTCCCTCTGGCGGCAACTCAAGTTTAGTGCAATGTTGGGTGTCACGTTAAGGTATGTCAGTTACGTGGCTATGTATGTAGTTTTATAGTAGGGAATGGATTTTTGAGTAAATTGGTCTCAGCTCACAAGGGGAAAACTGTAAATGGCTGCCCTTGGAGTTGTGGGTTTCCAGGATGGATTACAAGTGGAGGTGTTTGTGGAGGAGGTGACGGTGTGTTTTGGTAACTATATGCTCATCATATCGAACTACTATATTTGAATGCACTTTTCTTCTCGTTCTGTTAATTTTCATTTCAATGTTGTTTTCATGAAATTCCATTTCCACTTTATTTGTAGACTGAGCATCAATCTTGCATTCCTGTATGAAACTGTGGTGTCGTTATGGTGCATTATTGAATTCTTGCAGAGCTTATCCACCAAAATATAGTGGTGAGAATACTTTTAATTGCTTGAGTGTAAGAAGTTTTGGTGTATCCTGTTGTACACTTCTCTTTTTTGAATTTTAGATAACAACTATTTTCTACATCCGTCTTACTAGGTTAGCTGCAATTGCCTTTGCTGGGCTTTTTTTGTTTAAATTTTGGAACATATATTATAGCGGTTTTTTGTAAAAAACCGCTATAATATATGATAAATTATAGCGGTTTTTTACAAAAGACCGCTATAATATTTTTTTTTAAAAAAAATTTGGAACATATATTATAGCGGTTTTTTGTAAAAAACCACTATAATATATGATAAATTATAACGGTTTTTTACAAAAGACTGCTATAATTTTTTTTTAAAAAAAAATTGGAACATATGTAACACCCTCGACTTATTGTCGGAAATGCCACACACCAGTGACCTCAAACGTTACTGTCCGATGTCAACTTAGGCTTTAATCGGAACAATTAAACTTAAAGGAACATATTAATTAACGAAAGATTAAACAGCGGAAGATATTTAAATATGAAACTCAACCCTTTTATTAAAAGATCTCTCATCAAACGAGAGTAGCGTTTTTACAACAAAGTTAAATCTCAACGGAAGACTTATAAATTACACAGCGGAAGACTTTTAGAATAAACCTATTACATGACTAGGTTATAACAATATGTATTAAAGTATTACTAAACGACCTTGAAATACCGACACTTAAATCTGCAACTGCAAGCCTCTTCTTCAACTGGTTACTTCAAGACTTCGGGAACCAACCACTGATGTACCGTATAGGACGGATGACACCAGCCAACCATGCAAGGAATAAAACCCGATTGGTTAGTCTAATGAAAGACTATGCAAGGGTGAAAACAGAATGGTTCTAGTGATCGTAACCGTTTACTATCATTGTCCCTCGAATAATAACCGAAGGAACGATATATAACCCAGAACTTTCACGGAATGATTAGAATAGGCATGCATTGAAAAGAAGACTCCAAAGGAATTGAGTCTTATGGGAAATGTATGAAGAGAAGACTCCAAAAGATTGAGTCTTATGGGAAAATATACCAAATGTTTGGGAACGTTATAGTTTCATACAAGCATTTAAAAACGACTTGATCATTTGGGTCAACGACCAACCTCACTGATAAGCACTACTTTGTAGGGCTTAAGTAAGAGCCATTAGAGGTTTTATTGGTACCATTCAGGTAGATTTAGACACATTCATGTGTATGGCATTTGGGGGAGAAGTTGGTGTATTTGGAGGTGTTTGAGCAGTTTTGGATATAATATGAGACACTGAGGAAGAAACCACATGAGAAGACGAGAAAGAGGAGTGCAATGAAGAGTAGAAGAACCATATGCTGAATTAAATTGGTTCGTTCTCTCTACTCCGATGTCCAAATGGAGTGATTCCAATTCGAGGAGTTATCTTTTGAAGTCTACTGCAAGTCCTCAAAATATGAGCACGATCTGAGTTGGGAATCAAAAGTTACGGCGTTTTTACGGAAGTATCGCAGGAGCTGAACCGAAGAACGGCGACCACCGTACAAAGACGGCGATCGCCGTAATTACGGCGCCCGCCGCAATTGGCTTTCCACCGACCTTGGCTACGAAGTGACCACGGCGCCCGCCGTTTAATTGCGGCGCCCGCCGTGGGAGATGCGGCGACCGCCGCCGATGTCTGAAGTCCGTCGCGCCGTTTCTTTATTTGGATTATTTTATTACGTTTTTATTATTTCGTTTTAGGTTAACTTAGCTTTATTTCCTTTAGTATTTAAGGGTTGAGAAAAGGCTTGTTTATCTATCATCATCTATTATCAACTCTCTCAAACCCTAATTTTCTCTCTACGTATTTGCTATGAAGAACTAAGCCTCTTTGGCTTAGTCAGACGCTGAAGCTTTCGTTTTGATTCAGTTGTGAGATTCTTGTTCTTAATCTATTGCATGGTTTTTATCTTTCTCTTGCTTAAGTTGCTTATGATTGATATTGATAATCTCTATTTGGACGCAACTAGGGTTTGTCATTATTGATCTATTGCTAGATCTAGATTGTTACTGGTTGAGCATATCTATTTCAGAGTAGCAACTGCATCGTACTAGTATCTGGTTGTGCTAGTCTTATGCAGAAGAGAATTGATTTACATTCTAGGATAAAAGCTGGTTGTTTTATGCTAGAATTGTATCCAACTATATTCCTATCCGTAAAGCTGCTGTTAAATTGAATCTTGATTGTTTTAGGGTTGTTTAATTAGTTAGTGCTAATAGTATCTGATTGTGCTATTAGTTATATCTGAAAAGGAATTAGAATTTCCATTGCATGAGATTTTGAATGAGTATCTAGGATCAACTTGTCATACGAATAGTGGATGTTGTTTGACTAAGTGCTTTTCCCATCACTGATTTCACAACTCTTTAGCTTGTTTACCTTTTGCATGCTTAGAATTAGCAGGTGGCTTGGACCAGCATTAGGCTGGGGTAATATGAGGTCAAGAGTGACGTGAGCTTATGTGAGTACATCTATTGGAAAATGAAATGAGTGGCTTGGTGAAAACCTGAAAGGGCGCCTTGGCAAAACGAGTGAAAAAGAAGAAGAGTGATTTTAGGATTTCTCACTATTCTTGGCGAGGCGTCATAAGAAGAGGAGTCAAAGAAGGATTGTCGGATAGGTCACTCTGGGAGACATAAGGAGCAATAGATGGGGGCTGGGATTAGAGGTTACTCACACTATTGGATGTCCGGGTTTAGCTTGGGGGAAGTACTCTGTTTGCCCCTTAAGCTTGTTGAGTTGTGGATGTGTTGTGAATGAGATTGGTGCCAGGAGCTTTGGCATGGGTTAGGTGACTCTTAGTTGGAGGATATGCTTCCTGAGACCTTGGATGCTGCATTGGAGGAGTAGGCTCTTTATTAGTTTACTCGAGGACGAGCAAAGGTCTAAGCATGGGGTGGTTTGATAAGCACTACTTTGTAGGGCTTAAGTAAGAGTCATTAGAGGTTTTATTGGTGCCATTCGGGTAGATTTAGACACATTCATGTGTATGGCGTTTGGGGGCGAAGTTGGTGTATTTGAAGGTGTTTGAGCGGTTTTGGATATCATATGAGACACTGAGGAAGAAACCACATGAGAAGACGAGGAAGAGGAGTGCAATGAAGAGTAGAAGAACCATAGGCTGAATTCAATTGGTTCGTTCTCTCTACTCCGATGTCTAAATGGAGTGATTCCAATTCGAGGAGTTAGATTTTGAAGTCTACTGCAAGTCCACAAAATATGAGCGCGATCCGAGTTGGGAATCAAAAGTTCTGGCATTTTTACGGAAGTGTCGCAGGAGCTGAACCGAAGAACGGCGACCGCCGTACAAAGACGGTGATCACCGTAATTACGGCGCCCGCCGTGAACCTTACGGCGCCCGCCGCAATTGGCTTTCCACCGACCTTGGCTACGAAGTGACCACGGCGCCCGCCGTTTAATTGTGCCGCCCGCCGCGATTACGGCGCCCGCCGTGGGAGATGCGGCGACCGCCGCCGATGTCTGAAGTCCGTCGCGCCGTTTCTTTATTTGGATTATTTTATTACGTTTTTATTATTTCGTTTTAGGTTAACTTAGCTTTATTTCCTTTAGTATTTAAGGGTTGAGAAAAGGCTTGTTTATCTATCATCATCTATTATCAACTCTCTCGAACCCTAATTTTCTCTCTACGTATTTGCTATGAAGAACTAAGCCTCTTTGGCTTAGTCAGACGCTGAAGCTTTCGTTTTGATTCAGTTGTGAGATTCTTGTTCTTAATCTATTGCATGGTTTTTATCTTTCTCTTGCTTAAGTTGCTTATGATTGATATTGATAATCTCTATTTGGACGCAACTAGAGTTTGTCATTATTGATCTATTGCTAGATCTAGATTGTTACTGGTTGAGCATATCTATTTCAGAGTGGCAACTGCATCATACTAGTATCTGGTTGTGCTAGTCTTATGCAGAAGAGAATTGATTTACATTCTAGGATAAAAGCTGGTTGTTTTATGCTAGAATTGTATCCAACTATATTCCTATCCGTAAAGCTGCTGTTAAATTGAATCTTGATTGTTTTAGGGTTGTTTAATTAGTTAGTGCTAATAGTATCTGGTTGTGCTATTAGTTATATCTGAAAAGGAATTGGAATTTCCATTGCATGAGATTTTGAATGAGTATCTAGGATCAACTTGTCATACGAATAGTGGATGTTGTTTGACTAAGTGCTTTTCCCATCACTGATTTCACAACTCTTTAGCTTGTTTACCTTTTGCATGCTTAGAATTAGCAGGTGGCTTGGACCAGCATTAGGCTGGGGTAATATGAGGTCAAGAGTGACGTGAGCTTATGTGAGTACATCTATTGGAAAATGAAATGAGTGGCTTGGTGAAAACCTGAAAGGGCGCCTTGGCAAAACGAGTGAAAAAGAAGAAGAGTGATTTTAGGATTTCTCACTATTCTTGGCGAGGCGTCATAAGAAGAGGAGTCAAAGAAAGATTGTCGGATAGGTCACTCTGGGAGACATAAGGAGCAATAGATAGAGGCTGGGATTAGAGGTTACTCACACTATTGGATGTCCGGGTTTAGCTTGGGGGAAGTACTCTGTTTGCCCCTTAAGCTTGTTGAGTTGTGGATGTGTTGTGAATGAGATTGGTGCCAGGAGCTTTGGCATGGGTTAGGTGACTCTTAGTTGGAGGATATGCTTCCTGAGACCTTGGATGCTGCATTGGAGGAGTAGGCTCTTTATTAGTTTACTCGAGGATGAGCAAAGGTCTAAGCATGGGGTGGTTTGATAAGCACTACTTTGTAGGGCTTAAGTAAGAGTCATTAGAGGTTTTATTGGTTCCATTCGGGTAGATTTAGACACATTCATGTGTATGGCGTTTGGGGGCGAAGTTGGTGTATTTGAAGGTGTTTGAGCGGTTTTGGATATCATATGAGACACTGAGGAAGAAACCACATGAGAAGACGAGGAAGAGGAGTGCAATGAAGAGTAGAAGAACCATAGGCTGAATTCAATTGGTTCGTTATCTCTACTCCGATGTCCAAATGGAGTGATTCCAATTCGAGGAGTTAGATTTTGAAGTCTACTGCAAGTCCACAAAATATGAGCGCGATCTGAGTTGGGAATCAAAAGTTATGGCGTTTTTACGGAAGTGTCGCAGGAGCTGAACCGAAGAACGGCGACCTCCGTACAAAGACGGTGATCGCCGTAATTACGGCGCCCGCCGTGAACCTTACGGCGCCCGCCGCAATTGGCTTTCCACCGACCTTGGCTACGAAGTGACCACGGCGCCCGCCGTTTAATTGTGGCGCCCGCCGCGATTACGGCGCCCGCCGTGGGAGATGCGGCGACCGCCGCCGATGTCTGAAGTCCGCCGCGCCGTTTCTTTATTTGGATTATTTTATTACGTTTTTATTATTTCGTTTTAGGTTAACTTATCTTTATTTCCTTTAGTATTTAAGGGTTGAGAAAAGGCTTGTTTATCTATCATCATCTATTATCAACTGTCTCGAACCCTAATTTTCTCTCTACGTATTTGCTATGAAGAACTAAGCCTCGTTGGCTTAGTCAGACGCTGAAGCTTTCATTTTGATTCAGTTGTAAGATTCTTGTTCTTAATCTATTGCATGGTTTTTATCTTTCTCTTGCTTAAGTTGCTTATGATTGATATTGATAATCTCTATTTGGACGCAACTAGGGTTTGTCGTTATTGATCTATTGCTAGATCTAGATTGTTACTGGTTGAGCATATCTATTTCAGAGTGGAAACTGCATCGTACTAATATCTGGTTGTGCTAGTCTTCTGCAGAAGAGAATTGATTTACATTCTAGGATAAAAGCTGGTTGTTTTATGCTAGAATTGTATCCAACTATATTCCTATCCGTAAAGCTGCTGTTAAATTGAATCTTGATAGTTTCAGGGTTGTTTAATTAGTTAGTGCTAATAGTATCTGGTTGTGCTATTAGTTATATCTGAAAAGGAATTGGAATTTCCATTGCATGAGATTTTGAATGAGTATCTAGGATCAACTTGTCATACGAATAGTGGATGTTGTTTGACTAAGTGCTTTTCCATCACTGATTTCACAACTCTTTAGCTTGTTTACCTTTTGCATGCTTAGAATTACTAAAACAAACAAAACCCCCCTTTGGTTACTTTGGATTGACATATAAATTGCATAGTAAGATAGAATTCGCCTCCCTGTGGATTCGACCTGTACTTACCTAGGACTACGGTTTAAGGTTTGTTTGGATATTTTGCATAGCAGTTTTACACGACAAATTCCTGTTATCCAGATTACTATGTCTCACATTCTACTGTGGATTTATTCCGGACCTTGGAGAATCAGATGGGGCACAATCCAAGTCCCTCCATGTCATTGGAGGACATGTTTCAATCTCTCAATCAGAGCACGATCCAACTTGAACAACAAATGAAGTCTTACATCCAGAACTCTGAGAGGCAGATGGAGCAAATGGCTCAAGCAGTGAGCAGAATAGAGGCCATGACGTCGGCAGAACCACTATCTCACCCAGTGGTGCACCAGGAAGAGATTGTCTTCTCTATGACCCTACAAAATACTGAGCAGCTGCATGTCGCCCCCTTAGCTCAAAGGGAAGAACAAATTTGTGAGATGGGTGTAGAATACTGCGAGATATCTACAGAAGAAAACCCGAGACCGCGGGAGGTATACCTCGACCTCGGTTCACCCACTGAGGAGATGGGTATTCCAGACGATATTTTGGATCGCGTTGTGCTTTCTGAAGAAGATTATTTTTTGGGAATGGAGGAATTTAGCGACCAAGAGGAGGAGTGCCGCGATCGCGGAAACGATCCTGCGACGCTCGTTCATCTCGAAAATGCCCTGGAAGCCCCCGACCCTCTCGGGGCTGCCTATGATGAGTATGTGCGTCTAAACTCCTCCCCGCTCGTTGCGCTGCAACCTGTTGCACCCTTTCCTGAGGCATTACAAGATACTCGAAGGCTGAAGAACAACAATGAAATCTATGAGGCCTTCCGTAACTGCGCAGAAACCGTTCCTTTGGTCACACTGGCAAATTGCATCCCTCGCTACATAGAGTTTGTAAGGGCGCTGGGCAATATAAAGAAGAAATCAAAGGGGAAGCACAAGAAGGAGGCCTTAATTCAGGTGGCAGATTTTTACATGCTGGATACGGGGCAAGACATACATGCAGCCCCTGAGATGCTGGGTAGACCGTTTCTGAAGATGGCAAGTGCATTCGTAGATATGAACAGCGGTCCCCAACCATCAGCAAGGGCACAAGCATGGGGGAAAGGCTCAACATGGAGCACACAAAGCGGCATCCCCCTAATATAGACCTCAGGAGTTCAAGTGATAGGAGCAACCCGAGTTGAAGAGGTTGAGCACTATGTCGAGCCAAGGACAGTAAACAAGGCGCTTCTCGGGAGGCAACCCGATGTTAGGTACTTTCTTTCCCCTTCCCTTAGTTTATTTTCTTTTGAATTTAGTTTTGTAGTTTTTGTAGTTCCGTGTCGAACTAACCTGCAGGAAGCGCGAAAAAGTGAAGAAGGAATTCACGGCGCCCGCCGCTAACCTTACGGCGCCCACCGTAAATGCCTCGCCAAGAAAGTTGGCCACGACTTGAGAACGGCGCCCGTCGTAATTACGGCGACCGCCGCACCCCTTACGGCGCCCGCCGTAATTACGGCACCCCTTACGGCGACCGCCACAATTTCTCAGGTTAAAAAAAAAAAAAAAACTTCCCGAAAAAAATCTTAAACGGGGTGAAAAAAAACAGTTTTACCATGATATCCAGAGTTCCCCACAGAGAGGTGCGCATCATGTTGCTAAATGGAGGAATACATTCACCCTACATTTATTTGGCAACGATGATGGCCCTGCAGTCGACAGCTGGAGAGGAGGAATACCAGGGCCCAACCACGATGACATATGGGCCCATTTTTGAAGGCCATGCAACCCCATCCCCCTGTCTGACCACTACTTCACCAGAGTGGTTCATCTTGGTTGCGTGGTAGGATTTGATAGAGTTGAAGGCCGTGCAGCCCCGCATTGTTTGATTACCACTACTCACCAAGTGGTCACCTTATGGTTGCACGGTAGAAGACGATTATGGAGTAATTAAGACGCACGCTCAACACCTGGATATGCGCTTTTATGACTACACCGCCAGCAACAAGGAAGTGTCCAAGCCAACTCGGCAACGTTGTGAGTTATTTTTTGCTTTTCCCTGTGCTTTATTCTTTTGTCTTTCATTACATTGAGGACATTGCAATGTTTAAGCATGGGGTGGAGTTTTATACTTGCTACGCTGCTGAGGAGAAAAATAAAAAAATGAAAAGAGCCAATAATTTGAAAAAAGACTATCATAAAAAATCCTGGGATAGGTCGAAAACCCGAAAGGACGGCCTAAGTAATAAGCAGGTGGCTTGGACCAGCATTAGGCTGGGGTAATATGAGATCAAGAGTGACGTGAGCTTATGTGAGTACATCTATTGGAAAATGAAATGAGTGGCTTGGTGAAAACCTGAAAGGGGGCCTTGGCAAAACGAGTGAAAAAAGAAGAAGAGTGATTTTAGGATTTCTCACTATTCTTGGCGAGGCGTCATAAGAAGAGGAGTCAAAAAAGGATTGTCGGGTAGGTCACTCTGGGAGACATAAGGAGCAATAGATAGAGGCTAGGATTAGAGGTTACTCATACTATTGGATGTCCGGGTTTAGCTTGGGGGAAGTACTCTGCTTGCCCCTTAAGCTTGTTGAGTTGTGGATGTGTTGTGAATGAGATTGGTGCCAGGAGCTTTGGCATGGGTTAGGTGACTCTTAGTTGGAGGATATGCTTCCTGAGACCTTGTATGCTGCATTGGAGGAGTAGGCTCTTTATTAGTTTACTCGAGGACGAGCAAAGGTCTAAGCATGGGGTGGTTTGATAAGCACTACTTTGTAGGGCTTAAGTAAGAGTCATTAGAGGTTTTATTGGTGTCATTCGGGTATATTTAGACACATTCATGTGTATGGTGTTTAGGGGCGAAGTTGGTGTATTTGGAGGTGTTTGAGCGGTTTTGGATATCATATGAGACACTGAGGAAGAAACCACATGAGAAGACGAGGAAGAGGAGTGCAATGAAGAGTAGAAGAACCATAGGCTGAATTCAATTGGTTCGTTCTCTCTACTCCGATGTCCAAATGAAGTGATTCCAATTCGAGGAGTTAGCTTATGAAGTCTACTGCAAGTCCACAAAATATGAGCGCGATCCAAGTTGGGAATCAAAAGTTATGGCATGTTTACGGAAGTGTCACAGGAGCTGAACCAAAGAACGGCGACCGCCGTACAAAGACGGCGATCGCCGTAATAACGGCGCCCGCCGTGAACCTTACGGCGCCCGCCGCAATTGGCTTTCCACCGACCTTGGCTACGAAGTGACCACGGCGCCCGCCGTTTAATTGCGGCGCCCGCCGCGATTACGGCGCCCGCCGTGGGAGATGCGGCGACCGCCGCCGATGTCTGAAGTCCGTCGCGCCGCTTCTTTATTTGGATTATTTTATTACATTTTTATTATTTCGTTTTAGGTTAATTTAGCTTTATTTCCTTTAGTATTTAAGGGTTGAGAAAAGGCTTGTTTATCTATCATCATCTATTATCAACTCTCTCGAACCCTAATTTTCTCTCTACGTATTTGCTATGAAGAACTAAGCCTCCTTGGCTTAGTCAGACGCTGAAGCTTTCGTTTTGATTCAGTTGTGAGATTCTTGTTCTTAATCTATTGCATGGTTTTTATCTTTCTCTTGCTTAAGTTGCTTATGATTGATATTGATAATCTCTATTTGGATGCAACTAGGGTTTGTCGTTATTGATCTATTGCTAGATCTAGATTGTTACTGGTTGAGCATATCTATTTCAAAGTAGCAACTGCATCGTACTAGTATCTGTTTGTGCTAGTCTTATGCAGAAGAGAATTGATTTACATTCTAGGATAAAAGCTGGTTGTTTTATGCTAGAATTGTATCCAACTATATTCCTATCCGTAAAGCTGCTGTTAAATTGAATCTTGATAGTTTCAGGGTTGTTTAATTAGTTAGTGCTAATAGTATCTGGTTGTGCTATTAGTTATATCTGAAAAGGAATTGGAATTTCCATTGCATGAGATTTTGAATGAGTATCTAGGATCAACTTGTCATACGAATAGTGGATGTTGTTTGACTAATTGCTTTTCCCATCACTGATTTCACAACTCTTTAGCTTGTTTACCTTTTGCATGCTTAGAATTACTAAAACAAACAAAACCCCCCTTTGGTTACTTTGGATTGACATATAAATTGCATATTAAGATAGAATTCGCCTCCCTGTGGATTCGACCTGTACTTACCTAGGACTACGGTTTAAGGTTTGTTTGGATATTTTGCATAGCAGTTTTACACGACAAATTCCTGTTATCACTCACCGTGCAAAGCGAATCCAGATTGGAAAGAAGACTTACTCTAACCGAAGTCCGGGCGGTTTCCACGTTGTACTCCTCGCCCGAGGGTATATTAATTATGTGTATAATCGCACTTATCTTCTTAAATTCCAAAACGCATATTTACGTTAAAGCTTTTATCTTATAATATATCATCTCGATACGAGAGATATCTTGGGAATAAATCCCGATTGTTGGCACCAGCTGTGTGCACCTCCCCTATACTCGGATAGGGGATAGTCATGACCAGGAAAGGGTGTTGGGGCTTGGACATCCTATCCACCACGATTATAAAGAAACGGCTAGACCTCGTAAGGTACATAGCGTTCCTACGAATACTCGTTCTAACTATATATATATATAAGTTCACACATAAAATCCACACCAATACCATCATGGTAATAACAGATATAATAGCGTTGTTTCTAGCAATATATACAACCTATTATAATATCATATTTTAATCATACATTTATAAAACCTGTTCCCAAACGAAAACAACAGTTCATCCCAATTTAATTAACAATCCGAATTAATTGATAATTAACGGAAACATGGAATGATAAGAAAGAGCGAACCGCCACTTGCATTGATCGAGATGAACGAATGACGACGGGTTTCTGGGTCCGGGAACTGGAAACGGAATCAGATTGCAGATTCCTACGATGCCAATGAACCCACAACGAAATCCTAGGTTAGATTCGATAAATAATAATACGGATCTAAGGAAATGAAAGGAAGCGAAAGAAACGAGGGTCCCATCCGTGACCGAATCGTCCAAGGCCACGATCGCGTTTGCTAAGGTAATCCGCGGTCGCGGCTTGGATTCCGTGGTCGCGGATGTCTAGACATCGTCTGCGGTCACGGCTGTTCATGTCCGCGGTCGCGGCCATGAACCCGACAACCCTAATCGAACAAATCCTCACCGGCGACGACACGACGAGGCTCCAAACGAGAGGGCTTCGTCTCCTGGCACCACGACGCCTCTACTGCACCACCACTCGACCACTAAAACCACCGGTGAGAGCTCCGACGATACGAGAACTCCGACGACACGAGCGAGAGAGAGAGATTGGATTTCGGATGCTCCAACCCTCCATCTGAGTCCTCCTTTTATAGCCACCGAGCACCCCAACTCTCGGCCAGACGAACCGCTCCAAATCCCCCCCGACGAATCGATGGCCATCTCAACCGACAAAGCCATTGAAGACGAGGACGAAGCGTTTTCCGCGGTCGCGGAAATATTCTACGGTCGCGGAAAAATGCTTGTTCGCGAGGCTGACAACGCATCATTTTTCGCGGTCGCGGAAAAGGCCTGTTCGCATCCTTTTGCCCGGGAAATGATTGAACACGTGCTAAAACCTTGCAATAACTAATATTTGTACCCGAACAAATATTTTAAGCCTCGAAAATACATCGAATGTATATTATAATGCTCAGGGAATTATTACAGAGATTATACGTGTTACATAAATTCCGAATTTCGCCTAACGCGTCATGATTACAGAACGAGGGTTGAGAAAATTACCCAAATACCCTTACTAAAAATGAGGGGTATTACATCACTACCCCCTTAAGAGAAGTTTCGACCCCGAAACTTGGCTGATAACAACCCGGAGATGCGACCTAATACTAAGTTACACAACCGTATAAGTTTAACCATGTCTAACCCATTTTAACACTTGTAAAATTGGTGCAGACATTTCTAAGTTAAAATTTATAAGTTGGTTCAAATTAGAGTTAACGTCAGGTTAACCATAATTTAGACCCTTCTCAACCTAAGAGAATTCTATAACTTGCTTTCACCAAACATACATTCTATCATATTACCCCTATGGTAACATGAGGATTATTACATTACTACCCCCTTAAAAGAGTTTCGACCCCGAAACTAGCATTGCTAAACTAAAGGGTCCGATTTCACCATAATCTTATTACCTGATCTTAATATCCTTAATGATCTCATCCTTGTACTTGCTCCTAGGAACACGATCCAGTTCCTCAATCATAGCACTATCTCGCATATCCTATCACCATGTGCTACACTTGCATTAACTCGTGACTATATCCACAAAGTCATAATTACCTTAGGATAATTGTCTCCCAAAATCATCGCACTAGTCTCGCTATACCTTAAGCATGAGAACACACATTTATCTTTATAAACCTCTGTCAGCGTACATACCTTATCCTCCTTAAGTTGATATCCTTAAACGAGTTTGGTTTTTGCAATCTATGTCACCAAAATCGAACTATTTATTCGATCATGATTCCCCTTACAACATACTGCCTACATTCCTTACTCTCGTTAGAACATATATGATCATCCGCAAGATTACCATTTCCTTAATCAGAGTATCCATTATAATCTCTAATATAACCTCTCTATATTGCCCAATTCCTCATAAAGACCTTGAAGTCCTCAACCAGAAGAATACAACATCTCTCTACTAACTTCCTTTCGACAGTCAGATCCTCAAAGTACATACATAGAATTCAACTATACTTCAACTTAGTACCTCCACTTGTCATATAGACCTTACTCCATACATACACGGCTCACCTATTTCATTGGTTACCTTAATCACATTTGGCCTTTGTACCATATCTTAACTCAAAATCTTTTACTCGTGTGATCCCACAAGTAATCATACCACAACCTATGTACGATTATCTCAACATGATCTAATAATCCATTTCAAAAGATTATACTCTCGTTTTACCCAAACGTACCATACGATCACCTTAATAGACGTAGGCGAAATTCGGGTAATTTTCGAAGCCTCGAAAATACATCGAATGTATATTATAATGCTCAAGGAATTATTACAGAGATTATACACGTTACAGAAATTCCGAATTTCGCCTAACGCGTCAGGATTACAGAACGAGGGTTGAGAAAATTACCCAAATACCCTTACTATAAATGAGGGGAATTACATCACTATCTGCCCAATGATCTCTGTAATAACACCCTCGACTTATTGTCGGAAATGCCATACGCCAGTGACCTCAGACGTTATTGTCCGATGTCACCCTAGGCTTTAATCGGAACAATTAAACTTAAAGGAACATATTAATTAACGAAAGATTAAACAACGGAAGACATTTAAATATGAAACTCAACCCTTTTATTAAAAGATCTCTCATCAAACGAGAGTAGCGTTTTTACAACAAAGTTAAATCTCAACGGAAGACTTATAAATTACACAGCGGAAGACTTTTAGAATAAACCTATTACATGACTAGGTTATAACAATATGTATTAAAGTATTACTAAACGACCTTGAAATACCGACACTTAAATCTGCAACTGCAAGCCTCTTCTTCAACTGGTTACTTCAAGACTTCGGGAACCAACCACTGATGTGCCGTATAGGACGGATGACACCAGCCAACCATGCAAGGAATAAAACCCGGTTGGTTAGTCTAATGAAAGAATATGCAAGGGTGAAAACAGAATGGTTCTAGTGATCGTAATCGTTTACTATCATTGTTCCTCGAATAATAACCGAAGGAACGATATATAACCCGGAACTTTCACGGAATGATTAGAATAGACATGCATTGAAAAGAAGACTCCAAAGGAATTGAGTCTTATGGGAAATGTATGAAGAGAAGACTCCAAAAGATTGAGTCTTATGGGAAAGTATGACAAATGTTTGGGAACGTTATAGTTTCATACAAGCGTTTAAAAACGACTTGATCATTTGAGTCAACGACCAACCTCACCGCGCAATGCGAATCAAGATTGGAAAGAAGACTTACTCTAACCAAAGTCCGAGCGGTTTCCACATTGTACTCATCGCCCGAGGGTATATTAATTATGTGCATAATCGCACTTATCTTCTTAAATTCCAAAACGCATATTTACGTTAAAGCTTTTATCTTATAATATATCATCTCGATACGAGAGATATCTTGGGAATAAATTCCGATTGTTGGCACCAGCTGTGTGCACCTCCCCTATACTCGGATAGGGGATAGTCATGACCAGGAAAGGGTGTTGGGGCTTGGACATCCTATCCACCACGGTTATAAAGAAATGGCTAGACCTCGAAAGGTATATCCTACGAATACTCGTTCTAACTATATATGTATAAGTTCACACATAAAATCCACACCAATACCATCATGGTAATAACAAATATAATAGCGTTGTTTCTAGCAATATATACAACCTTGTATAATATCATATTTTAATCATACATTTATAAAATCTGTTCCCAAACGAAAACAATAGTTCATCCCAATTTTATTAACAATCCAAAATAATTGATAATTTGTAACACCCCCAAATCGTAACCCATTTGGAAAGGTATTACCGCCAGTGACCTCGGTGTTCCTTACCGAAGCCACCCAAGGCTTTACCGGTTTAAACACAATCATGAAACACAAATGATACAAAATCATTGTAATATTTAATTAAATCATGAATCCCGGGATTACATCCCAATCCCGAATAGGACAAATATACATAGTTAAATCAAACACAGCGGAAGTCTTTCTTAAAATATTACAAAAGAGTTGTGATCACCATGATCACATGCCCAAGGATCTCAACCTGATTAAAATTATTAAAACCTCAAAACAACCGTCATCTTCATAGTCAATCTAGTCTCCTCATATTTGTGTTCTATCTGATGTGCCGAATCGAACGGATGACACCAGCCCACATGCGGAGAACAATGTTCGTGGGTTAGTCTAATGAAAGACTATGCAAGGGTACAAAGCAGAGTGGTTCGAAGTAGTCGTATTAGGTTAGACTCATCGTTTCTCGAATAATAACCGATAACGATAGTCAACCACCATACTTCTATTGGAATATATCAAAAGACATGCAGAAGAGACGACTCTGGAAGACTGAATCTCCACAGAGACCGACCCGAAAGAGACTCCAAGAGATTGAGTCTTAAGGAAATATGAAAAGTCTGGAACATTTAAAGAATCACTCAACAATGATTTAAAAGCTGACTGAGATGCTTCGGTTCACGACCAACCTCACCGTATAATGCGAATCACCGCATAATACGAATCCATATTGGAAAGAGAACGTACTACATTCAAGTCAGGACGAGTTTCCTAGCTGCACTATCACTTAGTTGCACTACTCGCCAGGGTACATTAATTATGTGCACTCGGGTACTTATCTTATTTAATTCCAAAACGAGCATTACGTTATAACCTTTTAAATCTCCACGCAAGAGATACCGGATCTCCACACAAGAGATATCAGATCTCCCCATAAGAGATATAGAAGGATGAACCTTGAAAGATTTGGCACTAGCGAGGTGTGCCCATCCTGAATAAGGGTATGGTCATGACTAGAGAGAAAGTACTGGGGAAGAATCCGCCAAGTACGAGTTATACAGAAACAACTAAACCCCCACAAGGTATATAGCGTTCCTAACATTCAGTGCTAACTAACAGTATAAGCACAATAATAGTCCAGGATAAATCCACATAAATGCCCGCAGGGCGATCATAAATAATAGCGTTGTTCTAGCAGATATACAACCTATTATATGATTTTCCAAAAAAAGTTTATAAAACCTTTTCCAGACATGAACAATAATCAATCCAAATTAATTAACAATTAAGCAATTGATAATTAATGGAAATATGAAATGATAAGCAAGAGCGAACCGCCACTTGCCTTAGATCTGACGAAGGCTGACGAACTCTAAAGACGATGGTCCCGGGGTCTGATCAGGGACAGATCTCGGATCTCAAATCCTTCTGGAATGACCCATAACAAGACCCTAAATTAGATTCAATATCTACATATATGAATCTAAAATAATGAAGATCAAAGGGCCTAAGAAAGCCAAGTCTCAACCAAGCCAACACCCAAGACACACACAACACGAACCACGCCTGCCGCGGGTGCGGTCGTGGTCTGCCGCGGGGTACGGTGCATGGCCGCGGGTGCGGTCGTGGCCTTGCCGCGGGGGCGGCGGGATGACAGGGACGAGAAGACGAGAGCAACAACGGGGAGAAACTTACCCAAATCGATCCCTTAGGCTTCGATTCGTTCTTAGTTGAGTCTCTCACCTTCTTAAGCTTCAAACCACCTCTAGGAATCACCTTCCGGCTGATCGAAACGAGGCTCGAAGTTGCTCTCAAACCGAGCTCAAAACCAGTCCAACAATGGAGTTTTGATAGAGGAAGAAGATGGTGAAGAAGCTGTCTTTGAGCTCAATTTTCGTCCACCTCTCCTCTATATAAAGCTCCTCCAAGGCTTCTACCTTCTTAAGCTACAAACCAACTCCAAGGATCCACTTCAACAACTCAGAACGAAGCTTGAATCTGCTCACGAACAAAGCTTGAAGTTTAGCAAAAAACCAGGATTTATGACAGAAGGGAGGAAGAAGATGGTGATGAGGCTTACTTCTGGCCTCTCCTCAGCCTCTCTCTCTCCTTATATAGGCCAACAAGGACGTCTACAAGCAAGCCACGCATGCATAGAGGTGGCACAACCAGAAGAAGAACCATGGGGAGCAAGGATCGGCCAAGCATGACGTGGACAAAACCTTATCGCGATGACGACATGGCGACCATCAGGAAACTGTCCTGACTTCGACGGGGCCGTTCTCTCAGATCCGAACTCCAAATGAGGTGATTCCAAATCGAGTAGTTAGATCTAGAAGTCTATTTTAATCCTTCCAAATTTCACATTATATGGATTATGGAATCAAGAGTTATGACGATTTTGCTAAAAGGTCGCATTTGTATGACCGAGGAAAGTATGGGTACGGGTTCTTTTAACCCCGGGTTAAATATATTCGTACCCGAATATCCTTTCAGCCCGAAAATACTTTTAATGTATTTTATATTGCTCAGAAAAATATTGCAGAGATTAAACATTATACAGAATGTCCGTACTTCCCTGTATTTAATCTGATTCGCAACATGGGCTTAAGAAAGTTCAAAATTTACCCGTATAAAAATGAGAGATATTACATTACCTCCCCCTTAAAAGAAGTTTCGACCCTGAAACTTGGCCGAAAACAACTTGGGAAAGCATCTAAGCATATCCTCCTCAATTTCTCAGATTTCCCAAGTAACCTCAATTTCCAATGCAAACACTATTGCTGCTAGCTCATTGGTAAGTCCAGATGGCATGACTATAAACTCGTAGTGACCATCTCTTGTCCAAGATGCAATCCTCAGAATATCTCCCTCACGAATCCGATGCACTCAGCTTTATAGCTCTTGTCAAGAAGACCTTCGAGTTGCTTCCTCAACTCTTGCCTTATGACGTTTTCGTCAATCCATACCGAGAATAATTTATATCGTATGGAACCATGGTTATTTAGGTCAAATTGCTTTGAATTTCTTACCCTTGATGGTAATTGACAATTCCGATAGACGATTTGTTCTAACCAAATATTTTATCATTAAGAATATTTACAATAAAAGGTTCATAAACCTTGTCGCAAACAGAACTTAACTTACAACCATCCAAAATGAAAGGCTGGGTATCACCCACATCAACAACAAACCAACAAAAGCAGAATACAGATACAAAGTACTCTAAACATTTGGAGCATAGGGTCCCTCCGCCTCACGCATCTCGTAAAGGCGTTGACCCTGACTTCCAGAAGCCATTGGGACTTTCCCCTTATTCTGTGCAGTTGTCTGCATTGAAGGGCTAGGAGCTCCCACTGGATTGAACTTGGGTCGGTTGTTCTGATAAACAGACCCTTGCTGTGACTCAACTCCTTTCCTTTGCTGACAGAACGCCTGCATATGGCCCTCTTTTCCGCAACCAAAGCACGTCTTCTTGTCCTTCAGACATTCATTGCTTTTGTGCCCGTGCGTACCGCAGTTGTAGCATTGAATCAGATTTTTTCCCTGACCCGAACGTTGCATAGACCTATCCTGAGTCTTATCTGTCCTTGCTCGGCCAGACTTGGCAAAATCAGATGGTGGTGCGGGACATTTAAATCCACTTGCCTGAGGCTGGTTCTGCGCTTGCCTCTGGCTATCATGCTTCTTGGCTGACTCCTCCAGAGTTGCCTCCAACTTGTAGGCTGCATCCACATACTGCTCTAGAGTAGAGCATGTGTGGTGCACCATCAATGGTTTAATATCAGGGTTCATCCATTCATGAAAATACCTGATTCTCTGCTCTTCACTGGATATTTCCGATCCAGCGTATTGTAATAGATGATTGAACTTTGAAGCTAGCTCAGTCACCTTTAATCCATCAATCTTTGGATACAAAAATTCCTTGTGTTTCTCTTCTCTCATTGCCCGAGAGAAGAAACGATCAGTCATTTTAGTTTTGAACATTGCCCAGTTCAAATCAGCATGATCAGCTAGACCGGTGTTCTCCCACCAATCGCTAGCATCTTCTTTCAGTTGAAGAGAAGCAAAGTGCACTTTCTCCGCTTCTGTGCACTCAACATTATGAAACAATCGTTCCATAAGAGAGAACCAATGAGCCATTCTGACTGGTTCTCCTTTTCCATCATAACTGTCAGGTCTCATAGAGTTGATGGCCTTTAGCGCCCGACCATAATCACCTCTATTCCTGACCGCTTCTTCTTGGTGTATACGGTTCTCTTGTTCCTCAAACCTCAGAACTTCTGGAGGGACTGACACTCCTGGTGCATGAGGTGCAATCGGTCGCAGCGCGTCGGCAATCGCTTGCATGACAATTCCTCGAATTTCTGCAATGGCCGCCTCATCAAATATCCTTGGAGCGTCGCTCCGAGCTCCTGAATTATTATTGAAGACAGACTCACACTCTCCTGTTGGGTATGCATCATTCATCGCATTTGGTTTGGGGTCATTACTCGGCCTAGCACCAGTATGGATAGTATTCCTCGTGTTCACCATCTGTTTACCGATCAAATTCCAAGGATTTTATCACATTAATATCATTCTGATATACTTATTGTAATAAAATCAACTTAGAATAGATCAACTTGGTAATTTCTATTGATGAACTCAAACTGAGAAGCCAGGTTCTCCAACCTCAAACCACAACGGGGGAACTGGGAATCAAGCCTAACTGGAGATGGCGAAACCACCTCGACTTCTCCCAGTTTTTCTCTAAAGAGAACATAATGCACCCATATCTAGTGGGGCAACGGGAAAGAAATTAGTCTTTCTAGACATAGAAGCAAGCTTACTATATCAGACTATACATAAGACATGACTATGAACGGTGTTTTCAAACTCTTTTCACTTTGAAACTTTAGAGCCATTTAAAGCATTTTCGAAAACGGGAAATTGGTTTGTAAAATCCCCAAACCCGTTTTAAAATTTTTAGCTCTGATACCAAATCTGTAACACCCCTAAATCGTAACCCATTGGGAAAGGTATTACCGCCAGTGACCTCAGTGTTCCTTACCGAAGCCACCCAAGGCTTTACCGGTTTAAACACAATCATGAAACACAAATGATACAAAATCATTGTAATATTTAATTAAATCATGAATCCCGGGATTACATCCCAATCCCGAATAGGACAAATGTACATTAATTATGTGCACTTGGGCACTTATCTTATTTAATTCCAAAACGAGCATTACGTTATAACCTTTTAAATCTCCACGCAAGAGATATCGGATCTCCACACACGAGATATCAGATCTCCCCATAAGAGATATAGAAGGATGAACCTTGAAAGTTTTGACACTAGCGAGGTGCGCCCACCCTGAATAAGGGTATGGTCATGACCAGAGAGTTATAAAGAAACAGCTAAACCCCCACAAGGTATATAGCGTTCCTAACATTCAGTGCTAACTAACAGTATAAGCACAATAATAGTCTAGGATAAATCCACATAAATGCCCGCAGGGCGATCATAAATAATAGCGTTGTTCTAGCAGATATACAACCTGTTATATGATTTTCCAAAAAAAGTTTATAAAACCTTTTCCAGACATGAACAATAATCAATCCAAATTAATTAACAATTAAGCAATTGATAATTAATGGAAATATAGAATGATAAGCAAGAGCGAACCGCCACTTGCCTTAGATCTGACGAAGGCTGACGAACTCTAAAGACGATGGTCCCGGGGTCTGATCAGGGACAAATCTCGGATCTCAAATCCTTCTGGAACGACCCATAACAAGACCCTAAATTAGATTCAATATCTACATATATCTAAAATAATGAAGATCAAAGGGCCTAAGAAAGCCAAGTCTCAACCAAGCCAACACCCAAGACACACACACACACACAACACGAACCACGCCTGCCGCGGGTGCGGTCGTGGTCTGCCGCGGGGTGCGGTGCATGGCCGCGGGTGCGGTCGTGGCCTTGCCGCGGGGGTGGCGGGATGACATGGACGAGAAGACGAGAGCAACAACGGGGAGAAACTTACCCAAATCGATCCCTTAGGCTTCGATTCATTCTTGGTTGAGTCTCCCACCTTCTTAAGCTTCAGACCACCTCTAGGAATCACCTTCCGGCTGATCGAAATGAGGCTCGAAGTTGCTCTCAAACCGAGCTCAAAACCAGTCCAACAATGGAGTTTTGATAGAGGAAGAAGATGGTGAAGAAGCTGTCTTTGAGCTCAATTTTCGTCCACCTCTCCTCTATATAAAGCTCCTCCAAGGCTTCTACCTTCTTAAGCTACAAACCAACTCTAAGGATCCACTTCAACAACTCAGAATGAAGCTTGAATCTGCTCACGAACAGAGCTTGAAGTTTAGCAAAAAACCAGGATTTATGACAGAAGGGAGGAAGAAGATGGTGATGAGGCTTACTTCTGGCCTCTCCTCAGCCTCTCTCTCTCTCCTTATATAGGCCAACCAAGACGTCTACAAGCAAGCCACGCATGCATAGAGGTGGCACAACCAGAAGAAGAACCATGGGGAGCAAGGATCGGCCAAGCATGACGCGGACAAAACCTTATCGCGATGACGACGTGGCGACCATCAGGAAACTGTCCTGACTTCGACGGGGCCGTTCTATCAGCTCCGAACTCTAAATGAGGTGATTCCAAATCGAGGAGTTAGATATAGAAGTCTATTTTAATCCTTCCAAATTTCACATTATATGAATTATGGAATCAAGAGTTATGACGATTTTGATAAAAGGTCGCATTTGTATGACCGAGGAAAGTATGGGTACGGGTTCTTTTAACCCCGGGTTAAATATATTCATACCCGAATATCCTTTTAGCCCAAAAATACTTTAAATGTATTTTATATTGCTCAGAAAAATATTGCAGAGATCAAATATTATACAGAATGTCCGTACTTCCCTGTATTTAATCTGACTCGCAACATGGGCTTAAGAAAGTTCAAAATTTACCCGTATAAAAATGAGGGATATTACATAATTAACGGAAACAAGGAATGATAAGCAAGAGCGAACCGCCACTTGCCTTGATCGAGATGAACGAATGACGACGGGTTTCTGGGTCCGGGAACTGGAAACGGAATCGGATTGCGGATTCCTACGACGCCAACGAACCCACAACGAAACCCTAGGTTAGATTCGATAAATAATAATACGGATCTAAGGAAACGAAAGAAACGAGGGTCCCATCCGTGACCGGATCGTCCAAGGCCACGATCGCGTTTGCTAAGGCAATCCGCGGTCGCGACTTGGATTCCGCAGTCGCGGATGTCTGGACATCGTCCGCGGTCGCGGTTGTTCATGTCCGCGGTCGCGGCCATAACCCGACAACCCTAATCGGACAAATCCTCACCGGCGATGACACGACGAGGCTCCGAACAAGAGGGCTTCGTCTCCTGGCACCACGACGCCTCTACTGCACCACCACTCGACCACTAAAACCACCGGCGAGAGCTCCGACGAAATGAGAACTCCGGCGACACGAGCGAGAGAGAGAGATTGGATTTCGGATGCTCTAACCCTCCATCCGAGCCCTCCTTTTATAGCCACCAAGCACCCCAACTCCCGGCCGGACGAACCGCTCCAAATCCCCCCCGACGAATCGACGGCCATCTCAACCGACGAAGCCATTAAAGACGAGGATGAAGCATTTTCCGCGGTCGCGGAAAAATGCTTGTTCGCGAGGCTGATGACGCATCATTTTCCGCGGTCGCGGAAAAGGCTTGTTCGCGTCCTTTTGCCCGAGAAACGATTGAACATGTGCTAAAACCTTGCAATAACTAATATTTGTACCCAAACAAATATTTTAAGCCTCGAAAATACATCGAATGTAAATTATAATGCTCATGGAATTATTACAGAGATTATACGCGATACAGAAATTTTGAATTTCGCCTAACGCGTCACGATTACAGAATGAGGGTTGAGAAAATTACCCAAATACCCTTACTATAAATGAGGGGAATTACATCACTACCCCCTTAAGAGAAGTTTCGACCCCGAAACTTGGCTGATAGCAACCCGGAGATGCGACCTAATACTAAGTTACACAACCGTATAAGTTTAACCATGTATAACCCATTTCACACTTGTAAAATTGGTGCAGACATTTCTAAGTTAAATTTTATAAGTTGGTTCAAATTACAGTTAACGTCAGGTTAACCATAATTTAGACCCTTCTCAACCTAAGAGAATTCTATAACTTGCTTTCACCAAACATACATTCTATCATATTACCCCTATGGTAACATGAGGATTATTACATACTACGAGACTTCGTACATAGCGAAATTTGCGATCGAGGAAGAGTGGAGGTACGTTTCCGGCGACATTAGGAAGAAGGAGACTAAGTGCTCGTTTGGTTAAAGAGAGGAAGTGCAATTCTCTGGAATTTACTTCCCATGAAGTAAGTTCTTGGGATTTACAATTCCTAGGAATTAAGAAATTATGTTTGGTTAACATTTTAATCATGTGATATTGAAAACTATATTTTGTTTGGTTAGATGTGGGAAGTTTGCAGGAATTTATATAAAATTACTATTATAACCCTATAAATATAATGGGGGAAGAAAATCTTAAGAGAGGGTAATATTTTGAGAGAGGGTAATTAGGTGATTTGGGGATTAAATTAAGTGGAATTAGTAGTCCATAGGCTATTTTAGAAACACCTTTGCAAAAACACCCTAGTTTTTTCAAAGTTGTATAGATACCTAAAAAAATTAAATGTATATCTAAAGTTGTAGCAGTAAATACCCAAATGCAAATGATTTAGCCAGTATTCTTAATATTCGTCTTACGACTACCATGAAAAATACCTATGGATTCCTATTATCAATGGTAGAGTTAATAATGAGAATTTTGCGGACTATATTAACATGTTGAAAAAACAACTATCTCGCTAGAAGGCTAATTCTCTTTCTCAGGCCGGTAGAATTATTCTTATTCAATATAACTTCCTATCCAAACCAATTACCTCATGCAGACTTTTCTCCTCCCCAAAGGTGTGTGCGATGAAACTAATAAAATCAATAGACTTCTTTTGGAAAAAAATTGTCCACCAAAATATGTTGGCGGCCTAAATATTTGAAAAGCAAGACATAACAACATTACCCTCCAAATGAAATTATTATGGAAAAATTTAACAGCACCTAACAATGTCCGGGTTCAGGTTATTAATGCAAAATATATAAACTCTATAAACATTCTCTCACCCAAGAAAAACAACAATCAATCGTGGTAATTTGGTTGTCTCCAACACATTATTGAGCAATTTAAAAATGGATCTATTGGTAATTGGAGAATGGTATGAACATTAATTTCTGGACGGACAATTGGATCCCTGACACAACCATTACCACTCTTTTTTATAACATCAATATTAACACAAAGGTTGTGGAATTATTACCCCTATACGTCAATGCGACTTTTAGAAACTCTCTTCAATACTCCATCCACATATTGTTTCCAAAATTATGTCCATTTGCATTCTGTCCTTCGACATTCCTGACAAACTTATTTGGCTTCCAACTCCGGATGGAAACTTTTCAGTGAAAACATCATCTAAACTTCTAGAAGCACCAAGGAACCCTCACAATTCAACTTTTTCATGGATCTGGAAAACTAATATCTCTCCCAAAATTTAGAATTTTCTTTGGAAGGCTTGCTCTGATTGCCTCCCGACTACTGAGAAGTTAAATCGCTTCTATCACCGGGTTCCTTCACAATGTTGTCTCTGTAATGCTCATGATGAAGATTCTAATCATCTTTTCTTTGAATGCCCGTTTTATTTAAACCGCATTAAGCTTTTTGAAACCAAAACCAACGACTCTTTCAACATTGTTAATGGAGGAGATTTCCAACATAGTCTTAATTACTTTATCAAGAACAATACTAACCCGACATATTGTCTTTTCCTCTGGTGAAATATTTGGTTGCATTATAACAATACTGTTTTCCGTACTTGATGCGACTCGGGCTCGTCTCAAGCCAGGCAACGACGAGCCCAAGACGACCAAGACCGTGGCGTCCCCCTTGGTTTAGGACTTAGCTTATTTTGTGTTATTTCCTGATTCAGCAAGTTTTCTGTTTTAGTAGTTTCCGTTTTTAGCATTGCTATTTTTTGGGACTTTCTATGTTTAGAAAGTTCCCACATTTCGCACTTTCCATTTTTAGCAGTTTCTATTTCGGGCGTGTGCTCCACTCTTGTCGAGTGGGCTAGCCCATTAGCGTGTCTGCGGCCCAAGCCCATTAGGATTCTTGGCTGTGCCACATGTCTTTAAATACCTTCGTCGTTGTACTTGTTTCTTACGTTGAAATTTATGCCTAAGCTTCGTAGTTGAGTTGAACTCCTCCCCTTAGGCCTCGGTGTCACAAAACTGGTTAGACCCGATTGAACCACGTCACGGTTCACAAACACAACCTTCACTCTCGCCCCACCCTCGCCCAAGCGAGCATAAGAGAGCCGCGGACCATCCTTCCCGGTGGTTCGTACTTATCTGGTTACCAAGAGAAGGATCCGAGACCGCTTCCTGCCTAGATCCGGCTTCAGATGAGATCCGAGCCCCTCAGATCGCATCAGTACTCCCTCATCCAACAAGCAAAAATCTCCTCTGAATACTGCACTCTTCCAATTTTTTGCACATTCATAAATTAATTCTCATAATATGAAAAGGAAAAGTAAAGATAATAACTATCATTTTTTTGCTTGGATTAAACCTGACTCTTCCTGGATTAAACTTAACTTTGATGGTTCAAAAAGAAATGACCTCTCTTCTCACATTGGTTTTATTCTTAACGAATCTTCTTCTAATATATCGGCCATCGACCATAAACGTATTGCCAACACATTCGTACTCCAAACTAAAGCTTATACGGTTCTAGAAGGATTCAGACGTGCAGTTCAATAAAAAATCAATAACATTATCATTGAAGGAAATAACCTAGTTGTTATAAATGGTATAAAACATGTTTGGAAAGTTATTTGGGAAATTAGGACTAATATCCTTGATATTATTTCCCTATTGAATTACTTTGATTCGTTCAGGGTTTTTCATTGCTTCAGGGAAAGCAATTATGTTGTTGACTTCTTGGGTTCAAAAGACTTCATTATTAAGGATCTCCCCAATATTCTCAGGTCAACTACCATTGATGATATCCGAAGATGTAGGACTGAATTGTATACTTTGAATTCTAACCTTACCCTGCTTAGAGGGTTCTTTAAGATCATTCCTCAAATAATCACGATGAGCTCAAAAGAATCACATAGAATCTCAAAAGCTAGACATGCACAATAGAATAGAAAATCCTAATATGATTTTGGATTTCCTCTTTAAAAGGCTATGGCGATAAACCTCAAGACTCAAGAATAAAGTTGAAGTTTTTGAAATACGACACAAGAACAAAGATTGTTGGCTAAACTCAAGCAAAAGTTCTTTGTTTTTCGACCTAAATCTTACACTAGGACACCTTTCGAGCATCTAGATCGCCTCTTTCGAGCTCGTCACGCTGCTAAGTCTCTTAGGTGTTCATATATACTCAAATAGAGAACAAAACAAGGAAGATAGAAGTGTAGAGTATTGCAACCATATATAAGCACTTGAAGCGTTACTAAAGATCAAGCGTTTGATCAAAATCCAGAATGATTTAGGACAATAGAACTCAGGATTTAGAGCATTTCTTAACTCTAAACCTTAAGATCAAGCCCGGCCATGGAAGAGAGAGAGAGGTTCAAAGCCTTAGATTTGAGAATGAACAAATCATAGTTTAAAAGTGTAATAATCCTCATGTTACCATAAGGATAGCATGGTAGAATGGATGTTTCTGTAAATAGATTATAGAATTTCCTTAAGCTGTGAAGGGTGATAGGTTCTAACTAGAAATACTTGAACCAACTTATGAAGTGTTAAATGGATTAGGCGTGGTTAAACTTATACAGTTGGGTAAGTTAGAATGAGGTTGCATCTCCGAGTTGTTATCAGCCAAGTTTCGGGGTCGAAACTTCTTGTAAGGGGGTAGTGATGTAATACCCCCCATTTTTAGTAAGGGTATTTGGATAAATTCCCAACTCTCGTTGGGAAAGCAAGACGCATTTCGCAAAATTTGGAATTTCTGTAACGTGTATGATCTCTGTAAAAAATCCTTGAACCTTGGAATAGACATTCGACGTATTTTCGGGGCATAGAATATTCGTTCGGGTACAAGCATATTTAACCCGGGGTTTAGAACCGATGCCCATACCTCCTCCCGGGCAAAAGGCGCAAAAAGGGGAATTTTCGTGACCGCGGTAGAGCCACCGCGATCGCGGAATAAGCGTGCACTGGAGAGCTGGGAAAAGGAATTTTCCGCGACCGCGGAAAAGTCACCGCGATCGCGGAAAACGCCCAGCGTCGCCCTTCGTCTTTCTTCCGTGTGGCGTCGATGCACTAGCTGGGTTGTCGGTTGATGGAGCCTTCTTTCCCTATAAAAGGAGGGGAGGAGAGCCTCCATCTTCACTCACATCCCGACCTCTCCCTCTCCCAAGGTGCTTGTCGGCGGAGTTTGAGATTTCGCCGGAGATTTCGAAGTCGTCGCCGTAGCCTTCGCCAAGGGTTGTAGCAGCCCCGGAGTAGTGCATTGGAGGCACAAGGTGGCCAGAAGTCGAAGCCACCGCGAATCAAGCGCCAAGGAGTCATCGCCTGTGAGTTCCTCGTCATTTTGGGTCACCAGAGTTCATGTCCGCGACTGCGGACATGAACTACCGCAACCGCGGCAGTGACAAGGTTGGCTGCATCCGCGGCCGCTGCCTTTGTCACTCGCGGACATTCGTCCTCGACGACCGCGGCAGTGCCCACCGCGATCGCGGATTGCCTGGGCAATCGCGATCGTGGCTTTGGGCATGCCGGTCTCGGGCGGGACTTTCGTCCTTTCGTTTTCGTTCGTTCTTTCTTAGATTCGTACATTTTATTATCGAATCTAACCTAGGGTTTCGTTGTGGGTCATTTCCGTAGGAATCAGTAATCCGACTTCCGTTCCCGTTCCGGACCCAGAAACCCGTCGTTGATCAATCGTTCGTCTAATCTAAGGCAAGTGGCGGTTCGCTCTTGCTTATCATTCCATGTTTTCATTAATTATCAATTGTTTAATTGTTAATTAAATTGGGATGAACTATTGTTTTCGTTTGGGAACAAATTTTATGAATAATACGATTAAAACATGATATTATAATAGGTTGTATATATTGCTAGAAACAACGCTATTATATCTGTTATTACCATGATGGTATTGATGTGGACTATTGTGTGATCTGAACTGTTTAGTTAGAACGAGTATTCGTAGGAACGCTATGTACCTTGCGAGGTCTAGTTGTTTCTTTATAACTGGTGCTAGGAGGATTTTTCCCTAGTACTCTCTCTGGTCATGACTGTACCCTTACTCAGGATAGGTGCACAACAGTTGGTGCCGCCATTCGGGATTTATTCCCTTCGATATCTCTTGCGATGAGATGATATATTCTAAAAGCTTATAACATAAATGTACGCTTTGTCACTAAAATAAGATAAGTGCCGCTATGCACATAATTAATGAACCTTGGGCGAGAAGTACAACTTGGAACCTCGTCTGGACTTCGATTAGAGTAAGTCCTCCTTCCAAATCTAAATTCGCATTACGCGGTGAGGTTGGTCGTGGACCCAAATGGTCAAGTCTTTTTAAACGCTTGCGTGAAATTATAATGTTCCCGCACACTTGTCATACTTTCCGTAAGACTCAATCTTTTGGAGTCTTCTCTTCATACGTTTCCCATAAGGCTCATTTCCTTTTTAGTGCATGTCTAAACTTTAATCATTCCGTGAAAGTTCCGGGTTATATATCGTTCCTTCGGTTGTTATTCGAGGGACAATGATAGTAAACGGTTACGATCACTAGAACCATATGTTTTCACCCTTGCATAGTCTTTCATTAGACTAACCAACCGGGTTTTATTCCTTGCATGGTTGGCTGGTGTCATCCGTCCTATACGGTACATCAGTGGTTGATCCTCGAAGTCTGAAATAACCATTGAAGAAGAGACTTGTAGTTGAAGATTTAAGTATTAGTATTTTTAAAGGTTGTCAATTATTATTTATGCGACGTTTAGAACATTGGTCACGTTGCAATGTCGTGTGACTAAGCCGGCTCAACACAAGCACAGACAGAGAAGTGGACAAGAGCCCGTTATGGACGTTGTCTTCCTAAATTCGGTTGTTTGGCCAAAATGGTTGCAGTACCTTAATCGACCCAATAATTAAGCCCAACAATTATCATGTATTACATTACGCATCAGGCAAAATAAAACTTGGACAATTACACGACTTTGCCATTACAAAATTTGACTCTGTGATATTTAAACTATGTAATTTAGAAAATTAATAAGATGTCTTATTATTACATGTAGAGACTATTGGTCAAATGTTAGATATATAAATTGAAGAAGTATTAGCAAAAACTACCAGATTCCGAAACGCCGTTTGCAGAAATATCATGTTTTAGAAAGTATTGCAAATATGCCATAAAGCTGCAACACTTTTGAAAACCAAAAAGGTAAAATCAAAATAAGTAAAACGGCCTAAGATGCAGTTAAATGTTAAACGGGTATATGAGTAAGCCTAATTATATACCTGTTCAACCGGTAGCACATCTCATCTTCCCCAATTAATGTTCTCCGCTGAACAACTTTTTTCCTTTCATCCCTTAACTCTTGAAGCGTATTCCTCACAGCAAATCCGAAATCCCCAAAGGCGAGAAGCCCTTTCTCCCTTTGTTCAGCCCTTTGTTAAGCCCTTTCTGAAGCCCTTTCTGAAGCCATTTCTGAAGCCCTTTCTGAAGCCCTAGATCGACAATGGTGAGGACTAGAGGTTTGCAGTCTGCGAACGGCAGAGTGAAGAAGCAGAAGCCGAATGGTTCTACAGAGTCGAAGAGAAGGGTTGAGGAGAGCGCGAATGCGAAGGCGGCTCCAGTGGCGAGGGGCCGAAAGAAGAGAGGCTATAGTTCGTCAGAGGAAGAAGAATCACCAAGTCCAGTCGTTTCGATGCAGAAGAAGAAACCGAGAATGGTTGAAGAACCAAAAGCCAAGAGGTCGAGGAAGGAGCCATCGAAGTCGGTTGGCGGGGTTAGTGATCTTCTCTAACTCTTAATTTTCTTGAAAATAAAACAAATTTTGTCTGATGCATGCTAAATTAGGCTTATGCGAAAATGAGAACATGATTTGCTCTGTGATAAACAGAGCACGGAGAGATGTGCAAAATTTATAGTAGCCTAAACTGTTACATCCATATGGCCTGACAAGCGAAATTATTGTCTGACGAAACGAATTATCTTACCTGACAAAGTAAGTTTTAGGGTTTATGTGAATATGAATGTCATGTATTTGTTCTGTGGTTAGAATGTTAGAATGTCATAGTATCCTGATTCATGTTGATACAAAGGTGTAAGTTATACTATAGGGTAAAGACTTATCCTCAACAACTTCCATTTGTCCTGGCAAACCGCAATGTAGTCTGACAAGTTATTTTGTATCCTGAAAACATATATCTTTACCTGACAAAGTAAGATGGTGCCTCTCTTTTATGTGAATATAAAAGTCATTCTTACATGTCATGTATATGTGAATGTAATTCATTATAGATAAGTTACAAGTGGCATTCTAAGGAGTTGTTTTTCGGTCGGATAAATCAGAACTCACGGCTTCAGTATCTTTCTCTTATCGAGAACACACTAACTCGAACAGACTGGCAGACAATTATGCAGGGGCCCTTTGGCCCAATAATCAAAATAGTGAAAAATATGAAACTGTATGCACAACTGATTCACCATGTCTTGTTTAGGCAACTGGACACAAAAAAGCAGTTTGAGACATGGTATGATCTTGGTGGACAACCATGTAGGTTTTCAATAGAGGAGTTTAGGCTAATAACATGACTGAATTATGGGATGCCCGATGAGGAGGATAGTATGCAGGATAAGAATGCAGTGTTTGAATTTTTTGGGGTGAGGAGTATTACTATTGCTAACCTTTTAAACAAGTTCTTATCCTATCGGGAGGAAAATGTATATAAGATGAAGATGGCCTTGTTGTTAATTCTTGAGGGTGTTGTACTTGGGGGTGATAAGAAGAGGAAGGTCAGACCCTTTCATGTCAAACTGATGGAAGACTTAGATCGTTTTAATAATTTCCCATGGGGTAGGAGTGCATATCTTGACCTCCATCAAAGTCTGGCTTCTGCTTTGGACACAAGAATGGAGACAGTTCAGGTTGCACTTGCAGTTTCAGACAATGTCAGAGCAGGATACACCATACGGGGTTTCCCGATGGTGTTTCAGGTAATGTGTTAGTAGTTGAGTATGTAAAACTGAGAAAGGTTAATGCCTCTGTTCATAATTGTGGATTAATTCCAATTCTGTTTGTTTCAGATATGGTTGTATGAGGCAGTGCCCCATATTGGCAGAACATTTGCCCAAAAGCTTACTAAAGTTGTGCAGCCCCGAGGTGTGAGGTGGCTTAAATCGAGTAGGCCAAGCTTGGATGTGATTTCTGATGCCCTAGAGGGGAATTTCCCTGCTAAACAGATCCTTGTTGAGGAGGACGGAGAGGACTTGGGAGAAAGCTGTTATTTCCCGGAGGAGGAAGGACACAAATCCTTGGATGAGATTGTTAAGCACTTGAAGCCCAGAAGGAAAAATGCTGGTAAAAAGGCCAAGGGAGTTGGTAAGGGAGGGCAAGCTGGAAACATTGAGGGTTTTGACCTAAGGCAAATTATGTGTGGTTTGAATGATTTGCATGAAATGATGCATGCTCTAAGGGAGGAATTTATTGAGTTAAACAAGTTCATAAGAGCCAAAGCTCCTAGAACAGGGGCATCTTCATCCAGTGATCAAGACATCAGTACACACCAGGAGCTCTCTGGGGAGGTTAACAGTGATAATGAACCCAACATCCCCCAACACCAGCAGAGCATGAGGGAGGCAAAGACGGAGTCTGAGGCAAATGATGAAGAGGAAAAGATGGAGTCTGAAGATGACGAAGACAATGACTCCAAAGAGGGAGAGTCCGAAGAGACTGAGACTGATGAGGTATGTATGCCCAAAACTTTCAGTTATTATATGTACAGTTCAGTCCAGATGTACATATTTCAGTCCATTTGTGCACATTTCAGACCATATATCATCGTTTCAGTAAAAAGTTCAGTCCATATATCTATTCAGTCCATATATGCACATTTCAGTCAATTTGAGCACAATTCGAAAAATATTTGCTTATTTCAGACCTTATATCATCGTTTCAGGAGACAATGGATGGAGAGCCAAATGCTGGTGAAATAGTTGTGTATGATGCAGGTAATGTAGGTGGTCAGAAAGAGGCGGGTGAAGATGCCGCAATAGTAGATGTGGAAGAAGAGCAAGGGGATGCAACAGATCCACTGTCAGTTCTTGTCCAAACTTGTACAATACTACATGCAGATGAGAAGCTGGTTAATGAGGCAACACCGCAAGATGTGGAGGGACTCATCAATGAGTTGGTTAATGACGAGTTGGTTAATGATGGGACTGTGGTGGCAACACAAGTTGAGGTGGCAACAAAAGCAGTGTCTGATGAGGGTGTGCATGACGGAGTTGTGGAGGAAGTAAAGGAAGCTGTTGTGAAGGGAGGAAGCAAGGTTGATGACGGAGGTGTTGATGTTGAGGAGGTAGCAAAGGGAGCTGATATGGAGGGAAGGACCAAGGTTGATGACCAAGTTGTGGAGGAACTGAAGGGAGATGTCGAGGGACAAAACACTGTTAATGAAGGAGTTATGGAGGAATCAAAGGGAGATGTTGTGGAGGGAGGGACGAAGCTTGATGAGCTAGGTGTTGAGGCGTGGACTGAAATACAAGGTGAGAAGGTATCACATGCTGATTTTGATGACGTGGGGGGTGATGAAGGGGAGACCAAGGAGTCCAAAGTGCCTAGGAAGGGCAGACCAAGGAAGGGTAGCCAAGTTCCGAACAAGACATATCCAACTCGCACTCGCGAAGTTTCCGCCAAGGCAAAATCACCCTACCGCAATGTGGATGAGCAGAAATTGGCAAAAAATATTACCAAAAATAGCAAGGTGGAAGGGATGACAGAGCTGGTAAAGTGGATGCAGAGTGAGAGGTTAGTGACTTATCCACTCTACTCAATAAGGAATTGATAAATGAATGTCAAAAACTTTTCTGGCCTGACTTCTAGAATTCTGACCGAAAATTGATTCTTTGTGGACTGACTAACTTATATATAGCCTGTATATGTACTAATATATATATATATATATATCCTTGTTTAATATTCAAATGAATATGTACCATCATGCAGTATTGAACCCCGAACTGGACCGGCTGGGCAATCATTGGACAAGGAGTTCTTTGAGATATTGTTTGCCCCAAAGAACTGGTTGGGCGGTTTGGTAATATTCCAATGCATTATTTGAAAATAGTATGCATGTGTAAAATAGTTTCGAGTTGATAGATTAACATTGTTGCACCATTACAGCATATGGAGCAAATGATGTTCCTTTATCGTCAAAGGATTTCAGAGGATCCACAGCGGTTTTCGAAGGTGGTTGTGCTTGACCCATATTGGCAGAACTATGTGCAACGGGAATTCGAGTGCTTCCAGATAAATTCTCCACGTAAGGGTAAGGATGAAATGTTGTCATACATGATGGGTTCATGTCCGGGAGAGTATGGGAAGAGATGGGATGATGCGGAACGCATATACGCGTGCTTCAATATCGAAAGGAAGCACTGGTTTGCCTTAGAAATTGATCTATGCGACTGGTGTGTGACGGTTTATGACTGCAATGTGGATCTGTACAAAGACAAGGAAATTTTCGATATGATCCGCCCCATCGTTGAGACTGTTCCAAGATATGTCAAGATGTACGAGCCACTGGCAAAGAGATGTGAACCGTTATTGGACAATCCAATGTCGGTGTCCCGTCGTCATAACCTTAAGCAGAACAAGCGCGGGTAAGTATACATGTATTTATGCCCAAATAAATCCTTATCAAACTGCAATTGATATACATTCTAACGTGTTTTGTACATCGTGCAGAGGAGATTGTGGGGTCTACACCTTGAAGTACATTGAGTTATTGATTCTCGGCATGTCAAACTTGGATCTATCGTCGGACAAATTCATAGATGCACATAGAAGTCAAATGGCTCATAGTATTTTTAGATGTTGTTGGGATGGTCTTTAAGGACTTTTGATGTAATGTGGTGATTGCATTGTGTTGTTGGGAAACATTTGGCTAGGAACACGACTTATAATTGTATTTGAATTTCAGAGATACTGTTTTCAGCATGTTTACATGCTTGTGATGGTGTTTATGTCAGCCAAGATATTGGTTTTACATCAAAAGGCACCCAGGTGGGGTTAGATTTCAAATGTTTTCAGCATGTTTTCAGCATGTTTTCATGTAAAATGGTGGGGTTAGATTTCGAATAAAACCAAAGAGGGGGGGAAATTGTGACATAATTCAGGCCAGATTACAGATTTACAGTACATATTCACATTTGTCAGGTTGTTTTGATATATCTATTTCAAATTCATCCTTTCCAGTTATTGCAAATCATCGTACAAAAACTCCCACATTGAAACCTAATATTTCCTACATTTAAAGGGTTTGGAAATCGAAAAATAGCCTGTAAAAAGGGGGGGGGGGTAAAGTACACATTATAAATTTACAGTACATATTTAGCTTTGTCAGATCATTTTTTAGAAATCTTATTCTAGGTCATCCCATGACTTATGGCGGAACTGGAAGAAACATCACAATGGTAAATAACCGTAGGAAAAGACAACGTTTTTAAGTGGTTTTGAAACCGAAGCTTTGTTCTACATATAAATGTTTATGAAACCGAATAAAAACATGGTACAAAAATAGTTAAAAAAGGTTACAGGGTTTATTATTTGAAAATAGCCTTGAAAAAGAGGGGGGTTAAAGTACACACTAACCTAAATTTGTGCTACATGTCAACGGTTATGAAACCGGGAAAAAAAGGTACGAAACCGGATAAAAACGGTAAAAAATAGTTAAAACCGGTTTTCACCGCGGGGTTAGTTCTTGCGACCATATTAATTTTGGTTTTTTTTACTTACGTCAGTCAACAATATTGACTTACAGTACGTATTTAGCTTTGTCAGGTCATTTTGTAGACATCTTATTCGAAGTCATTTAATGGTAACTAACCGTAGGAAATCTTATTCAAAGTCACCCTTTCCAATGCATATTCTTATTTGTCAGGCGAGACTACGGATTTACGTCAGTCCACAAAAGCGAATTACAGTGCTTATTGATGTTAGTCAGGTCATCTGTAGAAATCTTCTTCAAAGTCATCCAATGGTAATTAACCGTAGGAAAATCTTATTCAAAGTCATCCAATGACATTATCGTCTTCCCACTTGACATGAAATATTAATTCCTGCGACATTAACATACCATACCAAATATACTATCTCATAACCTACTGACTATATATAGTCACTATATGCCATTATCATCTTCCTACTTGACATACGTATCATAAAACAACAGAACCTCCTAAATACTACACTGTATTACATTGTCACTAAACTAGATTCCTTCATCAGATACTAATTATGTGCGGAGGAGACAGATGATTCCGGGCCGTCACGCTGCGGAAGTTCATCAACAACATATTGGGTGATAAATATGTTGATGAGAGCAACGATTCTACCTTGGGCGGCAAGGGTGACAGCGTCTCCGCGGCGCTGTAAGGCCCTCAAGGTACGAGGCCTGCCATGGGGGGGAACTACTTCAAAGAAGTAAGAGGCGCCTAGATCAGAATCGTTAAAATAAAATAGTTGGTTCAGTAACCCATGGATTTACCGTACCCTTTCAGCATGGGCCCTCCAGTTTTGCCTCCGTCCGCCTTGGTAGACATGGGTGGAAATCATGGCATCTTGTCCCCTTGAAGGGATGAGTCTCCCTCCGGTGTGGACAGTTGTGTAAACGAAGTGATCATTAAGGTCCCATTCATGGTTGTCAGGCTCATAAGCCATGGAAACAAAAGAAGCACGAGAACGGAAATTAGAGTTGTTAGGGTGATTCGAAGATGTTTTTGGATGAGGAAATTCGAAAAGTTTTTGTAGCGGATTGTGGATGAGGAAGAATGTGGATGAGGGGGTATATAAATAGTTGTTTGGGTTGGTTGCGGTTAGGGTTACATTCATGAGGGTGATTAAAAAATTCGAAAAATAAAACAACAGAACCTGTACAAAAACAGTTAAAAACAGTTAAAACAGTTTATAACCGCGGGGTTAGTTCTTCAGACCAAAGCTTTATTCTAATTGTTAAATAAGTCAGTCCACAATAGATATTTACAGTACATATTGATATTTGTCAAGTCAATTTGTATAAATCTTATTCCAAGTCATCCCACGACTTATGGCGGAACTCGAAGAAACATCACAATGGTAAATAACCGTAGGAAAAGACAACGTTTTTAAATGGTTATCAAACCGAAGCTTTGACAATAAGCTATTTTAAAGATGGGGTTAACTAGTTTTCGAATAAAACCAAAGCTTCGGCAATAAGCTTTGTCAGGTTCTTCTACTCTCTTACAGTATGTAATATCTTTTGTCAGGTCATGATGAATAAATTTTATTCAAAGTCATCATTTCCAATGCATACCCGATTTGACCCCTCTTAATTTTTAATTAAATATCGTGTGATCCCTCAACTACCCGTCATTAACTCCGTTATCCACTCATCCTTGTGTATAAATAGCGTTCTTGCCTTGTCCCAACCCCTCACATTTCCTGTCTCAAACTCCTCGCACTCCTCTCTTATTTCGAAAAAAATCTCTTGCAACATGGCCGACTCGAACGTTTTCCTGCAAGTGTACTGGGATGGGAAACTATCGTCATCGACCGGGGTGATGGCCCTATTGACTACGCACGAGTACAGGGGAAGGAGAACCCAACTCCTCAAAGTTCCAGCCAACAAGATGGACATCTGGTACGTCCATGGTCAGATAAGCATGCTCTCTCCCGGTTCAAAATCCTTAGTTTTTGAACATGTCCCATCAGCCGGCCAGCGGTTTCTTCAACCGCTGCAGACACAGTCCGACTATGACGACCTTGCCCGCCTCGGCGAGAGGGTCGCCGGCGTCAAGGTGTTTGTGGTGCTGGACACTCCAGATCTTTCTCTGGCCCAGTGATGATGGCCGTGGTGTTGGCCGTGGGGATGTTTTGTAATTTTTTTTGCTATTTTTTATGGTGTTTGGTATGGTTGTTTAGGGATGTAATGCTAGCATTTCAGGACAAAACGTTTATGTTTGTTATGGTTGTTTTGTAATGAAGATCCTAAACGTTTATGTTTGTTATGGTTGCCCGTAATCTCGCATTTACTACTTTTGACTATTTTCATTTCAGGACAAAACGTATCATGGTCATACTAAACGTACTATTATTCAGGGCAAAAAGAGTAAAATTTCAGAGCAATAACATCGAATATGTGTACATGAATATTCATGACAAATGAAATATATTCAGGAGAACCCGCGTATAATGGCAGAGTACTAACAACATGTGGTAATTGTATTTGAAATTGTGATGACAATTCAAGGATGTTTTCAAGGAAATTGGTGATTAATTCAAGAAATATTCATGTTTTACCTGCAGAAAACCCTCGTTTTATAAACAAGGAACCAGAATACATTGTCTTGGTAAACATACGGTTATGAGTAGTTATCATAATTTAACCAACAAGGTTACAAATTGGACAACGAAGACAACAAGTAACACCACAAGTACCACCACACCAAGTACAACTTTCAAAACAAAATTTTCTGTTTTGATATTCATAATGTCATTCATTGAAGTCGGTTGTTGGTAGATAAGATTTTGCCGAGTGGTTGCCCCGTGTTCTTCAACAACTCTTACGCTTTGAATGGACTCATTGGCGGGGTTATTATAAGCTTGACCATCCACCCATTTGAAGTATTTGCAATCGTGCCCTGCCTAAGGTTTAATACAAAATTCAACCAATCAACTAATTTAATTCTAAATGAAATCCCAATTTAAAAGCATATGTCGCACGAAATTTGACATTCAACAATACCTTCCATAATGGACACCCATAGAACTGTTTTCCCGAATTTTGAGTGTGTTTGCATGTTTGTATTGTTGCAGGGAAGCCATGGAAGCATTTTTGAGTTGATGATTCACCAGCTGCGTGCCCTCTCCTCCACGAATTTGAATTGGCATATGATCTTCCTTGTGTCCAGCCGTTTGTCATCCTACAATGTCGGGCAACTTTTCGAAGACGGTGTTCCTCTTTCGACTCTGCACTGTTCTTTGTTTTTCCTTCTGTGCCAATTTTCGATGATGACGATGTTCCTCTTTCGTGCCCTCTCCAGAAGAGGATATTCCTTGTGCCCATACTTTGTTTTTCTTGTTTTTATTAAAGAAAGAGAAATGAAATGAAAGTTCAATGCCTGATGTGATGTGTGTCAGGTCAACATATTTTTCTTATATGCAGAGTGCAGTCCAAAAAATTCAAGCGTTGTTGACACCGTTTACAAATACTTAAAACACTGTGTACAAGCTTCCACCTTAAACCAAAAGAGTATGAAATGGGTTTTTAAACTGTACAAAAACTTCCACATTTATAGTTTTTCAAAATTAAAGGGACCCTAAAATGAAAATTTAATTGGGTTTTTAAACTATTTCAAGAGGGATAAGATACTCTCTATTATTTGCAACTACGGCGGCAACGATTTGACGCAGTCAGGCAGTATTAAAGTCGTACAAGACGTTTGCTGCTTTGTCAGGCCATAATAAGTACACAACATCGGCTTTTGAATAAATCTTCAGCTGACGTCATCCTTATCCTTTCCACTTAACTCTTCTAGGGTAAGTTTTCAGGTTGTCACTTAATGTTGTATTTGCAATGAGTTATTTTGAATAGGTAAAATAATATAACGGGGCCAATTTTATTTAATAGATTTTATTATCAGTAAAAATAATCAAGTTTTTTCAATGAAAATAATTAATATTATTGAATATAAATAATTAATATTAGTCAATTATTTAGTAATTATGAGGCGCATTAGCAATTTTCGATTAAGAGGAGCGATTATGAAAAAAATAAGTAGATCAATTTTGCTGGAATGGATGAAACGTTGGGTTTTAAGATGGAATGAAAATGTTCCTTCAGCTTGGAATGGCCCATTACACAAGGAGTGAAATAAATTTTAAGTTTTCAGATTGACATGAAAATCGTACCAAACGAGGTCTTAATGCTTTTCCCAGGCTCTGGAGCAAGGTTCTTAAAAATACTTCGATGCTCACACTTCCTTCTCTACATACTCAAAATTTGCCCTGACAACGTAGTTATAAGCCTTGCAAACAACCATATGTCGACTGACGATTAATGCTTGTTCTGTTTCTGAGATATGTAACATCGTACATAGTTTTTACCTTTTCGGGTTTCTCAGGCATTATACAAATTGTTACAGTACGTATTCAGGTTTGTCAGGTCACTTTGAAATAAGAGGGTAAGTATGAAATTTTTCATTCCGATTTGACCCCTTAAAAATTTCACTAAAAGTACACCCTTACTTGCCCAAATCTTTTCTACCAAGTCTCTTCAAATACTCACCGGTCCATTACCAAAGTTCTCTACCAAGGATCTCCAAACACTCCCACTTTCCCAAATAGTCCCACTCCCACGTTCTTCAAATAATCCCTCTCTATACTCTAAATTCATGGCGGGAGAACATCACATTGTGACTGGGACATACTTATACGTAAATGAACTGCTTCAATCTGCCCGTGAAGTGAAGGATCATGTTGGAGGCCGGAAGATGACCGAGGCCGAATTCCAAGAGTACAATCGCAACATTGTGGCCAGAGATTTGGAGTTAGTAAGTTTAATTAAGGATTTGCGCCGCCTCGGGCAGGAGCTTACTGCTGTGAGTTCGGAAGGGGCTTAGACCGAAGAAGAAAAGGCCCGGATCAAGCTAAAGCTTAGACTGGTAAGGCTTTTGTTGTATATTTTCTTCCTATGTGCAAGGGCCGTGCCTACGATGCTTAATTTGTGTTTCTGCAGACTGAATGGGACACCACCTTCACTGAGCTCAACATAAAAAGGGTATTGGTCCATGCTCAGTCGCTGGAGGGAAAGCTGAAGTCCCGATATCTATCTTGATGGGATAATGTTTTCATAACAGTGTAGTTTCTGAGTATGTGTGCATAAGTGTTTTTAATGTATGAACTTTGCAATGCTAGTTTTTTTATTCTTTTGTGTGTGGGAATGCCATGTGAAGGGCACGTTTTGTTTAAAGTTGAAAAATGTAATATAATGCTTCTGTTTATAAGGTTCATACCATGTTGGAGTTTTACAGGACGTATTGTGAATTTACAGGTCGTATTTATGTATTACGTTTGTCAGTACAACTTCGCACCTGATTCTAGGGTTCTTATGAAGGTTCATTTATAGACTTCGCAACTGAAATGGGTTCGCAAATGATTGTGTTTATTCACTAGGTTTTGTAGATTCCTTTGTCAGACCATGTTAGGCGTTTACAGGACGTATTGTGGCTTTACAGGTCGTTTTGTATGTATAAGGTTTTCCTCGAGCAAATGAGTATGTGAGGACATAATTGTTGTTTTACACGGTGTTCTACAGTCTTATGGGTTGTCATTTATAGGGTTTAACACTGACTCATGCTGAGAAGTCATCAACTCTTAACCCAAAGATGATGACAGGACAAAATACAACGTTTGCAGAGAACCTAAGAACTTTGTCAGTACAACTTTGCACCATGATTGTGTTTATTCATTCGGTTTTTTAAATACCTTTGTCAGACCATGTTAGGGTTTTACAGGACGTATTGTGGCGTTACAGGTCATTTTGCATGTTTTAGGTTTTCCTCGAGCAAATGATTATGTCAAGACATATACGTTGTTTTACAGGGTGTTCTACAGTCTTATGGGTTCTCCTTGTGATGAGTTTACCACTGACTCATGCTAACAAGTCATCAACTATTAAGCAAAGATGATGACAGGACAAAATGCAACGTTTACAGAGAACCTAAGAACTTTGTCAGTACAACTTCGCACCTGATTCTAGGGTTCTTATGAAGGTTCAAGATGACAAGTAAATCTTAAGCAAAATATTTAATTTATGTACTTTGTATATCATCCAAAAGGAAGCCCCCACAAAAAAGAGGTGTGGTTTACGCCTATATAGACTTAAACCATACATCTTTTCCATGAAACACCCAACAACAACATTTACTAGCATAAACACCCAAAAATAACAACATGGTGACAATTGTAAACCCAAAAAAAACTAACCCATTCTCTTCCTATGATTGTCCATCATCAGTCCTTCTCCTCCTATAGTACTGCTTGTTGTGGCCTTGGTTGCCGCAATACGAACACCGCCTCCTCCTAGTATAGTTCCCCTCCCACGTCGCCCTGTATCGGTTAATTCGTGGCCTTCCAGGAGGACATTTTACATTTGGTGGACAACATGGAATGGATGACACGGCTTCAGGAATTGACCATCGGCCTGTGGGAGGAACAAGATGCACAGTTTCCTTGTACACTTCTCTCACGCACTCGTTCTTGAACATGGGATGGACGAGATCAGTGAGTCGCACTCCCCTATCACTTGCAACCGCTATGGCATGAGCACAAGGAACTTTATCAATCTGGAACATGTTACAATCACATGTACGAGCATTAAGGTTCACCGAGTATCTACAAGTTCCTACCATGACCTCCGCTTCAAACTGGCTTAGTCTTCGAACACTCATCTTTGTTGCCCTTCTGTAGTTCACCTCTACCAGCGTGTACACAGAGGGTGATAAGTATTGGTCCCGGTTTGAGGCCGCTTCCCTTCTTTGACAAAACCATTTAGAAATGGTCTCAACAATCGCATCAAACAGAGCAAGAATAGGCCACTGACGCTGTGTTTTCCATAAGCCATTGAGACACTCGGCGTTGTTGCTTGTCATGATGTTAAACCTGTTCCCATGAAAATGCGCTCTCGCCCAGTTTTCAACTCCAGCTTCTTTTAGATATTGACCAATCTTTGGAGATGCAGCTGTTATTTGAGCAAACTGATGATTGAACTCAGCTACTGTGTAAGCATGAGCAGCTTTTTTAAATATGCCGAAGAGGTCTTGCCTACCAAACTTCCTCTTGAAGTTTTGGTATATGTGATATATGCAATATCCATGCTTGGCGAAACGATAGCTATTTCTCAGACCCTTCCCAATGCTAAGATGACGATCAGACACGAAATACAACTCGGGATGATCAGGAACAACAAGCCTCAATTCACTGAAGAAAAATGACCATGCATCATCGTTCTCACTATTAACAACGGCAACAGCAAGGGGATATATTTGGCCGTTTCCATCTTGTGCCGTTGCCAACAGAAGTACCCCCTTGAACTTGGCTGAGAGGTGAGTGCCATCAACTGATATTACCTACACACGCAGAACTATTTTCTCAGATGTTGCCCTGACAACAGAGTTATAAGCTTTGAAACTACGGTATATAGCCTGACAAAATGACAAATTGACTATTTCTCAGATGTTGCCCTGACACACGCATAACTATTTTCTGTTTGTCACATATTCAGTCATATAGTAGATTTACCTGACAAAGTAACTATATCTTCTGACATAACAACATCACGACTGAATACTGACCTTTTTCAGATGTGGCGCTTCCCTTATCCATGGACCTAAAGTCCAGAAGACGTACTTGAAGCGTTGCTCAGCATCTCTGACTATTCTCGTGTATGTTCTCGGATTAGATTTCTGTAACATGTGCATGTAAGAGTACATTGCCTTGTAGCTATCTGCAGCTGTACCATGTGCCATGACCTGGGCGAAGAGCCGCGCTCGATTGGCTTTGTAGTAGCTTGTCCTTATCCCATGCTGTAACATGAAATCCTGAATTTCTGAAGCAAGTAGGCCTTTACAGCCGTTTAAAAACCTGAGATGTAACGAAGTGAATCAATACATGCATTCATATTGGCCTTTGATCACAAAAATATATTCAAATGCAATAAAACCATACTTGTGAAGTACTTTATCGGCAATCAGCCGAGAAGTTGCTCCTTTGTGGTGATTGTGGTTTACTCTCATGCCACAGGTATGATCCGCAACATATTGTCGCACCATAAACAATGACATTTTTCGATACAATGAGCCACGACAAAAAAACTTGCATTTGTCGTCAACGCATGCAACTTCATAATTGGACTTATCGGACCTCTTCACACGCATCTCATAGAAGTTTTCCATTGCCAGGGAGAAGAGTGCAGCTTTGAACTCTTCCTTACAATTGAAGAGTTGACCAACCTTCATTGTTGGATATGAGGACTTGTTTGCACTTGTTTCCTCATCTTCAACTAACATTTCCATCTCCGTTGGATAGTACCTCTTTTGAAGCACTCTAAGCATGTCTTCATCAATATCAACCTCTTCTTCTTTATCATCCTCTATTTGCTCCTCGTTCTGTGTTCCCTCAATGCCATTAATTTCTTCCCACACATCATCTAGACCAACTGTATTCACATCCCTGAAGCATACCCTAACCCTTCCACACCATCAACACAATCATCATCACCTGATTCATAATAGCCCTCATAGTCAAAGCCATCTTCTATTTCATCCTCCAAAGAAACTCCACTGTTGGCATAATCAGTCATAGCCTGCTTCCCTTTGTTTCTGGATGTAGCACCTTCAATGTCCTCATCATCGCTGCTCAATGATATAATGTCTTCCACTATTAGGGGGCAATTTCTCTTGTATTTCCCCCTCATTTCATCCCTTTTTAATCTCCTTAACTCTGCATCGTTGCCAGCTTCAATAATTTCATCAATCGACCTGACATTTGTGTGAGGTGCTCTGTCTTGTTTAAAAAATGACTTGAAAAAGTCTTTATTATCTTGGCTCTGGCTCTGAGTTCGTGGTGGAGCTGTTGAAGAAAGAGTACGATGTTCAGCCCTTTCACTTCGAATCTCTTCCTTCTTTAAAAGGTTGGTGTACAACACAATATTCCACTTTGCTGAATTTTCTCCACATATGTTCAAGAACTTGAACGCAGCAAGATCGTCGTCATCATTTATAAAGATGGGTGTAAGTTCTGGTTTATTTTCATAAGCGTATTGCACAATCAATTTTTCTTCATCAAATGGGTTCTTCTCAGTCCATTTGTTGCACAGTGTAGCCAAGTCCATGTCAGGGGAAAGCAACATGGCTTTCACTATTCTATCACCCTCATACAACCACCTTTTCCCTTGTTCTTTCCATTCTCCACCACTGATGAACGTCACATACACTAGTTTCGAACCTACAAATAAATAAGGTTTTTGAACTTCACGTATACAGAACAGAGGGGGAAAATTGATTGTTTTTCAGGAGAATTTACTTACCCATTCAAGCTGTATTTGCAAGCGTCAAGTGTTAAATATCAGGTGCGAAATATCTCACGTGTAATAACTGGTCAGGCTGCTTTTAAGTTCTCCAGGAATATTCAGGGATTTTTTCAGGGGAGGTTAGCTGGAGGGATTAAAGGTTGAGGGAGGCCAGATTTTTTGGAGGGAAACTTGCCCGCCAATTCGAAGTCCACTTTGCTGAAATTTTTTCACACTGATGTGATGCCTCTGTCCACCGGCGGCTTCAACCTCATTAAGAGAGATTAACCCTTTCTTTTATATTTTTTAGACATAATATTAGCCAGCTTTTACCCATTTTCTATTTAAAACAAAAGCTAAATTTCACACTCCACAATAGCAAGAATGCCAGAATCCGTATAGAATTCTGATACTTTTGCAATTCCGTTGAAAATCTTGGATTTCTACAACTGGCAAAAGCAAATCTAGTATTTTTGCTAATACGCCTAAATTGAATACATAGGAATATATATGGTGTGAAGTTCCATGTAGTCTATGTTATGAGCCATTTCTAATGGATTGACATTTAACGAGCTAGCAACTTGTGGAATAATAAATGTCTGTTGGTTAGCCGAATTTAATTTATTTGGTCAAATACGGAGTACTAGCTAGCTTAGATCTTTCACCCTCATAAATACTCGTATGGGTTGATTGATTGTTCTTGTGCCGTTGCGCGTGATACCCATTGCGCTGTAGATAATCCAAGGTGCAGCTGTCGCGGATGCTCAGGCTGCTTTTCGTAGAGTTTACTAAGGGTCTATTTGGATGGATTCTAAGAATGCATTTTGATGCATTAAATTATATTATTTTACATTAAATGTTATCATTTAATGTAACTTAATACATTAAAATGCATTTTGAGAGTAACCAAACAAACCCTAATGAGGATATGTATAGTACGTACTGCCAAAGCTTATTACTACACTTGTACCTAATTTTGCATTTAACCCATTTAAACCAATATGTGAGAGATATTTTTTGTGTTTTGGTTAAGGGTTTGTTTGGTTTATGCAATTATTGTAACTTTTCTATTTATAAGAACATTAATTAGAAAAATAAATTTTTTTTTGGGTCAAATAGAAAAATAGACTTTTGATACAATGAAAAATATTTAACTGGTCTTTTAGAACTTATAATGATAAAGGTATCTCTAAATAGTTTTACCAAATACAATTATATCAAAAGCATATTTATTTATAAAAGTGTATTTATATATACCAATACTAAACGAAACCTAATTTGATGCGGGAAGCACATATGCCGTCACTAGTGGCGCGGTGGTGAGAGACTGAGAAAGGCTATAGTCATAGAAGGTTGGATCATAGAATCAGGGTCGTCCAATCAATCATGGAGGCCCTCTTCTAAAGTATAAATAAGGCTTTTTGAAAGCCTATATACTTACTAATGTATTATATATCAATTTTGAATTTTGAACTGGAATCACAATAGCTTCAATGTATCCTAAAATAATAGGAATTATGCCATTTTTCATAAAGAAAATAATCAGCAGTAAACCTGCATATAATTTTATTTTAAACATACTTAGAGATACACATATTTAGCACAAAGCCAAATGTCTTCAGATTTAAGTTGAAGATAAACAAACAAACTCAAAAACTACCAATAAGAGAGAACGAGATCTTGGTGGTCCTTGCTTACAAAATCAGTTTCATATAAATAGGAAGAGAGGAGGAAAATAGTTTTGTGTCTCAATGATTAATTAAAATAAATATTTCAGAAGAGAGGAGGAAAATGGATTTATGGCTCTCTGCCTCCACTTACGAGTAAAGAAGGTTGCCTGAAGAAATATGTGAATGAAGAAACACTAATCAAGATCTATAAACTTATTTAAGCAAGCACAACTCATGAATTTTGCATATGAAAAGAGTTGGAAGGAACACTGAAGAAGATGGAAAGTAAGGCAATAGAAGAGGAATCTGAAAAAAGAAATATGTGAAGGAAGAATTAAAAGAAGAAAATGGCATGGTAGAAGCATTAGATAGGGCGGCCTCGAAGAGTTCGAAGGCTAGAAAAGTAATGATCGATGCATAGAGGAGTAATTAGAATTCATCACCTCTTGGGAAGGAAAAAGTTATTAATTGAAAACCGTTCCAATAAAATTCGGAATAGATAATCTTCTTCTGCTTGCACAGGAAGTGATACATTGCAATTTTTTATCAAAAATAAATAAATACATACAGATTGGCCTAGAGGTAATAATATATGTTGGGCCCTATTTAAATGGAGGCCCTGTGCATGTGCTCACCTTACACCTGCTCATGGCCGGGCTTGCATAGAATTCCGACAATAATTCGAGTATAATTGAAGAAATTGGTGATGGGCAAGAGATTATTTGGGGTAATCGAAGCATATTTATTTATAAAATGTAATTGTCGAAATCGTCAGCCTCTTGAACTACCAGATTCCCTAAACCGAAGAGTTGGAGGATTGAACTGGCGGCGTTGGATGGATTATACAACAGGATGACGTCAAAGCCACTAATTGACAAACAAGATCTGGCATGTGGTTCTGAGCTTGGCGGAAACGGAGGAGTTGCAAGTTAAGGACTCACGGTTAGCAATCGTGAGAAGAACCGAGCTCGAGTAAGGGTATCGGAGGAAGAAGAAGAAAAGGTGGAGGAGAGAGAAAAATTGTTATATTTTAGAATAGAAAAATGTAAAGTCAAGTGTGCGCTCGCGGAATTAACGATTTTCAAACGGCTTCACGGGTCGGGTGGTTAATTAGTGATGGAACACGCAATTCAGATAGTATTCGGTAATATAAAAAGTAGGGATGTCCGATAATTAACCCTATTTAGAGTGGCATTACTTTAATTATTTTCATTTTAGTCAAGTTCGGATTATTGAATTTCAAAGGCTCGTCATTTACCGAGGATTGATCTAGAGAAGGATTCTATAATCGAGTTTTTTTATTCCGACAAACAAAAATGATTTTTTTTAATAATAGAAATAAACATAAAAGCAAAAGAAACACAACACCACTCATTGAAAATACAGACAAACCTCGGTTAAAAATAAGAATAGGTACAATTCAGAATTCATTGTGCGTTACATAAAGACTTTATATCTTAACTGATAAGTATGATAATCAATGATCATGAGTTTGCATCTTCTTCCCGTTGCTACAATGGCCTAGTAGCTCCTTGTGACGGAATTTGTCCGAGGGGACGGTTTTTAGTTCGTGTTTTTTTTTTCCGCTTGAGTCATAGACATTTCTATTAAAATTTTAAAGCTCATAAACAAGCAATATGATAGATTAGTCAGTTAATTTTTATTTCTATAAGGATATTCGGGTCCTACGGGCTACCTGGCTCTGGGAATCCAAGCAGGTATGATCAATGCTTCAATCCTAAATCTCAGGCACGGCTCGACCAGAATCTGGATATAATTGGAAAAGATTTTGGGGTGAAGCACATCCCATATCCGGCATGGGTCTATGCTTGCACAAATCTACAAATAAGTAACCTTATTCGTAACTTTTCACTGATAGAACAGCGACACATCAATTCAACAAACGATCCTTCAACCTCGAACCTAAAAACGCTCTGAAACGGAACAAAATCCCTAAACTCTCAAACCCTAAAACAATCTTTTTCAACCACCGCCACCTTCACCCCACACCAACACCACCTCCACCCCACACCACCGCCTTCTAACCAAACTTTGATCCTCCACCCCCACACCAAATCTCATCCTCCCTCCTCTGTTCCACCATTTGTCGTTGTCACCGAGCCCTTTTTTCTACAGTGAAGCACCCCGCCGACCTCGTGACTTCACCACCCAAAATCTCACAAGCGCTTCCTCCCTCTTCTCAGTTGGCTTGATTTCACTGTCATTGTTCTAATTAGAGACCAACTTCTCCCCCCTCGGACTTAGCCTTCTTCAGACATGTGACCGCTACTCATGAGCCACCAAGCCCACCCCTCACTCAGATATGTTGCTTCCATGTCCACTGTTGCAACCTGCCCACGCAAAACACCCCACTAAACTACTAGATCTATAGGGGCAACCCCTTCCCCTAATCAACCAATTTCTATGCTTGCTATGCATGTTTGGAAAAATAAAAGAACGAAATCTTTTTGAGCAAAAATAACGAAAAAAGTAACAAATCCAAAGGCCGAGAGAGCTATTTTGGATTTGCTATTACTTCTATTTGTTGAAATGGTTTGGATTTATTCTTGTCACAAGTCAAATTCTATGTATTTTTACTATGGACTTTTGTATTAGATGTCTGATTATTTGGTGAATAAAACCCTTATTAACTTTCTCGAGTAATGATGGATCTCGACCTATTTTCCTCATGCCTTCCAAACCTCAAGTAGTTGTACCAGATCCCATTTTCCATCTGTTGAGTAAGCTTGTTTTACAAGCTTTGAAAGTGAAAACTTTAGGAAAGTTTTACTAAAAGTAAACAAAAAAAGAACAAAGGAAAAAGCTTTGAATTTTTTTCTCGCCGACTCGTTTGGTTAAAGATGTGGTGTTTGCTTTTGTGATATTGATCTAGAGTGTGGAACGAGTTGTGTTTTTAATAACTTGAAAATTGTGTATTTATTGGACTACCAGATCCAAAATATACATTAAAAAAACTAATCCTTATAAAAAAGGATCTTATTAAAATATGTGAACCGACCATGATGAAAATTTGTGTTAGTAACACAACGGATCAACTTGAACCAATGCACAATGAAAACTCTTCCATACCCCAAATAATGGTGCATCATCAAAAACATCAAGAACTGAAACTCTTTGAATGATATTGCAATATGTGGACTCGTTAATTGAAACTTCGGTGCCAATACTCATTGCAATTGTGGAGCTAATCTAGGGTGGAGACCGAGTTATTCCGATTGTGGTCGTGGTTATTTAGGTGGTGACAACGTCATGGTGGTCAAGACTCCTAAAGATCCTGCATTTGGGTGGGGCGACGTCATGGTGGTCCATTCTGTACTTCTTCGGGGTCAAATATGTCTAACCCGTTTCTGATGGCGCTTTCCTTCGATAGTGTTGTTCTCACTGCTATCCATAGGTTGTTTATGCTTTTTTATTTCTTTATTGTGTTTCCCCTTATTACGTTTGCTTTTTATTTCTCATGTCGGTCTATCTAACTGTCATTTTATCAGCCTCTCGATTTAACATAAATGGAAATCTTACCTTGTAAAAAAAAAACTTTATTCCCTCATGTTCATACCTCTTGTTCATATTGTCTGTAAAACTTTGTAATAGAAGGGAAAACGATGATTTTGTTCTTTCTCATTGAGCCAAATATATAGAGATTACAAGAGGAAGATAAGAGAAAGAGATATCGTAATCCTAGATTAGATTTACTAATTACATTAAATCTAATTATAAAAGATGAAGAAGATAAATATCAAATCTATCTAAACTAAGTTACTGAAGTTACTGAAGGTAACTTAATAGCCCCCTGCAAGCTCAGCGGTGTGGTCGAACAAGGAGACGACGGCGAAGAGCTTGGAACCGAGAGGTGCCCACTGCTTTAGTGAAAATGTCTATGACTTGATCGATTGAGCGAACATGTCGAACAACAAGATCGCCATTCTGAACTTGTTCCCGCACAAAGTGGTAGTCGATCTTAATGTGTTTGGACCGCTGATGAAGTACGGGGTTGGCTGTCAGAAACGTGGCACTGAGGTTATCACAAAGGAGAATTGGAGGTGGCGTGAAGGGCACCCCTATTTCCTGCAGAAGTTGCTGAATCCAAATCAGTTCAGCAGCGGCAAAAGCGATGGTGCGATACTCGGCTTTTGTGCTGGAGCGTGCCACTACCTGCTGCTTGCGAGAGGACCAACTCACCAGATTGCCGCCATAGAAGATGGAGAAGCCGTGTTGCGAGCGGCAGTCGTCGGGATCCGATGCCCAGCCTGCGTCAGTAAATGTAACAAGGTGGGAGTCCTGTTGCTTCCCGAAGGCTAGACCATCAGACGCCGAGCCTTTCAAGTAGCGGAGTATCCGCTTTACTGCAGCCCAATGTGTTGTAGTTGGTTTTTGCATAAACTGACACACCCTGTTTACGGCGTATGATATTTCAAGACGCGTAATGGTGACGTACTGCAGTGCACCGACGATGCTGCGGTATAGATGCGGATCCGGGAGCGGGTCACCGTCCAATTTCAGGCGAGATCCGGGTTCAGCTGGGAAGGCAATCGGTTTAGCCTCGGCCATGTTGCAACGATCAAGAATGTCACAAATGTACTTTCTCTGAGATAGTAGTATACCAGATGGACTGCGGTGAACCTGAATGCCCAAGAAATAATGAAGTGTGCCTAAATCCTTTAAAGAGAATGCCGAATTGAGATGAATGACGAATTCTTCAATGAACTTAAAATTTGACCCGGTAATGATTAAGTCATCAACATATACCAGGACATACACAACATCTCGAGCATATTTCTTGATGAACAGGGATGAGTCGGACACACAATTGTGAAAACCATGCTTGAGGAGGGACGACTGCAATTTGTGAAACCAAGCCCGGGGTGCCTGCTTGAGGCCATATAGAGCCTTGTGGAGACGGCAGACATAATTGGGGCGGTCAGTGGCTACAAATCCTTGTGGTTGGTCCATGTAGACAGTCTCGGCAAGATCTCCATTAAGGAAGGCATTGTTGACATCTACCTGTCGGAGGGGCCAATTCTGAGTTAGACTTAGGACAATCCGGATGGTGGTCGGTTTAACGACCGGACTGAAGGTGTCAATGAAGTCTACTCCCTCTTCCTGCAGGAAACCTTTTGGAACCAGACGAGCTTTGTAACGCTCTATGGAGCCATCTGCTTTCCTCTTTATCTTGTAATTCCACTTGCATCCTACAATGTTAGACCCATGAGGCCTGGGAACAAGTTCCCAGGTTTTATTACGCAAAAGGGCATCATATTCTAACTGCATTGCATGCTGCCAATTGGGATTTTTTGTGGCTTGAATAAAGAGTTTGGGCTCAATCTGTAAGGTGGAATCAGTAGGTGAGGGATATTTAGTGGAATTGAGAGCTTTGGGTTTGAGATTACCTGTTTGGGCACGGGTTACCATTGTATGATCCGAGTTTGAGGGGGGTCGGAAGTAAGAAGGGGCACCTGGGTAGGCAGCTACCGACTGCTGTGCAGGTGGACGGACTGGTGGTATGGGTGGTTCTGGGGTGGCGGACTGTGTCGGAGATGGCACGGGACTGCAGTTGGACGAGGATGCAGTGGGCAAGGGTTGGGCGACTACAGCAGGGTTCCGTGCCGGAGTGTTGGACTGAGGTGTGGCTGTTGAGGGCGGAGCGGTGGGTGGAGAATGGGCTGGTGGCGAATGGATAGACGCAGCCGGCTGTAAGATATGAAGCGGAAGCGAAGACGAAGAACTAGGAGATTGTGAAATAGATGACACATGAGAAGGATAGGGAAAGACAGATTCATCAAAAACAACATGTCTAGCAATGTAAGATTTAGATGAAGGAACATGAAAGCAAATATACCCTTTGTGTTTAGAGCTGTATCCCAAAAGGATGCATGGCACGGACCGAAACTCAAGCTTGGTTTGATTGTAAGGTCGTATGAACGGAAAACACAAACATCCAAAAGATTTTAAAAGGTCATAATCAGGTTTACAGTTGTAAAGACATTCATATGGAGATTTAAAGTTAAGGTTAGGCATAAGAGTCCTATTATTGGCATAGATAGCGGTATGAAAAGCATTCTCCCAAAATTGCGGTTTTTTACAAAAGACCGCTATAATATTTTTTTTTTAAAAAAAATTGGAACATATATTATAGCGTTTTTTTGTAAAAACCGCTATAATATAGGGATGGGTCAAGGAGAGTTTGCCCATATCGCTTGTGACATGATGGGTTGCACCAGAGCCCACGACCCAGGGATCATAGAGGGTGGATGGACTGTCGGTGCTGGCCGACAAGGCAGTGGTTTGCTGGTGCTGCTGTTGTGGTGGGGACCGATGGTGTTGCTGTTACTGGCCACCCCACGGCGGATTTCGGCGAGGAGGAGGAGCATTCGCCGGATAATCACCTGTATTAAGTCGTTGATAGCAGTTTGCTGCTTCATGCCCAAGACGCTTGCAGATTTGACATTTAGGGCGCAGGCGGTCAGGTTGCTGCGAACTGGAATCGGCCTGGGTAGGCGGGGTAGGGCGCCGCTTGCCGGAATATTTTGAGGCAGAGTTCGCCTCCGGTGGGATGTTCCCAGCGTCTTTGGCATCTTTGTCGAGACGTTGTTCCTCCTGAAGGAGAAGGTTCAGCAATTCATCGGAAGTTATCTCCTTTTCCTGCATCGAGAGGGCGGCGCGAAACGACCCATACGCAGATCCAAGGCCATAGATTAAATAGGCCACCAGATCTGAGTCAGGTATAACGACGAGGCACTCTAGTAGTTGATCGGCGATCGCCCTCTTCTTCTCGAAATACTCCAGGACAGTGAGCGAGCCCTTGGTAAGAGTCTAAAGCTGTTGCCAGAGATACATCTGGCACGATCGAGTCTGGGCATGGAACATACGTTCGAGAATGACCCAGGCTTCATGGGAGGTGGTGGCTCGCGCAACCAGCCCTAGGAGAGGGGCTGTTAGTGTCGAGTGCATCCAAAGGAGGACCAGGCGATCCTTGCGAACCCAAACTGAGTGGTCCGGATTCTGCTTTGTGGTCGCCGGTGAAGTCTCTGATGCCGGTTGATCCGGGATACGTGCAGGTGGCATAGAGGTGGGGTCAAGGCACATACAGAGTTCGTATGCCTCAAGTGCATACCGAATGGTGCCTCCCCAAAGGGAGTAATTGGTTCGATCCAGGCGAATAGCAATATTCGAAAAGTGGTACATCGAAACGGAGGGTCCAGAACCGGCAGCCATGGCCAAAATTTGGGATGCAGAGGAGCTGGTTGTGGATGTTTCAGAGGTAGACATAGGATCGAGAAATTAGGCTGATATCATGTAAAACTTTGTAATAGAAGGGAAAACGATGATTTTGTTCTTTCTCATTGAGCCAAATATATAGAGATTACAAGAGGAAGATAAGAGAAAGACATATCGTAATCCTAGATTAGATTTACTAACTACATTAAATCTAATTATAAGATGAAGAAGATAAATATCAAATCTATCTAAACTAAGTTACTGAAGGTAACTTAACATTGTCGTACTAATTAATTTTTGGTCAACTCTCTCTATACGTGAATGTATCTGTCATATGTATGTATGAAATGAGGCAGTTGCAGTGGCCACTTACTTGACTAGCTAGAACATTGGACCATACCATCTATATATAATTAATATAATTAAAAGTCGGTTGATGGGCAACAACTACTAACTAGCTGAATTTGTAGTTGTACGTCCTACCCCCATCCACCTAACTACGTACACTTGCACCCTGAACCGATATATATATTAATATACACTACTACCTAGGTTTCACCATAAAAAACAACACAACAATTTGTGTGCATCTTTTTTCCAAAATATCCCCTGCTGCAAATTTCGCTCCTCGTGCTTCTTTTACCTTAATTAGTGTGATCTAAAAAATGGAAATCTTGCAAACCTTTCTAAACTTGATTACTTTTCCATTGATTGTCATATCGTTTTGTCTGGTGATGCCCCTGTATATGGTGGGCAGGCTCGTCGACTTCCTTATCAGGTCGGCGTTCCCTGAAGACGTCCATGGAAAAGTCGTCCTCATCACCGGAGCTTCGTCTGGAATCGGTGAGGTACGTACCTAGCTAACTTATTGTTATTTTCATCATATTAACGGTGAGCTAGATCTCCTGAATTGCTATGTTTTGATTTAGTGTAACTTGAAATATATCACTCGAATCATATCACGCGCACTTGTCAAAATGTTTTTTTTGGGTAATGAACTAATGCAGCATGTAGCTTATGAGTACGCAAAGAGAGGAGCGTGCCTAGCACTTGCCGCCAGGAGACAGGATCGTCTGCAGGAGGTGGCGGCCAAGGCGAGGCGGTTGGGCTCACCGGATGTCATCGTTGTCGCTGCGGACGTTTCCAAAGTGCAAGATTGCGAGCGGATGATTCATGAAACCATCAATCATTTTCACAAGCGTACGTTAACGAGTTACTATACTTTTTTTTTACCTCATTGCATGGTATACTGTTGTAAATTGAATGCTATGGTTTCACTAAAATGTTTAGGATCTTATGTAATTAATGCTTGATGTAGAATCTAAACTGACCAATGAAATGAAATAGTGATAGCAGTAGTCTGCTCAGTGCTCACATGCATGACAGATTGACAATGAATGCTTATGAATCTACAACCATACTTCGTCCGATATAATAAGATTGCCGTTTTATTCCATAAAATTTTTAGTTGAGTTACGAGATTTGTTATTCAAAATTATATTTTTCTTTTGTTTCATTCAAGTTTTCTTTATTTATTATTTAGAAGTGAGACGAATTATTAATTAATTATAGATATTTAAAACTTTTTATTTTAATTACTACATTCTTTAATAATAGTTTCAAAGTCTAATTAATCATTAAAACAGAGCTTTTGAGACTAACGGGTGCTTAATGATAGGTTGGTTCGGTAGTTCCAAATGGGCCCATTGTTGATCATTAAGGATTTATTTGATATGGAAAGTTATAAAAAAATATTATTGATAAATGGTTGGAAATAAAATTGTGTAATAAAATGTGTTTGGAAAACGAAAAATTATAGATACGTGTTTAAAATATATATATATATATATATATATATATAGTTAAAAAATAATTTCATTATCCGTTTTTCTAAACTTATAAAATAAATATATTTAAATAATAGTTGTTTTATGTTTAACCAAACAAAGCCTAAAGTACAATGTAATTAGGGCCCGTTAGGTTTCAACTTATAAAAATGATAATGGAAAGGAACGAATCTTGTCCACTTGATCAAAAATTTCATCCTAGCGTAAGGTTTTAAAATTTATATGCCCAGATAATGGAGGAAGGGAATTAATGAATTTTTTAAACCCATCCTACTATTGGGAAAATAATTACCTCCATCATAGTGAGTCACATGCACATAATGTATGAAAAATAAGGAGTCTCAAGTCAAGACTAACATTTTGTTGAATAAATAATGACATTACTAAATTCATTTACTTTCCTTTACAGTTTTTATAAATTCAAATCAAATGAGCCCTTAATATGTAAGTTGTAGATCAAAAAGGTCGTAATGGTAATTTAGGCAGTGGTCCATCTTTGAAATTCCATGCCATGCTATCTGCATTATGTTTGAATTTGAATCAATAATTTATCCTCTTAAATTGAGTTGTATAATTAACTTCACACGTTACTTGTGCAGTGGACCACTTGGTGAACAATGCTGGCATTTTTGCAACCCAGCTTTTTGAAGATTACTCTGATATCACCATCACAAGATCGCTTATGGTAATTATTCATAAGTTCTTCTCTCCTATTAAAGTCCGGTCACCGGTGTGGTCTATAAACGACGGAACGTGTTTGTCTGTTCATACATGCACGTCAATTGATATTAGGATGAACAGGCATGTCACCCTATTGTTAATCGATTATTAATGAGATTTTTAATTGGCAAAAAAGAGTAGTTCATCAACCTTATATATTAGTCTCGTTAATTTTCAATTTCAGATGTGTGACATGGGATCGATACATCTCCACAAGTGTCCATACAATTCCATTGGTTAAGCTACATATATCATCTGTATAGATCTCAAATTTCAGTTTGTATTGCCTTGATATATATATATATCTACATTATAAAGTAAGTATGAACCCTAGATGATAACGCATTGGCATATTATATGTAGGATGTAAACTTCTGGGGCTCGGTGTATACCACTAAATTTGCAGCTCTACACCTGAGAAGAAGCAAAGGAAAGATAGTAGTCATGGCATCTAGCGCTTCATGGTCACCCACACCACGGCTCAGCATATACAACGTACGTCTGCAACTTTATTCAAAACTTTAACCTAGCTTGTTGTGATCAAACTTTACTAGAAACGTACGTGAACCAGTTCCTATATACACATGACATCGAGTGTACAAACATGGCCTAAATAAACGACTTCCTATCTTTGATGGCGGTTGCAGGCGAGCAAAGGCGCAATGGTGAGCCTCTTTGACACGCTAAGAGTGGAGTTTGGAGGCGACGTTAAGATAACGCTTGTGACTCCGGGATTCATAGAGTCCGAAGTTACAACTCAAGGAAAAACCATGTCAGAGGAAGGTGATATGCGGGATGATCATAACGCAAAGAATGTAAGTACCATGTTACTTTTAGCATATGTGGCTATACATGTAACATATATAATATGTACTAAATTGTGCCATGGTGTGTTTGTGTAGCTCTTCACGATGTTTCCCATCGCCAAGGTAGAAGGGTGTGCGCAAGCGATAGTGAAGAGTGCATGTCGAGGAGACAGATACGTGACGAAGCCGGTGTGGTATTACTATCCATACATGGTCAAGTTACTCGCCCCTGAATTCTTGGACGTGTTCTTTAAAATTGTAGCCATTGATCTCTTCAACAAGATCAAGTAACCTATATATCGTTCACTTATTATAACGGTTGGTATAATTCATGTATTTGAATAGATTATGACGAGTGTCATATGTAACATTTGGTGGCACTTTAAGGTTATTTAATTAATTTGCACAAGAGTGGCGAGACTGTTGGGGAGGAATACCTCTTCGTGATGAATCATAGACAACGTCAAATTTAACTTCAAGGAATGTTTGAATCAATACCACAAATATGAGGACAACGATCAAATCAATGGCCTGAATATTAAATTGAATCCTGTTACAACGCTTTCAAAATATTGTATTTCGACCCTCATATACCTCTCCTTTAAGAAGATCTGAAAGCCAAAAGGGTTGCATGAAATCGATACGGGGATAAGACAATCACCAATCTTAATCTAGGCTCATTTAATCAAGATCACATTTTTAAGGTTGTGTTTATGTACTTTAAACTTGGTTAATATCAATCCCTAGATCGATCAAGATTGTAACCCCTTGCCAACACCCATATGACCCTTTGTATAGTATATTGGACGTTCCACATATCTTGAAGAAAAGAAAATGGTCGGTTAAAGTGGATAAAAACCGCCGAAAAAGTACCATCGCAGAATATTTCACAATGACAGTTTAGAACTCGGGCCTCCCCCAGACCGGGCTCTATTCTGGAGCAAAAGTCCCAACACAAGCTATACAACCCAGTTGACACACGCTCGGGGTATAAATCTCATTTCCTTCAGCGCACGAACTTAGCATGGACAAGTGCATGTGTTATATACCACACTTCAACATGTTATCTTAATATTAATTAACATGAACATAGCTCCTCCAACCCGATTTAGAAATCATATCACATGCTCCAAACTTTAAACTCATTCACTCCAAAACATAAATTCGAAATCAAAGTTTGTTTACATGGGTGTCCAATCCACACACTCCTAACTCATGTTTTAACGACTTGATATCCCGTTGACAATATAAGAGTCTCGATAATACTAAAAATGAACTTGGATATACTAAAATTATCAACATTCCTCTTTCATTTTAGTACAATCCTTGATTCACACCTTATAAAAACAAGCCTTATTACCTGACTCATGCATATATGAAAATGTCTTAACGATTGAAATTCCACTTTAGTGTATTGCACATTCCAAATACTCGAGAATCAGGGTGTCCTATGGATTATGGAACTCTTCAACCCATTTGAGTACTTGAAGATAACACACACACACAAGTCTACTTACACCTTAACAAGTATAACTTAACTCCAATAATGGCCTTGAGTCCCTTCTTGAGCGCATGTGGAACCAAATCCGAAGATCCATGGAATGGTCATACTCCACGCTCATTTAGGTGAACCTTTTTAGTCATGCACATGCAAATACATTTTTTTCAAAAGATCCATTAAGAAGTATAACTTCAGCCATATATGTCTTGCACGTCGCGAATACTCCCCTTGGGATGAAAATAATTTACGTATTTGCAATATCTAAGTGTGGGCTTTTCACATTGAATTAACCCTCAATGTCCTATCAAGGGAGAATTGGATGTCCCACCATTAGAGATACAAATGGATTTAAAACCATCTAAATAACATGTACGTACAAATTTAAACAACTCCCTCTTGAGTAACAATTTTTTCACAATCAAATCCTCCAACGCCAAAATGACGTTTTCCTCCATTGTACACTCAGCTATGTAATAGATAGTTATTGCGCAACAAAAATGAAAACACGATGATCTTGTGTTAGACATAATTGAGATCTCATATTGCGAGTTCCTTAGTCATTCCACCTATTTACCGACTTCAACTAATTTTAGGAATTTCAACTCCATTGTCAAACTTAAAATGCATTCAACTAGCATCCATATGTCTATTCAATCCCAAGAAAAGCCAACACTGTCAAAGGCCATAATCCATGGTCTTTCTTAAGGTATATCTACCTTTGTGAATCATTAGCTACCGCTAACATACATATTCGATGAACCATGAATATCCGAGCTAAGTATCATTACACCCTTGATAGGTATAAACTTTAGGCTCGTGAACTTGAGTGTGCTCACGAGAGAGCGATACTCATATATCACTACACCTTTTCCTCCCGTTTGATCCTACTACCAAGTATCTCATGCATCTCCCCCATGTCCATCATGGATGCATCCATGACAAGTATGTCTTTATTAATAAACACCTGTTTTATCCAACACTAACACGTCACAAGACAATGTTCAAGACAACTCCATAACAGGAATCATAAACCTTTTTACATAGACATACTTCACCTTTTGTTTCACTAGACAATTTCATGACATGGGAATTATGTTAACTCTTGCAAGACTTGATTAATTCACACTTTTCCTCTTTATTAAATTCGGACAAAAGAGCCTCACGGTTTACTCATTAATATTTCTCCTCTAAGGAGATCCGAGCAACCAAACCATGGATATCAAACTTGATTAATCCAAAATTTTGTTATAGTCCACAATAACTTAAGGAACTTCAGTTTAGTCAATAAACTTATCAACCTTCATCGTCTTTCTTGAAGATACCTTTATAGCCCAAATGCTAGCAATCTCGGTGGGAGACCCATATACATGACGCACGTCATTCCTTTAATTCTTTTAACCAAATCCACATGGAAACCATAATCAAATAACATTATTTTTCTTCTCCTTTCCCTCCTTACAGAGCTAAGTGAATTATCTCACATGGGTGCCTAACCCAATGCAACTTAACTTGATCCAACTTTACATCATAACCAAGCCCTTTGGTTTTAGCATTTGATCGAAACTAGGTGTCATCAATCATTTCATTTCATGACTCGTTGGATAACTCATCAATAGAGTCATTTAGTTCTATCACAAAGAAATTATAAGCCATGGAATATTTTACTTTATCCAATAAATGTAATCAATACCTTTACCACCCAAAATATTCCTCTTGGGCTAGGGTAACTAAATGATCACCATACACCCAATTGCAATTTAGATTGGCTCACCTTTTGATAGCAAAATTTTTATGAGTCAAATATGTTCCATTAATATGGAATATATTTAATAAATAACAAGTCACAACATGGCTCCACCCATAATTGTCACTTTACTCTTAGAGACATGCACGCTCTCAACACACAGCATTGCTCATCTAGACATAACTCGACATAAACCTATCATGTGTCTAATTATCTTTTGAGCAATATGTCATATTTTATAACCCTAGGATTGGAAATAATGGATTGGAAATAATTCCAAGTCCTAGTACTTCTCACCTCAATAATTTCACAAATTCATTATCATTTTTTCTTTTGTAGATTAGCACATGGTTATATATAAACCATAACCTATGTAGCATTAATCATTTATATGCGAATACATTAACGTCACACATATATAAATCTCATACATATTAAACTGCATAACATATATAAAATAATAATTGACCAGTCTATGCAAAGTATAGTAGGGTCAAAATGACTAATCTGTTTGAAATCAGTAAAGTCAAAAGTAGCCAATCAATATAATAATATTGTAGGGCATGAACCAATAGACTTAATTACGAAAGTAAATTGACAAATAACCGACCAATCTATACATACATATTCAACCATGAATATCCTAGTTAAGTATCATTACACCCTTGATAGGTATAAACTATAGGCTCGTAAACTTGAGTGTGCTCACGGGAGTGGGATACTCATATATCCTACACGTTTTCCTCCCGTTTGATCCTACTACCAAGGATCTCACACACCTCCATCGTGTACTTCAGGAATGCCTCCATGACAAGTATGTCTTAATTAATAAACACGTGTTTTATCCAACACTAACACATCACAAGACAATGTTCAAGTCAACTCCATAACAGTAATCATCAACCTTTTTACATAGACATACTTCACCTTTTGTTTCACTAGACAATTTCATGACAAGGGAATTATGTTAACTCTTGCAAGACTTGATTAATTCACACTTTTCCTCTTTATTAATTTCGGACAAAAGAGCCTCACGATTTACTCATTAATATTTCTCCTCTAAGGAGATCCGAGCAACCAAACCATGGATATCAAACTTGATTAATCCAAAATTTTGTTGCAGTCCACAATAACTTAAGGAATTTAAGTTTAGTCAATAAACTTATCGACCTTCATCGTCTTTCTTGAAGATACCTTTATAGCCCAAATGCTAGCAATCTCGGTGGGAGACCCATGTACATGACACACGTCATTCCTTTAATCCTTTTAACCAAATCCACATGGAAAACATAATCAAATGACATTAATTTTCTTCTCCTTTCTCTCCTTACGGAGCTAAGTGAATTATCTCACATGGGTGCCTAACCCAATGCAACTTAACTTGATCCAACTTTACATCATAACCAAGCCCTTTGGTTTTAGCATTTGATCGAAACTAGGTGTCATCAATCATTTCATCTCATGACTCATTGGATAACTCATCAATAGAGTCATTTAGTTCTATCACAAAGAAATTATAAGCCATGAAATATTTTACTTCATCCAATAAATGTAATCAATATCTTTACCACCCAAAATATTTCTCTTGGGCTAGGGTAACTAAATGATCACCATACACCCAATTGCAATTTAGATTGGCTCACCTTTTGATAGCAAAATTTTTATGAGTCAAATATATTCCATTAATATGGAATATATTTAAAAAATAACAAGTCACAACATGGCTCCACCCATAATTGTCACTTTACTATTAGAGACATGCGCGCTCTCAACACACATCATTGTTCATCTAGACATAACCCGACATAAACATGTCATGTGTCTAATTTTCTTTTGAGCAATATGTCATATTTTATAACCCTAGGATTGGAAATAATTCCAAGTCCTAGTACTTCTCACCTCAATAATTTCACAAATTCATTATCAATTTTTCTTTTGTAGATTAGCACATGGTTATATATAAACCATAACCTATGTAGTATTAATCATTTATATGTGAATACATTAACGTCACACATATGTAAATCTCATACATATTAAAATGCATAACATATATAAAATAATAATTGACCAGTCTATGCAAAGTATAGTAGGCTCAAAATGACTAATCTGTTTGAAAACAGTAAAGTCAAAAGTAGCCTATCAATATAATAATATTGTAGGTCATGAACCAGTAGACTTAGGGTCTGTTCGGTATGGCTAAGGCTTTCTGGGGCTGAAGCTGAAGTAGGGGCTGAATTGGGCTGAAGCTGATTGAAAGAATATAAGCTGGGGGCTGAATTGAGCTGAGGCTGAAGCTGAATGTAAGAGTCTGAAGCATAAACAACTGTTCGGTATAAATGACTTATTGAGACTTAATTTTACAAAAAAATACGGTTTTACCCTTTTTAAAAACACACATGAGGGGTATCCTGTGCATTTTGGATCTGACACATTTATCCCCAAATTTTCTTTAGGGTTGAAGAGCAGCTCTATCGTCTTTATGGTTGAGCAGCTCCATCGTCTTCCTCCTTGCCCTGCTCCATCGTCTTCCTCTTTGGGTATGTTCGTACCTTGCCCTGCTCTCCATCGTCTTCCGATGCCTGCCTAGCAACGCAGGGAAAGAGCACCGTTCGAGCCCGTCCTCGCCCGTCCTCCTCATCCGAGCCCGTCCTCCTTCCGAAGCCGGCTAGCAGCTGTAGTGGTTTGTAATTTTTTCGGTCTCGCCTGGTTCATATGAATTGGTTAATCTTGTAAATTTTATTTGCCCAGCTCTTCAACCCTTCCTTCCGCTTGTTTAATCTTGGTTAATATTTTCCCAGCTCTCGTAAAATCAGGGGCAAAATCAGAATCAAAACGAAGCTAGATTTGTACCGATCTCGGGGAGGAAGAACGATTAAAGAAGAACGAGAAGGGAAAATGGAGGAGGATACGTACCGATCTCGGGGAGGAAGCGGTTGTCGTCGCGACGGGGATGGGGGGAAATATCGCCGACTATCGCAGTTGTCGTCGCCGGGGAAGTCGCCGAAGAGGAGATGCAAGGTTGAAGGGGGTAGTTGTTGTCGGGGGTAGTCGGGGGAGTTCCAGCATAAGACTTCCCACATAAGTCCCATAAGTTGGAGATCGAGGCTGATGGATTTCATCAAATTTCAGTCCAAATCAGCCATTTTCAGTCCTCCATAAGTCATGATGTGCCGAACGCCATTTTAGGAGGGTGATGAGGCGCGTGTCTGATTTTTCCCCATAAGACCCGTAATCCCCCCAAATAAGCCTTACCGAACGAACCCTTAATTAAGAAAGTAAATTGACATATAACCGACCATACTATACATACATATTCAACCATGAATATCCGAGCTAAGTATCACTACACCATTGATAGGTATAAACTATAGGCTCGTAAAGTTGAGTGTGCTCACGGGAGTGGGATACTCATATATCCTACACGTTTCCCCCCGTTTGATCCGGCTACCAAGGATCTCACGCACCTCCATCATGTCCTTCACGAATGCCTCCATGACAAGTATGTCTTAATTAATAAACACGTGTTTTATCCAATATTAACACGTCACAAGACCATGTTCAAGACAACTCCATAACATGAATCCTCAACCTTTTTACCACTACAAGAAAAATCACTTTGGGCGACAAAAAAGTTTGTCGCCCAAAACTTTCCGTGACAAAAAAGAGTTCGTCGCGGGGTCGTCGCCGTATACGAGTCGCCCTTTCCTAGGGCGACGAAAATCGACTTTGTCGCACAAAGAAAACAACTGCGACAAAATATAGTTTTTGTCGCCCAAAGTTTGTGCTACAATTTTTTTTTGTCGCCGATGACTATGGGCTTCGAAATGTGTTTACCGTCGCCAATGTCTTTGGGCCACGAAATGTTTCTTTTGTCACCAATGTCTTTGGGCTACAAAAAATGTGTTTTGTCGCTCGAACCTTTAGGCCACGAAACTGTGGTTTTGTTGCCCAAACCTTTAGGCCACGAAAATGTGGTTTTGTCGCCCAAACCTTTGGGCCACGAAAATGTGGTTTTGTCGCCCAAATTGATTTTTTTTTTGTAGCCTATTTATTTTCGTGGCAAGCTGATTCACTTTTTTATATATTGATATCCACTGTTAATTTGTTTGCTAAAATGTTTTTGCTAGGTGCCTATACAAACGTAACACATTACACATACACAGTTTTAAGCATACAAAGATAATAAAATTCCAAAATTTGTATTCAGAACCACCTTATTTACATAGATCTCTCAAATGTACTTAAATTTATGCATACAAAAAAATGTATGTACAAATTACAAATTTTGCCAACGAGTACATTTTAAAAAAAATGATAAGTCAAACTGTACACTTTTTATACTAACAATAAAAAAGGTGTTCAGGCACCTCAAGGTATATTGTCCAAGTCTGGAGTCTCTTGAGACATGAAGCTAGAAAAAAAAAACAAGAAGTTGATAAATAATTACAGTAATCTTAGGCATTACAAATACTTATGTAGCCTTATAACATCCACAATATCAACATGTCTAACATGATATAGGTACTTCGGCATTACAAATACTTATGTAGCCTTATAACATCCACAATATCAACATGACAACATGTCTAACATGATATAGGTACGTAGAAAAAATATTGACTCACACTATTCTCACTCTAAAATGCTCTAAATTAAGGAGATTTGCCAGAACAAGTTCACACAAAAAAACAAAGTTAAACTACCTTCTTATAAAACTCTTTTTAGAAGACATACTATTTAAGAAAATTCATCACATACATACAATAACATATATGACTCGCTAGCTAGCTAGCTATAGTAAGTGACCCTGAAGTCCATAGATCCTTGAAGTTTTATAGATACACAAATTGCAAAGCGAAGTGAAAGAAAATCTCATCCAACCAAAATCACATAGATTTATTACCTGTAATTTAAGGAGCAAAACTGAGACAGGCTTACCTGTGAATGAGGGGGAAAAAGATAGTGAATTAACTATATAATGAGTTTTTCTAAGTACAAACTAACCTATAAAGAATTGGACAAACAATATCTGGTTTAAATTCCTCAATAAATACGGAAATTTAGTCCTAAATTACACACAGAAAAATACAAATAATAGAAGAAGAGGATGAGACGTGCAGGTTATTACCTTGTTTAGCTAGTATAGAAGGATTTTTCTTCAACGGTCATTCTCTAATATTTTCTTTTCATCTAAAGCAGTTCAACAATGCATCCTTTAGATACACACAATTGTTATTTAGCTGAACCTTCCGGTTGTAGATCTTTTCCTTGTTGTAACACTGCACCAAACCCAATTAAGTCTAGATAAGCCAGTAAAAGTCCAATGTACAATACATGATACCCGGTTGGGTAAAAAAGCAAATCTTTGGTCATTCATAGATATGCTAGAGTGCATTCACACACCATGATTAAGTTAAAGAATGAACCCATTACTACTGCAAGATATCTTATTTCCTTGGATACATGTGCTCTGATTTCTAAGCTGTAAATTCCAAGCACAATCACCAACCTTGCCTAATCCCCTAATCCTACCAAAAAAGCTACCAAATACATTTGCAGAGGAAAGAAAGCAAGTAAACTAAATCAACAAATTTGAAAATCATGAAGTATATGCTACCACTGATGCATGAGACTTCACCAATGAAGATGAAGCTTACCTTCGGTAGCATATGGTTGCATATTGAGTTGGACAACATAAGAAGCAACCTAAATAGACTGACTCAGAATCTGGTTTAAATTATTGACATCATAGTCAGAAATGACAAAGAGTTTCACCACACATCATATCAAACAAGCATACAACAGTCAATATGAATGCTTGTAATTATGCAGAAATAACATAAAGAAGGGTCTTATTTAATTTAGCATATTCATACTATACCATTCAAACAACTATTCAAATGACATGGCTCTCTTCTCCTTTACCAGGCCAACTATATATGGGTCTTCGACCAGTTATCAGATCAAGTAGAACTATCCCAAAGCTAAATACATCAGATTTTAGTGAAGCTTTTCCCACAACAACATACGAATGGAACATAACATGCAATGGTTGAAAGGAAAGGCGATTCATTTAGCCATTTTATTCACCTTAATTGAAAATTTATTGAACCCCAAAATAAATACGTAACGCATTAAATGAGGAAAGATTCTTACCTTATCTATATAACCTTTGATCTCAGTAAGAAGGGTTTACGATTTAGCTAAGCTACTTCATACAACAACAATCTAACTCGGCAATTTTCCTGCATAATTGTCCCTAACAATTGTTACTTTATACCCTTCTTCTTCTTTATCACTCCAATTATTGTTCTATTTTGGTTCTGCGTGGTTGAATCGAATAGGCCATTTACAAGATAGCCCTCAGCGAACAGCACTGACAAAGCATAAAATGGTTATCTATCCAATTCAACCCGATACACCAAAAGGAAGCAAACCCGTTAACGGAATTTTCAAACCTTAAAAAAGAGCAATAAGCAAACCGTGAAGCATAGACAATAAGCGTCGCAATTTCCAAACCTTATGCAAATACTAAGTCAAATATTGTCAAAGCTTTCAGCAGTTATAAGAAAATTCATATCCGTCATTAGAAGGATTGCAGAGTGAAGAAGAGAGAGTACCTGGGAAGGGTGTGCGAAGAGATAGAAGCTCCATTTGCGCCACACCCAACTGTTGTCGAAATTTCACCTCTTACGACATATTTTCCTACATAATTGTAATCCAAAATTTTCGGTTCATCAAAATTCACCAACGTATTAATAGATGGAAATCTTAATTTATCTGCTAATAAAAAAAAGAAATTGTAGAAGAAAAGAAAAACAAATGCAGGACTCCACCAGACACCGGGAGAAAAAGAAGAAAAACCTCGCGAGTAGAAGAACCGTTGGACAAATTAAGCGGAGCTTTGGCAGGATCTTCGGTTTCTCTGCTCAAAGGCACCGACGTGGACTCCTTCGCTTCCGCCATTTTTTATCCAAGAAAGAAAGAAAGATGGCGACGATGAGCCGGCTGATCTGGCCACCATCCTCCCAATCTAGAGATCGTAGATGGATCTAGTCATGGGATCCGAGAGCATCTCGTACGCGTTATGGATCTGTAACAAACCAAACAGTCAGTTGCAGATCAGTTGAGAGAAATTAGGGACTACCGAGTCAAAGATTTACTTCCTTATTTTGTGTATACGTGGCTAGGTACATATTGTTAGTGCCACTTTTTTAGTAGCTCAGTTATTTGTTTCCTGTTATATATTCTCTTGTAAATCTCATCAATAACAGACAGTGGAATTCTCAGCATCTCTTCCAATTCCATATGGTATCGGAGCAATAACAATTTTTTTTCCACCATGGCTCTAAACACAAATCAGCAATTACTAGCTGCTGCTAACCTAGCCACTTCCAACTTAAATTTCCAAATTCCACCGATAAGCATCAAGCTTGATCGAGACAACCACTCCCTTTGAAGAACCACCATCGTCTCGGCTCTGGAAACTTTCGATCTTGAGTCCTTCATCCTCAATCCAAATCCACCTGCAGAATTTTTACCTGCCCAAAATGAAGATGGTGCTACCGGAATTCCCCGTCCGAATCCTGACTTTACAACCTGGAAAAAGCGAGATCGCTTTGTTTTATTGTGGCTCAAGTCCACTCTCTCTGAAAGGGCTCTCGCCATTGTTGCTCGGGCGAAGTCATCCCAATCCGCCTGGCAGGCTCTTGACTGTTCCTTTCAAGCCCAGACTCGTGCAAGTCGAATGGCCCTGAAGACCCAACTCCAAGCTCTCTCCAAAGGCTCTCTGTCTATGATGGAATATATAGAGCGAAAATGCTCTATTGCTGATTCGCTCGCCGAAAATCTGCACCCTATTTCAGATGAAGATCTCTTAGGCTATATCTTAAATGGCCTTGACTCTTCTTATGGGTATTTTTCTGCTGCCTTCATGATGCAGTCCGATGACCTGTCCGTTGATGATTTGGTTGGCCTTCTTCTCAGAGAAGAAGCCCGCTTAGAGCAAGAAAACGCCCGCCAAGCTGCTGCAACTTTGCACGTGCCTACAACCCCTGCTCCGACATCATCTCAGAGTCCCCTTGCCAACACTGTCTCATGCTCTCCGCACCGGCCCCGGCCCACTCATTCCACCAACACTGGCTCGTCCTCCACAAATTCACGCCCATTTGATCAGCGCCGCCGCAGAACCCATTGCCAACTTTGTAGCAGACCCGGCCATGAAGCCATTGATTGCTCGCAATGCTCCAATCAAACAGACTTCCCCTCGCGGAGACCCAATCCTCGAGACAACACCTCTGGCAAGCAGGCCAATCTTACAAGCTTCAACAACCCCTCCACAGTGATGGACCCATCTTGGTACTTTGATACCGGGGCCACAGATCATGTGTCTCCTGACATCGGCAAACTACAAATCTCCGACTCCTATTCCGGTGATGATAAGCTGCAAGTCGGTAACGGTAATCATCTGTCTATTTCGCATATTGGATCATGCTCCTTGCCTAATTTACGCTTGCCAAATGTTTTGATTGTTCCTCACCTAACCAAAAATCTCCTCAGTGTGTCCCGATTAACCAAGGACAACAACGTTTTTATGGAATTTTGGCCTGACCGTTGCTTTGTTAAGAATTTTCAGGGCACACCACTCCTTCAAGGCCACGTTGATCATGGGCTGTATCGAGTCTCTTCTGTCCCACACAATAAAACCTCCACCATGGCGCTCACTGGGGTACGGATGTCGCTCACCGGCTGGCACAACCGACTCGCCCATCCTCATGAGCCTCTTTTGAGGCGCCTCGTCTCCACTTTTCAGCTTCCTACTTCCTCCAATAACTCTCCAAGTATTTGTGAACCATGTCAACTTGGAAACAGTCACCGATTTCCTCTTTCTATTCCTCATATTTCTTCTAGCAAACCGTTTGAATTAGTTTATTCGGATGTTTGGGGACCCTCCCCTATGCTTTCTTTAAATAGACACCGCTATTTTGTTCTCTTTATTGATGATTACTCAAAATTTGTATGGATATATTTTTTGTCCAATAAGTCGCAGGTCTTCTCTACATTCCAACAATTTCGTACTATGGTTAAAACTCAATTCGAATGTGAGATTAAAAGTCTGCAAACAGATTGGGGTGGCGAATTTCGCAATGTTTCCACTTTCCTTCAAACTTGTGGCATCCACCATCGAATTTCTTGCCCATATACCTCATAACAAAATGGCGCCGTCGAAAGGCGAAACCGTATCATCGTTGAGAAGGGCCTTGCCCTCATGGCTCAATCTTCTGTGCCCAAGGAGTTCTGGGAGCACGCCTTCAAAACGGCGACTTACCTCCACAATCGTACAATCACCCCTGCCCTCAAATACACATCTCCATACTCCATCCTCTACCACAAAAATCTAGACTATGCCTTTCTCAAATCATTCAGTTGCTTGTGCTATCCTTTCCTACGACCCTACAACTCACACAAAATGGACTTTCGTTCACTTCCCTGTATCTTTGTTGGTTATAGTGCCTCTCACAAGGGCTATCTATGCTTTCACCAGCCCACGTCCCGTCTCTATGTGTCACGCCATGTCGTCTTCAACGAGGAGGTCTTCCCATATGCGGTCGATCAACATGTGCCTCAGCCACCATCTATATCTCCAGCCACTCAACCGTCCAATCCTAATCTCCTCGAACATGTAGAGCAACCTCCTGACACTCCTCTACCCTTACCCGATCCATGTCCCCCTACCTCACCACCCTCTATGCCATCGCCCTCTCCCAGCCCCTCTTACCAGCAGCCCACAATCAGTTCCACTGCCAAACGAATACCCTCCCATTATCGATCTGCTGCAAACAACCAACACACCATGACCACTAGAGCTGCCACCAATTCGCTCAAACCCAAATCCTTCAATTTCCATGCCTAGCTCACAAACGAACCCCCCATTGAACCTAAAACTATCACACAAGCCATCAAAGATCCCTCTTGGCAAGCCGCAATGAAGGCGGAATATGATGCATTAATGCGTAATAACACATGGTCACTTGTTACTCGTCCTTGTAATGCTAATCTTGTGGGTTGTAAGTGGATTTTCAGGATAAAGAGACACTCGGATGGCTCGATCGAGCGCTACAAAGCTCGATTAGTGGCGAAAGGGTTCAACCAAGAAGAAGGTGTTGATTTCTTTGAGACGTTCAGTCCCGTCATCAAGCCAACAACCATTCGACTGGTTCTTTCTATTGCTCTATCTCAAGGATGGGTTATTCGGCAGCTGGACATCAACAATGCTTTCTTGAACGGTGACCTCTCCGAAGAGGTATATATGGCCCATCCATCAGGTTTTGAGGATCTGTCTCGCCCACTCCATGTATGCCGACTGCACAAAGCTCTCTATGGGCTCAAACAAGCGCCTCGCGCTTGGTTCAACAAGCTCAAAAATCACCTTGTCTCACGAGGGTTCACGGCCTGTCAATCCGACACATCCTTGTTCGTGCACTCCTCGTCTGCTGTGACCATTTATATACTTGTTTATGTAGATGATCTAATCATTACAGGGAGCAATCCGCAGTTGGTTCAGCAGTTCATTATGGACCTCAATCGCACCTTTGCACTCAAGGATATTGGTCCGCTTACTTACTTCATCGGCATTCAAGTCACTCGCTCTGCATCCGGTCTCATACTATCTCAACAACAATACATTCGGAATGTCCTTGCTCGCAGTAAAATGTCTGAGTGTCGACCCATTTCCAGTCCCGCGGATCCTTCCACGAGGTTGATTCTCGCCGGCGAGCCGTTCTCTGATCCAAAATTCTATAGACAAATTGTTGGCTCCTTACAATATGCCACCATCACCCGGCCAGATATTGCCTATGCCGTCAATTGTGTGTGTCAGTATATGCACGCCCCTACAACTCTTCATTGGCAGGCTGTTAAACGGATACTGCGGTACCTGTCGGGCACCATTGCCCAATGCTTACACTTCCAGCCAACCCGACATCAGTCCCTCTTTGCATACTCAGATGCTGGCTGGCGTTCAGACACTGATGACAGTCGCTCTCAGTACGGTTTCGCTGTCTTCCATGGCCATAATCTCATCAGCTGGGCCTCTAGAAAATAGAAGGTTATGGCCCGTTCAAGCACTGAGGCGGAATACCGCGCCTTGGCATACACTGCTGCTGAATTAATGTGGATCAAACATCTTTTACGGGACCTCCGAGCTCATATTCAGCAGCCTCCAACCATTCTTTGTGACAATATTGGGGCTCAGTTCATGTCCAAAAACCCCGTAATCAGCACTCGCTCAAAGCATATTACTCTCGACTTTCACTTTGTACGAGAGCAAATTGAAGCTGGTGATCTGTGCGTAAATTATGTCTCCTCAGTTGATCAATTGGCAGACATCTTTACAAAGGCGCTGAGCAAGGACAGGATCAACTTTCTTCGTTCCAAGCTTCAAGTGTGCCCCGCTCTTGAGCTTGCCGGGGGGTAACAAACCAAACAGTCAGTTGCAGATCAGTTGAGAGAAATTAGGAACTACCGAGTCAAAGATTTACTTCCTTATTTTGTGTATACGTGGCTAGGTACATATTGTTAGTGCCACTTTTTTAGTAGCTCAGTTATTTGTTTCCTGTTATATATTCTCTTGTAAATCTCATCAATAACAGACAGTGGAATTCTCAGCATCTCTTCCAATTCCATAATCTGGATAAAATCACGGCCGTCCGGCGAGCTATCGGCCGCGTCGGGGCGATAGATCTTGTCCAACCTTCGTTACGCCTTCTTGATATCCGCCGGCGAGGCATTCCGCTTAACCCTCAACACCTCGTAGAGGCTCACCGGCGTCGGGTTCCAGGACTCCACCAGACACCGGGAGAAGTCCTCGACAGTGGTGGCTCTGCACCGGACGGAGGATGCGCGGCAGAGAAAGTGAAGAGAGGTGGGATTCAGCGATGCGGTGACGGCGAAGGAGAGGGATTGAGTAGGGGAAGGAATGTCTAGGGTTTGGAACATTGGAAATGGGCCGAAAACCATAGAAATCATACCACGATTGATAGAAAAAAGGGAGAATGCAGGTGAAGAACAACGCCAAGAGAGCAAAGGGAAATTATTTGTGGCTATATTCGAGACTAAAGTTTGAGAACCCGGGAAAATTGCACATCAATCCCGCCGTGTAAATATACTCCCGCCAATACTTGTTTGGGGCATATTTTATTTCTACTAGATAATTATATTATTGTTTTGTTTTTGTATAATATATACATAATATATTTGTATTTGTTTTTTATTTCATAAAAGGCGTTTTTTTTTTAAGATTTAGGGACGATTTATTAAACGCTCTATGATTATGTAATTTAGGTTTAGTTTCATATTTATATCAATGTTTTTCTAATAATTGTGATAAAGTATTTATATTATGTACTTCAAATAAGAAGTAATGTCCTTTGTTGTACAATAGAGGACATTAAGACATTAAGAGTTGAACTTTTTATACTATCAAATTAGAATTATAAAATTTATAAACTTTCCCATAGTTTATTTATGATAAAAAATCTAGATAAAATAAAGATGATAATATATGCATTTTTAAATTATATAAAATAACAACTTCTTCTCTTCAAATTTCTTTTATTGATTTACCACTTGTACGTTACTAAATACTACCAATAAAATGAAACCGGTCAATTTCTTTTGTAGCTTTAAATTATTTAAATGTTTAAATGAAATCAACCAATTCCTTTTCCAAAATCTTATAATTCGAAATTGCAAAATCACAAAGGGAGTAAAGCATTAAAGTCACTCATTTATTACATCAAAATCTAACTTTTATATATATAGGATAGTATTACGATTAGGATTCCTATTTTGCATTGTTAAATCATCTATCTATATATAAAAGTTGACATATTTGTCACGATTAATGACCTCTTTTACACATTTTTTTAAAAATTATAGTCTATTTTAAATAAAACCAATTCTCTTTAATCTTCTATCTTAATAATTGTGTTTAATTAATTTTTTATCTCTTTGTTTTTAAAAGATGAGTTGGAAACCAACATATGTCCTTCGGTATACAAGCAAAATGAAGAGAACATAAATAGTTAATGTATATACTTGAAATAACACCAAGATAGTGAATGTTTTAACTACTTATATATAATAATTTGATATGAGATATAATTATACAACTTTTGTTATAAAGTCCACAAAGTGGTTTTGTTTCATCTCATTTTACATTAATAACATAGTAATTAGTAAAGTATAGTGGAATACCTTATATATATCATTCGTTGATTAAAAAACGATCGTAAATTACGATAAATTTGATTGTACAAATTGTATAAAGTACACTAATATATTAAAAATATCAATTAATCTAATTATAAATAAAATGGACTTAAACATGTCACGAACATGTGCGTAGCACGGCGCACATGTAACAAGTTCAATTATAAACATTGTAATCGTTTTTGAAGTTAATTTTGTTTCAATTCCAATTACAGCAAGTAGCCCCGAGTTCATCTTTTCGTGAATATGTCCGAAAACTAAACATTCTCAATATGACAGATACATAACATGTCTAGCTTGGATTTACTTATGTTAATGAGAAATTAATAAAATAAATATTACATATACTAATGAAGATCGTTGACCACCAACAATCACTACATTAACTTGAATGTTTCGTTTAATATATGAGAAGACAAAGCAATGGAGGTGTGTTTCTATGGAAGAAAATAAACATTGTTTCATCTATGAAGTTCTAAAACCAATAGTTGGATACTAGGTACAAATTAGTTTAGAAATCGAATGTTTCATTTGTTATATGACATAGCCTCGTATTGAACCTTCAAAGGAATTCGAGGGTATGTTCTAGGATATTAGCCTTGAATTTGACCTCAAATATAGCCTTGAATTTATCTAAGAGATATTAGCCTCGAATTTGACCTCGAATAGAATTTTGATGCTATTTAACCTCGAAATATACCCTCAAATAGAAATTTGATGTTATATGACATAGGCACGAATTTAACCTCGAAAATTTTCATGGGCAAATTTTCGTGGCAATTTAGTGTGTTTCTAGCAGTGTGTACTGCCAAACTAAGTAGGTCGGATTAACCATATAACCAAACAAATATACGTTAATTTACGTGTTAAGTTATCAACCATGTAATTACGCGGGGTGCTAAAATATAGTAGTACGTAATGTTGATGATTCAGAGTCTAATTAAATTGTATTAAAAAATACATTATCTTACATTATAATATCTAACAAGATATTAAATCCTAAGATTTAATATTATTTTAAATATTATAATACAAGATAATACATTTTTTATGCGATCCAAACATATCCCTATACGAAATATATCAATTGATTTTTTTTTGGTTTTTAACCATTCCACATACTAGAAAAAATATTACAATTAATCAAATTAATAACCCAACCCAAGTTATAATGACAGTGTCGACTTAGAGGAATCCAAGGCCAATGGTAGACATTTGTGTACTAGTAAATAATATGGGCGACGAAAGTTCATGTTTGTCGCTCAAAATATTTCGACAAAAACTTTTTCTTTATAAATTTTATTTTTGGGCGACGAAATTACATGTTTGTCGCCCAAACTTATACTATGGGCGACGAAAGTTCATGTTTGTCGCCCAAACTTATACTATGGGCGACGAAAGTTCATGTTTGTTGCCCAAAATATTTCGACAAAAGCTTTTTCTTTATTAATTTTATTTTTGGGCGATGAAAGTTCATGTTTGTCGCCCAAACTTATACTATGGGCGACGAAAGTTCATGTTTGTTGCCCAAAATTTTTCGACAAATACTTTTTCTTTATTAATTTTATTTTTGGGCGACGAAAGTTCATGTTTGTCGCCCAAAATATTTTGACAAAAGCTTTTTCTTTATTAATTTTATTTTTGGGCGACGAAAGTTCATGTTTATCGCCCAAACCTAAACTATGGGCGACGAAAGTTCATGTTTGTCGCCCAAAATATTTCGACAAAAACTTTTTCTTTATTAATTTTATTTTTGGGCGACGAAAGTTCATATTTGTCGCCCAAACTTATACTATGGGCGACGAAAGTGATATTTCGTCGCCCAAAAAAAATATCTGGCGATGAAATTGTGTTTTCGTCGCCCAAGAGATACTTTGGGCGACGAAATATAATTTGTCGCCCAAATTTTTTTTTTCGTCGCCCAAAGACGTTTTTCTTGTAGTGTACATAGACATACTTCACCTTTTGTTTCACTAGACAATTTCATGACATGGGAATTATGTTAACTCTTGGAAGACTTGATTAATTCACACTTTTCCTCTTTATTAATTTCGGACAAAAGAGCCTCATAGTTTACTCATTAATATTTCTCCTCTAAGGAGATCCGAGCAACCAAACCATGGATATCAAACTTGATTAATCCAAAATTTTGTTGTAGTCCACAATAACGTAAGGAACTTCAGTTTAGTCAATAAACTTATCAACCTTCATCGTCTTTCTTGAAGATGCCTTTATAGCCCAAATGCTAGCAATCTCGGTGGGAGACCCATATACATGATGCACGTCATTCCTTTAATCCTTTTAACCAAATCCACATGGAAACCATAATCAAATGACATTAATTTTCTTCTCCTTTCTCTCCTTACGGAGCTAAGTGAATTATCTCACATGGGTGTCTAACCCAATGCAACTTAACTTGATGCAACTTTACATCATAACAAAGCCCTTTGGTTTTAGCATTTAATCGAAACTAGGTGTCATCAATCATTTCATCTCATGACTCATTGGATAGCTCATCAATAGAGTCATTTAGTTCTATCACAAAAAAATTATAAGCCATGGAATATTTTACTTTATCTAATAAATGTAATCAATACCTTTACCACCCAAAATATTCCTCTTGGGCTAGGGTAACTAAATGATCACCATACACCCAATTGCAATTTAGATTGGCTCACCTTTTGATAGAAAATTTTTTATGAGTCAAATATCTTCCATTAATATGGAATATATTTAATAAATAACAAGTCACAACATGGCTCCACCCATAATTGTCACTTTACTCTTAGAGACATGCGCGCTCTCAACACACATCATTGCTCATCTAGACATAACCTGACATAAACCTGTCATGTGTCTAATTATCTTTTGAGCAATATGTCATATATTATAACCCTAGGATTGGAAATAATTCCAAGTCCTAGTACTTCTCACCTCAATAATTTCACAAATTCATTATCAATTTTTCTTTTGTAGATTAGCACATGGTTATATATAAACCATAACCTATGTAGCATTAATCATTTATATGCGAATACATTAACGTCACACATATATAAATCTCATACATATTAAAATGCATAACATATATACAATAATAATTGACCAGTCTATGCAAAGTATAGTAGGGTCAAAATGACTAATCTGTTTGAAAACAGTAAAGTCAAAAGTAGCCAATCAACATAATAATATTATAGGTCATGAACCAATAGACTTAATTAAGAAAGTAAATTGACAAATAACCGACCAATCTATACATACATATTCAACCATGAATATCCGAGCTAAGTATCATTACACCCTTGATAGGTATAAACTATAGGCTCGTAAACTTGAGTGTGCTCACGGAAGTGAGATACTCATATATCCTACACGTTTACCTCCCGTTTGATCCTACTACCAAGGATCTCACGCACCTCCATCGTGTCATTCACGAATGCCTCCATGACAAGTATGTCTTAGTTAATAAACACGTGTTTTATCCAACACTAACACGTCACAAGACAATGTTGAAGACAACTCCATAACCGGAATCAACAACCTTTTTACATTCACATACTTCACCTTTTGTTTCAATTTAAAATCCACTAGACAATTTCATTGACATGAAAATTACATTAACTCTTGCCACACTTAAATAATTCACAATTTTCCTCTTTATTAATTTACGACAAAAGAGCCTCACAGTTTACTCAACTCAATAATACTCTCTCATATATAAGATTCGAGCAACCAAACCATGGATATCAAACTTTATTAATTTTAAATTTTGTCTTAGTCCCCAAAAACTTAAGGAACTTCACTTTATTCAATAAACCTATCGATCTTTCTTGAAGATACCTTTATAGCCTAAAGGCTAGCAATCTCGGTGGGAGATCCATATACATGACTCACGTCATCCCTTTAATCCTTTTAACTGAATCCATGTGGAAACCATAATCAAATGACATTAATTTTCTTCTCCTTTCTCTCCTTACGGAGCTAAGTGGATTATCTCACATGGGTGCCTAACCTAATGCAACTTAACTTGATCCAAATACTTTACATCATAACCAAGTCCTTTGGTTTTGGCATTTGATCAAAACTAGATGTCATCAATCATTACATCTCATGACTCGTTGGATAGCTCCTCAATAGAGTCATTTAATTCTATCACAAAGAAATTATAAGCCATGGAATATTTTACTATATCCAATAGATGTAATCAATACCTTTATCACCCAAAATATTCCTCTTGGGCTAGGGTAACTAAATGATCACCATACACCCATATACAATTTAGATTGGGTCACCTTTTAACACCAAAATCTATATGGATCAAATATGTTCCATTGATATGGAATGCATTTAATAAATAACAAGCCACAACATGGCTTCACCAATAATTGTCACTTTACTCTTAGAGACATGTGCACTCCCAACACACATCATTGCTCATCTAGACACAACCTGACATAAACTTGTCATGTGTCTAATTATCTTTCGAGCAATAGGTCATATTTTATAACCCTAGGATTGTAAATAATTCCAAGTCCTGGTACTTCCCACCTCAATAAGTTCACAAATTCATAATCAAGTTTTCCTTTGTAGAGTAATACATGGTTATATACATAAATCATAACTTGTGTAGCATTAATCATTTATATGCAAATACTTTAACATCACACATATGTAAAATATCATACATAATAAAATGCATAACATATATAAAATAATAACTGACCAGTCTATACAAAGCATAGTAGGGTCAAAATGACAACTATGTTTGAAGATAGTAAAGTCAAAAGTAGCCAATCAATATAATACTATTGTAGGGCATGAACCAATTGACTTGATTAAGAAATTAAATTGGCCAATAATCGACCTATCTATACAAAGTATAGTAGGGTCGAAGTGACTAATCTATATAAAACACAATAAAGTCCAACGTAGCCAATCAATATATGAATATTGTAGGCATAACATGACTAGTAGACTAAAATGTAATCTTGTCAATCTAGTAGACTTAAAGTAATCTGCAATAAATATATTAGACATGAATTAACTAATCTAGAAACAAGAGTAATCTATACAAAAGTATAGTAGACTCATAAATACACACAAGACCTTATATAACTCATAATATACATGTCCTTAGTCTCTTAAGACTTTGATGTACATGGTTTCATCTCGATCTCTTCCTTTCGTTTACACCAACGAAAAATCCATAGTGTAAGACTATTATCATCATGTATATATATGTTGAATCATAGTGTGTTAGTCAGGGAACAATAGGACTGTTCCATGGCCAACAAAAATTAGTAAATAACAATTAAAGGTAACGCACAATTCCTTATAGAGGAAACTCAATCAACCAACAAGTTAATCAAGAAAAACCTCTACCTCTAGGTGGTTAACTAGGATATTAAACGTCTACTTATGTTATTAATTTGGTTACAAACAATCAAGCAAGTAAAGGTAACAAATCTAGTAACACACAGTTCCTAGATCACCTAGACTTCTATACAGGTGATTGCAACCTAACAACCTAAGTAAAACTCAAGCCTAGATCAGAATACTTACAAAATCCGTGTCTTGATTTTCTTCTATTTCTCTTCCATTGTGTAAGCTCCGAATTGCGTTGTAAAACTATATCTAGACTTAATGTATATATAAACTATAGGAAAATATCTCAACTTCTATCTTCAAATTCGGCCAACACATTCTCAATTAAAGAGTTCAATTACATCTAGTCCTATTACCATAAATACAAGCCACTTTAAATACTTGTTCAAACTATATTGTTTCCATAAATAAGACTTAACTAAATTCTATCTAAATCTTCAACCTTGTAGCTCAAGACTTGTTGAATATCTTCTTTCCATGTTTAGCTAATCTTCACATGAAGTTCCCAACACGTTTTCTCTTTGCTAACGCGTCGTTCCTACACGTCATTCCTACTCTAGTTTCCAAATACTTTTAATGTGATGTATTTATACCTAAGGGAGGTTCTTGAAAAAATAAATTTCACTCGCGTCAATAAATTCATCGGTTTAATGTGAACTCTAACAAACTAATGTCATTTTAGCCTTATTTTTTAACTCAATCAATATTTTTAGTACATAACCTCTTTGAAATATGATAATACAATATTGTTTTTAAATCATCAAGTATCTATCGGGACTTAGTGTCTCGACCAACGCAAGAACACCCAGCAATGAAGAAGGCGAGAGACAAAGACCGTACACCATCATACACCTAACATGTCAATCAAGAGTAAAAATTTTATGATCTTCCTTTCAACTATTTCTACGTCTGCCAATGATTGCATACAATGTTAGTTCTCCTTCGTTGAAGAATTCCATGCATGTACTCATATTATCATGCATAACCACCCATAACCCATGGGATTTCAAGTGTCGCATGGTTGCAATGAGGCATCCAATGCATAGCCTAAATTAATTTGATAAACGGCCACAATGAAAATTGATCCATGATCATACATAAAGAAGATGTGTCCTTGGTTCTAAAAGGCACATGGCGCACCGAGGCGCAAAGGGTCCCTGGAGCCGGCGCAAAGCACAAAAAACAAAAGTGCGCCTTTCGTAGATGAGGCACACTTTTTTTTCCCAAAAAGCTTGTAAATTAATTCTAAATGATATATTGTACTCAAAACAACATAATAATGTATTAAAAATGCATAAAATGACATAAAGAAGCATAGTTCATAAGTAGAAAGTATAGATTACCGCTAAAACATGTCATAAACAAAAAAGGTAAAGAAATAACAAATAAAGTTTTCCAAGCTTGTTGAATAGTCCACTAAAATACTATTATTCCACCTCATGACACTCATCCTCATCCACCAATATCCTCGTCTACTACAGAGTCCACTTAAAAACAGATTTTGTAAAAAAAAAAGGATTATGCATCAGTATTCTACATCTCTCCTATTTTCTATATAAATCATATTCTAATTAAATAAAAACAAAACAACTACACTACAGATATGAGAGATCGAGAGAGGGGGAGAAAGATGCGGACATGCGGCCAGGTGGGAGAGTTGTACCATTTTGTGCATCAAAGTCTGTTGAAAAGTGTGCATCAGAATTTTATTGAATTGTGCACTTGTAATTTATTTTGCAATGCACAAACACATCAACTAGTGCACAAATACATGAACTGTGGTGTCCAATTATTTGAAAGGTGGTGCATATTTATTTATGAAATGGTTCACCAGAATTTTATTGAATTGTGCACTTGTATTTTGTTTAAGTACAATAGTAGTGCACAAACACATGATCTGTGGTGTATAATTATTTGTAATATAGTGCATATTTATTTATGACATGATGCACAACCATCTTAGTGCACATCTCTTTGTAAATATGGTCCACATTCCATCTCAGTGCACAAACACATCAACCATCTTTGTGCACAAACACATGAAATGTGGTGCAATTTTTTTTAACGGGGTGCACATTTATTTATGACATGGTGCACAACCATCTTAGTGCATAATTATTTATTTAAATGATGCACATTACATCTCAGTGCACAAACACATGAATTGTGGTGCACAATTATTTGTAGCATGATGTACATTTATTTTATGACATGGTGCACAACCATCTCACTTCATAAGTATTTTGTAATATGGTGCACATTCCATCTCAGTGCACAATTATTTATAATATGGTGTACAATTATCTCTATTAACTTTTAATTGTAGAATGGTGCACAACTACTAGTAACATGGTGCACAATTATTCATAACATGGTGTACATCCAAAGCGGTGCACAAGTATGTGTAACTCTAGTGCACTAACCGATCAAGGGTAGGTCGACACCGATCAACGGTGGTCAATGCTGGAGCTCCGGTGGATCAATGTGGGAGATCAATTGTGCACCGATGCAATGCACAATTGTGCACCAAAATACATGTGCACTTGTTTGAATATTTGTGTATCAGCTTGCACATGGTTGTGCACCTCACCCTTTTGTGCACCATATTGCACAGATTTGTGCATCCCATAGATACGTTCTCACACGTTCACACCAGATCATGATCCCATATATATATATATGTTATATGTATAAATGTCGAGAGGTTGCACAACCTCTTACATCCCATGATCATCATCATGACGTAAGTATCACACAGACATCGCATGACTGCACACGAATAAAATTAACGTGTCCGCTTTACACCATACATGCTTCATTAGCATATATTAGCCTTGACCGTACTTAGGATACATGGCCTCGAAATAACTTTCTATAACCGGCCATCAAAATCACCCTCATAATTAATATTGAGGAATCCCATTTTCATACTTCAAATTGTTTACATATCCTCTCAAATTGAAATTTGTATGCCAAGGCCACACAAACCTATACCGATCATGGTCTTTCTTTAATACATGTTTTTCAATATCGAAAATTACAACCAACCATCACATTCCATGACGCTTATCTAATAAGGTTTCATGGTCATAAACATGGTCCTCATTGCCAAAGTTGGCCCCCACGACTGTTTCAATTCATGGAACTTGGATGTCTTCTTTCACTCCAATTTTTCCATTGAAATGATCATGTCATAAATACGATATTCGATTGTTGGGGAGGAATACTTCTTCGTGATGAATCATAGACAACGCCATATTAAACTTAGGACAACGATCAAATCAATGGCCCAAATATTGGATTGAATCGCGTTAAAATGCTTTTCCAATATCGTATTTCGATCCTCATACGTCTCTTCTAAGGAGATTCAAAAGCCTAAAGGGTTGCAAGAAATCGATAACGGGATAAGACAATCGCATCGATCTTGTTCAAGGCTCTTTTAATCAAAATCACATTTGAAAGGTTGTGTTTATGTACTTTAGACACAGTTACTATTAATCCGTTTCCAACACTTATATGACCCTTTTAATAGGGTATAGGACGTTCCACATATCTTGGAGAAAGGAAATGGATGATTAATGTGGTTAAAAATTGCCAAAAGAGCACCATCGCGGAATATTCTACAATGATAGTTTAGAGCTTGGGCTTCCTCTGAACCGGGCTATATCCTGGAGCAAAATTCGCCACACAGGCTTTACAACCCGGTTGACACGTGACTGGGGTATAAACCTCATTTCCTCGGTGTTCGAACTTACCACGGACAAGTGCATGTCCGAGTCATATACCACGATTCAACATGTTATCATAACATTAATTAACATGCACATAGCTCTTCCAACCGATTAAGATATCGGATCACATGCTCCAAACTTTAAGCTCATTCACTCCAAAATATAAAATCAGAATCAAAGTTCGTTTACATGGGTGTGCACTCAACACATTCCTAACCCACGTTCTAACGACTTGATATTTCATTGGCGATATCAAAATTCTGATAATACTAAAATGAACGTCGATATACTAAAATCAGGTCTTCATTTTTTTTGGTCGAAGGACAAGGTCTTCATTTGTACAAGGTTTTGTTAGTTTTTTCTGATGTGTTTTATAAATCATTTTTCCCTTGGGAATCCGTTCACTTGAACTGTCCAAATTGGACAAAGATTGGCATGACTTCGCGTAGCTAGCGTGCATATATATCAACACTTACCAAATATTAGCAAACTAATAAGGATGATATCCCACGATCACTAGATCATAAGTTTAAATCCACCTCACCGTTGTAAGTGTGTATCTCAAATCTATCTATCTATCTATCTGCCGGCCTCTAAGCTATGCAATCGCATCCGTCATGTCATCTGATATATAATTTTATTGTATATTTTCATAACTATTTAAAACTAAATAATAATTATATCATTTCTTATCTTATTTTGGAATTTTTACCATAACTATTTAAAACTAAATTATAATTATATCCTTTCTTATCTTATTTTCAAATTTTTATCATAATAATTTAAAACTAAATAATATTGACAATATAAATACTTTATCTTATTATTTAAGTTTAGAAATAGTAAATTCGAATTTTTAATAAAATTATTTATGATTTAAAAACTAATAAATCATTAATTATCTATATTTATACTAATTTAAAGCTAAATAATAATTATATCATTTCTTATCTTATTTCCTAATTTTTACCATAACTATTTATAACTAAATAATATTGATAATACAAAAACTTTATCTCGTTATTTCAGTTTAAAAATAATAAATTGGAATTTTTATAATAAAAATTATCTGTAATTTAAAAACTAATAAATCTAAAAGTTTTGGTATTTTTGTATAACTTTCCTCATACTTTTAATATATGTCTAAGTATTGTATATAAACACAATATCTTTGTGAACTAACTAATCAAGGAATTTCAGAGTCTTGGTTATCACTGTTGCTCATGAAAGGAGCCCATAACACAATAGCATCTGTTAAGAGCATTCTGCATAAGATGGAAATTGAGAATGAAGGTGTGTACAAATTATCTGTGATTTAAACAATTGTATCCCATGATCGTAAGTGTTGCCGTCTCCTTTTGGCTGTTGAGCTTTCGTCGAAGGCAGCGGCGAAGGCGGAGGGAGTCGTCGAAGGGGGCAGTGGTCTCGAAGGGCGGGCTCGAAGGCGGACGGACGGGAGGCGAGCTTGAAGGCGGACGGACGGGAGGCGAGCAAGGCGGAGTGGTGGAGGGCGGGCTCGAGCCGCCGTCGGAGGAGACATGAGAGAGACGCGATGAGAAACAGAAGACAGATCTGGGGTTTTCAGGGTTTTTTTGGTTTTTTTATTATTTATTTAAAATTAACGTTTCTGTTAGTCTATTTGACGGAAGGATATTTGGCGGGAAAAAAAAAATCGGGGATACCACACGAAATGAGTCAAAGTTTGGGGTATTTCGCGAAATTCGCCGTACCTCAAGAGTACCAGGCGAAAAAACCGTAAACATTTTATCTTATTTATTTGAATTTTACCATAACTATTTAAAACGAAATTAATTTTGAAAATATAAAACTTTATCTTATTATTTCGGCTTAAAAATAATAAATTCGAATTTTGTAATAAAAATTATTTGTAATTTAAAAACTAATAAATCCAAAAAATTTGGATTATTGTATAACTTTCCTTCAATTTTTAATATATCTTTAAGTATAAGATATAAAAACAATATCTTTGTGAACAATCTATATTTACCATAATTATTTAAAACAAAATAATAACTATATCCTTTCTTATCTTATTGTTTATTTCTTTTTATTATTTGATTTTTTAGGATAACTATTTAAAACTAATTTAATTTTGACAATATAAAACTTTATCTTATTATTTTGGATTAAAAATAATAAATCCGATTTTTTTAATATAAATTATTTGTTATTTAAAAACTAATTCCAAATATTTTGTTTTTTTGTATAACTTTCCTCATACTTTTGATATATAAAAACTTTAGCCATAACTAACTTATCATATTCTATGGTTGAGATATTTTTCATGTACAATATCTCCTTTTAAAATATTAAACTTTATAATTATTATATATCTATCTCTTTTTAAAAAGATAAACTTAAAAAAAAAATTAAACTTTTAAAAACTAATTCCAAACATGTTTTTTTTTTGTATAAATTTCATTATATGTCTATCTCCTTTTAAAAAATTAAACTTTAAAGTATTTTTTCAGTTTGTTATTAATTAAAATAAGTCATAATTTATGTGCATTAAATTAAATAGATTGATTGTGATATACTAATTCCCCATAATATCATATTTAAGTAGTAGCTAAATAATTTTCTAGGTTAATATCCAAATTGTACAACTTCAAAGCATGTATTTTTTATCTTAATATTCATTATTTTATTTGTAACAAACATATCAAATTCTTTGGTTGAGATATTTCTAATGTACAATATCTATTTAAAAATTATACTTATAATTGGTAAATCTTAACTTTGATTGGTTTACACTTTATCGAAAGTTTGATCTGCATACGTGTTTAATCACACGTTCAATTCGCATATGTGTCGTCACTACGTTCAATTCATTTATGTGTCGACCTCTGAGCTATGTCATCTCATCCAGCCTACCAAAAGCCTATTATAATAATAAATCCTTAATTATTTATATATTAAATAAAAAGATAATATCTAATAATAATAATAATTTTGATAATGTCGTATATCTTCCTTTTTGGTAAAAGGAAGATAATCTTTTTTGGTAAAAATAAGATAATCAATATCTATCTCTAATAATAATTATTTTTATATATTAATTAAGAAGATAATATCTAATAATCATAATAATATTTTTGTTAATTTCGTATATCTCCCTAATTTTTGGTAAAAAAAACATGATTTATAATATTTATCTCTAAAAGTAACAAATTTTAGTACGATATTTACCTAATAAAAAATTATTTTATAAAATTTATAATCCTAACCCATGCAGGGCACATACACTATACTAGTATATATACTAAACTAAAATTTTACTATGTCACATGGCACACCCACATTAAAATTGACACATGTCATTTCCTCTCTTTTTTCACGTTTTTCAATTAAATTAAATTATATATCAACATTTGTTTTCTAAACCTAACCTAATCAATCACAAAAATTACAAATCAATCACAAAGATTTTTAAATCAAATTCATATCTTTTTTCTTTCCAATTTCAACAATAAGAATATCTTGAAAATATTCTCAATATATCCGGATATTTCTAAAATACTATTTTTATCATTTGATTTAATAATTATAAATAGAAGTAAAACTAAAATAAACCCTTTATCAAATATCTAAAAACAAAACTGTTTACCTTTTCTAAATAATCATTTTATTTCTAACCTTCTTATTGTGGTTGGAAATAAGACCACAATTGTGATAGAAATTAAATTTTCATTAGAGTTAAAGTTTGAATATGACCCAAATTTGAACAATATTTATGAATGAGTGTTAGTAATTCAAAAGTCATAATGGTTTAAGTTCACACATGTATCTCAACTTATACTCTTCTCAACTTGAGGAGAAAAACATATAGGAGTTTATATTTTTTATAACAAATATTTATTAACTTTTTTCATTTTTTAATTGGTATTTCATTTAGATATGACAATATTATACAAATTATATATCAGATCTGTATAAATACAATAATTAATGAATCGTGCAAGGCAAGACAATTAAGCTAGTGATTAATGTAGTAGCAATGCTTACCTGCGGCTTAATGACATTTTCTCAGCCTAACAATGATAAGAAATGATTTGTGATGACTAAAGTTAGAATCATGAATCATGTGAACTGGGCCTGGAATGTAATTTTGGGGTCTATACGTTGCATTGTTATATGGATAAGAGGCCCACGATTGGTTTGTCAATGCGCTCCAAACTCTTACCCGATCTGTATTAACGATTTTGGGTTTTCTTACCACATCGGTCAATCACTTAAGATATGTTTACGAACAATAATCTTTTTTCACCAAAAAAAATATCTTAGGGCTTGTTTGGTATGATCCAGGAATTGGTATGATCCAGGGGTCGGTCAAGCTCGGATATGAGTTCGGATTGTGTTTCGGGTCGATCGGATTTTATATATCTACTTGGAATGGATGATATCTCAACATTTTTGATGGAATCAAATGCTTCATGAAGCTTAGAATCATCCATTCCATGGAATGAAATATTTCATTCCATTCTTGTAGATTGTCGTTTGGTATGTTGTCGGAATAAGTCATTCTTGAACATATTCTTTATTTAATAAAATAGTTAATAATGTTTAATTATTTTATAAAAATAATTAATATTATTCAATAAAATTAAGTAATATTAGTCGATTATTTTAATAAAATAATTAATATTATTTAATAAAAAATTAATATGTTTAATAAAATAATTAATATTATTTAATTGTTTAATAAAATAAATAATATTATTTAATTATTTATTAAAATAATGAATATTATTTAATTATTCAATAAAAATAATTAATATTATTTAATTGTTTATAAAATAATTAATATTATTTAATAAAAAAATGAAATTATATAATTGATTATTAAAAATAATTAATATTATTCAATGAAAATAATTAATATTATTTAATAAAAATATATAATATTATTTAATAAAAACAATTAATATTAATATTATTAATTATTTAATAAAAATTAATATTATTTAGTTGTTTAATAAAATAATTAATATTATTTAATATAATATATAATATAATATAAATGATATAATATATATGAGATAAGGGGTCGGTCAAGCTCAGGTATGAGTTCGGGTTGTATTTCGAGTCGATCGGATTTTATATATCTATTTGGAATGGATGATATCTCAACATTTTTTATGGAATCAAATGCTTCATGAAGCTTAGAATCATCCATTCCATGGAATGAAATATTTCATTCCATTCTTATCGTTATCAAACATAATGTTGAGAATCAGTCATTCTCATTCCTGATTCCAAGGAATGGGAACCAAACGCGCCCTTATAGTAATCTTATCAGTATAACTCGAACGTCCGCTAAGTGAGAAGAACGGATAGAATTCAGCACGAACGGTTTCTTGGGGGGAAACGCATTTTTGTTTTAAAAAATCACCTTAAGGCTGATGTGTGTATATATATTGACTTGTATGTGCATCTAAATTGTATTAGATATATCATTTTTCTAGAGAAAAATGTGCATGAATTTTTAACTGTGTATGCATACCCTCGTAGATGGTTCCCTCTCGTCTCTCCCCCCCTGCCTCCTCTGAGCTCAATGATGTCTCCATGGATTCCTCCTCCCGTCCTCCTGACAAACCTCCGGACCCTCATAGATCTTGGAAGGAGACGGTGTCCGACGCGAACGGTCAGCCTCTTTCCGCTCTTACGGATGAGTTTTTGGATGAAAATATTCAAGTTAGCTTTCCTGATGGTGGTAATGGAGACCCTTTCGTGGTTATTGCTCCGGAGGTTATTGACGCCCTTGCGGTAGCCTGGAGATCCTCTCTTGTCGTGAAGCTGTTGGAAGGCTTTGTCCCTTTGGTTGTTATGGATCGAAAACTTCGTGAGCTCTGGAGACCTGTGGGGAAGGTTATGGTGGCTGACTTACCGAATGGATACTACATTGTTAGATTTGAAGCCTAAGGTGATTACTTGAAGGCCCTGACGTGTGGTCCTTGGATGATTTTTGGGCACTACTTGATCATTCAACAATGGACGCCGAGTTTCAACCCGATCTCGGATATCATCACTACTTCCCCTGTGTGGATTCGTCTATTTGATCTTCCCATTGTTCGGTATGAGGAAAAGGTGTTGATGAGAGTGGCTGCGGGCATTGGTATCCCGATTAAAGTTGACATGCAAACCCTGTTTGCTAATAGGTGTCGATATGCTAGAATATGTGTGCAAGTCGATCTCACCCGCCCTCTCAAAGGTGCGATTACGATCAATGGTCACCAATTTTCCGTGGAGTATGAAGGGTTGAATAGATTATGTCTCAAGTGCGGTCGTTACGGGCATACGATTTCTCTTTGTCCCTCCACTAAAGCCTAGAGTTCTTCTCCCTCGTCGGATAACCCCATGCCTGTTGGTGGCGCTGCTGTTGATGTCTCGCCGGAGGGGATGGTGGAGCCGATGGAAGATGGATGGTCGGGAGTTAAGGTGAAGTTTAAACGTCGACCCTCTAAGAAGAAGTTGTCAGCTATTAATGATCCTGTCGTTTCGGTGAAGGATGGTAACAGATTTGAGGCGCTGGTTCAAGTCCCCGAGGAGCAGTCGGTGGATTTGGGGAAGGAAGCATTAGAAGGTGGAGTGAATAAGGAGGTTATTGGTACTACAATCGTTTCTGGCTCTAATTATAAGCATGTTCCCAATGCTGAGGTTGCGCCAACTGGAGAAGGTTCGAATGTTTCGGCTGATATTATGACAGGTAATAATGGGGTGATGATTAGGCAGGAACAAGGGATCAAATTTCAAGGTGAGATAGTGGGTCGGTCACGTGCCCCTAAACATAGGAGTGGTCTATCTGCTAATGGGTTGGGCCGTGTGGGCCAGCATTCGGGGAAGGGGCCTAAGGGTCCCCGTAATAAAAAGCCCCACCCTTTTCCTGCTAAAGGTGTTGAGCCTAGTTTGGGCTCTAGTTCAGGTTTGGGTGGGTCTAAGGGGCCTGTTAAATGGTCGCGTAATGAAGTTGACAATTCGTTTTCTTTTGGCATGGTGTGCAACTCTAACTTGCACTTCGAGTCTTATCCTGCCGCTCAACACTGCTTTCCCAGTGATCCTAATCAGGTTGCGGTTGGAGGTGATGATGTTGGTCGTTCTCTTCCCTTGACGACTGATGATACTATGCTGGATTCCTCTGTGCAGCATGTTGGTAATGCTCTTGTGTCTGCTGGGGCTAGGAAAAATGTGTCCTGTATGGATGTTTCGAGGTCTGATGACTTGGGCTCTCACGAGTCTTGTCAGTAACCGTGTTGTTTGTTTGCTTCTTCTCGGTTTCTCCATGGATTGTCTCTTCTGGAATTGTTGTGGTGCTGGTAATGATGGCTTCCGAGGTTCGCTTCAGTATATGCTCCGTAAGCATTCTATTGATGTTCTGGCTTTGTTCGATCCTCGCATCTCGTGCTCTTCAAGCTCGTAATCGTCTTGACTTCACGGATTCTCTCTGTGTTAAGGCTTCTGGCTTCTCCGGGGGTATTTGACTCTTTTAGAATGGTTGTCGTACGCAGTTACGGGTTGTGTTTCAACATCCCAACTTTATTCACGCTTCTATCTCTGAGGGCACCAGCCGCGTGCATATGGTTTTTGTCTACGCCCCCTACCCCCTCTCGTCGCCGTCAGTTTTGGGTTTACCTCGAGGCTGCGCTTCAGGGGATTTCTGAACCGTTGGTTATTGGAGGTGATTTTAATTGTATCTTGTACCATTCTGAGCGTTAGGGTGGCTCGGGTCGTCTCTCCCCGGATTCTGATGTGTTCTTGAACGTTATTAACAGATTGGGCTTGATTGATATGCAGTTTACTAGTCAACCTTTCACCTGGTTTCGTGGTCTGAGATCTAGCACTTTTGTTTCCAAGCGTTTAGACAGAGTGTTTATTAATCCGGCGGGCCGGTTGAAGTGGGTGGATGCTCATGTTCGTCACCTCCCTCGTTACTCCTCTTATCACACTCCGCTTTTGCTGAATTTTTTCTAGCATTCCGCAGGGTAACAGGCGTCGTCGCCCTTTCTGGTTTGAAGCTGCGTGGCTGACGCATCCCCATTTTATTAAGTTCATTGAGGATAATTGGTCTAATGAGGGTGATACTTCTGTGGCCCTCAATTTGTTGAAAACTCGTTTGGGTGAGTGGAATCGTAAAGTCTTCAACAACATTCATTTCCGTAAGCAGAAGCTTTCGGCGCAAATGGGTCTCCTGCAGCAGGTTCTGAGTACTGGTGTCTCGGACTGGCTTCTCCATCATGTGGATTATTTTCAAAAGGAGTTGGTTCAGACTATGGAGCAAGAAGAGCTGCTATGGAAACAAAAATCTCGCGAGCTGTGGTTGGCATCGGGGGATCGGAATACGTCCTTTTTTCATGCTTCCTCCATTGTTCGTCGTAAGCGGAATAAGGTCGAAGCTCTGCGTATTGATGAGGAGAATTGGGTTGATGATAAATCTGCTTTGGAGAACTTAGCTGTCGGCTTCTTTGCTGATCTCTATCACCTCCCTGATAGCGATCGGGTGCCTATCTCTACCCCTCGTGGCTGCTTTCCCTCTCTTGATCATGCAGACTTGATGTCTCTCTCTGCCCCCTTTTGCGATCAAGAGATTCACGCTGCTGTTAGGAATATGGGTGCCTTCAAGTCTCCTGGTAGTGATGGGTTTCAACCCATCTTTTTCCAGAAATGCTGGAACATCGTCGGCCCTTCGGTTATTGCTTCGGTTATTGCTTGTGGGATTGAATGAGACTTTGATCACCCTTATTGCTAAGGTCAATAAACCAGAATTAATTTCCCAGTTTAGACCGATTGCTTTGTGCAATGTGGTGTATAAGGTGATTACTAAATGCATGGTTGGCCGTATTCAGCGTATTATTCCCCGGCTTATCAGTCCCCTACAGGGCAGTTTTGTGCCGGGTCATTTTATTACCGACAATATTGTTGTTGCTCAAGAGGTTGTTTGCTCTATGCAGAAGAAGCGGGGCGCAAAGGGCTGGATGCTCCTCAAGCTTGATCTTGAAAAAGCCTATGACAGGCTGAGATGGGACTTTGTTGAGGATTCCTTGACCGATGCGGGGTTTCCTATTAAGTGGGTTTGTTGGATTCGTGAATGCATTTCTTCTACTTCTATGAGGTTGATATGGAATGGGGAGGTTACCGAGTCTTTTTCCCCGTCGAGGGGTATTCGCCAAGGGGATCCTATTTCCCCCTACTTGTTCGTTCTTTGTATCGAGCGGCTTAGTCAGATGATTTTGAGGGCTGTCGGCAATTGGGATTTGAATCCGATTGCTGTTGCTCATGGTGGTGCTAAATTCTCTCATATTCTCTTTGCGGGTGACATTATGCTATTTGCCGAGGCCTCGGTGAGTCAACTCAATACTATTTTGGGGATTCCTGGTATTTTTTGTCAATCTTCTGGTCTGAAGGTTAGCATTGCCAAATCCCGGATCTTTGTTTCTCCTAATGTGCGTTCGGGGCTTGCGAGGCGTCTCCATGACATTAGTGGCTTTACCATTACCCATGGTCTCGGGTCTTACCTTGGTATGCCCATTTCGCATTCTAGGGTGAACAAAGATGCGTTTGGGCCATTGCTGGAAAAGATTTCCGCTAAGATGAACGACTGGAAGAGTAGGATGTTAAGCTTCGCGGGGAGGATTACTCTCGCCAAGTCCGTTCTGTCGTCGATTCCCGTGTACACTATAGCGACGGTGGTTCTCCCTGCCTCGGTGTCTCGCCGGATTGATTCGATGATCAGTGGTTTTCTCTGGGGTAGTTCTGCTGGTCACCGCCGCATGCACCTTGTCTCGTGGTCCGATGTTTGCAGGGCTAAGGATAATGGGGGTCTTGGTTTGAGATCGATGGTAGATTTGAATATGGTTCTTGTCAGCAAGCTCGGGTGGCGCTTTATTATGGAGGACAATAAACTGTGGATTGAGGTGATTAAATCCAAATATGTTAGGAATGGGATTGGGTCTGCTCATGGGTCTCATATTTGGCATAGCATTAAGAAGGGTGTGAGGAATGTTGTCTCCCCTGGCTGTCGTTGGCTTCTTGGTGATGGGAAATCTATTCGCTTTTGGCTGGACGCGTGGCTCCTGGATACTTGCCTTTTGTATGTTGCTATTCAGCTTGTTGGCCAAGATCTTCTTGATCTTCCTGTTTGTTCTTTCTGGAATCAAAGTTCTGGGTGGCGCTAGGATTGTTTTTCAGGTCTACTTCCATCTATGGCCTTGATGAGGTTGGCGGCGGTTGCCATTTCGTCTGAGCCGGATGCCAAGGATGAGCTCAGTTGGCATCTCACCTCCCATGGTGGTTATACGGTGGCGTCGGGTTATAATTTGATTCATACTGAGGGTGTCTCTGCTGATGGTCGGGTCTTTGATGCTATATGGAAGCTCCGTGTGCCGGAGCGGGTTCGTGCTTTTGTCTGGTTAGTGATTCATGGGAAAGTGATGAGAGAGTGAGAAGGCATATCGCCATTGGGGCCTCCTGTTTCTTTTGCCCGGACGTGACAGAGTCTCTGGACCATCTCCTTCGTCGTTGCCCTGCTGCTTGTGCGCTATGGAGAGATTGTAATATTCCTGACTCGTTGTCTGTTTCTTTTGCGGATAGTTATGCTTGTTGGTGTTGGGTCAATCTTCTCTCACAGGTGGCTATTGACGATGTCAGCCTGTGGTCGGCGGTCTTTGCTTGTGGCCTTTGGTGGTTATGGAAATGGAGGAATGAGAAGGTCTTCTCGGGTAAGGATTTTCAGGGGTGCAAAGCTTCTTTTGTGCTTAACTATGCTCGTGAGTACTCTACTGCTCTGAGTTCTTCTGGCCTTAGTTGTTCGAGTCCTATTATTAGGACTGAGGTCCTTGTTCGTTGGACTAGGCCGTGAGATGATTGGGTTAAAATTAATACTGATGGCGCAGTTAATGATCTTCGTGTGGCTTCGGTTGGTGGTGTGATTCGTGAATCTGATGGCTGCTGTTTGGGTGGCTGTAACACCCCACCACACGGGCCGACCCATTACAGGGCTGCAGCCCATACACCCCAACCCTTCCTTGGTAGCTCTACCTAATTAATAGGCAGCCATCTCCAAGAGGTTGTTCGTGAGTCTCGAACTCGAGACCTCACGCTTTAACAAGAAGCCTTGCGCTCTCTTGTCACCAATTACGCTGCAGCGCAATTGGTAACAAGTGGGCGTTAGGCCGCTTGTTAAAGCATGAGGTCTCGGGTTCAAGCCTTGCGAACAACCTCCCAGCCATGGGGATTTGGTTGGGGTACATGTGCTGCGGCCCATGGATAGAGAAATGGCTGGCCCGATAAGGTCGGAGCCCCTCTCATTCAAAGTGTACTTTTTTGTAACATCCCCCATCTCTGGGCCGACCCATTATAGGGATGCAGCCCATACACCCCAACCCTTCCTTGGTAGCTCCACCTAATTAATATGCAGCCATCTCCAAGAGGTTGTTCGTGAGTCTCGAACTCGAGACCTCACGCTTTAACAAGAAGCCTTGCGCTCTCTTGTCACCAATTGCGCTGCAGCACAATTGGTAACAAGTGGGCGTTAGGCCGCTTGTTAAAGCGTGAGGTCTCGGGTTCGAGTCTCACAAACAACCTCCCCAGTTTGGGGGATGGGTTGGGGTACATGGGCTGCGGCCCATAGGGGATAGAAATGGCTGGGCCAATGCGCTCGGAGGCCCCTATCCAACATAAAAGTGTACTTTTTTGTAACACCCCACTACACGAGCCGACCCATTACAGGGTTGCAGCCCATACACCCCAACCCTTCATTGGTAGCTCCACCTAATTAATAGGCAGCCATCTCCAAGAGGTTGTTCGTGAGTCTCGAACTCGAGACCTCACGCTTTAACAAGAAGCCTTGCGCTCTCTTGTCACCAATTATGCTGCAGCGCAATTGGTAACAAGTGGGCGTTAGGCCGCTTGTTAAAGCGTGAGGTCTCGGGTTCGAGCCTTGCGAACAACCTCCCAGCCATGGGGATTTGGTTGGGGTACATGGGCTGTGGCCCATGGATAGAGAAATGGCTGGCCCGATAAGGTCGGAGCCCCTCTCATTCAAAGTGTACTTTTTTGTAACATCCCCCATCTCTGGGCCGACCCATTACAAGGCTGCAGCCCATACACCCCAATCCTTCCTTGGTAGCTCCACCTAATTAATAGGCATCCATCTCCAAGAGGTTGTTCGTGAGTCTCGAACTCGAGACCTCACGCTTTAACAAGAAGCCTTGCGCTCTCTTGTCACCAATTGCGCTGCAGATGGTTGCCTATTAATTAGGTGGAGCTACCAAGGAAGGGTTGGGGTGTATGGGCTGCAGCCCTGTAATGGGTCGGCCCAGAGATGGGGGATGTTACAGTGGCTTTGTTCACCATATCGGTAGTTGCTCCGTGCCTGCTGCGGAATTATGGGGTATTTTGCAAGGGCTGAGGCTTACCTAGGAGCGTGGATTGCGGAGAGTGATTGTTGAGTCGGATTCTCTTCTTGCGGTTTCCATGATTAATCGCCGTGCTTTGGAGCGGTGTCACCCTCTGTTCAGCCTGGTTTCCCATTGCCAAGGCTTTCTTCGTAGGGACTGGTATATTCAGTTCCGCCATATTTTTCGGGAGGCGAACTTTGTCGCTGACCATCTTGCTAGTCTGGCTTTTTCTTTTCCTGTTGGGTGTCATTTCTTAGAGACTTTGCCTAGTTCTGTTGTTCCTTTTGTCATTGAGGATGTCCGGGGACGTGCGTTTCCTCGTATGACGTTGTAGTTCGGTTCTTGTTTTTCAATAAAGTTTTGAAGAGTATTGGCTCTTCTTCGACCAAAAAAAAATGTACTGAATGTACATTGTTTTTAGGGGAGGAGAAATGTACATGTGTTTTAAACTGTGTGCAAAGCTTTTGAATTGCATACGTTTTTGCTTGTATGTTCATCTAATTTGTTCTAGTTGGGATATATATCATGTTTGTATTAAGATGTGCATGAGTTTTAAACTGTATGTGTATAACTTTTGAAGTGCATACGTTTTTACTTGTATGTTCATCTAATTTGTTCTAGTTGGATATATATCGTGTCTGTATAAAAATCTGCATGAGTTTTAAACTGTATATGCATAACTTTTGAAGTACATATAATTGTGTCTGTGCATCTAAATTATACTCGGTGTGCATCGTTTTTCAAAAAATAAATATGTGCACGATTTTAAATTGTGTGTGCTTAACTTTTGAAGTTCATATCTTTATGCCTATATGTGCATCTAAATTGTATTGGGTGAGCATTGTTTTCCAAGGAAAAAAGTTTATGAATTTTAAATTGTGTGTGCATAACTTTAAAAATGCATACGTTTTTGCATTTATGTTTGTATTTGCATCTAAATTGTACTGGTGTGTGCATCGTTTTCCTAGACATAAAATTGTGTATGAGTTTAGACTGTGTGTACATAACTTTTGAAATACATATATTTTTGCTTGTATGTGCATCTATATTGTAATGGGTGTGCATCGTCTTTTTGGAAAAATTGCATGAATTCTAAACTGTTTGTGCATGAGTTTTGAAGTGCATAAGTTATTGTTTGTATGTGCACATAAAGTAATCTATATGTGTATCTAATAAATATGTATTGTGTGTGCATAGCTTGTGTATTGGATGTGCATAGTTTAATTTGGTTTTTGAAATGTGTTTTTTTTAAATTTTATGTGCAATTAGTTTTAAAATATATTTTTTTTGTCTCTATGTGCATGTATGTGCATAATTTTTGTACTATATGCGCATATGCCGAATTTAAAAAATCACGGTCGCCCCTTTCCATTTTTTTGCCCAAAAATACGCGTTTTTTTCATTTAGAATTTGACCGTGTCGAATTATTCTGTTTTTCCCCTTTTTCAATCTCAACCTTTATGTTTTTGGATCGAGCGGCCCAAGTTCTTTCTCATTTCTTACCTAGGCAGTCTTTTGCACCCGATCCGACCTCTAAAAATAATCATATTATCGTGACATATTTTAATTTTAAAAAGTTTTTTAGTAGGCTGTAGTGAATCGGAGAGCAGAAGGTTAATGTATTTTTTATTTTTTATTTTTCATATAAAGTTGCGATCTCTTTCTAACATAAAAGTTTAAGCTAATGGGTAGACTTTCACCCAACCTTTATATATCGTTATTATTTTCTTATTTTGGTCGGTGTGGGTGTGGGTGTGGGTGTGGGTGTGGGTGTGGGTGTGGGTGTGGGTGTGGGACAAGATCGACCAACCTTTCTACACTAACCTAAATATATATAAATGGGATATGGGAGGAAGGATCAAATGGACGTATCTCTTATAATAAGCTGAGAGCATGTATGTAGACCTTCCAGATATATCATCCAATGGTCTAGAATTGCGCCACAATTTTAATTAAAAAAGGCACGGAGGGACATAAGAGTAATTTGGTGTCCCAAAAATCACCATGATTTCCCACAAACCCGTCTTCTTCTCTCTCTATCACCCCTGAACAATCATCATTCTCGGACTTCGGCCTCGCCGCCATCGCTGTCGAGGGATCCGACGGCCTCCTCCTCCAGACGGCGTGTGGAACCCCGGCGTTCGCTGCTCCGGAGGTAATTGCCCGCCACGGCCGCTACGACGGTCCGCTAGGGCTTTGATATACCAACTCCTCGACCCGAATCCGAATACCCGACTCGCAGTCGACGACATTGCCAAGAATCCGTGGGTCAACGCCGGCAAATTCGGCCCCCGGAGCATGTCTTTGGGCGATTTGGTATCCCTAAACGAGACCAATTTCGATAGGGTTTCAACTATGAACGCTTTCGACATAATCGGAATGAATTTGAAGCTTGATTTGTCGGGTTTGTTTGACGATGTAGCTGGGAAGAAGGAGAGGCGGTTCATATCGAGTTCTCCGGCGGAGAAGGTGGTGGAGGTGGGTGGGAAATTAGGGTATGATGTGGAGAAGGGGAAAGGAGGGAAGATCTGGCTTGGGAGGGGGAAATTGCTGCTTGTTATTGAGGCCTTGTAGATGGGGCCGGAGTTGCTGGTGGAGATCAAGGTGGTGCAGGGCGGCAAATGCGGTGGTGGTGCGATTGAAGAGACTCATTGGGGTGAGATCAAGTCTGGATTGGGAGACATAGTTGTCTCTTGGCACACTGTGGGAGGAGTTTGAAGATTGCAATTCAACAAATGTGTTTATCTCTTGGTACTTGTTTTTTTTTCCCTTGAATAAGAACGTATAAGATTATTTGAAAGTGAGTTGTATTGGATTTTTGAGTTTGTACCTTCCAGGATCTAGGTGTAGGAGCAACATTGATTTGAATACAGCATCTGATACAAACTTGCAAACCTGTGAAGAGGAAACCAAATTGCACAGCCATTAGCCATACGATACAGTCGGGCTTTTGCTTTAAATTGTAGATAGTTTGCATCTTTATTTCCCCTTGGTTGATTTTATGTATAAATAGCTGGTTTGATAATGAAATCTTTCATTGAAATCTGCTCAATTTGTATAAATAGCTGGTTTGGTACTTATACTCAATAAACCTGTTAGTTATACATGATGAACCTATTACTTATATTCAATAAACCTACATGCGAAAATTAATGAACCTGCAAGACAACACCGATGAATCTGGTCGATTTTTGAAGTGTACAACCTATTCCATGTGTGATGAACCTGTTACTTATACTCAATGAACGTGATAGTTATACATGATGAACCTGTTACTTATACTCAATGAACATGCATGCGAAAAGTAATGAACCTGCAAGACAACACCAATGAACCTGGTCAATTTTTGAAGTGTACAACCTATTCTATGTGTGATGAACCTGTTATTTATACTCAATGAACTTGTTAGTTATAAATGTTAAACCTGTTACTTATACTCAATGAACCTGTTAGTTATACATGATGAACATGTTACTTATACTCAATGAACCTGCATGCAAAAATTAATGAACCTGCAAGACAACACCAATGAACCTGGTCGATTTTTGAAGTGTACAACCTATTCCATGTGTGATGAATCTGTTACTTATACTCAATGAACCTATTAGTTGTAAATGATGAACATGTTACTTATACTCAATGAACATGTTAGTTATACATGATGAACTTGTTACTTATACTCAATGAACCTGTTAGTTATACATGGTGAACCTGTTACTTATACTCAATGAATCTGCATGCAAAAATTAATGAACCTGCAAGACAACACCAATGAACCTTGTCAATTTTTGAAGTGTACAACCTATTCTATGTGTGATGAACCTGTTACTTATACTTAATGAACATGTTAGTTATAAATGATGAACATGTTACTTATACTCAATGAACCTGTTAGTTATACATGATGAACGTGTTACTTATACTCAATGAACCTGCATGCGAAAAGTAATGAACCTGTAAGACAAGACCAATGAACCTGGTTGATTTTTGAAGTGTATAACCTATTCTATGTGTGATGAACCTGTTACTTATACTCAATGAACCTGTTAGTTATAAATGTTGAACCTGTTACTTATACTCAATGAACCTGTTAGTTATACATGATGAACTTGTTACTTATACTCAATGAACCTGCAAGACAATACCAATGAACCTGGTCGATTTTTGAAGTGTACAACATATTCTATGTGTGATGAACCTGTTACTTATACTCAATGAACATGTTAGTTATAAATGTTAAACCTGTTACTTATACTCAATGAACCTGTTAGTTATACATGATGAACCTGTTACTTATACTCAATGAACCTGCATGCGAAAATTAATAAACCTGCAAGACAACACCAATGAACCTGGTCGATTTTTGAAGTGTACAACCTATTCCATGTGTGATGAATCTGTTACTTATACTCAATGAACCTGTTAGTTGTAAATGATGAACCTATTACTTATACTCAATGAACCTGTTAGTTATACATGATGAACCTGTTACTTATACTCAATGAATCTGTTAGTTATATATGATGAACCTGTTACTTATACTCAATGAACCTGCATGCAAAAATTAATGAACCTGCAAGACAACACCAATGAACCTTGTCGATTTTTGAAGTGTACAACCTATTCTATGTGTGATGAACCTGTTACTTATACTCAATGAATCTGTTAGTTATAAATGATGAACCTGTTACTTATACTCAATGAACCTGTTAGTTATACATGATGAACCTGTTACTTATACTCAATGAACATGCATGCGAAAAGTAATGAACCTGCAAGACAAGACCAATGAACCTGGTTGATTTTTGAAGTGTACAACCTATTCTATGTGTGATGAACCTGTTACTTATACTCAATGAACTTGTTAGTTATAAATGTTGAACATGTTACTTATACTCAATGAACCTGTTAGTTATACATGATGAACTTGTTACTTATACTCAATGAACTTGCATGCGAAAAGTAATGAACCTGCAAGACAACACCAATGAACCTGAGATGCATTAATTCAATGAGGTTCATCAATGAGTTAGAGGTTCATTTCCTTCTTCCAGAGTTCATGCCTTTGTGATAAAAAATCAGGTTTACCTGAGGTTCATTAGTTTACATGAGGTTCATTAATTAAAACTCATGAACCTTAGAAAAATATCATAAACTTGTAAAATAAAACTAATGAACCTATACGCCATAACTCATGAACCTACAAGTTAAAACTCATGAACCTACAAGTTCAAATGCATGAACCTGTAAGGAAAAACTCATGAACCTCAGAAAAAGTAATGAACCTGTAAGACAAAAGTAATGAACCTGTAAGACAAAAGTAATGAACTTGCTAGTTAAAACTCATGAACCTTAGAAAAATCTCATAAATTTGTAAAATAAAACTAATGAACCTATACGCCATAACTCATAAACCTACAAGTTAAAACTCATGAACCTACAAGTTCAAATGCATGAACCTGCAAGAAAAAACTCATGAACTTGCAAGATTATCGGCTTAAAATTCTCTTGTAGGGTTTATGAACCTCTAAAATGTAGCCTATGAGGGATTTGAACCCACATCCATGTGAATAGACACATTGCTCTACCATTTGAGCTAATAGGCTATGACAACCAATACACAATTTCAGTCTTTTGTCATTCAAATTCAGCACATGAAAGACGAACTACACAAACCCAAAATCAAAGTTTTACATTCAAGTCCAAGAGTATAAATAACCTAGATTTTTTTTAAAACTAGCTAGGTTCATGCTAATTAATCAAACTAGCTAGTCTTTTGTCATTGAAATCCACATTCGATTGTTTTCTATCCTTCTCATGCAAAAAAAAGGCCGCCCTGAGCAGGTGTAACAAAACCTGTAGGAGCAATCTTGTCAAAACTCAAATAGAAGCAGAAGATGGTGTCTCATATGGTGTTCAACACATGAGAACTTACAGTTGAATCTTTCCCACCATTAAAGCCGAAGGCTAACTCTTCAGAACTGCACAAGGAGGGAAATTTCAGATCTCCCAGAAAGAAAATGAAGCAGTTTTAAAACCTAATTTCAACATAATACCAGTTCCAGTGTTCAACTCAGGCAGCGAAATTTACGTTTCATTTGTGAGTTCAACAAAGATTCCTTATACCTATACTTCTTCTACTTGTCCAAATCTCCACAGGAAGACACATTACAAATTCAATGCTCGGAACAACTCAGCATTCGAAATCGATAAAGTCAGAAGAAATGCAGGAAACACAATCCTCAATGTCATCAAGGATAATCCATTACAGCCCCAAATTAAGCATAAATCAGCAGCTCTCAGCACTAATTGAGGTATCAAACGCAACTTCAAGTAGACTACGACTTACCGATAGAGAGCCAAAGCTCTTTGAATTACATAGACAGCGTTGTGGTACTTGGTTCTCAGCCTTCGATCGTCGCATCCTTTAACGGCTTCATCTATCTCCATTTACTGCAACATCAGAACAAAAATGGAGAAAATAGATCAAAAACTCATCAACGTAGCTTAAACAATTGATCGAAAGCTACAACAAAATTGATTTTTGTTTCGAGATTCATACATAAAAGTGTCTCTGATGTCGTGATTTGAGTGACGATGAAGATAGCAAAGAGAGAATCAGCAAATGTGGAGGTTTCTTCTGGGATTGTAGTTGCTGCTAATGGGGACAAAATCAGAATCAGAAGAAGAAGAAGAAGGTGTTTGAATGGCACAGATTGTTTATCCTTCTCTCCAATTAAACTGGGTTTGGAGTTTGGACTCGTTCCTTGGTTTTTGTACTTTGTAAATCTGAGAGTTGGCGTTGAAGAGCTGCTTGAAGAGAGCAATGATATTGGAGTTGTCGATGTGTTCAGGGTCGTCGGGTGCGGGGGCGAGCGGAGGGGCTTGGTGGAGAAATCGGGTTTGCGACAGGCGAGGCGGAAGCGGGAGTAGGTCTGCTTGCAGCTTCCGGCGGACTCGTTGAAGACGGAGCGGTCGAATTTGGGGATTACGACGTCTTCGCAGCGGCTTAGGTCGACGGCGTGGAAAGAGCAACGGGAGAGAGCGGTGAGCTCCGATTGGGTGAGGAAGCGCAGATCAGACACTGAAATTGATTCCACTATCGGCGTTGGCCGGCGTCCATGGCCGGATCGACGCTTACCGGCGCCATCTCCGCCTCTTCACCTCACCCACCACGAACCCAGATCGGTGTGCTCCACCGGACCACCGCCCTTGAACCACGCACACCCCTACCACACCGTGCGCACCAACGCCCCGCCTCGTCCAAGCTGCTCCACAGATCCAATCTCATCTCTGGGTCTGGCAAGACGATTATCCCTGCTCATCTCCGTCTGTTGTTTTTTTTTGGCTTGTTTTAAACTGAAGGGTATTTTAGTCTTTCACTCAATTTTTGTCTTAAATTGCAAAAATGCCACCGTGTAACTAGAAGCTTGTTTTTTTTTACTGATTATCTTAGAGTCAATCTGGGTTGTTGATTTCCTTCATCCAATGGTTGTTATTAGTACTTAGTTTTTATCTTAAGAGAGTTGTGTATGTGAACGGACCTCTGGGATATGGACGAACACGTCCAAACAACGTGTTGAATTAAAAAAAATATACTTGATAAAAATTTAACAAACCTATAAAGACAAATACAGATAACATAGAGTAAAAGAGTTTGAAGGCCACAAAAATAACTAAGATAAGGGAGTGTATAGCTACTTGTTACATTGAATTAATTTAAAAGCTATGGTCCCAATCCCCGTCGAACTATGGTCATAGTCCATACAATTAGACAAAATCACGCCATGAAGATAGAAGACATCTATAAATATATAAAGTAGAGAGAAAGGACAATTAATGCCCTAATGAATTCAGCAAAAGTAATCCTGTCAAAATTGGAATATCATAGTGCATGTGTTTCCAATGAGAGGCCCATGTATTACAATGTATGAAAAGGCCCAATAATTGGCCCAACAAAATTAACCCTAGCAAAATGAGTTCACACACGTTGAAACAGTGTAGCCTGTAATTTATTCCAAATGAGACAATTAATTCCCTAATGAATTCAGCAAAAGTAATCCTGTCAAAATTGGAATATCATAGTGCATGTGTTCCCAATGAGAGGCCCATGTATTACAATGTATGAAAAAGCCCAATAATTGGCCCAGCAAAATTAACCCTAGCAAATGAGTTCCCACACGTTGAAACAGTGCAGCCTGCAATTTATTCCAAATGAATTCACCCATATCTAAACGTATATCTCAACTGGAAGATGTATAGGCTGAATTTCAGCCATCTGCAAGGCAATAACAATCCATAATTAGGTCCCATTTAGGAGCCTTGAATAGGCAGTAATTACGCAGAAAAAATAACGAAATACAGTCTTTAATATGGTTTTCAATTTTCATTTTTCAAACAACCTCAACGAGGCCAAAAATCTGCACCTAACAGCCAAAAATACGTTTGACCCCAGCCAAAAACTGAAACGTTTTACCTTAATTGCAGTGAGTAAGTACTCCTTTAGAGTGAGCAAAATAAAAGACATTTAAAGCCAGTTATATGCAGGCATTAAAAGGCCATCCAAGTTTGAAACGTTATACCTTAGTAATCCGATATAAAATCAGCCTCCATCTATTTCCTTCGGTAGAGTGCATCAGCTCTTTGATCTGCACAGTGAGCCAGAAATAAATCATGAATTTTGCACTTCTAAATCAGTTGGGGGAAGGGGTCGCAGCCAACATTCAAGTAATGGTCTATCGTAAATGGGATGTTTTCACTTGGATGGGCACCTACATCAGCACTGATTTCATTCTATGTGATAAAATGGTATGTACACACTTCGTCTATGTTGTGTAGTCATTTATGCTCATTCCTTAAATCTTTTTTCCAGAATTTTGACATCTTTTCCCCCATGTCTTATAGGGAAATGTGATCCACTGCACTACCAAAAGCAACGTAGCCCATTGTTTCAAAAACAAGCTAGAAGAGGGGTTTGTCTATAATGTAAAAGACTTCAATGTGCTGTCTAATAAGAAGGAATTTTGTATTGTTAGAAATAACAACAACATGATTGAACTTCATGGAGGCTCTATTGTCAAAAAAATCCAAAATAGCAATCATGGTTTTCCCCTATATCCTTTTGATTTTACTGAAATCGAAGACATCCGCCTTTCTCAAGCTAATAACCTCATTGGTAAATCCCAACTAATTCCTACACCTTTACTGCAAATTGCCTAATGCAGCCAACTAAGCTTCTTTGGGTTCTGCAGAGGTTATTGGCTACGTGACTGGTGTGGGCCTGCAAAAAACAATTAGGACGCCAACTAGACAAAGAGGTGTCTCAAAGACTCTTGATTTTCACCTACAATCCAATACGTAAGCTTAATCGTTGCCATCTATAGTAGTTTATTCTCTTTCATTCATCTCATTACCCAATTTGTATTGAATCTGTACTGCATGTTGATTGTAGTGGTGAAAGCATCAAAGTAACACTCTGGGACAAACTAGGGGACGAACTACTGGAAAGGAAAGCAAAACAAGATGGGATTTATGCTGTTATATTAGTTGCAATGCACGTGAAGGAATTCAAACGTGCGAGGGAGTATACGACAATTCTATTTTTCTACACATGTTAATGCAGTATGCTGATTCCTAAACTTAGCTATGATTTGCATGCAGATGAAGTCTACATATCAAGCACTCCCTCTATAATAATTTATGATTCTACCGACATCCCTCAGCTGGTTGAATTCAGAAACCGAAACATGTAATTGCGCATACTAATAAATATATAAAGATTCATCATTACAAATAGGCAAAGTAAGGAGTTAAGGAGCAAAATGGATAAATACTCACCAGTAATTCTTGCTTGCTTGCGTGTGCAAAAATTGTTTAGTTGTGGATGGACTCCCTGCAGACCAAGGACCGCCAACAATGAGCGTGACAGTTTTACAGATGTTGGAGTGGTGTAGAAATAAAAAAAAGGATATTCAATTCTAGGTCCAGCCTAATATCTCTATATGTCTCTACTCTAACCTAACTTCACTACCTGTCCAAATTGTCTGTAGGATACTGTTTTCAACTGCCGAGTTAAGATTTCAGATATCACAACCCAAACACCTTGGTACTACTTTGCATGCACAAGCGGAAAATGCAAAAAAGGGGTGACTCGACGGGGTGGGAATTTTTTCTGCACTTCATGTGAAGTGCTAGTGAGTTTTCCAAAAGCCAGGTATTGATTGGCATTTATGTTGAATTCTGAACCAGTACCTAAACCTTTAGCCACATTTGCTAGCCTTTTCCACATGGTTACAGATTTAAGCTTCGCCTTCACCTTCTCCTGCAAGAAGCTACCAGAAACAAAGTAAACAAGACAATCCAGGATCCAACTAAGCATTAAGTTAAAAGATGAGCAAAATTTAGGAACACAAATAGCATTACGTTTATTATGCAAGACAATTATCAGGGAACTATATCTAGAGATGCCCATGGGATTTGATAAGCGGTAGAAAACGTGTAGAACAAAGGAGTAATAGGATAATGCATCCTATAGTGAAACTCTAAGAAAACCAAGGGTTTGATTTTTTAATAAACGTCAACTCTCAAATTTACCATAAAACAGTCATACCTTTCATTTATATCATAATCAAACAAAATTTAGGGCTTAATCGTTTTTTTATTCAAATATTATGTGTTGTTCCTTAAAGAAGGCCCACCCATAAAACTAGATCTCTTTAATGCAAGAATTGAAGAACTATCATTAATATACAATGGGTTTCACAAGCATGAGATTGTGAACCATTTACCTTGACGCCAAATTACTGCACGCCGATTGGTTCATGTATGTGCCTGATATTTATACCAAATATTAAGTAATTCACCCCTTACACTAAATATAGTGGGAACCATAAGCTGTAAAGTAATAAGAAAGCATAATAATAACCTGGAGTGACAACAGTGGTGGTAATTGAGGAGTTGCTGATGGATATGCAGATGCCTGAGACGACATCCATGATGGTGTAGATGTACCAAGGCTTGATGTACGCACCAAACCCTTGGAATTTTCCATGTTTGGTAGAACAGCTTGCAAGGGTATCATGGATGGAAACTGCATTACAAAAAGCAGATCCATTATAAAAGAGTAACGACTTCAGCGACAACTTAGTAGCATAGGTTACATGATGAACATAAAATGGAAAGAGATATCTTACTCACCATTTTAGCTTAGTAGCTTGGATCACAAATGGACTTACAATAGCCTCAATTAACATTCCTACACCACGGCATTAGGTTTTTTTACGACTATAGAAAGCCATGCACAATACAAATGCACACTCTTAAGAATGAGGCTTTTAGTTTGTTTATATAGAATATAGATATCACATAGTCAACCAACTCCCCTTACTATCCTTAGCACAACTCCAGATCGTAGAAACCGCAAAAACTGGAATGAATTCTTCAATACTGGAAAGAAACACCAAAAAAAACTGAGAAACCACAACAACTTGACAAATTACAATGTATGATAAATGGATGGAAAAGTTCAACCAACGCAAGCAAGATGGTCCACCAGAATTGATCAAATTCTGTAACAATGTCCTGTCAAAATGAAGCTAAGAATCAAAAGTGATAAAACCACATTAGAACAACCAACAGCGGCCTAATGAAAACACAAGGTAACACCTTCACAAGTCTATATAAAAGATGAGCAGCACTTTGTACATTGGTTGACAAGAGAAAAAAACAAGATTCAATTACTAACCCAATTCCGCATTGCAGAATAGCACGACAAAGGAACAGGCTTCCCGTTAGGATTATAAGTGAAAGAGGACGTATCATCACTGCTCTTATCTGCTGCATTAGATGATTCTGACCTGATCACTCCACTGTCACAAGCCAGATGAGGGAAACCAAAAGCTCCTGTGGTTGGAGATGCCTGAGTGAAAAAACTTCATTACACTTACTACTTTTGTGGCCTCTACGCAAACACAAGTTTAATAGATAAATATATATACAAATTGGCTACCACATTACAGACTAAACATGAGATCAGAAAAGGGATAGCAATAAACAACAGTTGCAGATTTCTCAAGAATTCAAGATACAATGACTAACTATAATCATTTTATTTACTAAGTGAAGAATCTAACATTTATCCATGATTCTACTGATTCACTGCTACTTTTGATTAAATTATCAACAACACTTGCAGTCGCAGACAAGAGGTCTCTAAACTAAATCACCAACTTATCTTTCAAGTTATAGTTACACAGCTTCTTGCAACAGTGTATCTATGATTTATGATATTGCTCAAAACATGCACATTCCTTCCGGCTGTCAATTTCATTGTTAAGATAGCCAAAGAACAAGACTTCATTATTATCACATTAGCTCTAAAGGCAATCCAGTAAAATGAAAGTTGGTGCTTAAGAAAAAGATTTCATTATTAAAAAGTAAATTCTACAGTCAGCATCACAAACAGGACATACATCATTATCACAGTAGCTCTGAAGGCAGAGCAAGAGCAGTGAAAATAGTACCTGAAGATTTGGCAGCATCATAGGAGACTCCAACAACGCATGTGAGCTGATACCAGGTGTTCTAAGAATATATGGTGACGAGTAAGTTGGTGAAGTCACTTTACTGCTACATTTAAACCTAGATGTATTGATGTTTGATGCACCAAACCCAAACTTGGCCGCCCTCCTCTCAGCTATACTACCACCGGACTTAAAAGGCGAATTGTCAGTGCCAATCACAAAACTCAATCCATTCACATTTTGTTCCCACTAATTCTTAGAGTTCGTAAGGAAATTGGAATCTAGCAAATAGCCTCCACCACTAGATACATCAGGAAAGGATTTACCAAAGCAAGAATCGGACATAAATCCCAGAAATAATCCCTTAGGGCTCACCGCGAGGCTCCTCCACGCATCAATTGCATCCTCACTCTCCCTCCATTTGCCAAATTCCATGAAATCCTAGAAACCGAAAATTGGGAAAATTACCAAAAAGAACCAATGGTAACCAGAATTCGTGTGTAATGGAGTTGTAAAATGAAGGAAATATGTACAGTCCAGAAACTAACCGGAATCGAAAAAGGGGGCATCGACGGTGGAGCCACGTTGAAGAAGAGTATGGACGAGTGACGACGTAGTGAAGCCCAAATCGCCGGTAACGCACACGCCTTCTTCCGTTCCACTCATTCTCTCGCTCCCGTGCTCTGCCTGGAGGTGACCGACAATCTGCTCCATCTCCGGTAGGTGGAGGGGTGGAGTAAGGTGGAGGCTGTGAAGTTTTTGAGGTTGTGCAATGTCGATGAAGGGTAGGGTTGTGGGAAACAGGCGGCCGCACATGGGTTTGGAAAAAAAAATTTCCTTTTATACATGGAAATGCGGATGGATTAGGTTCAGTTATATTAATGTAAGTGCGTAACCATTTAACTCCTCCACTTTAATATATTTGACATTTTCAGATAGGTGAATAGGAAACAGAATCTTCATAATCTAACTCATCCACATTATTACATCATTGTAATTTTAATATATATACAAACAAACCAATGTACTTACTTTGTATTTTATACTCACACTTATGTTAAATTTAATATAGATAAAAAATAATAATTGTAAATACTTTGTATTTTATACTCACAGTTATGTTAAGAAATATATACTATCTTTAATTATAAAATGCATTTTCTTATAAAAAAATTAAATTCTCTACAAACTAAAATAAATTATACAAAAAAAAAACAATTTTACTCGCGAAATAATGTGGTACACCGTACACGAAATTTAAGACGTCACTATTTACATTATTATCGTAACGCGTCACCAAACACACAAAAAACATTACAAGTTGCATCTTAAATACTAAATAAAATTGAAAAAAAAATATATAATTTCAAAATTAACAAATACATTGTCCAACCAAAATAAATTATATATAATATGAAAAACTCGCTCTAATTCATGACGTCTTAATACAGGCTTACAAACTTATATATAACATAAAATTATACCATACAAGTTTTCTGTAATATACTTTAGTACTACAAACGCTTAAGCAAAACTCCGATTAAAATAACACCATTTAACCTATGCACAACTTCATAAACCAATATTAATGTTACACAAATATACTTATATATACGAGACTACTTAGTATACAGTTTATCTTAACAAACAAACAAAATGTCTCATCTTATAAATCGATCTATCTATCGATATAAAATAAACTAACGGTGAAACTAATGCCTAATAAGTATGACAAATACTCACTTCTTTTTTACTTAATCTTTCATTACAACCTATATCTTCTAATATAGCTCAATGGTTTAAAACACTCTCATAATACAAAATGACTAGGGTTCAACCCCCCTTCTTTACAACTTAGCTTTATTATTTCATTCATCATGTTTTATTAGACAAAGATCAATTAAATAATGAAAAAAATAGGAAACATAAACCAAACAGCAAAAACAAATAAACCATGAATAACCCCCATTCATATTAATATTTTTAATTTTGGGTCTATAAAAATAACATTGTAGCCGAAATATCAAATAGGATCATGTTTTTGGGTGTATATTATCATTTACTTTGTCAGGCATATTCTGTCATTTCACGTCAATTATGTATGGAGTTTCTTTGTCACTTAGAAAAAACTTTAAAAAACAATCACACGTGTGAATTTAAAAATAGATTTAATAGCCCATCATTCAACTTATACTAAAAAAAATGATACAAAAATAATAAAGGCATACGAACTCTACAACATCACACTCAAATAAGTTTTACATTTATAGAGAAGTTACAACCGGATTTTGTTCTTCCTATTGTTAGAATATACACGAGATAATTACTACTAATTATTTGTGACGACTTATTTCGTTAAAAAAAACTCAATGCTTCCATCTAACCAACTTTGAAGCTAGAAAAATTATGTATTGCTTTTAAAGGTAAACAACACAATTAAATCCCCTATTTCAGAATTACATTTAAAATTCATATATATCTAAAATAAACATTCATTAATATAGAACTTTAAATTTCATTGTTCTTCCCTTCATCTATTTAAGGTAAATTTAATTTCAAAGATTATTTATATACTACGTTAACATTTAGTAATTCTTAAACTAATAGTAATTTTTTTACCAAAAAATTAAATCGATGTTAAATAGTCAATCCCGTGCATAGCACGGGCATGAATGTCTAGTATTGTGTAAAATCCAAATTAAAGTTGTAATTACTGTTATTAATCGATCTTTAACTTAATTATCCCTCTAATCCCAAATTTCAACTCTTAATCAATGAGCTATACTCTCTTATAGAAAAAAACTATGCTAGGTTTGCAATTAGGGTCCACAATAGCAGCTAGCCTATTGCAATCAAATTCAATACCCTTTAATCGAACAGTATATGAAGGAAAGTAACTTAATCACCATGATTAAGTGCAATATCAGAAAATTTAATTTCCATATAACATTCTAAAATCACACGTACATTCTACTTTTCCATCATGATATAATATATATATATATATATAAGATGAGTATTTTTGAATTGTGACCCAAAAGATGAATTAAATCACGCGCGCCTAAATGAAGGAGCTAGTATATAGAAAATATTCTAGTAGACCAGGACAAGTTCTTGTTGTTGGATGAAATTGAAGGAATATGATTATAATGAAAATTAATAATCCGAATATTTTAGATATTTATAGTGTTTTGCTAGAAGTCTATTATGACTTATGGTATATATATTAGATTTGATTCATTACTATTATATTTGAGTCCTATAAGGTCACATACATTAGAGTAATTAGGCTAGATCAAAACAACCGAGGCCCATAATGGGATTAGGAATTTCGGCCATATGTATTATTTGGAGAGTGGATTATTCATCAAGTAATAATAAAGAGTTATCTATTTACTTGATGATATAAGAAAATATATCTTTAGAAAAGATAAGATATTGTATCAACCATAAATATTAACAAGGGATTATTTCATTATCTCATGTGTTGAGAAAAGCTCTCTCCCAAATACACATCTAGGTACGGCCGAACACCCTGCTACAAGACAACCTTGGAGCTTTTGTCCCGTTCTAGCAAACGAAGGCAAGACGATCTAGTACCATGCTCGTGTGGACTAAGTAGAGGAGTCACAATTGAGGCTCTATTCTCCAGGGAGATCTCGAAAACAAGTTTTGCATCAAAAGGTATGTTATTCTTTCATATGTGCTTTGTATCAAGTTTATATATGAGATCCTAAGTTAGATGTTAGAAAATTGTTTTTATGAAATTCCGCTAAAGCATCTAAATCCCTACAGACATCATTCCAAGCAGGGTAGACACAGGATTTCCGTCGTCTTATGTGGGCATAATCCTCCGTGGCTCAAATCACGAAGCTTTTGAAATTGCTTGGTATGGAATTATCATTGATCTTCAAATTAAGTTAAATAATTGCATTAATAAGACACTATAAGCATTAAGCTTAGATGGAATTGAACACAATTTTCTCACGAGTGAAATTAAACATAAAATTTCAAACAAATGCATATATTCATTGTATTTTTTTAAGGGGATTCTTTTTCGCACCCGTTTTTTTTGCGATGCACCCGCTTTTGGGCGCAACCTGGTTGCGCCCAAAAAGCGGATATTTTTTTTAAAAAAAAAAAACAATTCCTTGGGCGCAACCAGGTTGCGCCCAAGGTCTGTGTGGATTTTTTTTTATTTTGAAAAATGATTTTTTTGAATAGGTTCTTTCTCTGAACCGGTTCACTTCGGCGCAACTACGTTGCGCCCAGAAAAAAAAAACGAAAAAAAAAAAGCAAAAATAAAAATAAAAAATAAAATAAAATAAAATTGGGCGCAACATATACTTGTGTACATGGAAATTCAAATAAATTGGTTTGTATACTTGTGTACATTGCTATAAATTTACTATGATTATATCTTATGGTTATATTCTATAGTTATATATATCATATAGTTATATACTATGATTATATCTTATAGTTATATCCAATTTGGTTATATCCTTGTAGTTATATCCAATTTTGTTATTACTATAGAATATAACCATAAGGATATAGCCAATATGGATATAACTATAAGGATATAACCAAATTGGATAAACCTATAAGATATAGTCATAGTATATAACTATATGATATAACCATAGTATATAACTATAAGATATAGTCATAGTATATAACTATATGATATAACCATAGTATATAACTATATGATATCATATAGGATATAACCATAATATGTAACTATGGAATATAACCATAAGATATAATCATAGTATATAATTATAGGATATAACCATAGTATATAACTATAGAGTATAACCATAAGATATAACCAATTTGGATATAACTATAAGATATAACAATAAGATATAATCATAGTATATAATTATAGGATATAACCAAATTGGATATAACTATAAGATATAACTGTAGTATATAACTATAGGATATAACCGTAGTATATAACTATAGGATATAACCATATTATATAACTATAAGATATAATCATAGTATATTCAACTATTTAATTGGAGGAACACAGACAGAAAAATAAAATTATTTTATGGATTAAACTCTATTTTATCGTCGTTTTCTCCCTAATTTCAAATCAAGTAATCAATGTTAGACCTTGTACTCGAATGGACGAAAACCCCAAACCCTAAACCCCAAAACCTAACCATAAACCCTAAAAAACACTAGAAACCCCTTGGGCGCAACCTAGTTGCGCCCAAAGGGTTGTGTGGGGATATAACTATACAATGTAACCATATGATATAATCATAGTACGAAAACCCTAAACCTTAAACCACAAATCCTAAAACCTAACCCTAAATCGTAAAAAAACACTAGAAACCCCTTGGGCGCAACCTAGTTGCGCCCATAGTTCTGGACGCAATCTAGTTGCGCCCAAAGGGTGTGTGGGGATTGTTTTAGGGTTTAGGGTCTTTATCATAGTATATAACTATATAATATATGATATAACCATACGATATAATCATAGTACGAAAACCCTAAACCTTACACCACAAACCCTAAACCCTAAAACCTAACCCTAAACCCTAAAAAAACAATAGAAACCCCTTGGGCACAACTAGGTTGCGCCCATAGTTCTGGACGCAATCTAGTTACGCCCAAAGGGTGTGTGGGAATTGTTTTAGGGTTTAGGGTCTTTATCATAGTATATAACCATAGTATATAACTATATAATATATGATATAACCATACGATATAATCATAGTACGAAAACCTTAAATCTTAAACCATAAACCCTAAACCCCAAAACCTAACCCTAAACCCTAAAAAAACACTAGATTGCGTCCAGAACTAGTTGTGCCCAAAGGGTGTGTGGGGATTGTTGTAGGGTTTTTTAGTGTTTAGGGTCTTTATCATAGTATAACTATATAATATATGATATAACTATAGTATATAACTATAGAATATATTATAGGATATAACCATAGTATATAACTATATAATATAACCATAAGATATAATCATAATATATAACTATAGAATATAACGATATGATATAACCAAATTGGATATAAATCATATAACTATAAGGAATATAATCATTGTATATAACTATATGATATAACCATAGTATATAACGATATGATATAACCAAATTGGATAAAACTATAAGACATAATCATAGTACATAACTATAGGATATAACGATATGATATAACCAATTGGATATAACTATAATATATAATCATAGTATATAATATATGATATAACCATAGTATATAACTATAGAATATAATAGAGGATATAACCATAGTATATAACTATAAGATATAACAATATGATATAACCAAATTGGATATAACAATAAGATATAATCATAGTATATAACTATAGGATATAAACATAGTATATCTATATGATATAATATAGGATATAATCATAGTATATAACTATAGAATATAACCATAAGATATAATCATACTATATAATTATAAGATATAACCATGATATATAACTATAGAATATAACCGTAAGATACCCGGTTGCGCCCATACTATAGAATATAACCAAATTGGATATAACTATAAGATATAATCATAGTATATAACTATAAGATATAAACATAGTATATAACTATAGGATATAACCATAGTATATAACTATGGAATATAACCATAAGATATAATCATAGTACATAATTATAGGATATAACAATAGTATATAACTATAGAATATAACCGTAGGATATAACCCTATGTTGCGCCCAATGTGAACCGTTTTTTTTTTTTAAATAAAAATAAAAATCGGACATGAACCGGGTTTTTTAACAACCCGGTTCATTCACTGGTTGCGCCCAAGATTAATTTTTTTTTTTAAAAAAAATTCTAATTTTTGAGTTGTGTCCAAAAACGGATGTGCCGCAAAAAAAAAGGGTGCGAACATTCTACCCGTTTTTCAATTGAACATAACATTGAACTCGATTAGATACCGAAATTCGCACAAAAATGTTATCCAGGTCGCCTACAGCAAATCATTTTTTACAGCAAAATGAAGCTAAGCTTTAATTAGTACTCAATATCAGTGGCATTTTATATTCAGCTTATACTCGGTGGAATAGCTCTACACAAATTCGACAGACATTTAAAATTCAACATCACAGTTTATATAGTATACAAATAATTGGACACGGGAAAAAATGACAGTTACTCAATGTTCAGTAAAAATATGAAGATCGACATACAAGAATCTCATGAGATCCCGTAGTAAAGCACCCAAACATACGTGGTGCAAATTTCTTTCATTCTGAAAAACCGAACGTAGATCATCACAGAATATATACCGACAGTCTGATACAGAAAGATCTCCAAAAATACAAAAAAATGAATCTAAAAAATGGTCAGACCAAATGAATAAAAATGCAGCAGAAGACATGCTTGCAGGTTAGCATAATACGTGAAAATCAACAATTTTTCATGACCAACATGATGAAGCACAAAATTGTTCAATTGGTCAAATAATCCCATTCCCAGAATGCTAAGTTCAATTGATCAAATAATCCCCATTGAACTAGATTATATAATCTGAAATCAAGCTGAAATATTGAATCAAGCTGAAGTTGAAACAATTACCTCGACAGTCCAGATGAAAAAATCAAGAGGCTCATGCTCAAGCTCAGGGGACAGTCCATATGAAAAAATTGTTGGGCCCAAGGCCCATTACTCCAGCCCAAGTTCCCCTCTTATCTGCTAGCATATATATTGCAATGTGAGGAGGAGAGAGACACGAGAGAGCAGTGGCGTAGCCAGAACTCGATTCCAGGGGGGGCTAAATCCTGTGCGAATTTTTTTTTTGTGACTTAACTCCAACGTGACTTAAATTCTATTTTGCAAAAAATAATTTTAATTTTTTTACGAAACTTAAGGTAATTTTCACGTGAGATGAGGGGAAAAAAACTTAAGTAATTTTATTTTTTTGACTTAAATCTGTTAAAATTGACTGAAATTGTATTTTCAGATGAGATAAGGGGGGAAATTTAAGATAATTTAATTTTTATAGCTTAAATTTATTAAGGCTAACTGAAATTACATTTTCAGATTCAATAAGGGTAAAAAATGCTTTAAATTTTTATTTTTATTTTGAAAAAAAAAAGTTTTTTTTTTTTTCAGGGGGCGCTATAGCCCCCCTTGGGCCTGAACTGGATCCGCCCCTGCGAGAGAGTGCTGATTTTTGGAGCAAGAGTTTGCCCTAGTGAGAGCCCCCATTTGAGAGATTCAAAGAAACACAAAATTGAGGAGGGAGATTGGAGAAGAGAGAAGAGAAATTGGTGGAGAAAGTGAAGGCTTTTCCTTGTCTACACCTTGGATCGTTCATCTCTTGTCCCGGAAAGCCGACAACGGGTGTTTGTTGGAAGGTACTCCTCTTTGGTTGGATCTAATCCCTAGTTACAAGTGTTTGTTGTTAGATTAGAGATTTGCTTGAGTTGATTCTCCATATCTTGTTATCTCCTGTGTGAGATTGGTATTGTATGAACACTTGTACTCTGTTTTGATGATTAGTGGATTTCGTGCTCTGGCGGGCGATAGTGGGTTTTTTACCTCTCCTTAGGAGGGTTTTTCCCACTGAAATCTTGTATTGATTTTTGTGCATTATTTCTGTTGTGGTTGTGTTGCTTGATTGTGGTTTGGTTTCTGCAATCTGGTTGAATTTGATTTGATTGCCGGAAAGAGACCTAGGTTCTGCAGGTTCATTATTTTTGAGCTTTCGCTGATTTGTTAGCAGGACCGAATAGTGATCGATCCCCAACAAGTGGTATCAGAGCCATAGAGAGCTCAGTTTGAGTTTGGATCGAGATATGGCGACTAAGACAGAGGAGTTTGCGGGTACGATGATTAAGCTGACGTCTTCGAATTACTCGATTTGGAAGTCGAAGATGGAAGATATTCTGTACTGCAAAGATCTGTATGATCCGATTCAGTTAGGGTCGGAAAGACCAGATGAGATTAAAGAGGGCGACTGGGTAAAGTTGCACAGAAAGGCATTTGGAACCATGAGGCAGTGGGTAGACAACAGTGTCTATCATCATATCAGCAGTGAGACAGATGCACAGGTTTTGTGGAAGAAGCTGGAATCCATGTATGAGAGAAAGTCAGTGCAGAACAAGGCCTTTGTAATCCGAAAGATCGTGAATCTGAAATACAAAGATGGAAAGTCTATTGCCGAGCACCTGAGTGAGTTTCAGGAGCTAGTGAATCAGCTGAACAGAATGAAGTTGGTCCTAGATGATGAGCTACAAGCTTTGTTGTTTTTGAGTTCTTTGCCGGATACTTGGGAGACTCTGGTTGTGTCCATCAACAACTCTGCACCGAGTGGCGTTGTGTCCTTGAGTACCGTGATTGATAGTCTCTACAATGAGGAGACTAGGAGGAAAGATATGGGCACTAACACTTCACAGACTCTGGCGACGACTTCAGAGAATAAGTCCAGAGCGAGAAGCAGAGAAAGAAATGGACGTGGGAAATCCAGAGGGAAGTCACAGAATAGAGGAACATCTCAGGGTAAAGGAAAGTTTACTTGCTTTCATTGTGGCAAAGAGGGACATATGAAGAGGAATTGCTATGCCTTGAAGAAGAGCATGAATGAAGAAAAGAATCAGAAAGAAGACGACAAGAACACCACTGCAACTGTATACAGTGATGAAGAAGGTCTTGTTGTTCCTTCCTGTGTTGATGATCACAGTGATGAGTCAGATTCTCGTGTAGAATGGATAGTGGATTCAGCTGCATCCTATCATGCTACACCGAGAAAGGAGATATTCACCAGCTACAGAGCAGGAGACTTTGGCAAGGTGAAGATGGGGAACACCAGCTACGCGGAGATTGTTGGTATGGGTGACATTTGTGTTCATACAAATACGGGTTGCACGTTGACTCTGAAGAATGTGCGACATGTACCTGATCTGCATATGAATTTGATTTCTCTTCATGCTTTGGACCTAGAGGGTTATCACAGTTACATTGGTGATAAGAGATGGAAGCTGAAATACCCCAAAGATAATAGTAATGGCAAAATGGTAAATAAAATTTATGGGACTTTATAATATTTGAAGGGGTTAAATCAGGAAAGGGGCAAAAACCCTCATCTCCTTCTTCGGTGAGCATCCCGCTGAGCAGTCGTGTCTCCGCCTCCTCCTACCTGCCTTCGTGCTCAGCTCTTCTTTCCCTCCGGTGAGCCAGATTGGAAGTGCTACTGCCATGCTCTGCAGTGGGTGCTGTAGTGCGTTCATGCGAAGAGGAGCCCCGACTGCTGTTGCTGATTTCGTGACCAGCTGTTGTGTGAAGACGCCGCTGCTGCTGGTGGCTGAAATTCCGGCGACGAGAGGGACCGTTCCGGTGGCTAAGTAGTGGTTGTCACGAGGTAAGAGAAGGTTCTTCAATTGGGTTTGTTAGGGGTTCAGAAATTTCTGAATGTTGTACGTGACATGGAGCTGTTCTACGTGGACAGATGTGGAGAATGGCAAGGATGGTGTGCAGCTGTGAGGTGTTTGACTGATTTCGGTTAGGATTTGTGCAGCAACCCTTTGATTTTGAAGAAATTAGGTGGAATTGTGGGGATTTTCTGGATTGGAAAGTTTGAGGTATGATTCTAGGGTTTGTATTTGGGGGTTTTGTTAGTAGTGGATTTGTATGAGTAATTAACGCCAGAGATTTGCTCGGATTGATTTCGCAGGTTCGTCCGAGTTGGATTTGAGCTTCTAAGGTCGTGGTTGTCGAGTTTGAGGCAAGATGATTCTTGCTAACCCTTCGTATATTTTTATAAAAGTACTTTTGTTCCTATCTTGATTCATTAATTAATTTTACTCTTGTTTGAGTATGTGAATTCGGATTATTGCCTGTAGAGTTGCTTGGTTGAATATGTGTGTGTGCGTGTGTTAGTATTTGTCTCGTATTGTGTTTGATTAAATGTTGACGTGGTAGTCAATTGTGACTAATTGTGATTGATTGTTGATTAACTTGATGGTGAAATTCCGTTATATGATATTAGTTATCGTGTGTTGTGTTTGATTGCGGGTTGATCGTGATAAGTGGTGGGTGGTTGGTGGATTGGTGATGGTTGGTTATGGAGTCGAGGTGAGGGTGTGACCTCATCCGACCGCGTGAGGGTGTGACCTCCGTTGGTTAAGGCAAGGTTGGATGGTTGAAAGTCCCATCCGGTGGTGGGTGGTTGGTGGATTGGTGATGGTTGGTTATGGAGCTGGGGTGAGGGTGTGACCTCATCCGACCGTGTGAGGGTGTGACCTCCGTTGGTTAAGACTAGGTTGGATGGTTGAAAGTCTCATCCGGTGGTGGGTTGGATTGGAGGTAGGATCGGAGTTTGGATCGGGTGTTGGATTGTGTGTGTTGCCAATTGTGTGTATTGACAGTTGTGTGTGTTGGATTGTGTGTGAATTGACATCTGTGTGTGTTGACAGTTGTGTGTGTTAGACTGTGGGTGTTGACATGTGTGTGTGTGCAGTTGTGTGTGTTGACACTTGTGTGTGTTGGTAGTTGTGTGTTGGATTGTGTGTGTGGACATGTGTGTGTGTTGACACTTGTGTGTGTTGGCAGTTATGTGTTGGATTGTGTGTGTGGGTGGTTGTGTGCTCGGTTATGGGTTGTGTGCTTGATTATTGGTTGTGTGCTTAGTTAATGGTTTTGTTTGCGGATATTGGTAGGGTGTTTGATTATTGGTTTTGTGTTAGACTTTGGTTGTCGGTTGGTTGTAGTTAGTAGTCGTTTGTTGATTGTTGTTAGTGGTAGTTGTGGGCTATTGTTGTCCATTGGTAGTGGTTGTTGGATCTTGGTGTGAATTGTTTGTGAAGGTTGGTTTCCCATCTTGAGGGTGTGGGCCAATATGAGTTAGGTTGAGGTGTATGGATTACGACCCATGTTAACGAACATGCGGCACCGGAAGGGTGGCTGGCCTGGGTCATTATTTTGTCATGTTTATATTATGTGATGATTGTCTTGCTGGTGCTTATGTGTTCGTTGATGCGAAGGTTGGTTGGTTGTGTTAATAAGTTGTTTGGATTGTTCTATTCATTTATATTTGTGGTGATGTTGAGGTTGGATTGAATGAAGTTAGCATAGTGAAGAGTTGGATAAGAGTGGGTAATGAATGGTTATGTGATAGTATGTGTATATGTTTTGATGTGCGGTTGATATTGGTGGAATAATGATATAGTTATGATATATATATATATATATATATATATATATATATATATATATATATATATATATATATATATATATATATATATATATATATATATATATATATATATATAGGGAGAGCTTCATGTGAGGAGCATCCTTAGGGTGAAACGTGAGGAGCATTTTAGACCATTCATTTTAATATTACCATACGTCCTACCACACTCAATCCCGATCAATGGTCAGCGTTGACCGGTCAACGGCCAGTTTTTTTTTTTAAATATTTTTTTTCTTAAAAAAAATTTAATTTTTTATACACGTTTTCGTTATAAAATTTGTATGAAAAGAATTGAACAATTTGTTCTTAAAGTTGAACAATTGTATGTTTAAAGTTGCACAATTAAAATTCGAACAATATTAAAGTTGAACAATTGTACATGAAAAGTTGAACTATTGTATCTTAAAGTTGATTTTTTTTATAGTTCGACAACTGTGTTCGCTATGTATATAAATTTGAACAATTGTCTCTTAATGTTGAACAATTTTATTTTTTATAAGTTTTTTAGTTGTACATGGCCGTTTTTGCCGTTTTTTATTTTCCTACACATTTATGATTTAGGGTTTATGTTTTGAACATTTTTTAGTTGTATTATGTTTATATTACATTATAAACAAAACTTCAAGTTTATTTGACAATTGTTAAAATATTAATGAAGTATTGTCTAATCTATCTTTTGTTATAAGTTTGAATTTTCATGCAATTTAAATTGTTCAACTTTTCTGGTTCAGTTGTTTAACTTTATATATTGTTAAAAAAGTTGTTCAACTTGTATGATACAATTGTTCAACATTAAGATACAATTGTTAAATTTTCTTGGTATAATTGTTAAACTTTATATATTGTTCAAATAATATTGTTCAACTTTCAACATACAATTGTTCAAATTTAATAAGAAAATGTTCAATTTTTTAATTAAAATTTTATGATAAAAACGTGTAGAAAAACAATTAAAAAAAAAAAAAAAACTCGCCCAAAAAATATTGTTCAACTTTAAGATACAATTGGTTAACTTTGTTCGTACAATTGTTCAACTTTATATATTGTTCAAAAAACATTGTTCAACTTTTAACATACAATTGTTCAAATTTATTAAGGAATTGTTCAAATTTTTTTATTATAATTTTATGATAAAAATGTGTAGAAAAACAAGGCAAAAAAAAGGAAGAAAAAAATTTGCCCAAAAAAAATAAAAATAAAATCTGTTTACTGAAACAGTCGTCTAACCATAAAAATAAAAAATTTCAACTTTAAGATACAATTGTTCAACTTTGGTATAATTGTTAAAATGTATATATTATTCAAAATATATTGTTCAACTTTTAACATACAGTTGTTCAAATTTAATAAGGAATTGTTCAACTTTTGTAATTAAAATTTTATGATAAAAACGTGTATAAAAACAATAAAAAAAATGAAGGAAAAAACTTGCCCAAAAAAAATAAAAAATAAAAATTGCTTAGTGAAACAGTCGTCTAACCATAAAAATGAAATTGTTCAACTTTAAGATACAATTGTTCAACTTGTTTGTACAATTGTTCAACTTTATATATTGTTCAAAAAACTTTGTTCAAATTTTAATATATAATTGTTCAAGTTTAATAAGGAATTGTTCAACTTTTTTAATTACAATTTTATGATAAAAACGTGTAGAAAAACAAAAAAACAAAAAAATTAAAAAAATAATTTTTTTATTTTAAAAAAATTTTAAAAAAAATCCGGACAAAAATCAGTTTGACCGGTCAACGTTGACCGTTGACTGGTCAATGGTCAGATGTTGACCATGGGGTGTGATTGTGTGTGAGAGGGTGTATGTTTGCTATGATGGATGTTCCATCATAGCCTTCCATTGTCCCAAAATGATTGGCTCTCATTCCTCCTCACGTTTCACCATAAGCATCCGTTTCACCGGAGCCTGACTATATATATATATATATATGTATATTTATTGTGTGGCATGTTGTCGTTTGGTATTAATTGGTTGTTGTGTAATCTCTGGATTTTAAACTGTTTTGGCTTGAGGAGTCTTGCCAGTCTTTCGCGAGACTGACCAACTTCGGTTTACGTGCCGCGGTTGGCTGGTGTATCGGGTCCACCAGTCAACTGGTCTTTGCAGGCTAGTAGCAACAAGCGGGTTCTGGATCACAGATTGGTCTTCACAGTTAAAGATTTAGTTTTGCATCGGATTTGAAAATGTTGTATTCGCTTCCGTATTTTTGGATATAAATTGATGTATTTAAACTGGATGACAGGTTTAAGTATTGATTCAATCTTGAACAGGGATTATTGTTGATGTTTTTTTTTGTAATTGGAAGAGTTTTGGATTTCTTTTCTTTTAAAAACCGCCTTATAGTCCTTCGGGACTATGGCACTGTGACACCTCTGGCCCGGGGTGTTACAGAAGCTGATTAAAGGCTCGATGGTGATTGCTAGAGGGAGTCTGAGCTATACGTTGTACAAGACTCAGATGAAGGTCTTGAGAGATGACCTGAATGCAGTTGAAGATGATGCATCACCAAATTTATGGCACAGACGACTGGCTCACATGAGTGAGAAAGGACTGTAGATTTTGGCGAAGAAGTCTCTCATTCCTTCCGCCAAAGGTACTCCTCTGAGCCCTTGTGATTATTGTTTGTTTGGTAAACAAACTAGAGTGTTATTTAGCAAATGTTCTGAAAGAAAAAAGAATTTGCTTGAACTGGTGTATTCTGATGTGTGTGGTCCCATTGATGTACTCACACCTGGTGGTCGTAGATATTTCCTGACCTTTATTGATGATGCTTCACAAAAGGTTTGGGTGTTTGTTTTGAAAACAAAAGACCAGGTCCTTGATTGCTTCAAGAAATTCCATGCCATGGTGGAGAGAGAGAAGGATCGTTCTCTGAAATGCCTTCACAGTGATAATGGAGACGAGTACACTTCCCATGAGTTTCAAAAATATTGTCAGGAGCATGGCATACGACATGAGAAGACAACTCCGGGCACTCCTCAACACAATGGCGTTGCAGAAAGGACAAATAGGACCATCATGGAGAAGGTCAGATGTATGCTGAAGATGGCGAATCTTCCTAAGCCATTTTGGGGTGAAGCTGTGATGACTGCTTGCTATCTGATGAATAGATCTCCATCAGCTGCTTTGGATTTTGACATTCCTGAGAGAGTTTGGTCTGGAAGAGACATTTCATACTCTCATTTGCGGGTCTTTGACTGTAAGGCATTTGTGCATATGCCTAAAGAGCAGAGACAAAAGCTGGACGACAAAGCAGTTCCATGAATTTTCTTAGGCTATGGAGATACTGATTTTGGAAACAAGTTGTGGGATCCAGAAAGAAAGAAGGTGATAAGGTCCAGGGATGTGATCTTTCACGAAGACAAGTTGTTGTCAGATTCTGAGACACCAGAGGAAGTTGATGAGCTTCCAGTTTACTTGCCCTCTCATTCAGAAGGGAATGAGACAAGTGCCGAGTCTTCCTCAAAGAATGGCACATATGAGATTCCTGCGTCAGACGATGTCTTTCCAGATGCTGAAACTGGTGAGGGTTCTGAGCAGGGGGAGCCAGAAGAGAGTGAAGAAGCTAATGAGCTCAGAAGGTCAGAAAGAGAACGTCGTCCATCCACTAGATATCCCTCGTCTGAGTATGCTGCAGTTACTGAAGAGGGGGAGCCTGGAAATTTTCAAGAAGTGCAGAACCACAAGGAAAAAGCTCAGTAGGTGAAAGCCACAGAAGAGGAGTTGAGTTCTTTGAAAAAGAACAACACATATGAGCTAGTGAAGCTTCCAAAAGAAAGAAAGGCGCTGAGAAACAAGTGGGTGTTCAGGCTAAAGATGGATGGAGACAAACTAGTCAGGTACAAAGCCCAACTAGTTGTAAAAGGCTTCAGTCAAAAGAAGGGAGTTGATTTTGATGAAATCTTCTCGCCTGTTGTCAAGATGAGTTCCATCAGAGTGATCCTTGGCTTAGCTGCAAGCATGGATCTTGAACTCGAGCAGTTGGATGTGAAAACTGCATTTCTCCACGGTGATTTAGATGAGGAGATTTATATGGAACAACCAGAGGGATTTGAAGAAAAAGGAAAAGAGCACTTGGTTTGCAAGCTGAAGAAGAGCTTATATGGACTGAAGCAAACTCCCAGACAATGGTACAAGAAGTTTGATAGCTTCATGGTGAATCATGGTTACACCAGAACAAGTGCAGATCATTGTGTTTACTTCAAACGTCAGGCAAACGGTAAGTTTGTCATTCTTCTTCTTTATGTGGATGACATGCTCATTGTGGGACAAGATAAATCCCTAGTTGATGCTTTGAAGCGGGATTTGAGCACTTCCTTTGACATGAAAGACTTGGGACAAGCACACCAGATATTGGGCATGAAGATTACTCGTGACAGGAAAGCCAGGAAGATATGGTTGTCACAGGAGAAGTATATTGAGAAGGTTCTGAGTAGGTTCAAAATGGAAGATGCTAAGCCGGTTAGTACTCCTCTTGCTAGCCATTTCAAATTGAGCAAGAAGTCATGCCCGTCTTCAGGTGAAGAGAAGAAGAAAATGGCCACCATTCCTTATTCATCAGCAGTTGGTAGCTTGATGTATGCTATGGTGTGCACACGGCCGGATATAGCTCATGCAGTTGGTCTCGTTAGCAGGTTTCTTGCTAATCCTGGAAGAGATCACTGGGAAGCTGTGAAGTGGATCTTCAGGTACTTGAGAGGTACTTCTAAGACGAGCTTATTCTTTGGAGGAGCTAAACCTATTCTTGAGGGTTTCACGGATTCAGACATGGCAGGAGATCTCGATGGTAGAAAGTCGACATCGGGGTACTTGTTTACTTTTGCAGGGGGAGCTGTCTCGTGGCAGTCTAAGTTGCAGAAGTGTGTTGCTTTGTCCACGACTGAGGCAGAGTACATTGCCATGACAGAAGCAGGAAAAGAGATGCTTTGGGTGAAGAGATTCCTTCGAGAATTGGGTCTGAAGCAGGGAGAGTATGTGGTGAACTGTGATAGTCAGAGTGCTCTTGATTTGAGCAAGAATGCCACATACCATTGCCAGACAAAGAATATTGATGTGAGGTACCATTGGATTCGAGATGCTGTGAGTGATCGTCAGATGAGCTTGAAGAAGATTCACACAGACAAGAATCCAGCTGATATGTTCACCAAGGTGGTGACTACTGACAAGCATCAGTTATGCGCCAAGATGGCGGGACTGATGCACAAGTGAAGATCTCGAGACGATGTGGACGTCTTTTCCTGGGCTGGAAGGGGAGATTGTTGGGCCCAAGGCCCATTACTCCAGCCCAAGTTCCCCTCTTATCTGCTAGCATATATATTGCAATGTGAGGAGGAGAGAGACATGAGAGAGTGCTGATTTTTGGAGAAAGAGTTTGCTCTAGTGAGAGCCCCCATTTGAGAGATTCAAAGGAGCACAAAAGTGAGGAGGGAGATTGGAGAAGAGAGAAGAGAAATTGGTGGAGAAAGTGAAGGCTTTTCCTTGTCTACACCTTGGATCGCTCATCTCTTGTCCCGGAAAGCCGACAACGGGTGTTTGTTGGAAGGTACTCCTCTTTGGTTGGATCTAATCCCTAGTTACAAGTGTTTGTTGTTAGATTGGAGATTTGCTTGAGTTGATTCTCCATATTTTGTTATCTCCTGTGTGAGATTGGTATTGTATGAACACTTGTACTCTATTTTGATGATTAGTGGATTTCGTGCTCTGGCGGGCGACAGTGGGTTTTTTACCTCTCCTTAGGAGGGTTTTTCCCACTTAAATCTTGTGTTGATTTTTGTGCATTATTTCTGTTGTGGCTGTGTTGCTTGATTGTGGTTTGGTTTCTGCAATCTGGTTGAATTTGGTTTGGTTGCCGGAAAGAGACATAGGTTCTGCAGGTTCATTGTTTTTGAGCTTCCGCTGATTTGTTAGCAGGACCGAATAGTGATCGATCCCCAACAAAAATTGGTGTAGCCTGTAATCAAGTTTTTTTTTTGGTAGAAAAAAACCCCCTCTTTCTCTCACGGGCATCCCATCTAATTTCTCCCTCAATCCCTCTCCATTCTTTAGGATGGTGTCTGCCACTGATCTCTACGTGGATCCCCCCGTGATTACAAGCTACAACAATTTTGTGTGATTGCTTATAACGACTTTGTTTTTAAAGAAACAAACTAGTGTAGTATCTATGCCTTATACGGAATTTGTTTATTTTTTTCTTATATTAAAAAAAATTATATGTTTAATTGATATAGAAATATGTAGGTAAGGACTGTTATAAACGTATATGAATGTTAATATAAAAAATGACTAATTGAATACAAAATATTAAAGAAATTAACAAAATATATTATCGAAAGAGATGTGGAATTCTCCATAACTTTATTAATTGTAGAAATTGGCTAAGTAGTTTCGAAACGGGGATAGTCACATCCCTAACATCAATACTACTAAAATGATAAATCATAATCAAAATGCTCATCTAATACATGAAAATAAAACCCTAAACATAAAATCTCGTAAGATGTTCAAAATTGCTATAAATTATGAAAAACTTCCTTGTATACTACATTGGTTGTAGTATTATATTTTTTTTGTTTTTGTCGCATATCAAAATCTTCAAACCTTTCTTGCTAGTAACTCTTGATAATGCAACATAAAACTGACCATGAGTGAAAACAGGGCGTGGAAGATACAAACTGACATTTGTAAGAGATAGGCCCTAGTTATTGTTTATTGTCATAGCAAAACAAACACTCAAGGAAAAATGTCTTCGTTGAAACTTGAACGGATATAAAGTGTCTGATAGTGATATGAGCATGCGATGAATCAAAACGGTATGTCCAATATTGTTGTTGAAATAATTCTTCTTGTATGACATAATTATAGAGTTGCGTGGTTATCAATCTTGTCCCATTGTATAAACCTGAAGACTGGTCAATATTTCGAAGCAACATACCCCAACCTTAAGTTTTAATACATGATTTGGAACATCAGAACATCTAATATTGTTCAAGTAGTCAGATGTATAAACACTTGCATCGTTGTCTGTAATAAAACATGTTTTGCAAAGGCTATCCAAACTGAGATAGACTTTTTCATTACCAGGTAGCAAAGACAATATATAGTCATTAACTTTATTTACCTTTTCATGTGTTGGTGCAAGAATTGCTCGTTCTTCAAAGTATTTCAAAGATAACTGATTGTCCAAAAGGGAGGATAAACAGACTTAACAATTGTTGGAATCAGATCTAAGTCATAATCATTCACCAATTGTTCATCAGGAATTTGTATTTGTGCTTCTCCATCATTATCATCACCTACAGTACCATCTCTGATGCTTAATACCTATTCAAAAAAAAAATTGCTTCTTGATTATCATAATCAGATGTACCTTGTTGAACCCTCATGTTTCTTGTCAAATTAAGAAATTTGCAATATTCCCACAAATAAGAGGAATTAATGGTGGCAAAAATAATATCTTGCATGCTTTCTTTTGTGATCACGGGTAGGATTTGCCTAAAGTCTCCACCAAATACTATGATTTTTCCTCCAAAAGGTTATATTGAACTAAGGGGATTTGTAGCCCATAAAATATCTCTTAAAGTTATGTCTAATGTTTCAAAACAGAATTTATTCGTCATCGGAGCTTCATCCCAGATAATAAGTTTGGCAGCACAAATCAATTCAGATAGTTCAGTACCTGAACTTAAGTTGTAAAGTTAACAAAACCCTAAATTGTGGAGATGATCAAACCATATTAACTACGACCAATAAGTAGTTTAAAAAAATTATTAATAATGATAAATTACATTTAACAAATACGTTGTGAAGATTAGGCGCATATGAAATTTGGTTTACAATTGTGTTAGAGTGGTTTATTTATTTTATAGATTTGTCGTTTTAAGATAAAATACATTATGAAAAACATATATATATATATATATCATAATCTAATATAATACATATATAAACAATGCATTTGATAAATACAACATACTATATGCTCTTTGGTTCGTAAAAATTGAATTCAAATGACTTTCAATAGACTCCACAAAATACATTAATTATGGAAATTGGTAAGTAAGCTACTACAACATAAACACTGGATTTATCTTAATCGACTTCGAACGAATCTCTTCAATAATATTTTATATATTCTTGATAGAAATCTACAGTTTCAAGCAATTTGTGGACTTGATCGTAAACTACTACAACATAAACATTGGATTTAACAAAATTGATAAATTTATATTAATATAAAAAAATATTGTGTAGCTTCAATGTGTTGAAAAAATATAGAGAAGATTTGTAAAAACAATAAGTGTTTTAAGATGATATGACAAGATTACTTGATATATATTTACTTACACCGTCAAATAAGATATATGAAAAATAGAGTTTTCTATGTGTTCAAGATTAGTTAGGAAAATAAATGGTTAAAAATCCCTACCCATACAAATTGAGATTCTATAATAAAAACTTATATTATTGATTGTGATTACTTACTATAATCTAAACTTATCTTATTCTATACGTGGAAGAATAAATTTTTATTTTTTTCATATCTGTTTAGAACTTTTGGCAGCTCTTCTAGTTGATAATCTTTTTTTTAAAAGTTGGATGATGTAGTGGATGATGGATAGATGAGTGATGACACGTAGGCAAATTAAACGTGGTGACGACACATAGGGTTTTGGTTTAGTAGATATATAGTAGATTACACTCCAAGCTTTGAACGACTTAAAAAAAAAAAGATTATGCATGCCAATAATATGTTTCATAAAATATAAATACATGGTCATAAACCATTATACTTGTAGCATGTTTTTACCTTTGTTTTGTATAAAAATTTACTTTTAGCGAGTGTAACTTTCATATCCTAGTCTCATCTTTCCAGAATGTATACATTCATAGAAACATATTTTCATGGTAACTAAATTGAAATATTATCCATTGCATATTTCCAAATGTAGTTGATAATCCTTCATTAAACTACTTATTGGTGGTGCTTAGAATTTGACTTATGCCATTATTATTTAGTGTTATTAATTATGGAAATAGAATAATATATATATATAAGCTATATGTTTTTGATTGACATGTTTAGTTTTGGAAATAGAATAATCTTATATATAATTATTATATTAAAGTTTGAAAAAAAAATATTTTTGAAGATCGTCTTATGATTGACATGTTTAGATTATGAAATAGAAGATACTGATATATATTTATTATATTGAATTTATAATAAAAAAATTGAGAAAATGCCATGTGGCAAAAAGAATAAGAGGATGTCATGTGGTATAAGGAGGGGGTGGACTTAATAGGGGATGTCATGTGACATAGATGGGTTTTCGTTTAGTACATATATAGTAGATTTTTAGTTTTTAATTAAATATATTAAAACAAAGTGAAAAAAATGAGAGAACGACACATGACAAATGATAAGGTGGCTTGATTAGGGGTGTCATGTGACTTAGTTAGGTTTTAGTTTAGCGTACATATAGTATATTGTTGTGAAAGTTTTGTATTGGTAATCTTTGTTATTGATTTGTGTGATTCATTTGTGTGTAAATTAGGAAGTGATTAGTTTATTTATGTGATTGATTTGTATTTAAATTAGAAAATTGTATGTAAATTAGGAAGTGATTAGTTTGATTGATTTGTATCTAAATTAGGAAAAAAATTACACTTGATTTTGTAATGTCTGTGGTGATTTTTTTTAATTGAAGTAAAATTATCCTCTATATAAATGTTGTAATGACACATAGAAAAAATAAATGTGATGATGACACTTAAGTTGTAGGGTTCTCCTTTAGTATATATATATATAATATAGATATCATGTTATGAAAATATTTACAAAATCAATTAATAAATGAATAAATGACTATGAGTATGTAGATATATTCATATCTTAGATTCCTACGTAGAATCGTAAATTATAGAACCATTAGATATATAGTCTCGTTGTAATTTACATGCAAAAATATTATAACAGATTTTAAATGATTAATTGTTTATGTTTATAATAGGATAAAAATTGAAACAAATTTGACTAACCACCAAATTTTCTTGATTTTCTCCTATATATTTACACTATGTTTTATGTTTTTTGGTTTATATATTCAACTTTTTAATAGTCTAATAGAACTAATGTACTAACCATGATTTATAATATATATGTATACACCTAAATAAAATATTGACACGACTATTGAAATACCCCAAATAAGTTGATAATGGCAAAATGGTAAATTAATTAAGGTTTTGCTTATAAAGGGGTGAAATGGAAAATTTTGGGGATTAAATCCCTAAAAAACGTTCAGTGGTCGTCTCTCCCGTGAAGCACTCCCTCTTGTGCCCAGCCATCTCCTCCCGAATCCGACCGTCTCCGTGCCCATCCGAGTCGCTTCCCCTCCGGCGAGCCATCTTGGACCGCGCGGCTGCTCTTCTCCGGCGAGCCGAACTTCTTCTGCTGACCGTGTTGTAGCTTTGCTGTTGTGGTTCTGCAGGCCATCGTGCTGCAGCTTTCCGGTGGCGAGAGGTAGTGTTTCCGGGGCTGAGTTGTGGCCACCAACGAGGTAAAAAAGGGGTGTTTGGTCGGTTTAATTTTTGGACTTCAAGCTTTGCTGAATTTGTGGTGTTTATGTGCGTGGACTGGTGGAGCTGTGCAGCTGCTGTCCGAGGTGCTGCTGCCGTCGTTGTTCGTTCTGCTGCTCGTGTCACGCTGTGGTTCTGACGACGAGGAGCCCTTTCCGGTGGCGACCGTGTGTTCAACATAGAGGTAAAGGTTGGTTTGTGTTGTTGATTTAATTTGTGGCTGGTTGTTGTTGTTGTCCTGTGGAGACTGAATTTCTTTGCTGAATTTTGGGGCCGTTTTGGCTGATGTGCGTGGTTGAATATTGGACTGAAATTGGGTTGATTTGTTTGCTGAATTTTGGACTGAATTGGGTGGATTTTGGGGTGTGATTTGCCTAATTAATTAAGGGTTATTGATAAGGAAATTGGGGGTTTGTTAGTATTGAATTGGATGAGTAATTAATGCCAGGTATTGCTCGAATTGATTTCGCAGGTTTGTTCAAGTGGTTTGGAGACCTCTGGGGTCGTTGCGGTTCGACTTGAGGCAAGAGGATCCTTGCTAACTTATTATATTTTTATAAATTGATTTATGCCCAGTTTATTTCATAATTAAGTTTACCGTTGCTTGGTTGAATATGGGTATATGCGTGTGATAGTATTTGTCTTGTATCGTGTTTGATTAAATGTTGACGTGGTAGTCGATTGTGACTAAATGTGATTGATTGTGTGTGTGTGTGTGTGTTGGATTGTGTGTGTGTGTGTGTGTTGGATCGTGTGTGTGTGTTGGATTGAATGTGTGTGTGTGTGTGCGTGTGTTGGATTGTGTGTGTGTGTGTGCGTGTGTTGGATCGTGTGTGTGCGTGTGTTGGATTGAATGTGTGTGTGTGTGTGTGTGTGTGTTGGATTGAGTTTGTGTATGTGATTATGTGATATTTGATTGGTTGTCGTATGAAGTGTTTGAATTGGTGTCGGTGTAGTGGTGGAACGTTGTTGGCTGGTGAAAGTCCTTATATTTAGGGCCTCGGTGAGTATGAACCCCCGAAGGTCGAAGGGTCAGGTGATGATAGTCTCACCAAACCGCATAGGGTGCACGCCTACGTCGTTAAGGGCCAAGGGTTGGATGGTGAAAGTCCCATCCGGAAAGTGTGTGTTGATTGTCTCACCCGGTGATGTGGTGGTGGAGACGGAGGTTGGATTGGAGGTGTTGGTGGTTGTGTGTGTTGATTGTCTCACCCGGTGATGTGGTGGTGGAGACGGAGGTTGGATTGGAGGTGTTGGTGGTTGTGTGTGTTGGTTATGTGTTGAATGTTGATTATGTACTTGACTAAGTGGCTGTGTTGGTAATTTGGTTGTATGTTTGATAATTGGTTTATGTTGGACGTTGATTGTTATTAGTTGTGATTGTGGGTCATTGTTGGCCATTGGTTGTGGTTGTGAATTTCGTGTGTTATATTGTTAATTGTAACTAGTCAAAGTTGTGAATCTCTGTTGATGTGGATGCTGATATTAGCTAGTTTCGGATAAAAGGGTATGTTGATTGATTATGAAGGTCGATTGTGTGGATGTTGTGAAGGTTGGTTTCCCATCTTGAGGGTGTGGGCCACATGGTTTGAATTTGAGTGTATGAGTTACAGTCTATGTTAACGAACAGGCGGCACCAGAAGGGTGGCTGGCCTGGATCGTTATTTTGTTATGTTTATATGTGATGATTATCTCGTTGATGCTTATGTGGTTGTTGATGTGAAGGTTAATTGATTTTGTTGTGTTAGTGCAGTAGTGAGTTCAGTATAATTGGTTAGCTTAGGTTGTAAGTCAGTAGTAAGAGATGTGTATGTGCATAGAGTTGTTGATTGAGGTATTAGTAATAGAGAGAAGGATGGATTGGCGTGCCAGTGAAGTTGGATTGGATTGTTTTATTCGTTTATGCTTATGATGAGTTTGAGGATGGATTGATTGAGGTTAGTATAGTGAAGAGTTGGATAAGGATGTGTAATGAATGGTATGTGATAGTGTGTGTATATGTTTTGACGTGTGATTGGCATTGGTTGGTTGATATGATTAAGTGTAGTTATGATATTATATATTGTGTGGCGTGTTGTTGTTGTTGTGAGTTGATTGGTGATATATGTATGTGTTTTGAAATGTTTTGGCTAGGCTAGTCTTGCCATAGTCTTTCGTGAGACTGACAAACTTCGGTTTACGTACCGTGGTTGGCTGGGGTTTCGGGTCCCCCAGTCAATCAGGCTTTTCAGGTTCAGCGCCAGCAAGGAGGATCCTGATCACCATCAGTTTTGGAGTCGAAGGTTACTCTTTTGGTTTGGACTTTGACTTGATTGTATGTATCGTTTTGGTTTTGGACCTGGAAGTGGTCGAACTTGTTGTATTGGCTTTTGGTCTTTGGTTGTTGGTTTCTGGTTTGTAAATTGTAGTACTTTCTCTATGTTAAGATTGATTGTGGTTTCAAACTCTGGATAGGTTTTACAGGTTGTACAGGTTTTCCGCTGTGCTGCTTTTGATATATATATGGGTTATGTTTCGCAAATTTTTATTTCACCCGCCTTATAGTCCTTCGGGACTGTAGCACCTCTGTCCCGGGGTGTTACAACTATATATAAGATATGAATTTCGGTCTTGACAATAACGATATACATTAATGATGATTGTTTAAATCAAATAAAAATTCAAATCAGTATTGATAATATTATTGAAAAGTGTAGTCACATAAAAATTATTTGATAAATTAGATAACAAATAAACAAAATATTAGAGATATCATGAAATAAGAAGAAATAATTGTTCTATTTTAAATACATATATTCAAATTCAAGCTCTAATCCTTAGCATATAATATCTTATATATTCATGCTTTTATTAAGCTGATTTGATTTTCAATATATGTTCTTATATACTTAAATTTTTTGAACTCTTCAAATCTTGGTTCCAAAAAGTTTTTATCATAGGGATTTGTTCTTATTTAGAAGTTGGAATAATCTATTTCTTGGCTCAAGTGTTTGTTTGATTTTTAGAGGAATTTGTTCTTAATTACATGTTATAAAAACATTTTGTTCAGTTCTTTTCTTTTATTTGCCCAGACACTTATATTATATAGTCATTATTCCTTCTTTCATTACAATTTTAATAAAAAGATACATATCAATATTATTTCAAAACTGCATATTGATCTCCATACAATATAACATATATTGAATGTAATGTTTTTGAAAGTTGAAAATATTTTTTGAAAAAAAATATTCATGAGTTTTATATAATTTCATGGAGGTTTTTTTAATTTAGTGGAATACTTTTAAATCTTTTTTGAAAAAAATAAAATTATTCAAATGAGTTTTATATAATTTCAAAGAGGTTTTTTTAATTTAGTGAAATACTTTTAAATTATTACTTTGTAAATTTTTCTCTAATATATGATTAAAAATAAATCATGGATAAATGTTTTTTCATAAACTCATAAAGAAAAAAAAAGTTGTTTTAGAATCTTCATCGATATGCATTTCAATTTGATTAAATCGTAATTTAATTAAAATTTCAAGTTTGGGTAATATTTGTTATGGGGTAGATTTTATTATTCAAGTACTATATTTAATTGAAAAAAATTGAATAATATCAAATTTATAATTAAGACATAAAATTTTAATCTAATCAACATAATTAGCTATTATTAATTTGTTCAGTAAAAAATAATAATAGGAATAACAAATTTATATTTGATAAGACTTATTTTAGTTTTTTTTTTCTAATTGATATATTTTTTTAATTAAAAGAATTAGTTATTATCAAATTATTAATTAAATAGTTTAATATATAATTAAAACAAATCTAATTTTGGGGGTGTTACAGATTTGAGCCGCGGGCGCGGCATTGCCCGCGATCGCGGCTATGCAGCCGCAGGCGCAACACTGCCCGCGACCACGATTATGAAACTGCGGGCGTGGTTTGGCCTTTGGGCAAACCGCAATCGCGGCATTCTGCTTTGTCTTCTTCCTCCTCTTTCCCAAACGCCGACGATCGGCATTTCCCACGTGTTATCCGAGCGGCGGGAGCTGGATCGGTTGGCCTCCTATGCACTGAGTGTGGAGCTCCATTTCTGAGCCTATAAATAGGGCTCAGATTCACCATTCTCCTCCACCATCCTCATTCCTCTCTTCCTCTCGTTAGTTGCATTGTTGTGGTGTTTGTCGTCGAAATTGTCATCGTCGGAAGCCGAGGTCGTCACCGTTGTGAAGTTCCTGGAGTGGTGGTAGTGCACAAGTGTCCAAAAAGCAAAGATCCGTGCCTCGTTGTCGTCGATAAGGCTCTGAGGCTTGATTTAAGCTCGTGTCGGGATGGAGGCCTGCGACCGTGGCTCTATCTACCGCGACCTCGGCTGGGCAGAGGCCCGCGATCGCGGCCCCTTCTGCCACGGCCGCGGCTTTGCCCAGCAAGCCACGATCGCGGCTATGCTAAACGCGACCGCGGCACTGCCTTTTTCCTTCATTTTGTTTTGTCTTTTCGTTCCTTCGTACCCGTAACTAATTAGGGTTTTGTTTCGTCGGTGTTGGATTGTGATCGTCTCCATGGTTGATTGTACGGATTGGGATCCGACCCTACTGGATAATGATAAATTCCAACGGGAATTTTAGTAGGCAGTCGTGCACAAGTTCAAGTTCTCGGATTTCGGACCCAATTCTTCGTTCGTCCAGACTAAGGCAAGTGGCAGTTCTCTCTTGTTGGTTTATTCCTGATAACAGGAATTTTGTCGTTCTAATTCCTACTATGCAAGAAATCCAAACAAAACCTAAAACGCAGTCTTAGGCAAGTAAGGGTCGATCCACAGGGAAACACAATCTATCACAGTATGTAAAGTGTATGTCAATTGAAGTAACCAAAGGGGGGGGTTTTGTTTGTTTGTAGAGTAACCAAGCATGCAAAAGTAAGTAAGCAATTAAAGTGCTGAAATCAAGTATGGGGAAGGCACTTAGTCAAACAATATCCACTAATCGAATGACAAGTTGATCATAGAAATCACTCAAAATCGCATGCAATGGCAATTCCAATTCCTTTTCAAAAGTATCTAATAGCACAACCAGATACTATTAGAACTAACTAATTAAACAACCCTGAAACTATCAAGATTCAATTTAACAGCAACTTTATGGATAGGAATATAGTTGGATACAACCTAGAATAAAACAACCAGTTTTTACCCTAAGATGCAAATCAATTCTCTTCTGCATAAGATTAGCACAACCAGTTACTAACACGATGCAGTTGCTACTAAGGAATAGATACGCTCAACCAGTAGCAATCTCGACCTAGCAATAGATAAATACCAACAAACCCTAGTTGATCAGACTAGAAATTACCAATATCAATCATAAGATTCAAGCAAGAGAAAAGATAAAAGCCAAAGCAATAGATTAAAAGTAAGAAACTTACAACTGAATCAAACGAAGAGCTTCAATGTCTGACTAAGCAAGAGAGGCTTAGTTCTTCATAGCAAGGGAAATACGTAAGAAATAAAACTAGGGTTCCGAGATAAGAAAAGAACAAGTCTTCTCAACCCTTAAATACCAAAGGGAATTTAATCTGAAAATAACTTAAAATAAAAACAAACCGTAATAAAATAAAATAACTACAACCGAAAAGGAAAATCGGCTCGGCGCTTCGTCCAACAGCGGCGGCGGCCGCTGCTTTTCCCACGGCGATCGCCGTAATCGAGGCGGTCGCCGCAATTACACGGCGGTCGCCGTTTCAATGTCGTAGCTGAGGTTCTCCAGGGGGAATTAACGGCGGTCACCGTTGTTATGCGGCGGTCGCCGTAATTCTGCTTCTTCATACTTCGCTCCTCAGCTCCAAAAGCTCCAAAAATGCAACTTCCGCGCCTCCTTGCCAAGTCTCCAAATCATCACTAGAGCATCCTAAAATACCACTAAAATCATGCCAAAACTCCGTCAATACACGCAACATAATTGTGTGTATCAAACTCCCCCACACTTGAATCTCTACTCGTCTCGAGTGGATAGAGAACTACCATCCATCACCAATAAGCACCTAGATCATCAACATGCAAGGAAAGCCCACAACCAGGAGTAACAGCATGTACATGAAAGCTCAACATCCTTCAACCAACCAATCACAACACAACTACACCCTCAACACCAGCATCATAATCAGCACAACATCAACACAAACATATGCAATATCCACAACCTCAACCACAACAGCCAACTCAATACACATCCAAGCTTAAGGGCAAGCAGAATACTTTCCCCAAGCTTACCCCGGTCATCCAAAAATGAAAGTAACCACTAGTCCTAACCTCCATCTATGACTCCTTATGTCTCCCTCAATGGCCTACCCGACAATCCTTCTTTGTCTCCTCATCTTATGTCGCCCCGCCGGTAAAATGAGATCCTAGAAAACACTCCTTTTCTTTTCACTCATTTTGCCTAGGAGCCCTTTCGGGTTTTCATCCTAGCCACTCATTTCATTTTATCATAGATGGACTCACCGCCTCACATCACTCTGAATCCACTTTTGCCCAGGCCTAGTGCCTGTCGGATTACCTGCTTTTTACCTGGACCGCCCTTTCGGGTTTTCAGCCCATCCCAGGATTTTTTTTTTTTAATATACTAGCAATAATAAATACATAATCCACTCCCCCACACTTAAAATAAGCATTGTCCTCAATGATATCAGACATAATAACAGAGGAGAAGTGAAGAATGTACCTACTACTGCGGCGGTGGTGGGAAATCGGGATATTGGGAACCCATGAAAAGGTTCCACTGCCTCATCTGTTCCTCCAGGGCTTGAATGTCCTGGGCCTGCGTCGCGTAGTGATCCCTGGACTCCTGGCGGAAGTCAATGAACTCCTGGTGGTAGGCAGTAAAGTCCGACTGCATAGACTGCTGGCGAGAGTCAATCCCCTGGACCATTTCCCAAGTCTGTCTCTGGTAATCCTGAGACGGTCCAGCAGCAGCGGTAGCCTGTACCGCAGGCATAGCAGTGTCCTCATCGTCATTGGCATCATCGTCCTCATATTCACTGTCATCATCATCCTGAGCAACACTTCCAGCTGGCACGGGACGCACCCCAGGGGCTCCCACCCGGTAACTGCTCACATCAAAGTCTCTGTAGCGCGGGCCACAGGCCACCTCAAACGGAAAAGGGATGGGGATTTTGTAGATACCCCGCGTGCCATACAGCCAGAACTTCGGGTTAGACCCGGTCCCAGATATCACAGTGGAAGTCCTGAGCTGCTTCCAATCATATGTAAAAGCAGGAGAGAGTTGCTGGGAAGGGTCGGGTTGCTCGAGACCCAGGTGGCGGCCTATCAAAGTGATCATGCCCCCAATGACGATCTTCTGCCCCTTATTATCCTGAAATTTTCTGCACGCAGCAATAAAATGGGTGCGCCAATCCCACACCAGAGGGCACTCGGGGGTCATACTCCATACAGCATACAAATCGTCATACGAGAGCTTGTTCAATTCGGACTGGCCATGGAAGGCCATCCGCACTACTTTATGTGCTAGCCGCAGGCCCGGATGCGACCACTTGTAATTGTACTCCCCATCCTGCGGGTTGTAAACATTGGACCCTGTGGAGTGGTACCAAAAGGGGAAGTAACCATTGGCGGCGTTCCACGCCTGCGCAGAAGATGGTGGCCTGGTAATCCCAAGCGCTAGATCAAGGTCCGTCCAGGACATAGAGTGCCTGCTACCACCCAAACTAAATGTGATCCTCTCCTCATCGCAATGACTATCAAAGCTGGCCAGAAACTCCACAGTCCAGCTGGGGAATGTGGGCGCCGCAAAATGGAAGAAACTACCCAGCCCACCATTGACAAAAAGCTCCTGCGTACTCTCATATACTTGCAACTCCCGCAGAGTGTCTGGATCAAAGAATAATGTGGACTGAAAAGCCCTCTCCTGCAAAAGCCTCCTACGAGCCTCCTCAACCTTGTTACGGGAGGCCTCAACCCCCGATGATTTTTTTCGAGAGGGCTCACCTCCCGTTGATTTCTTCCGGGAAGACAATGAGCGTTTCAAAAATCCCGACATCTCAATAATCCCAACTACTAGCAACAGCAAAAAGCAGAACAGGGAGGGAATAAAAATAAAATCACCAGATTCGACGAAACGGCGGTCGCCGGGTTGAGCGGCGGTCGCTGCTAAGAACGGCGGTCGCCGTGTTGAATGCGGCGGTCGCCGTTTTCAATTTTCACAGATTCTGCAGATTTCCGAAACGGCGAGCGACGACGGCGACCTTGGCTGGCGGCGAGCAAGCAGCGAGCGAAGTTGGCGGTGATATGGCGCGGCGGTCGCCGGATCTGGGGTTGAGGGGGAGTGGCGAGAGAGAGAGAGGGGAATGGGGAATGGGAAAGTGAGGGAGAGGGTAGGGGGGTAGGTTAGATGATAGGTCTGGGAAGGGGGGGCCCAATTTTTTATTTTTTATTTTTATTTTTTGGCTTTTACCCTCGTTTGGTTTTAACGGGTTTCTTTTTATGCCTTTTGCACCCTGTTTAAGGTTTTCTCAGGGTCCATTTTTATTGGATTTTTGACTTTTTCTCCCGTTTAAGGTCTTTTCGGGGATTTATTTTCTGTCTTTTGCGCTCCGTTTAGGGTTTTTTCGGGGCCCATTTTTTTTTTGCGAAAATTAAAAGAAAAGGAAAAAAAAAGAATCGAACCTGAAACGGCGGCGGTCGCCGTGATTAAACGGCGGTCGCCGTCATTTGATGCAAACAGCGTGATCGAGGAGGGGTGAAACGGCGGGCGCCGTATGGAGGGAGGCGGTCGCCATAATTGCGGCGGTCGCCACAATTAAACGGCGGTCGCCGTTTTGAAGTCGTAGGCAACCTCCATGGTGAGCAATTAACGGCGGTCGCCGTAAGTTACTCGGCGGTCGCCGTGAACACTTTCTTCGATTTTTCACGTTTCTGCAGGTGAGTTCGACACAGAAATACAGAAACAAAAGGGAAATAACTAGAATTGACTAAGGGAAAGGAAAAGAAATTACCTAATCATCGGGTTGCCTCCCGAGAAGCGTCGTAGTTAACGTCGTGGCTCGACTCAGTGTAGGTTCAATCACGTTTCAGCTTCGGGTTCCTTCAGGAACGCCTCCTCAATGGTGTCTTTGGTGAAGCCTTCATGGTATTTCTTTATCCTCTGCCCATTCACCTTGAACAAGGTCTGTGATGTCGAGTCAAACAGCTCTACGGCACCATGTGGGAAGACTTTGGTCACATAATATGGTCATGCCCAGCGCGATCTCAGCTTGCCTGGGAAAAGTCTAAGGCGTGACTGGAATAAGAGGACTTTGTCTCCAACCTTGAAGTCCTTCCTCAGTATGATCTTGTCATGCCAGGCCTTAGTCCTTTCCTTGTAGTGAATGGCATTGTCATAAGCCTCGATCCTGGCCTCCTCCAGCTCTTGTAGTTGGAGCTTTCTAAGCACTCCAGCCTCATCCATCTGCAAGCTGCAATTCTTTATAGCCCAATATGCCTTGTGCTCTAGCTCCACTGGAAGGTGACAAGCCTTACCAAACACCAACCGAAAGGGTGACATACCAATTGGTGTTTTATAAGTTGTCCTGTATGCCCAGAGTGCGTCATCAAGCCTCAAACTCCAGTCTTTTCTATTGGGAGACACCGTCTTCTCCAAGATGGACTTTATCTCCCGGTTGGACACTTCAGCTTGCCCATTCGTTTGAGGGTGATAGGCGGTAGAAACTCGCTGCGTGACATGATATTTCTTTAACAGCGCAGTAATTGTCCTGTTGTAGAAGTGAGTTCCTCTATCACTGATGAGAGCCTTTGGCACTCCAAACCTGGTAAATATGTGGGACTTCAAAAATTCTGCAACAACTTTAGCATCATCAGTCCGGGTGGCCTTCGCTTCCACCCACTTGGAAATATAGTCCACCGCAAGCAAAATATATATGTTACCGCAAGAGGATGGAAACGGTCCCATGAAGTCAATACCCCAAACATCGAAGATTTCACAGAAAATCAACCCTGTTTGTGGCATCTCATCCCTCTGAGATATATTTCCAACCCGTTGACACTTGTCACAGGATTTGCAGTGGTTATGCGCATCCTTGAAGATGGAGAGAATCTATCACTGATGAGAGCCTTTGGCACTCCAAACCTGGTAAATATGTGGGATGCTCTTCTATCTTTTTGGATGCGCATAACCACTGCAAATCCTGTGACAAGTGTCAACGGGTTGGAAATATATCTCAGAGGGATGAGATGCCACAAACAGGGTTGATTTTCTGTGAAATCTTCGATGTTTGGGGTATTGACTTCATGGGACCGTTTCCATCCTCTTGCGGTAACATATATATTTTGCTTGCGGTGGACTACGTTTCCAAGTGGGTGGAAGCGAAGGCCACCAGGACTGATGATGCTAAAGTTGTTGCAGAATTCTTGAAGTCCCACATATTTACCAGGTTTGGAGTGCCAAAGGCTCTCATCAGTGATAGAGGAACTCACTTCTGCAACAGGACAATTACTGCGCTGTTAAAGAAATATCATGTCACGCAGCGAGTTTCTACCGCCTATCACCCTCAAACGAATGGGCAAGCTGAAGTGTCCAACCGGGAGATAAAGTCCATCTTGGAGAAGACGGTGTCTCCCACTAGAAAAGACTGGAGTTTGAGGCTTGATGACGCACTCTGGGCATACAGGACAGCTTACAAAACACCAATTGGTATGTCACCCTTTCGGTTGGTGTTTGGTAAGGCTTGTCACCTTCCAGTGGAGCTAGAGCACAAGGCATATTGGGCTGTAAAGAATTGCAGCTTGCAGATGGATGAGGCTGGAGTGCTTAGAAAGCTCCAACTACAAGAGCTGGAGGAGGCCAGAATCGAGGCTTATGACAATGCCATTCACTACAAGGAAAGGACTAAGGCCTGGCATGACAAGATCATACTGAGGAAGGACTTCAAGGTTGGAGACAAAGTCCTCTTATTCCAGTCACGCCTTAGACTTTTCCCAGGCAAGCTGAGATCGCGCTGGGCAGGACCATATTATGTGACCAAAGTCTTCCCACATGGTGCCGTAGAGCTGTTTGACTCGACATCACAGACCTTGTTCAAGGTGAATGGGCAGAGGATAAAGAAATACCATGAAGGCTTCACCAAAGACACCATTGAGGAGGCGTTCCTGAAGGAACCCGAAGCTGAAACGTGATTGAACCTACACTGAGTCGAGCCACGACGTTAACTACGGCGCTTCTCGGGAGGCAACCCGATGTTTAGGTAATTCCATATTTTCTTGATTATTGATTACTTACTTGTTTAATTAAGTTGGAATAAAGTGTTGATTTGTGTTTGGGAACTTAAACGATAAAATGTTGTGTTAAAAATATGAATTTATAATATGTTGTATATATTGCTAGAAACAACGCTATTATATATTATCCTATATGATATTACCGTAAAGTGATAAATGTATTTTGGTGTGGATTTATATGTGAACTTACATGCTTATTTAGCACGAGTATTCGTAGGAACGCTATGTACCTTGCGAGGTCTAGTCATTTCTTTATAACAAGTATTAGGAGGTTTTTGCCCTAGTACTCCTGGTCATGATTGTACCCTTATTCGGATATAAGTGGTAGGTACACTTAGCTAGTGCCAACATTCGGGATTCATCCCAAAGATATCTCTCGTATCGAGATGATACGATCTAAAAGCCTTAACGTGAATGTACGTTTTGAAAGTAAATAAGATAAGTGCTTTTACACACATAATTAATATACCCTCGGGCGAGAAGTACAACGTGGAACTCGCCTGGACTCTTGTTAGAGTAAGTCCTCTTTCCAATCTGGATTCGCAGTACACGGTGAGGTTGGTCGTGGACCCAAATAATCAAGGTCATTTTTATAAACTTGTGTGAAATCTTAACGTTCCCAAACAGTTGCATACGTTTCCTATAAGACTCAATTCCATTTGAGTCTTTCTCTTGAATCATTTCTTTTCTTGTATTTCCTTAGAAGTATTGAAGTTAGCATCGTCTATCGGCTATTATTCGAAAAGCGATTGTTGTAACCTAATACGACTACTTAGAACCTTTTCTTTATACCCTTGCGTAGTCTTTCATTAGACTAACCAACCGTTATTTTTCCTTTGCATAGTCGGCTGGTGTCATCCGTCTCATTCGGCACATCAGGTAAATTTCCTCAGCTGTGAGAAGGCAAGTCCCCGACGTTGAAGGCAATTGATATTTTAAGTGTTTTCTTAAGGTTGAGGATCCTGGCGTGAAATTTACACGTTTCAACCCTTATGGCATTTTATATATTTTAAAGACTTTCGCTACATTATATGTTTTTGTATTTGGTTTCAATTACCGTTTGTAACTTGCAACGTCGGTGTGAAACATTATGTGGTCATTTCATGATATTTAATAAAGTTTACAATGTTATATTTATTTTCAATAAAAACGTTAAGCCTTGGGTGACCCTAGATATGTATTCTGAAATCACTGGCGGTAATATTTCCAAGTTATTTTTGGGGGTGTTACAGATTTGGTATCAGAGCCGATTTTTTTTTTTAAAATGTTAAAGATTTCAAATCATTTTATGTAAAACAAAACTTTGTGAAAAGTTATCCTTTCGTAGTAAATAAATTGATTGGGTTATTTCAAAAGACGAGTCAAAGTTTTAACAAAATTATACTTTTGAGTAGATTTTTATACTTTAAAACCTCTGCCGTTTTAGTCGTGCCTTCTTCTCCTGTCTAAATGTAGAAAGTTAGCTTCTATATTTGAAAATATCTAATTCTCCCTCGTCACCTCGCATGCAATGGGTGCTATCGTATCGCAGCTCAAGGGAAGGAAGTAAGCCGAGGTAGCTCCGCCACTTAAGGCCGAGCTCGAGTCCCCTATTCTCCCGAGATGCGCTCTAGTTGGGGATTCGGTTAGTCCTCAAGAGGAGGAAAAGACCGTTCTCGGGGAGTCGGTGGTCCTTATATCAGTCAGGGTGGAAGACCCTGAGGAGGATCCCGAGGAAGACCCTGAGGAGGATCCCGAGGAAGACCCCGAGGAGGATCCCGAGGAAGATCCCGAGGAGGACCCCGAGGAGGACCGCATAGAATCTGAGCCGGAGTTGGATCTTTAGCAGATGCTTGTGGTTGACAAGGAGGATCCATGGATGTAATTCATTTTCCCTAGCCCAGAGTTGCCATCATTTTCGGGGTATACACCTTTGTACCCTGCTACTTGGGAGGCACTTGGGGTGTATGGTGCTGACCGGGTGGAGTACGAGCCGTTGGATTCACCAATAGCTCCGCCTCCATATCCTGCCCACTCACCTCGAGAGCCGGTGATGAGCCCTGCTTCACGCCGTGTACTACGTCAGAATGAGATGGCTTCCATCGAGGCTCGCCGCCATATGGATGAGATGACGGAGCAAGCTCGTAGGCAAGCGAGACCATGGGGATCATTAGAGGCTTCTGTGGATGTTTCCACCCATTAGGCAAGGGTTAGGCCCCGTGTGGTAGTTAGGCACATGGATGAGTGGATGGACTCACTATACGCTATGGAGGAGCGGGCTTACGATGTTGAGTCCAATCTCTCTCTCATGCTGGATGATGTCCACGAGCTTCAGGAGGACATTAGGCAAGCAAAGCAACTGATCAACCCGCACTACGAGCTGGATATGGCAGATTTCCGCCCAGGGTTTTTGGATCGGTTTTGCTATCCACTTGTGCCTAGGGAGGGGCCAAGTGTTTCGGGTCCTAGTAGCTCGAGAAGACCGGCTCCGGAACTAGAAGACAAGTCACCTCCAAAGAGGCATCAGAGGGCTAGTGACTACAGGAATATCTTCAAAGATACTTCGGGGGGGGGGGGGGGGGGGGCAGTAGCAAGCCGTAGTGATTATTCCTCGCTGTTTTGATTTTTGTTGTTTTTAAAGCATTAGCCTCCTAACAGTTTTGCCTTGTGGTTTAGGAAGGTTATTGTAAGACTTATGAAACATGGTTTCAGTTCTTTTTATTAATAAAGTTTGCAAGATTAATCTACTCTGAATTAATTACATTTATTGTGCTTCTTTAGATGGTATATTAATTTCATGGAGTACTTTAATAATTTGATCGGCAAACAGATGGTGAACACGAGGAACACTACCCGTGCGGGTGCTGGGCCAAGTAACGACCCTAGGATAAACCTGAGAAGTGCTGCTAATCAGGGGGATGAGAGCGAATGTGCCTCTCACAACCCCGCAGGCCATAACTGTGTTCAGGCTAACCCTCGAGTGGAGAGGGAAGGAACTTCCGTCCCACCAACTGCTTCAGTAGTCTTTGATGCTGCGGCCATCGAGGCCATTCGAAGGATCATTGTGCAGGTTGTCACCGAGATAGTCAGGCCAACTGTACAACAAGCACAATGTGTCCCAGTTCCTTAGGTTATTCCTGAATTTGGGGAGCCAGTGGACCCTGCACCTCTGATCGATACCATGGGAAATAGAGGGAATTACGGTCGGGCCCTGAAGGCCATTAGCTCGATGAGGCCTGATAGCTATGATGGTACTGGAGAACCAGTTAGGGTGGCGTATTGGTTCTTACACATGGAACGGTTGTTCAGGAATATCACTTGCACTGAAGCTGAGAAAGTGCACATTGTCTCCCTTCAACTAAAGGATGTGACTAGTGAATGGTGGGATAGCACCGAATTAGATGATCATCCCGCGTTGAATTGGAGTATGTTTAAGACCAAGATGTCTGATCGTTTCTTTTCTCGTGCTATGAGGGAGGAGAAACATAAGGAGTTTCTTTACCCCAAGACTGATGGGCTGAAGGTGACTGAGCTAGCTGCAAAATTTAACCATTTGTTGCACTATGCTGGTGCGGATGTGTCGAATGAGGAGCAGAAAATTTGATATTTTCATGAGTGGATAAACCCTGATATCAAGCCTTTAATGGTGCGCCACAGCTTCTCTACTCTGGAGCAGTATGTGGATGCCGCCTATAAGCTAGAGGTGACTCTAGAGGAGTCAGCAAAGAATCGTTCCTTCAGTTATTATTCGAGGGACAATGATAGTAAACGGTTACGATCACTAGAACCATTCTGCTTGTACCCTTGCATAGTCTTTCATTAGACTAACCAATCAGATTTTATTCCTTGCATGGTTGGCTGGTGTCATACGTCCTATACGGTACATCTGAGGTTGGTCCCCGACGATTGAAGTAATCAATTGAAGAGAAGGCTTGCAGTTGAAGTTTGCGTTTTAAGAAGTAATATTTCAAAGGCGTATATGTTTAATTTGAAATAAATGTAACACATAGTCATGTAATTAGGACTACTTTAAAAGAGTCTTCCGTTGTAATTTAAAAGTCTTCCGATGTCACTATACTTTGTTGTAAAACCGTCCTTCTCATTTTACGAGAGGAATCTTAATAAAAGGTTGAGTTTTATTCATTTAAAATGTTTTCCGTTGATTATTCTTTCGTTATTTAATATTTATGTATTTATTTAAGCTTAATTGTTCCGATTAAAGCCTAGGGTGACTTTGGACATTAACGTCTGAGGTCACTGGCGTGTGGCACTACCGACATAAGTCAGGGGTGTTACAATTATGGTATCAGAGCAATGGTTTTAAAATTCTTGGCCAATTGTTCGGTTTGAGAATTTTCAAAAAATTAATTTCAAAACTATTTTCAAACTATTTTCTTTTAAAAAGGAATTTCGAGAGTCTAAATGTTAGTATCAAACTTAAAGTTCAATGATTTCTTAAAGTATAATTTAAAATAATGATTTAACTATTAGGACTTCAATAGTTATTTTATAGTTGCCTTATAAATGGTGTGTTATAAACGATCAAATTTAAGTTTTTGGTTATAACCTTAAAAGTGTGATTTTTGGTCTTAGTAAGGGTTTTAGGTGATAACAGTGTCATTAGTTTAAAGAACTAACTTTATAAATAATTATTTTATTAAGTTAAATTTATAAGGTTTAGAAGTATAAAGTATAAAGTTTGAAAGAATAAGGTTTAATAATAAGTGGCTTTTTAAACTTCTACAAGCTTCAGTTTGTTACTTATTCCTTAGATCCATTCTTAAGGATATCGTCTTTTCTTAGGTTTAATGTCATTTAAAGGTTGACATTTCTCCTAATTGATCCATTCTCAAGCAAGAGAAGAAGATCGTTTTAAGGTTAATGGTGGAGGGTCAGTCAAACTAATATACGTTATTGGTTTGGACTCTTATAATTCGTATCATAACGTAATTGATTAAGTATCATGTACAAGTTGGAAAAGTTCTAAACTGACGTTATGGTTCATCAACAGATGGTGAACGCCCGATCCACCAACCAATCAGCTAATGAAGGTCCTAAAAACGGTTCCCGAATTCAGCTGAGGAGTGCTACTCAGCAAGGGGAAGACGTGGGATCTGGCTTGCGTAATAATGACTCGCCCCTACGGGCAGAGGTTTATCAGGGACAAGTGGACCCTCAAGCTGCGAGGGAAGTTCCACCTCCTGCCTCGATCGTGTTGGATGCAATAATCATTGGGCAGATAGTGAGGCAAGTGGTCGAGGTACTGACGGCCTAAGGGATACCGCAAGTTCAAGCGGCTCCTAATCCTCAAGTTACAACTAATGTGGAGGGACGTGTAGGTCTTGCACATCCGGTGGTTCCCGAGAGAAACGACGGGAATTACAACCGGGCATTAAAGACAATCAATTCGATGCGCTCGGATAGATACGATGGGACCGGGGAACCAGTCAAGGTTGCCTATTGGTTTCCCATATGGAATGACTATTCCAAAATGTGGTCTGCACCGAGGCTGAACAGGTGCACATTGCTTCGTTACATCTGAAAGACGGAGCAAGTGAGTGGTGGGAAGGAACTGGTTTGGACGACCACCCAAATCTGAGCTGGGCAATGTTCAAGGCCAAGCTCATTGATCGGTTCTTCTCTCATGCTATGAGGGAAGAGAAGCTGAAGGAGTTCCTCTACCCAGAGACTGAAGGACTGAAAGTATTTGAGCTGGCGGCAAAGTTTAATCACTTGCTGCATTACGCTGGTTCTGAAGTGCATACTGAAGAACAAAAGATCTGGTAAAATTTTGATGAAATTTTAATAAGACTTTTGATGAAATTTCGAACCGAGTAAAACTTTTGATGAAATTTCGAACCGAGCTGGCGGCAAAGTTTAATCACTTACAATTTTTCTGATTTGATAAGACTTTTGATGAAATTTTAATTTGTTAATTTCGAACCGAGTAAAATTTTGATATAAATTAGTTTTTTATTTTGTGTCATTTATACATGGATATATAGACCATTGTAATGCACTTCAAAAAGCAAAAGACATGGGATTACATGAAATTGAATTAGAAAGTGACAACTTAACCATAGTGAATGTTATCAATGGTGTTTGGGCTTGTCCTTGGGATATAGAGATTATTTACTCTGATACTCTTATTTGATACATAGTTTTGTGATAGCCAAGATCAACCATATCTTCCGTTAAGTCAATTCGGTGGCCGACACGATTACCAAACTCTGCCACGGGAATTCATTGGAAGAGATCTGAGCCAACACAAAAGTCTTACTCCGCATCCAAAATGATGCTATAGGATGGTTTTCAAGTCGGTCTTGATACCATCCTAATCCCTACTTTGTTAAAAAAAAAATAGACCATTGTAATAGAAACAAAGGACTAGGACGATGGTTAAATCATTTACAAATCGACTTATCGGGTATTGAACTGCATCCTTTTCATCTAATCAAGATCATCTACTACATAATATTAAAGCGGAACATTAATAAGGCTACCTGGTATCTTCACATTGTGCTACATCATCTACTGCTACATGTATGCTCCACGTGCGCCACATGTCGTCATTTAATTTGTCAATATTTTATTTTACTTTATTGATATTATATTGAATATTTTAGATGATATTGATTTTCTTTTCATTATGTAAATTATTATATTATGACTTAGTTGAATATGTTTAAGATTATCTTAATTCCTTTTTCAATAAATACATTAATTATTATATGTGATTATGCTTGATATCTTTATCAAATGATTTTATTTTCAATACATAAATTTATATATAGAGTTATATATTATGATGATCATTAAACATGTCAAAACATGACCCTACCAGACCTGTGGGTGAAGTGTTAGACCCAACCAAAAATCAATGGATCAAGAGTGACACGAACTTGACGGGCCCAAAGTGTGTAGATTGCATTAATTAGACCGGTTACTTTGCAAGTATTACATTTACATTAAATAGTATAATATATTTTATGATTAAAAATATCATAATAATATTATAATTTTTCATTATTATAATTGATATTTAAATATTTATCTCAAATAGGTTTTGACCTGTTGGACTGACTCGAACTTGCACATGACCTAATATGCCTAAAAGTTTTAGAATAACGTTTTTGAGGTGTCATCTTATGAATTTGTAGTCAAATCCATAATTCTATAGGTTTTAAACTCACATCACAAATCCTGATTTCCAATTAAATCTCTTAATAAATTCAATCCTAATATGAAATCATAATCTAAATCTCTAATTTCTAAATTAGTGCAATGATTTTTTTTTTGTTTCTTGCTTTGGCTAGACCCAAATATAATACATATATAACTAGTATTGTAATGAGCCATTTATATTAGATTGCAAAGCTAATTGAAAAGAAAATACAAAAGGGCAACAATATGCATGATTCAATAAGGTCAAATATCTTTTTTTTTGTCAAAGAAGAGGCGTCACTCTTTGTAGTTTTATTAATAATATAAAGATGGGCTAAGTAGTAATCAAGAGGGGGATAGCCCGAACCCTAACATCATCAAATAACAATAACGAAACAACCAAAGGAGAACCTTCTAAAACATGGAATCCTAAGGGAAACGAAAAAGCAAAACTAGCTAAGCGGTCATCAACATCATTTGCCTCCCTGTAAATATGACGAAACTGTAAGACCCAGTCTCTATGAATGAAGCCTTGGCATTGACCAACCAGGCTAGAAAGAGGATGAAACCGAGTAAGAGATTTATGAAGAAGCAGAATAGCAAGTTGGGAATCAGATTCAACGAGCACATGCCGAAAGCCCCTGTCCCAAGCAAGACGAAGACCTTGATAAATACCCCATAGCTCAGCCATCGGGACCGTGCACAGTCCAATATGATGCACGGACCCACAAATCCATTGCCCATCCGAGTCCCGCAAAACACCCGCAACAGTGGCAAGACCATCAGCATTAACCGAACCATCCGTATTTAACTTGATCCAACCACTATCCGGCTTAACCCAATTAATACCCCTCTACACCCGATTGGGCCTGTCCTTCCTTGGCCCAACACGGCCTATAACCTCAAGATACTCCCGCTGAATCTTAGCCACAAAAATGCCTTGATCCCCATGAAAAGCCTCCTGTTGAAAGACTCTTTGAAGTCTCCACTTCCACAGCCACCATAGGCTAATAGCAAACAGAGACGCCCAGGTGCCATAATCCTCCTGACTCACACGAAGGCAAAGGTTCTTACGAACCCATTAATTGTAGTCCTCCGAGAAAAAAGTCGTCTGATCGTATGGCAAGGATAATTTATCCCATAACGTACGAGCACGAGGGCAGTCCCGAAAGAGATGACCCAAAGATTCATGACCCAGATTGCACGAGGTGCAAGCATCGGAATACGCAATATGCATCTGAACCCTCTCCTCGTTGGTCATGATACAACCATGAATGACAAGCCAAAGAAAGGAACGGTCCCGCTCGGGGACCTTGAGCTTCCACAAGGTCATAAAAACAACCCCGCCATACGAAACACCAATGAAAGAATTGTGAATAACCTCGTAAGCAGAACTAACCGAATAAACCCCCGTCGACGACCCCTTCCAACTAATAACGTCCGAGACCAAATCCTCATCATTAACCCTCGCCGCAACCAATCTAAGCAGCACATAAGAAGGAAGAACAGTAGAAAAGAGATCCCAACATCATGCTACCAAAAATCACACACCAGCTTCTCCTTGTCCAGCTCACATATTACACCCGTAGCAAGCTCATTAAGGCACACATCCATGAGCCACACATCAGTCCAAAAATGAACCGATTGACCATTTTCAAGAATCCAACGAATGCCCGACACCACAACCTTCCTAACCCCCTTAAGAAGACATCTCTAAATATGTGAGCGAGGCACATCCCTCTGATTTCCCTGACAAACATATTTGGTCCGAATAACATCCACCCACAACAAGTTATCCTCCGTCAAGAAACGCCACCCAAGTTTACCACTGATAACAGTATTGAGATCCTGCATAGACCGAAGACCAAGACCCCCAAGAGCTTTGGGCCGACAAATCGTGTCACAGGAAAGCATATGCATTTTCCTCTGATCGCCCCAACTCCCCCATATGAACGCAGCAATCAATTGATCAATACGTTTGCAAACGGTAGCCGGCAAATCGAAAGTTGTCATAGAGTAGATCGGCAAAGCATTGAGAACCGATCTAGCAAGGGTAATGCGACCTGCAAGGATAAGAAATCTGCCCTTCCAACCTAATAACTTACTTTGGATTTTGCCAAGGAGAGGATCAATATACTTTTTGCACACACGACGATGCAGAATAGGAGTCCTAATGTAGGATCCAATATTAGTGGTGAGAGAGAACCCACAAGCATCCCTAATACAATGAGCAAGGCCATGGCTCACGTTCGGGGAGACAAAAATGCTAGACTTCTGAATGTTAATACACTGCCTAGATACCCTGTAAAACTCCTCCAGAACACCCTGGATAACACCAATTTGATCCAACGACGCCTCCGCAAATAACATGATGTCATCAGCGAAAAAATTATGGGAGAGAGAGGGACCACCACGAGCCAACTTAATAGGCTTCCAAGCACCCGTAGCCACAACCATGTTGATTAGTTGACTAAGACGCTCCACACAGAGCACAAACAAATAAGGAGAGATCGGATCACCCTGACGGATCCCCCGAGATGGGCGAAAGGAAGAAGAAACCTCACCATTCCAGATGAGACGCATAGATGGAGAAGAGATACACTCGCTAATCCATCTGACCCACCGATCAGAGAAACCCGCATCCCGAAGAGAGTCAGTAACAAAGTCCCAACGCAACTTGTCGTAGGCCTTCTCAAGATCCAATTTCAAAAGCATCCACCCCTTACGACCCCCCTTCTTCTGCATAGAATGGACCACCTCTTGGGCTAACACAATATTATCAGTAATCAAACGACCCAGAATAAAACTACCTTGTGTTGGACCAATAAGTAAGGGCATGACCTTCTGAATCTGATTAGCCATTACCTTGGTAATCACTTTATATAAATAGGTCTAAATTGGGTAATCATCTCAGGCTTTGCAACCTTTGCAATAAGAGTGATTAGAGTGTCATTCACACCCTCAGGCAAGCGAGAAGTAGCAAAAAATTGGCAAGTTGCCTTAACAACTGAACCACCCATAATACGCCAGCATTTCTGAAAGAAAACAGGCTGAAAACCATCCCTTCCAGGGGCCTTAAGAGCACCCATATTCTTCAAGGCCCCGAAAATCTCAACATCAGAAAAAGGTCTGTTAAAAGAATCCCAAATATCAGGCGGTAAAATCGGGAACATACCCCTACGTAAATCAATCGGACTCCTCTCACCCGACAGTAAAGTGTAGAGAGAACGGAAATAGTTGACAGCGAAAGCCTCCATGGCCTCATTGTCCTCAACAAAAGTATCCTCATCAACCTTGAGCATCTCAATATGATTCCTCTTACGGCGAACAACCGTAGACATGTGAAAAAACGTTGTATGTCTATCACCCGACGCTAACCACTGCTCTCTAGATTTCTGATGCCAGAGGAGCTCTTTCTGAAGAAGAACATTAGCAAGCTCGCCCTGAACCTGTGCCTCTCTTGCAAGCATCCAGTCTGAGACACCCGAATCCATGGAAATCTTTATTCACGTAAATCCGCAAATTCAAGTCTTCAATTTTCTAAGTTTGACCACAAACCCTAATTTTCAATGAAATCCTTAAATTGGTTCATTTCTAATCCAAATCCCTAAATTAATCTTATGATACAAATTGTTAATTTGTAAATGGGTTTAATAAGACCTAAATTGCAAAAAATCCCACCAAAATTATACATGATTTTTCACTCAACACCACCTTCGTCGACACTATCCACATCCAACACCGTTCTCTCCGTCATTGATGTCCAACACCATTGTCATCACTGTCATCCAACAGAAGAAATAATGTGCAACCTCCTTCAATCAAGCCAGGTCGCTTCGTTGCCTCTGTCCCCTGCCGCGGTGTCGTATCGCCTCCATTGGCATGCTCTGTCATCTTCGTTACCACGGTGGGTGTGTTTGCAGAGGAATTGTGTGGATTGTGGGTATGTTTTACATAAGAGAGGAGGTAAATGTCGGAGATTTTATAGAGAAAAAGAGATGAAAAATAAATTTGATGGTTTAAAAAAACAATTTTTTTAATGATCTATTACTATATATTAAAGCTCTCCCCTTTCGAGCCACCAGAACGATTCTGGCCCCACAAATCTTACGTGTCATTTTATGATAATTTTACTTTTTTAAATCTTTTATTCTTCTATAATTTAGCTAACTTAATTTTAATTTATCACCAAATATCTAAACAAATTATCTTAACAACCTCTAACAAACATATAATAAAATAATTAATTATTAATTATGGAATTTTCTTAAATTGTATCAACCCATTTTATTCAACATACAACCCCGATTAAATTGTATCAACCCATTTCTTAAAAATCTTATTAGTTATACATCAATATCTTAATATCAAATCTTTTTTTGTTTGCAAATCCAAAATATTTAAATGAACCATTACGAGATTAACATAAATAAGGTGACGACACACATTAAAACAAATATTCATATTTAAGAGGTTGTTATAACTTTGTATTAATATCAATATAAGCACATACAATTAACATTTGCATATATATATATATATATAGGATTTTGATCATGTGAGAATGATCACTATGGTGTAAAATGAGAATGATCCTATAGCCCTTGGATGGAGACAAATTCAATGGCCTGGATCAAACTTTCATTAAAGGGGACATGTGCATGGCACATGACTCCTTGGTCAAACTTCTATTGCTGGTCAACGCCGGACTCCGGTGGTCAACTCTAGTTTGACTGGCCTTTTTTTTTTCGAGCCCAAAATTTGTTTTTTTGGGACGAAATTTTCATTTTCTGGGCCAAAATTTTCTATGCACATTCCTTGCTAAAGTTATGCACATTCCATCATAATTCCATGCACTTTTGAAAAAAAAAAAGAGCAATGCATGTTAAAAAACTAAATGAATTTCACATCTAGTACAAAAACAAATGCACAAGTATACTATTGTATGTGTACATACATGCAAAAACTCATGCACTTCAATATTCATCCACATACGGTCTAAAACTCATGCACATTTTCAACACAAACCCGATATATGCACTCATAGTGCAAATTAGATGCACAAATAAGCCATTATTTATCCATATACACGCATAGATGTATGCACTTCACACGTAATGCACTGGAGGTGCATGCAAATTGGCTTGAATGTGCATAATGTTTGCATTGTATGTGCAAGTACAAATCGTGTGCACATACAAACCATTATTCATGCACATACATGCATAGACATATGCACTTCACACATAATGCACTGAATGTGCGTGCAAAATGGCTTGAATGTGCATAATGGTTGCACTAGATGTGCGTGAAAAATCTGGGCCCCGAAAATAAACATCTTAGGAGGGAAAAAAGCTTGAACGGTTAAAAGTGCATGAAACCTTGCGTGAATGTGCATAACTTTTGCACTAAATGTGCATAGAAAATTTTAGGCCGGATAAAAAAAAATCGCCCAAACAAAAAAAATTGGTCCCGTAAAAAAAAGTTGACCGGTTTTACGCTGGTCAAAAGTGCATGAAATCATGTTGGAATGTGCATAACTTTTGCAAGGAATGTGCATAGAAAATTTTGGCCAAGAAAATAAAAATTTCATCCCAAAAAAGATATTTTTTGACTCAAAAAAAAAAAAGGCCGATCAACGCCGGAGTTGACCCACTTAAGTGGTCATGTCCACCCTTGGATGGAAGTCCATCCAAGAGTGGAGATTCATTCTTATTTTACACCATAAGCCTCATTCTCACTTGATCAAGCCCCATATATATATATACATTGATTGCAGTTTAGAATTAATAAAGTTATATGTATGTTTTAAATTGGTGTCAAGGCAAGCCTAATATGTATATAAATTATAAGTCATTTTTTGTAAATGAAATGAAACATATATAATATCTACCTCTATATTTATTGTTATCACTAGGCCAATTCTTTTGTTGAGTAGTTATAATCATATATGTTATCGGTAAATGAAAAAACAAATCTATCTACATCTACATATATACTAAAGGGAGGATAAATCTTACGGGACGTCACCACATTCAATTCGCCTACGTATCGGCACCATATTCAATTCACTTACATTTCAGCTCTGAGATGTGTCACATCATCTGAATTTTAAAAAAGGTTAGAATAATAATTTCACCTTAGTTATATTTTAAACCCCGTTTTATAAATAAATTTAATTATCAAATTAAATGATCTTCTTTTATAATAATTATTGATATAACTTTTAGATTTCTAAAACATAATTACTTAACTAATTGACAAAGTATATTATTTCCATGTATTTTTTAACATTCCATTTTGTTTTATTAATCCTCTGATGACTTTTACAATTTTTCATCATTTCGTTAATTTTTAACTTTTTATATTATTTCATATTTCAAAATAGCTTGTTAGTTATATCAAATCTTCATATTGTTGGACATGAATCAGATTGTAAGTTTTAGCATTTAGTCTTTTCATATAAAAAATTATCTATTTCATATATAATTTAACGATTTAATTTGGGGGTAATAGATAAATTTCTTTTTACAAATAATCTTAAAACTTGATTAATATATACTCCCTCCGTATGGAAAAGGTTGTCATTTTAGCCCATAATTTTTGTACAGAAAAGATTGTCATTTTAGGTGTTTAGGTAATAATTTATTGGTGAGTTACGAGGTTTGATATCGAAAATTGTATTTTTTGGCTCTTTTTATACAAATTATCTATGTTTATTGGCTACAATTGAGACGAGTTATTAAATAATTGTAAATTTTAAGAAAAAATTATAAGAATATAGGGTAATTATTGTATTTTATAATAAGTGTGTCAAACTCTAGAATGACAATCTTTTTCATACAAATGGAGTATTATCTATTTCTAAGCATAATATATGATTCAATATATTATGTATGTATGAAATTACATTGGTCTTTATTAATTGATTATTAATAAATATTTCTTTATATTATTATACTTATCTTAATTTCATATATATATTGTCACTAATTAAATATTTTTTCATGTATTTAATATTTTTTTATATATAAAATAAATATATTTTTAATAATTAAAAAATATCAATATAAAATTTTATCCAAGACTCGTGCATGGCACAGAAACTAAACTAGTTCCAGTAAAGATTGTAGCTTTTACTGGACCCCACTTATGTTCACCCTTGAGGTACGTTGAATTAAAAACTCACCAACTCTGAAACAATAATGAATCCGAAAACAGAAACGCTCTCTAGCTCTGCCCCCCTCAACCCCCCAAACCTTTACACGAAAACCCTAAAGCGTAACCCGCCACCGATCTCCTCCCACCATGGCTCCCTCCATAATCTGCCTCCCCAAGCCCTTAACCACAAACAACCGGTTCTCAGTTACATCTGGATCTCAATCCAAACCCTTAACCTCTCCTTCACCACTGATATCATCTTGGAGATCAAATCTCCCAGCACGAGTTCCAGAATCCTTCGCAACCCTCCTTCTCGGGTTCTCTTCTTGGTTTCTGATGCCCAAATCTCCAACAATCATGAAGTGAAGAGAAGCAGAGCATCTAGGAATCAAGGCCGATCTCATCCAGATCTTGCTTCTGAATGGATTCCCAAGTTCAATCCGAGCTCCAAAACGCTGAATCTTAGGTCGCTCCGTTTATTCTGGGCATGGTCGATTGGCCGGAGGGGGATCTTCGCTTGCTTCGGAGTTGCTCGCCTTTTGCATCCGGGCAGCGGGGCGTCCTTGAAATCGCTGGATTGGTGAAACTGTCCATGGGGGGGAGTGTGTCTTCTCGCTTTTGAGTCACTGTCTTCCCCTCATCACTCGCTGCTTGTACTTTCCCGACCCTTCTCGAGCACCCCGCCGTGCTCCTGAGTTCACATCAGACAAAGATCTTCAGCACCGATCTGGAAAGAAGACACGACGACCCTCTCGGCAAGGCACCGTTCTTCTCTGTTTCCATGCCTTGTGGCCTCTTCATCGAGATTCAAGGTGTAGTCGCTCTGATCTTCCCTCTTCATTTCCTCTCTTAGTTTACCGTCCTTTGGTTATCCTTGTTACTTTGTGTTTGTGGTTTGTTGTTATTTGCTGCAAGCTGCTTATCTGTATACTTTGAACCCTAATCTGAATTTTTACTACTTGTTGGATCTGCTTAACTATGACTCTGTTGGTACTTGCTGGATCAAGATCCCCTTTGTAACGAGATATCAGTTCTTGTTGTACTTTGCTCATTTTGACTTTGCCAATAATCACCTTAAAACTGAACAAATTATCCCTAGAATCATGCCTTATGTGCTGGTGACTTTATGGTATGAAGTGTATTTGGATATCTGGATTTTTTTTGGCATTTTTTGTGCTCCTTTGTCCATGCTTCTGACCTTCTTAACTCTTTTTGTTACCCATTACCTGAAGTTCAGTTGGCATGTACCTGTGTTTATCCTACTAACTATGACTTCTTTGTGATTTGTTATTATGATGATTGGTGTCAACTTAGAAATCATATCCTGAAAAAACAAACTCTGAACAATCATCCCTGGAGTTTTGACTCCCTGAACAAGCTCAATCGAAACATGTGGGCTATGCATTTGTTGCACATTGACTTTGACAGGAATGAAAAAAAGAGCAAGTTGGATCACAATAACCATATTGCCTTTGACAAGAAGATCTCTTGGAGGGTTATGAATGGCTTTCTGCCTATCTTATTTAGACTTGGCAGGTCTTTTTGTGAAAACAAACAAGATATAACTTCCTCTACTTTAACATTGAACAACTCAACTACTATCAATTTTGTCTTCATTGTTGAATACTTTGGATTGAATACTTGCTTTTGTAAGGCTCACTATCCTTCCCTCCTTCATATTAGTTGCTATCAAAACTCTTATTATTGCTTCACCTTCTTTTGTGTGAATCAGGACACAAAGGACAAACCAACTTCTCAAGAGCAAATTATTGGAACCGACGATCAGACCAAAACAGCTAGACATGAACTTGTCTTCAAAATTGAACAAACACTGAAAACCTATCACCTGAACAAACGGCTCGAGAGGTTTACCTCTATGAACAAATTCCTTTTGAACAATGATGAGAACTTGCCTTATGTTGGGTTCTTGCCATTTAAAATCTGGAAAATTTGTATCAATACTTATCAGACTATCATTTGGACATCTTGTGATGAACTGAACTCATGTGTAATTTGAGTTTGTTTCTACAATGTTTGTATGAATCCTTACCTCCAGATAAAGATTAGTCATATGAACAAATTTTGGAGATTAAACTCCACGACAAATGCCCTCTAAACAAACTGTCTTTGCATTATGCTTGTATGAAAAATAAGAGTTCTCCTCTTATTGTTTCCATTCAAACTGTTTTAGTAACATAGATCAATTGTACTATTAGAACCAGACTCCGAGTTGCTTATACTTTTATTAAAACCCTTCCAAAGTCCCCTAAATGTCTTATGATATGGGGCAAAATTAATATTGGTTTTTTATGAAGATCACAACCTGGAATTGCAGTGGGATCGGAAATAAAATTTTTTGGATGGATGTTGAATCCTTTTGTTGAACGAATTCAATTAATTGCACTTTTTGAAACAAGAATAAACAAAGTACCAAGTGAAAAAGTGTGGAAAAAAGCGGGTTTCGATCAATTCTACTGTGTCCCAGCTACGGGTTTCTCGGGTGGAATTTGTGTAATGTGGAAAACCTACCAACTTACAAATGAAATCCTAGAAATTGACCAAATTGAAGCAAGATTTATTAGTATCAAGTATACAAACCTGCTCACGAACAGAAAACTTATGTTAATCCTAACTTATTCCCCTCCAAATGAATCTGCAAAGAATGAGTTCTGGAATGGACTCATTTCCTTTATTAAAAAGTGTTCTCTTCCATGCATTATTATGGGAGATCTAAATGAAATACAAGACCCATCCGAAAAATTAGGCGGTTTAATACCAACCTTGACAAAATTTGCAAGACTACGACAGTTTAAAAATGAATGTGAACTACTGGAGACCCCTATTCAAGGAAACATCTATACATGCCAGAAGAACATAACAGAAATAGACAACATATACGAAAAACTGGATAGGGTACTTATTCATCCACAGATCCTCCAATGATACCCTGATATCTGCACTAAACACTTTGTGTTTACCAGCTCAGATCATTGTTCCATCTCTATCGAGCTTGACTTAGCAATACCTTTTAAAAATCAGCCGTTTAAATTTGAAAAAATATGGATGACTAGAAAGGATTTCAGAAACGTTGTTAAACAAGCTTGGAGAACTAACTATCATGGATCTAGATTGTATAATCTTGTATCCAAAACAAAATTACTCAAGAAACATGCCAAGATCTGGAATAAAAGTACCTTTGGAAATGTTTTCACACAATTACAAACCATAGAAAAACAGCTTTCTGAAATCCAAACTGAGATCTGTATTCACCCTACAAATGATCTCATTAAAAAACAAATAAGAATCATAGAAAAAAAAAAAAAAAAACTTATGTGTTTCCAGAAAATTTACTGGAACCAAAGAACTAAAGTAAAACACATCAAATATAATGACACGAATGCTAGCTATTTTCACAAAATAGCAAGTGGAAGAAGAAATAGAAAAATTATAAAAGAAATCAAAACACAAGAAGGAACAAGTATCACTCGAGAAGAAAACATTAGAAATGAAATCAAAAATGATTTCATTAAAAGATTCAGAAGTGAGAATATGAACCAGAGACTATTCCAGGAAAATCTTGAACTAATTCAGTCTGAAATCTCTACATAGGACAATTTAGAATTAATAAGAAACGTATCCAATGAAGAAATTAAGAAGGTTGTCTTTAACATTGGCTCGGATAATTCGCTAGGGCCTGATGGTATGACAACAGAATTCTACCAAAAATATTGGGACATTATAGGTCCTTCTGTTATTCAAGCAGTTAAAAGCTTTTTTCTTTCCGGGAAACTGCTCAAACAAATAAATCACACATTTATCTCTTTGATCCCAAAATGTGACAATCCGAACTCTACGAATCACTATAGACCCATAAGTATGTGCTCTACAATTTATAAGGTTATCTCGAAGATCTTAACAACAAGACTTAAAGGAACCATGGAAAAACTAATCCACCCCCTTCAGGGTGCCTTTGTTGCTAACAAAGCCATTCAAGATAATATCTTGATTGCCCATGAAATTTTTCACTCATTTAAATCGAAAAAAGGAACTGAAGGCTTTATTGCCCTAAAACTAGATATGGAAAAAGATTATGATAGAATCGAATGAAACTTCATTATTAAAATTATGGAAAAGTTTGGATTCCATGAAAAATTTATCAACTGGATAAGAGAATGCATTACAACGGTATCTTTCTCAGTGCTTGTTAACAACGAACCCCCAAAAATATTTAAACCATCAAGAGGACTTCGACAGGGTGACCCCCTTTCGCCTTTCTTGTTTATCTTAGGATCTGAAATCCTTGCTAGAAAATTCCAAAAAGCTTCAGAAAGACCTCGAAATCCTCTAGGATTTCGAATCACTCAACAAGGAACACGAATTCCGTTTCTGGCATTTGCGGATGACATTGTGATCTTCTCAAAAGCTAAACAGGAAAAATGCAAAGAAATCAAGGATATTATTGATGAGTATTGCAAAATCTCAGGACAAAAAGTTAATTTTCATAAATCGGCTTTTCAAGTTACAAAAAAGGTTACTAACCAAAAAAAATTAGCAATACAAGGTACTCTTACAATCACAAATATGGTATCCCTCAAAAAATATCTTGGATGCCCTATTATTAATGGTAGAGTCAACTCGAATACCTTTGATGACCTCTTAATTAGCACCCAAAATCAATTATCTAAATGAAAAGCAAACTCTCTTTCCCAAGCAGGAAGAACAACACTAATAAAAACCAATCTGGCATCAATACCAAACTATCTTATGCAAAGTTTTATGTTACTTACACACACACAATGAACTTGACAAGTTAAATAGATCCTTTTTTTGGAACAAAAACAACTCCTATAAACCTTTTATAGGCTGGGAAAAAATATGTAAACCAATACATCAAGGAGGTCTTGGATTGAGAAAAGCAAAAGACATGAATAAAGCCCTACAATTCAAATTACTATGGAAAATCTTAGCAGAATCGAATAATTATTGGGTTAGAGTTGTTACTGAAAAATACTTGAAAACAATCCACATATTTCATTACGAGAAAAAAGGAAATTGCTCTTGGCAATGGTCCAAAATGATTGAACTCATGGATGAGTTCAAATCTGGACTAATTTGGCAAGTTGGTAATGGCAAAACAATCAAATTCTGGACGGATAGCTGGGTCTTGAACACCCCTTTATGTGATATCATAAACACACAATCAATCCTGAATAAGGATGCCCTGGTAGCTGATTTTATGTTGCCAAATAAAACCTGGAATAAGGATTTACTAGAACAATGTTTACCATATAATTTAACCAAAAAAATAACCTCGATCCCAATATCCTTAAATGATATTCATGATAGAATGTACTGGAAAACTAGCAAAAATGGTTGGTTTTCTACGAATTCTGCTATGGAACTAATTAACATAAACAAGAGATATACTGCCTATGATTCTTCATTGATCTAGAAGATGGACACATACCCCAAAGTTAAAAACTTTGTCTGGAAAATAATGAAAAATGGACTCCCAACAAAAGCTAGATTAGCAGAAAAATGTGTAGCAATCCCCCCGGGTTGTATCGGTTGCAATGCTCAGTTGGAGGATTTGAATCATCTCCTATTCCAATGTAACCATATCATAAAAACAATCGAGAAAATGAATTATGATACCTATGGCATCATTAGATCCCTAAACATAGGAAACAAAAAAATCAATGAAATCATTGAAGAAATTCGTCAAAAAACTGATAGATCACAATTTACAGAATTAATGGTCTCTTGGTGGGGAATTTGGTTTTATAGAAACCAACAAAGCTTTGGAAGAACAAACGATGATGTTGATTCCATAAAGGATGTACCAATTTACATTAAGAAACAAATTGAGAACTGGAATAAGACGAAGAGCTGGAACCCTGACTGTTTAGCAGAAGACAAACAAAAAACTCATAGAACGAACATTGTTAGACGACCAACAAAGAAATGGAAAAAACCACCTGATAATATTATTAAAAGCAATACAGATGGATCCACTAAAACTAATGGTGAATCTAGCTTTGGCTATATTTTCAGGAACAATACGGGTAAACCAATCTTCCTCGGTGGGGATAAATATGGTATCTCAATCCCTTTAAAAACGAAAACGTTTGCAGTAAGAAATGCCCTGGTAAAGGCCTATGAATTAGGCATTACCGACATTCAACTTGAATGCGATAACCTTACCATTGTGAATGTTCTGAATCAAATCTGGCACTGTCCATGGGATATTGAAATGTTAATTTCTGATATCCTGTGTGTTTTACAACTTGTCTCTTCAGTGCAGATTTTTCATGTCTTCCGAGAAACAAACGTGGTGGCCGACTTCATCGCAAAGAAGGTCCAGCTGATTTCCTTGGAAGATATTCGAGTTAATCTAGAATTTATAATTCTCATCCGAAAGGATGCTATAGACTGATTAACCGGCTCTTCTGTGGTTTTCAGTCTAATTTTTACCTAATCAAAAAAAAAAACTCACCAACTCTATATATGTGGCTTTATTAATTTGGTGTATATATATATAGGTTTTGTTTTGTGTGTACGCAATAAGAACTCTATTTTTAATAATAATTTTTTTAGTTATTAGTTTAATTTTTTTACTAAGGTTTATTTTTTATACATTTTTTTTAAATAATTTTTTTTTAATTTATTAGTATATGTCCATGGAGACACATTAAAAAAAAACATATATATTTATAGGTCCTTAATGAATAGAAAAAATACTACTAAATATTAGTAAGAGTTTAGAATAATTAGCTAGTAATCAACTTGCATGCTAGATACGGCAAACTTTTATTGCCCCCCCTAATTACAGTATGAGGCATTTGCCCATAGAATTAGCCCTCGATCTACACCTTTATTTGGGCTAATATTATTAGTTAACTTTTTTCTATATCGTTTGATTTTTCATGCATCAGAAACAGGAAACTATTTACTTCTACAAACACGTTCCACATGAATTGATTTTTCTTCTAAAAAAACAAAAAAAAAAGGTACAGTAGTCTTAATTCTACGAGTTCAGTTTCCACACGATTTGATTTTTCCTCAAAAGATAATAATATTATATATAAGCTAAAGAATTAATTAAATAATATACACACAAACTTCCATAACCAGCAGCCATTCATCTGGCCGCCCCTGATGCACCTTTTTTTCCTTCTACAAATCCTATAAACTTTAGTGTCTTTATATAGTTCCACATCTGTATGATAGGCTTCTCTTTTTCCCCTTCTGATTCACAAATCTAATTAACAAGAAGAGTTAATTAATCAGATGGAGGAATACTATTTTCGCCATCCCTTTTCCTCCTCCTCATCATCCATGGAGATCTCACAATTTCCGGGCCCTTTTCACGTCAATGAAGGGCTTGGTTTGATCTTGCAACCACCCGCCCAAAGAGGCGACGATCAGGCGATTCTTGGTGGCGCTGTGAAGGAGGAGTTAGGAGGAGATCATCGCAGCCGGATTGAGAAGAAATCGAGAAGGCAGAGGTACGCGTTTCATACAAGAAGTCGCGTTGATATTCTCGATGATGGCTACCGCTGGAGGAAGTATGGTCAGAAAGCTGTAAAGAACAACAAATTCCCAAGGTAATTAATTGATTAGTTGCTTAATGATTTCCTACCTAGCTATGAACATTTGTGATCGATCAGTTCATTCTTTTTATCAATTATCTTATATATGTGATCCTTCTCCAAAGTTTGTTTCGATCCATAACTAGATAAGAGTAGTTATATGTATTGATTGCTAAAAAAATTAGTTCAGAACTAAAAATCATATTAAATGGTTATTAATTTCAACAAAAGAAGTTACAAAGGAAATACTCAATCAAAACTGGAAATTAGCTCTCAGATTAGGTTAATTTCTTTCTCAGCTAGCTAGCTAAAGATTAATCAAGTTATAAACAAGTTTGGGGCTAGCTAAAGATTAATCAAGTTATAAACAAGTTTGGGGCAAAGATGTAACTTAGTTAAGGTGATTGTTTTTAACTACCCGATCTGGATGTAATTAAGCAATTAGTGAAATGAATATGAATATAGTTTATGTGGATATATATATAAATGCAGAAGCTACTACAGATGCACACATCCAGGATGCAACGTGAAGAAGCAGGTGCAGAGGCTAAGCAAAGACGACGAGATCGTGGTGACCACCTACGAAGGCGTCCACACACACCCTGTTGAGAAGTGCACTGACAACTTCGAACACATTTTGAAGCAAATGCATATCTACGTTCCTCCTTAATTTAATTTGTTCATCATTAATCCTCATCTTAGTTTACCCATCGTCGTTTTCGATCGTATAGATTATATTATAAACAATGGTCTATGTTATATATTTATATGTCACTCTTAATTATTCCCCTGGATTTTCAGAGAGAATAGGGATTGTCCTTTTTAATTACATTAATAATGTAAATTAGACCCATTAATTAAATTGGATGTGGAATAATCATGCTTGCTTAGTTTCATGCTAGTTAGGTTTTTGGTCAAAACAAAAGTATCTATAAAACCCCTTTTAAATTTAACTAGCTTAGTTCCCGTGCATGGCACGGGGTTTGTATAGAATTTCATACTAATATTATTTTTAATTACTAAAAATATATTTATTTTACTAAAAAATATTTAATAAAAAAAAACATATCTTATTAATGACAATATATATATATATGAAATATAGATAAGTACGGTATTATAAAGAAATATCTACTAATGATCAATTAATAAAGATCAATGTCATTTCATACATATGTAATATATTGAATCAGGTCTTATAATTAAAAATAAAGAATATAAATAAAATATGACTAATTAAATGAAAAAAATAAAAGAGAATATTTGAAAAATACCTAATATATTCTATCTAATATGAAGATCGTGATCACATGTGAATAATTTATAGAAAAGGAAATCAAGATTATATCTAAAATAATTTATATAACAATAATAAGAATAGAAAAATATAATTTAATGATGTGACACAGTGTAGAATAGACATGTGATAAATGATGTAGCGAAATGTCAAAAACGACAAGTGGTCTTAGTCAGGTTTTACTTTAGTATTATATAGTATATTAAAAATCAAAGCTTCAAACCAATCATATAAATGGGTAACCTTGTAAATTTAGAAATATAAAGGTGTAGCAAAGTAGTTAAAACATATGATAATATGTAGTCCCTTAACAATATTTATATTGATTTTAAATTAATGTTGTTCCACAAACAATAAATATCTACTTAATTTTTTTAAGATATTTGAATATTGTTGATTAAAGCAAATTATCCTAATATATAAAATATCATTTAAATGAGATATTTATGATTAAATTGAATTTTAAATCTAGAAAAAATCAAAATAACTAAAATGAATTTTGATTTAGATATTGTGCTGATAAAAAAATTAATTTAAAAAAAGGCATGAATTTTGATATGGTTTACATGTGGCAATTTTAATGAGGAGGTGTCATGTAGTATAGTTAGGTTCTAGTTTAGTGTATATATATAGTAGATTTATAAATAGAAGAGATGAATTCAACCATGAGAGCATGGTATGGAGAAGAGCCAAAAATCTAGAACACCAAAATTAATTATTATATCTAAATGTATTAAGAGCCAAAGCTAAACAGAACCAAAGAGACAAATATTTGCTCATGATTAAAATGGTGTTATTGTAAACTCTCTCCAATTCATGGTTTTAGGGAGTCTGACTCGTTGAAGAAAGCATTTAGAATCATAATATAATAATGAATAATCTAACAGTGTAATAAAAAGATAATACCGAATAAAAAACTATCTAAAATTATAAAAAATAATCTTGCTCATTATTTGTATATAATATTTTCTCAATCTTTTCTTTCCTAATAAGTTATTCAACTGTGTTTCATAATATTTTGTGAATACAACTCTATTGAGCATTGAATTCTGGTACAGAGTATTCTGCTTTAAAATCAATTCTTATTATAGGAATATTATCATAACAAATTCAGAGTATGTGAAATTACAAAAATACTCGTTCGTAGATGTTTGCATTTACATCTTGAGTTTTTTTCAATCATTCATTTAAACTCAATTCTCATTGTAGGAATGATTTTATTATGATATTTTTAGTTTTTTAGTTTCATTAATTTATTGAACCTACTATTTGAGTAGGGGTGTTCAAACGGTCCGGACCAGACCGTTTTTTTACGGTCCGGTCCGATGGACCGTAAACTTTTAGGCCTTTGGACCGTGGATCGGTCCAGTCCTTTTATGGTCTGGTCCACGCGTACGATCCAGACCATAAAGACCGTTTATGTATTTACTCTTTTAAACAATCGATTTTTTAACTTTTTTATGGTCCGATTATGGTTCAAATCGGGCCGGACCATAAATGAAATGAATATTTTCAACAACTTTCACCAAAATCTCATCTATTATAGCTTTCAAGCATAACAAAAAAAGTCTAAGTAGGAAGTGAGACAAAAATGCAAAAATCATTCAACTTAATACAAGAAAATAACAATAATTATGTGCCTTTAGGTAAAAAATTACGGTCTGGACCGACAGATTACGGTCCGAAATGGAAAATTATGGTATTGGACTGGACCGTAACCCGTAATACAAAAAGAATTACGGACCGTGGACCGGACCGTTGAAGTACCAGTCTTGGACCGGATCGTAAATTTACAGTCCGGTCTGGTTTTACGGTCCGGTCACAATATGCACACCCCGATATTTGAGTGGGTCTATAGATTATAACTTGATAATGTGTCGGATCGTACTTGTTAGTTATCGAGGGAACTGGGAGTCCAGTTCCCTATGCAGCGGAATAAGTAAACAATAGCAGATTTAAGACAAGTTCCTTAGAGTGGGAACCTTTGATAACCAACTAGTTATCCAGGATAAAACCCACTACCTCTCTTGTAAGAGGATTTCAAAGTCTACTTCTTGTATTAACGCTTCGATTACAATCAACTAGAATAGAACACACAGCTTAAAGTCTTAGACACACTAAAGACTCTCTACCTAGTTCGACCTAACCAAGCAAACAACAAGCAAGCAACTTACTCAGTTCTTCTTCAAAGAACTTGGCACGTTTTCTTCTTAGCACTCGGAATTCTTCTCTTAGTGAATGCGTGTATGATGAGAGAGTTTTAATTACTTTATTTATATGATTTAATTACTGGAGGAAGCAAATCTCCAATAACCGAATCAACCAAATAAAATAATTAAAAGTAATCGTTAAAGATAACATTTGTTACCAAATATAATCTTTACCGATTTTTACATGTTTTGTTTCCATAAAGATAAACTTTAAGCTCCTAAAATATATGGAAACAGGATAAGATCTCATAGTTCTCTTCCTAACTAAAGATCTACCCTAAACAGCTCGCCGCCGCCCTTCTCATATTAATCCAAGTGATTCCAGCATCAGCAAGCCTCAGTTCCGTTCGCCAGTTCCCAAATCTGGCGTCAGCGTCTCTGTCTTTCTTTTCTCGAACCTGAGTTCCCTGCTTATCTACACATGTGGAACTATTAGTAGCAAAGTGTTTGTCATCGTCAAAACTAGGAAAACTGAGGAAGGGAACTAGGTAGAGAACTGGAGTTCCAGTTCCCAAAAGTTCACTTCCTAACATAATGGTCTAAACAAAATACTTTATAATTTTGAGAAAAAATAGTTCTTCAATCATAAATTTTTAAATTTAGCAGAACAATGTGCTAGTTTATCTATTGTTAAATATGTGTTTCATCTGTTTTGTTATTGTGTTTGATATGTTGGGAATCATATTTAACTGTCCATTTTGATCAATACAAATTTAGATTTTTTTAATCATCCAAGAAAATGTGCAGTCTATAGTTTAATAGATTTGACTTCTTTGCATCATCAGATATTGTGTAACTTGTAAAGCAACCCTTGATTTTTCAACTTCTGCGGATAAAGGTCGAGAACCCATGGAGTCTCCATAAGAATAAAACTCAAATGGAGTTTTGCCGATTATATTTCGTTGAAGAAGACACATGCTAATTAATTCAAATGGAGTATCCATAATTGTTTTGTAATCTTTTTACTTGATTGATTTGAAATCTTCCTAATTAATTTGTATTTAATTAAGAGAAAATTAGAAATAGGTTAAGGATAAAAATCTTTAATATATAATTAAATTTATTTTAAAAAACAATTAAAAAAATGACACGTGATAAGATACCATCATGTCCACACTTGGCGCAATCTATAAGCTCTAGTCCATGAGAGAGGAAACAAGAAACTAAGGAATATGTTTCCTTCAAGGAACACTTCCCTTCATTCTTGTTTTGATCCTAATTCTAAGGATCACATTAACCTCCCTCATAAGCTGCATAGGGAATCCTAATGCCATGAATCCATAACATGATCCACTAGTTTTGTACTATTCATTATTGAATCAGCTAGACAAACAACATCAAACTTGATGCCACCATATTAGTGCTTTATTTGTCTCATCAACAAAATTGCTATGGGCCTTATTTCCCTTAAGGAAATATAAGTATCACATAAATGTTGATCTGGTGGGAACTACGCTCAAATGCATAGTCCATACCCATGGGATAATCCATCTCATTCACCATCGACCTTTTTAAAAGACAATAATAGTGTCTTATTGTATTCACATAAGGTCCTATAGTCATACCCTCAAACTTGAGTAGATTTTCATCCTTAGTTCCCTAGCCAAGAAAACTAAACGATTTTTCCCCTTCTTGCTTTCGTATTTAATACGAAGCACGAGTGACATTCTTCCTTGAAGAATCAATTCCATATCCTGTTCCCTAACAATTAGGAAACATATCTTTTGGTCCAAGTGTAAGGAACTAATGTACTATGAAAAATTACATCTCTTCACTTGATTACGATAAGCACCATTCTCAAGTCATTCAACTCAATAATATTGGTCTGAAAATTCTTGGAATGCATAACACACCCAATGATGCAATCCACACCTATCCCGCCCAAGGTCTACCTCTTAGGCATGGGTAGTCCTTTGACCGCCCTAGATCCAAACTCAATTAAACCAAGTTTAATATTTAAACCAAAATTCATATGGGACAATCTTGTTCTTTATGAAGAACCCTGTTTGATAATAGGAAAGGACTTAGTTCACTTCAGGGACTAACCGCTTCCCTTCTAGGAATATGATTCCCTACAACTAACAGTTGCTTTGCTTCAAGGAATATATTTCCCTACATGGAACTCATCTTCCTCCTCGGGACATATTTCCCATAAAATGTCACTTATACCAAGTACAGAACATGGATTTCACCATAATTTCAAGGACTTTATTTTCTTTCACACACCATTATGTTGTTCAAGTGTGAAAAGCACGTACCACATGTACATTTCCCATCATTGTCGATATACAACATTGGTTATAAAACCTCAATCATGTCTAGCTCTTCATGATTAACATGTCACAAAATTTTAGATATCATCAAATAAATTAAATACAAAGCACGAATAAAAAGAAGCAAGACCAATGTACACACGAAGTATAGTAGGGTCTAAACCGACTAATCTGTATAGATACAGTAGAGTCAAATGGCCAATCTATGAAAACGGTAAGGCCTGAACCAGTAGACCTAATAAGTAATCTGTCAAAGGAACAGTAGACTTTAATTAGGTAATCTGATATCTAGTAGACATTACCCAAGTAATTTGTACTAAAATACAATAGACTTGAAGTAAGTAATCTAGATTTAACCATGAGTAATCTATACACGAGGCATAGTAGACTCACAAGAGCAGTTCCCTTCAAAACTTATTCCCTGGTATGGAACTTAGCCTTGAATGGAATCAGTTCCTTCCAAGGAACTTTCCTCATTCTCCAGCATGAAAATGCTTTGGAAATCATCCATACAACATTCATCCCAGAATTTGTATTATTAATGAAATCCAACCCTAGTGAAGTTTATCATCTAGGTCTCAATATCTAAACGCTTTGATTAAGTCTCTTCGGACTCTTGCTCTCTCAACCTTGGAATCCTCATGATCAATCCATGATAACAACTTTTATCACAAATCATATGGTTATATATATACCATAAATTATCATATGTATAAACATATTTATGTAGTACAACACCCCTTAACGAAAACAAGTTCCCAATAAGGGAACTCTTAAAGGATAAGTTTTAGCAACAAAGCAATACTTTAGACTATTGATTATACAACCATAAACATATGATCAGTATTATGTATCAAACAATACTTCAAAGAAAAAGGATCCTTTCAATACATAGTTCCCTCAATGAAATTATCGTTTCCCACCAAGGACTAGATCCGTTCAAAGGAACTCCCTTCAAGGTCCGAATTTCTTTATAAGAACATCTTCCATCATCCTCAAATCTTGGATAATTAAGATATCATATGCCATAAGTTTATTTTATATAGCCAAAGGTTATAACACCTTTCATTCACCCAAATAAATGGTGAATACATGATCATGTTTTAGTTCCCATGATCACAGATTCATTAAAATTATGTAAATGTCCTTTTGCTTGAACCACATGACTCTAATGGAGTCACTCTTGCATCCAGAAGCAATTACCAAAGTCTCATCATCGTCCATTTAGGGAGACGTCGCCACGTTGGACACAATTCCCTATCAATGGACAATCATCCAAAATTCTCTTGTCAATTCGGCCTTATATGATCATACAATATACTCTCATATATAATGTATCGAAATACAGGTTTACACCTATCATTTCCCATTAAATAATCATGAGAAATCATGGAAATGTTTACATAACAAATCCATTGATATAAGTTCCTTATCCCATGATCAAATGATCATGCATGGTTTACATCTAACCATCGTCATATTATACATACCATTATATGAATAATATCAAAGCCAAAACATTATTTCAATTTTCCCAATAAAACTTGGGACAAATAATATCAAAGTTCCTTCGGATCAAGGGTTCTAATTTCCCTTCGATGGTAAGGTAACCAACTTCCTTTGATCTCCTCGAACATCAACTTGGTTGTCTTCTCATGTGCAATTGCCATATGACTTGATCTCAAAATATTGATTTCGATTGTAGGAGTTGGGACTCCGTCTTGGTCAGTTCCTCTGAAATGCTGAATCTTTATATGGAGGGAACTGTTCTCTGGAGGCGTTGAGTTCCTCTTGTGGATGTTGATGTAGATGACAGCACATCAGTAGATCAATCATATGCAACAAGATCTTGATATCGGTTTGAATCATGGTGAACCACTTTCCGAAATCAATATTTCGCCCCTTACATAGCCTTAGGGAATCCACGAAATTTGAAGTGAGATAAGACAAACCAATCAGTTCCAATCAAGGCTCATGAAAGGAACTGAACTTTAAAGTTTATGTAATAATGGATTTGAGACTTTCAGCAAGTTCTGTAGAATCACAGATTACTTGTGTAACACCAACACTAAATCCCGAAATCCTTTATATAGGCATTAGGGAGAACTTCCAGAATCAATTACGGAAGTTAAGGGAAGTTACATCGGCAGTTGAAAACGGTTACCAACTGATTTCAGCGGTCATCAACCATTCCCAACCGACCCACAACAGTTACCAACGGTTACTAACAGTTACAAAGTAGTTATGACGGTTATAGCGGTTACAAAGTTGGTTTTACCAACAGTTACAATCACATTAAACACGTGCCAAGAAAATCAACCAGCCATACACATGTGTCTAGTCCCGTAGAAGGGAAATAACGCTCAGTTCCCTTTCCTGAAACTATTTCCAGGAAACTAGAGCTTTTTACAAGCTGTTTCAAGGGAATTTGACCCTTACATGTAACATATACTTTGTTTCCCTCTAGAACTCAAGTCGTTTACACAAGCGTGTACTCCACACACCCGAGTTCGTGTTATAACGAAATGAGTTCCCTTAGTGTCGCATGAATCCCGATCACACTAAATGGCAATGATTTCACTAAAATCACCAACAATTAGTTGGTATTTTTATTTTAGTATAATATATATTAGATTATATAGTAATATTCCATGAGATATTTATGCTACATGGGAGTTTAATCGAAACTAAAGTTGGCCAGCGTGCACATATGATTTAACATGTTTTGTTTTGGAAGACTTTTTTGAAATACTGTACTACTAAAATTGTATACAAAGTTCGTTTAAGTGATGAGTACTTTATACACGAAATATTGGAGAGAAATGTGAAACGTATGATGAAGTAAATGAATGATCCGGATAGAACACGTAAGTCTTTATATAATATTCTAATTGTTTTTTTAATTAAATATTATTCTAATTGTTAATGTTTACGGCCTTGTTCGGTATTGTTTTTTTTTTTTAACCAGACAAACAGAAGGTATTCTTACAAACAAAAGACATACCTAAATCATCACAACGGATGATTTTTACAAATGACTTGCAAGTTAATGAAAAACTAGATCTCGAATCTAGATATTGTAGTCGAGATCGTTGATGCTGATCAAGATCAGGATGTGACAGAATGAAGTCTGAAATAGTTCTACGAAGAGTGGTAGAGGAGATGTTACAAGAAGTCAGGAAGTCAACAACTTTGTTAGACTCTCTGTAACAGTGATGAACCTGAAAAAATTCGAAACCATGTAACAAAGATCTAATTTCTGTGATAATAGGAGAAATTTCCCATGGAATTTTCCAGATTCCACGGATAGAATTAATGATTGAAAGGTTATCTCCTTCAAGAACTATTCGCGTAAACCGATGCGAAATAGCCCTACGAAGGCACTCAAGCGCGGCTAAAGCCTCAGCTTTAATAGGTGAGGAGCAGAGAATCTGCCTATGGTCTAAGAAGACCACCTCACCGGAATGATTTCGGAAAACATAACCGATATGTGTACTCCCATTATTTTTAACTGATGCGTCAAAGTTTAGTTTGATACAGTTAAGAGGAGGTTTTCGCCATCGGGAAACCTCTCTTGATTTCATCCTTTTGGTGGAGGGGGATGGTCGTTGAGAATCAGAAACCGTCCACTCCTTGAAGGAGATGTAGGCATTGTTGACAGTCGTCTGAGGATTAGAAGGAACCTTTCTAAAGATTGTGTCATTTCTGACTTTCCAAACAGTCCACCAAAGGAAAATGACTGGGATAATATCTCTGTTTGTGGAATGTATGATTTCCAAATTGGTGTAGAAGTCATTGTCGAGGTTAAGATTGTATGTGTGGCCAACGAGAATTTGAAGTAAATGTAGGCAACGTAAGGTGAATGGACAATTAAAAAATAAATGGTTGGAATCTTCGAATGGGGAATTACAAAGGACACATTGAGATGGAACCCTGGAGAAATGCTTATTTAGGCGTTCTGTTGTAGGTAGAGAGTCAGTGAAACATTTCCACAAGAAGTTTTTTATTTTTGGAGGAATTTTCAATTTCCAAAACCAAGTTGGAAAACTCGGAGAAGTTGCGGTATGCGTAGTTAATGAACGAGCACTCTTGACATAAAAACTACCGTCAGTTGAAAGGTACGAAATAAGTTTATCATGAATATAAGTTTTAGGTATGAAAATATTCAATATTTTAGGAATTAAGTGAGGTGGAAGAATACGCTGAAGAGCTCCTAAGTCCCATTTTTTTATCAGGTGTAATGTATTGGGAAACAGTGCTCCTACGATCATGGTTTCCTACAAATTGTGAAAAAATACAATCAGGGATCCAATGGTCTTCCCAGAAATTAGTATGAGTATCGTCACCGATTTGCCAGAACAAACCTTGTTTGAACTGTTCTCTTAATTGCAGAAGCCTAGAGAATTGCCAAGAATCTGAAGGTTTCTTTTTGTAAGAGAAAATATTAGAGTTCCGTAAATACTTTTCAGAGATAAGCCTGACCCAGAAAGACTGAGGATCAGTTATCAATTTTCAAAGAAGTTTCATTTGCATAACAGTGTTTGTATTGTAGCTAGTTCAAGATCAAGACCCCATTACACTTAGGTTGACAAATGGAGTCCCACCCAATAAGTGAATGATAATTAGTCGTTGAATGGTTCCAGAAAAAATTTCTATTAATTTTATGCCTTGTTCGGTATTGTTGAAAATGAATTTATGCCTTGTGTTGGGGTACGTGATGCCTCGATAATAATGAGTCTGAGGCCTCGCTCGACATTAGTAATATTATCAATTATAATAACTTTAAAATAGTAATGATTGTTCGGTGCTTTACTACATTATAAGCTATTTCTTACTTTTTTACCCAAATTCAGACTCTTTATTATCTAGGGATCACGTACCCCAACACAAGGCATAAATTTATTTTCAACAATAAGCTCATTATAATGTATTATGAAAATGCACTGAACAAGGCCTGAATTTGGGTAAAAAAGTAAAGAAAGAGCTTATAATGTAGTAAAGTACCGAACAATCATTACTATATTTAAGTTCATATAATATATTATAATTGATAATATTACTGATGCCGAACGATGCCTACATACTTTATTTGTTCAATTCACTCTCTTGATTTGTTCATATATGTAAGCAATATAGTACGTTATATGATGTAAATAACCTTTGTTCGATCAAGAGTGCATTTCTCAAGTGACCTCCATTCTGGGCCAATCGAAGGTGGAACTTTTGACTAGATCCATGGTGATCTCTACCTTCGTCTATTCCATATGGCATACTGTTAGGAAACGGAACTCTGGAACTTAGGTTCTCCTGAGAGTTTCGTTCCTCAGTTTCTCTACTTTTGAAGATGACAAATATTATGATACTAATGTTTTATCTCAAAGATGTGTTTTAAGGAACCACAGGAATTTACCAAAGGCAGGAAAGCCAAACAGAACTAGGGAACCAAAGGAACAAGACAGCTGAAGGAATCCAGAGGAACCCAGGTGTGCCCAGAAATGAAGCTTGCGACATTGTGATTCCCGAGAAATCTGGGGACACACAACCTCGGACAAAAGGAGTCGAAAACGACTTGTCCGAAGCTTCCAAAATCCTGCCAAGGTCCAAGAGCTAAAGAACAAGATGCCTAGAGAACCTCTACCTCGGACAGAGACGATGAAAGCGACATGACATGAAGACGTCGCTGTCCAGAAGACGGTTCCCAAGCGGCCAGCTTAGTCAACCTCGGACGAAAGCGTTTGGACAATGACATTGCAAGGATCGTCTGAGGTAGTTGACCAACCAAGAGAGATTCAGAGCTGCCTAGGTTGTTTGTACATGCCAAGAACAACGTGAATCAAGGAGAACCACTCAATCTAGGGCAAGCTCAATCTGTGGGAACCCAGAGAGGATCGAGCTGCGAAGAAGCCTCTATAAAAGGAAGACTAACCCAAGGGTTATCTTCGAGCACAAAAAAACGACTCACACTCATTAGCAAATATCTAGTGTGAACCTCCAAACAAGATCATCAAAGCAAACCGAGATCAAGAGGAACCAGTCAAGGAAGAAGAGCTGAGTGCTAAGTTCATGTGACTGTAAGTGATAGTTCCTAGGTGCGAAAGTCTGTTTCTTGGATTGATTATTGATTGTGTTAAGTTATCTAGGATTGTCTAACTGTGTGTAAGGCAAAGGAACTGTGTGTTCGTTCCTAGGATAAGCTGTAACCAAAAGAGATAAGAAATCAAGAAGTAGACTTTGAAATCCTTTTGAAAGAAAGGTAGTGGTTTTTATCCTGGATTGCGAGTTGACAATCAAAGGTTTCCACTATAAGGAACTGGTCATTTGTTTGATTGTTTATTTCCGCTGCGAAAGGAACTGAGAATTGATATTCTGAGTTCCTTAAATTTTTATCTAACAATCACAATCCTTCAATTGGTATCAGAGTAGGAAAAGCTCTAGATCTTTGTTAAGTTTGCAGATCATGTCTCAACCAAGCAAGTTTGAGCTCGGAATCTCCACCAACAAACCACATCTCCGAAAGAAAGGAGAAGAAACATGGTGGGAAAAGTGCATGGAAAGCCACATCAAGACCAACGACTACCAATGCTGGAGGATAGTCGAAAATGGAGATGGCTATGTCGATCTTACCATGAAGGAAGAAGATTGGAAACCAGAACACTATGTCATCATGGAGAAGAATGCCAAGGCCAAGCAGTTCATCCTCAATGGATTGGACAGAGAAGACATGGACAAGGTCATAGGCATCAAGACAGCAAAGGAGATGTGGAAAGCTCTCAAGGAGATGCATGAAGGAAGTGAGGAACTACAGCAAAGCAGAAAGTTTGCTTTGGAAGGAGAATACCACACCTTCAAAATGACGGAAACTGAGACCATCTCAGAGTACTACTCCCGCTTCAACAGATTAATTGGAAAGTTGACAGCGGCGGGAGTTGATCTGGATGAAGTTTCCAAGTCCCTGGTGGTCATCAATGGACTCAACTCCAAGTTCACCCTTCTCAAGGGAATCATGAAGAACACTCCAGGCATCCAATCCCTTCCCTTGACCCAAGTCATAGGGAAACTGGAAGTTGAAGAAGGAGAGCACACCAAAGCCAATGCCGACAAGAAACTGGAGAAAAGAATTGCCCTCAAGATCTCCAAAGCCTTCTCTAGGCTCGAGATGGAGGAAGAGAACTCAGACTTAGAAGAAGAAGAGGACGAACTTACGGCCCTCTTCACAAAGAACATCAAAAAATTCTTTGTGAAGGGAAGGTTCCAAAAGGACAGTTCCTCCCACAATGGACCCAGAAGAGATCTCAAGGAAGTCTCATGTTACGAGTGCAAGGAAAAGGGACACTACGCTAAGAATTGTCCCAACAAGAAAGACTCAAAGCAAGAAGAAAAACCTCAGAGAAAGAAGGCTCTCGTAGCCTCATGGGGAGAAGACTCAGATGAGGAACTGGATCTCAGTGGCTTCTCTGGAGGAAGATGTCTCATGGCAAAAGGAGACTCAAGCGACTCAGAAGACCTTGAGGTAACTTCTGACGATCTCTTAAAATCCCTAGTTGATTGTGATAAGAAACAACTTCTTAAGATCATAAAGAAACTAGGAAAGAAAACCAATTCCCTTCAACAAAAACTAGATGATTGTGAAGATGAAATTGCTTGCTTGACTGTTGAAAATTCTGTTTGGAGTAAGAAACTTGATGAAACTGAGAAAGACCTAGCTGAAACTCACTCCAAACTCATTGATATTAGGAAAGTGCATGCTAGTCACCTTAAAACTTGCAAATCTTGTGATGAAACTAGCATAGATTCTATCAAAGTTCCCTTACATGCTAACCCACCTGGAAATGACATGCTTCAATCCATAATTGATAGGTTAGACATTCTCACTAATTCCATTAATGAAAAAACGATAAATCAAACTGTTTTTGTGAGACAACGCCATGGATTAGGATATGTCAATAATAAAGGGAACAATGATGCTGAAGAAGAAAAGGCTAGGCGAGAACTTGTTGAGATGAATGAAAATCTCAGTATTGCTCTTGCCACTTCTCGCGATAGGAATCAATTCCTATCAGAGAAGATCATGGTCCTTGAGAACAAGGCTGAGGTTGCCAAACGTCTCAATGAAGGCTCTCAAAGTCCTAAGAAGGAACCAAAGGGGAAAGAAAAGATGGTTCCTGAAAATCAATGGTTCACCAATTCCTTTGCTCACAAAAGATATATTGACATGGCCCATATCAAGGTTAGAAACAAAGTTGATTTTAACAAAAGAAAAACTGAAAAACCTTTTAGGCCAGGAAAAGGAAAATATGGACATGTTGTTTACAATCGTTTGTGTACCTACTGCGGTAAGAATGGTCATAACAACACTGAGTGTGCTAAGAAAAGAAACTTTGAAAAGGAGAAAAGTACTCATTACCATGAAAGGAACCAGTTCCCTGGCTACTCACAGACTCGGAATGCTAATCCCCCCAGTAAAGCCAAGTTTCGCTGGGTTCAGAAATCTTAGTTCCCTTGTGTGCAGAAAGAAGAGAGGCAACCCCAACTATGGTACATTGACAGTGGTTGCTCATGGCATATGACCGGAAAAAGAAATCAAATGACCTCTCTTCAACCTCTCCAAGGAGGGAACATATCCTTTGGAGACAAAAGCAAAGGGAAAATCTGTGGAATAGGAACTGTGAAACTCAACGATCACATTCAGGTAAACAAAGTTCACCTTGTTGATAGTCTTGGTTTTGATCTAATAAGTGTGTCACAGCTGTGTGATCAAGGAGACAATGAAGTCAGATTTAGATCAAACGAATGCTCAGTTCTTGACTCCTCGGGACAAATCATCCTAAAAGGAAAGAGATTCAACAATGTTTACATTGTTGATCCATCCTTCGTCCCCAAGGAGAAACTGTGTCTCTAAACCGTGAATGACCAAGCTGAGTTGTGGCACCAACGCCTCGGTCATGCTAGCACTAAGCTGATTCAAAAGCTACACTCAAAGGAACTAGTCAGATGATTGCCAAAGCTGAGTGGCACATCTAAGGAACCATGCTCTGACTGTGTAAAAGGAAAACAGGCTCGTAGTTCCTTCAAATCCAAAAACATGGTAAGCACCTCAAGGCCTCTTGAACTCATCCACATGGATCTTTGTGGACCCATGAGAGTTCAAAGCCTAGGAGGGAACAAGTATACTTTTGTTATTGTCGATGACTTCTCTCGCTTTACTTGGACCATTTTCATTAAATCTAAAAGTGAAGTCATTGATCGCTTTAAAGACCTGGTTCCCTTGTTAGAAAAATCTCTTGATTGTTCACTAAATGCTATTCGGTCTGACCATGGTACCGAATTCGAAAATGGAGAATTTCTAACCTTTTGCAGTGAGCATGGCATCGATCACAACTTCTCTGCACCATACACTCCTCAACAGAATGGAGTAGTAGAAAGGAAGAACAGGACCTTGAAGGACATGGCTCGAACTATGCTGATCTCAAGTGGACTCTCCCAATCATTTTGGGCTGAGGCGATCAACACAGCGTGCTACATCATCAATAGAGCCATGCTTTGCCCAATCACAGAGAAGACACCCTATGAACTCCTAAGAGGAAGAGTTCCCAACATTTCACATCTGAGGGTATTCGGATGCAAATGCTTTGTGCACAACAATGGGAAGGACAATCTTGGCAAGTTCGACCCAAGAAGTGATGAAGGAATCTTCATTGGTTATGCCTCAGGCAGTAAGGCATACAAGGTCTTCAACAAAAGGACTAAAAAGGTAGAAGAAAGTATTCATGTTATTTTTAATGAAAAATCACTTGGAAAGATTATGCAGAACACCACCAGTTCCTTTGAAGATCCATTTCCCAAGCCATCTCAAAAAGATCCAGATGAAAATGTCACTCCTCCCAGTTCATGTCCTGTTGATCGGAACCCTCCAATGGCTCCCCCACCAGTTCCCATGGATAATGAACAACAATCCATTTCTGGGAACCATGAGCATGACGACAACAACTGTGGAGACTTCAATGATTTATCTTCCCACATGATCTTCAATGGAGAAGGTGATCCTAACAAGGAAGCTGAATGCTCAACTCAGAATGTCTCCACATCAAATGCTCTGACTCCTAACAGAGAAAGAAGAGTCGTCAAACCTCCAGTCAGGTATGAACATCTAACCTTCTTTGCTTTTAATGCCTTTCTGTCTATTGTGGAACCAAAGAACATAGGTGAGGCACTGAAGGATGCGGACTGGATCCAAGCTATGCAAGAAGAGCTTCATCAGTTTGAAAGGAACAAAGTATGGCATCTAGTTCTCCGTCACAAGGATAAACACATCATAGGAACTAGATGGGTCTTCAGAAACAAGCTGGATGATACAGGAGTTGTGATAAGGAACAAAGCAAGACTTGTTGCTCAAGGATACAATCAACAAGAAGGCATCGACTATGATGAAACCTATGCTCCAGTGGCAAGGATTGAGGCAATAAGATTGTTGATTGTCTTCGCTTCACACAAAGGATTCAAGTTGTTCCAAATGGATGTAAAGACAGCCTTCCTCAATGGAATTCTTCAAGAAGAAGTCTATGTCAAACAACCTCCTGGTTTCGAAGACGACGATCATCCAGATCATGTCTACTTTCTAGACAAGGCACTCTATGGCCTAAAGCAAGCTCCCAGAGCGTGGTATGATCGTCTTGCCCAGTTCCTACTCTCAAATGGCTACAGGCGTGGAGTCATTGATAAAACTCTCTTCATCCTAGAAGAAGAAGGTAACATATTAGTGGTTCAAATCTATGTTGATGATATTATTTTTGGTTCCACTAACCTGTCCCTTGTAGACAAGTTCAAAGATCTGATGAGCAGTGAATTTGAAATGAGTTTAATTGGGGAACTTACTTTCTTCCTCGGATTACAAATCACTCAAAAGGAAGATGGCATTCAAATCCATCAACAAAAGTATATCAGTGAACTACTGAAGAAGTTCAAAATGGATTCATGCAAGCCTCTCTCCACTCCCATATCCACCATTTCCCATCTGGATAAGGACAATTCGAGTCCTCTAGTGGAAGAGAAGCTCTATAGAGGTATGATCGGTTCACTCATATACCTAACCGCCAGTCGACCAGACATTGTCTTTGTTGTTGGCTTGTGTGCTAGGTTCCAATCTTGTCCAAGAGAAACCCACTTGGCTGCTGTGAAGAGAATACTTCGATATCTCAAGGGAACTGACGATCTCTGTATTTGGTACCCCAAAGAATGTCCCTTTGAGCTGATGGGTTTCACTGATGCTGATTATGCTGGATACTTGGTGGATAGGAAGAGCACTTCTGAAATGGCACAGTTCCTAGGCCCTTGCCTTGTGTCATGGGGATCAAAGAAACAAGTTTCAGTCTCCCTCTCCACCACAGAATCCGAGTACATTGCGGCTGCCTCCTGCTGTTCCCAACTTCTCTGGCTAAAGCAATAACTCGCGGACTTTGGTATGTCTTATGGCCCTCTCACTATTCTTTGTGACAACACTAGTGCCATAAACATTTCTAAGAATCCTGTGCATCATACTAGGACCAAGCATATTGACATTAGACATCATTTTCTTAGAGATTATGTTGAGAAGGGAAACATCATTATGAAATTTTGTAGAACTGAAGATCAGATTGCAGATGTATTCACTAAGGCATTGAATAGAGTTCCTTTCGAGAACCTTAGATTGGAACTAGGAATGATTCCTATTACTCAGTAGTGACCTTAGTTCTAAGAATTCTTTCCAGTTCTCCTGATTGACTAGTTTAAGATATTTAACGTGTTGAGTCTTGATGTCCTTGTGTTATATCTTTTGCCACAAACCCTTCTTGTCATAATGGTTTCTTAAAAGGGCTTAGATAAATTTTTCTGGCTCGTTTCCTTTTGATCCTTATTACTCTTTCAACTCCTCATTGTTCAAATTTTTTGATGGCCCAAAAGTCAATATCTGATCATATTTCTAACCCAACATTACAAGCCGAGATGATGATTGTGTACTAAGACTTACCCTTGCCTCATTGCTAAATTTAATTCTCTATGATCCATCTCTAAACCCTCTTTGAGAATTATTGTACAATGCGAAAAATAGCCTACCCTGATTCCTTGTATGGGAACGTACTATTTTTGGTTCCATTGTTTTAACCCACACCAAAGGTTCCCATACATCCCTCTAGCTCGCTGAAAATATCGCCAGAAAGGAACCAGAACTTAGCGTCTCTCCAACGGCTCGTTTGGCTCTTTCCAAAAGCTATTTATGGCAAATTCGCAGTGATAAGGCACGTCTCATCAGTGGCAGAATCTCTCTCTCTCTCTCTCTCTTCTCTGAATGGACAAATTTTTAAAATTGAGTTAGCCGTTCCGAAAAGCTGCAACTTCCATTAATGCTCCGGATTGGCCTTGATCTTCTCAACGACTGGATTTGATTCAACGGTCACCTCTGCTCTTGATCTTCAGAGATCTTCACCGCCTTTAAAGAGTTGCCCTGTTCATCCAAGCTAATCCCACAACTCGCCATTTCTCTAAACTTCTACTTCTCCCTCTCTCAAACACAGAAATCCTTAAATCCTCAAAAATGGCAAACCAAAACCCTAATGTTATCCTGAATGAGGAAGAGGTTGCCATTCTCAGAGCCTTTCGAGAAAAGAAGGCAGCTTCATCTTCTAAGCCCATTTCTGCCACCTCCTCTCAAAAATCCCAACCTAAAGAGAAAGCAGTAGAGAACCCTGTGGAGAAACCAGTGGAGCAACCCGAAGAGAAAATTGAGGAGCCACCAAAGGAACAGGCTGAGGAGAAAGCCATGGCCATCACTCTGGCCTCTGAATCGGCCACCAAATCCGCCTCCGAAGGTGGCTCTCATGACTCCTCGCCTGACAAATCTCTCCAAGAGCTCCTCAGCCCTGAGCCCTCACCAGTAAGCCTCAAATCCAAAACCACTTATAACCCTGGTCCCTCTGTCGCCACTAGAATGCAACAGAGAAAGAGGAGTTCCCAAGCCATAGTTCCCTATGAAACCAAATCCTCAAAAAGAGCCAAAATCACCACCCTCTCTGCCTCATCCTCCCTGGGTCAGGTCTCCTCCTTCTTCTCTAAGAGGAAGATCCTTAAGCCTCTCATAATCGGCAAGGAGTTCTGGACCCAAAAACTGGAAGAAAAAGATGAAGAAATGTTTGGAGAAGCCCTGGTTGAGTTCCATTCTCTGCTGCAGTTTCAAGGATGGGACGAGATGCTGTTTGAACCTTTCTCTGCTTCTGATGAGGTTGTCCGCTTGTTTTACCAGTCTATGGAGTTTGTGACTACGAAGGAGAACTCTCCCTGTAACGACGCCATTCTTATATGGAAGGGAACCAGCTATCCTCTATCCGCCAACCTTATTGCATCTGCTCTAGGGATCGAGTCAAGGTCTGGGTTTGGCATTCTACCTCAAAAGAAGGGATGTCCCAAAGGAAAAGGCTACAAATCCAAGGGAGCAGTGGTCAAGAAAATCTATGATGGCGCCTCCCCCTCATCTTTGGAGACAAAGGATCTCTCCATCGCAAACAAGTTGTTACACTTCTGGATCACCCAAAATCTGGTTCCCAGACAGGAGCACCTGAACAATGTTCTCATCACAGATGCCATCTATATGGACAAGGTGCTCTCTGGTGTTCAATTGGATCTCCCTCGCATTGTCTTAGCCCACATGCAGTTCTGCTCATCCCATGACTCCCATGCTTTATCCTTCCCTCATATCATCAAAAACATTCTCTCTAACCTTCACCAGTACCCAGTTGATCTGCCTGAGACAGTCTACAACAAGTGTCTTACCTTGGCCACAGTTCGGAAGTTAAAGACAAAGGAACAACAAGACCCCTCTTCTGAAGCTCAAGCTCAACTGCCTAAGGAAAAGGCCAGTTCCCAGGGCCCTTCTAGTTCCCACCCACAGCAACCCCCCTCTTCAGACTCCTCTGCGATCCTTCTTGCTCTGAATCGTATTGAAAAAGCTATCATGGAAGGCTCGACTGCAATACCGGTCGCCATCCATGATCAAGTAAGAGAGTTGGGGCGCATTAGTTCTGCTGTCGAAAGTTTGGTGGAAGTTCTGCAGAAGGATTGGCAAGGTGCAATCAGTGCTCATCAGGCCGCGGGCCAACATGTAGGAACCGACGACAAGGTTGAAGAAGAGGAGGCCGCTGCTCTGCCATAGGAACGCTTGTTCTGGTTCCCAGTGCTAAAACTCCCCAGCGAGCTAGTAGTTTCCCTTAGGATCCTACTCCCCTCTTCTATCCCATTGTTGTCTTCCCTAAGATTGCTTTTGTTGTTATCCTTGCCGTTTGTTGTTTGTGTTGTTGTCTTTTGTCGACTGTAGTTTTTGTTGGATGTTGTGTGTCTTTGAACAATGATCAGTGAAGCTTTAATGATTATCTTTAGTTTCATTCCCATGATCGATTTGTCTTTGCCTTAAGTTTTCATTATGCCTTTTATGGGTTTGATGCAATCGAATATTTACTTGGATATCATGTTCTTAACTTGTACTTAATCTTTTCGATGATGTCAAAAGGGGGAAGAAAAGGATAGGAACCTTGAACTTTGAGACTACTGGATTAATAGGAACTCTAAACTAGTTCTACTTCTAAGGGGGAATTTAAAATCAACTCGTTCACTTGCTTAGGGGGAATTTGCAACCATTGAATGTTCAAACACTAATCTGAAATGTTGTAAATCCTTTTATCTCAATATGGTCTCATAAGATTCAAAGTCCTATTATGTTGTCAGGTTCCTTGTATTTGTCATCATCAAAAAGGGGGAAATTGTTAGGAAACGAAACTCTGGAACTTAGGTTCCCCTGAGAGTTCCGTTCCTCAGTTTCTCTACTTTTGAAGATGACAAATATTATGATACTAATGTTTTATCTCAAAGATATGTTTTAAGGAACCACAGGAATTTACCAAAGGCAGGAAAGCCAAACAGAACTAGGGAACCAAAGGAACAAGACAGTTGAAGGAATCCAGAGGAACCCAGGTGTGCCCAGAAATGAAGCTTGCGACATTGCGATTCCCGAGAAATCTGGGGACACACAACCTCGGACAAAAGGAGTCGAAAATGACTTGTCCGAAGCTTCCAAAATCCTGCCAAGGTCCAAGAGCTAAAGAACAAGATGCCTAGAGAACCTCTACCTCGGACAGAGACGATGAAAGCGACAGGACATGAAGACGTCGTTGTCCAGAAGACGGTTCCCAAGCGGCCAGCTTAGTCAACCTCGGACGAAAGCGTTTGGACAATGACATTGCAAGGATCGTCTGAGGTAGTTGACCAACCAAGAGAGATTCAGAGCTGCCTAGGTTGTTTGCACATGCCAAGAACAACGTGAATCAAGGAGAACCACTCAATCTAGGGCAAGCTCAATCTGTGGGAACCCAGAGAGGATCGAGCTGCGAAGAAGCCTCTATAAAAGGAAGACTAACCCAAGGGTTATCTTCGAGCACAAAAAAACGACTCATACTCATTAGCAAATATCTAGTGTGAACCTCCAAACAAGATCATCAAAGCAAACCGAGATCAAGAGGAACCAGTCAAGGAAGAAGAGTTGAGTGCTAAGTTCCTGTGACTGTAAGTGATAGTTCCTAGGTGCGAAAGTCTGTTTCTTGGATTGATTATTGATTGTGTTAAGTTATCTAGGATTGTCTAACTGTGTGTAAGGCAAAGGAACTGTGTGTTCGTTCCTAGGATAAGCTGTAACCAAAAGAGATAAGAAATCAAGAAGTAGACTTTGAAATCCTTTCGAAAGAAAGGTAGTGGTTTTTATCCTGGATTGCGAGTTGGCAATCAAAGGTTTCCACTATAAGGAACTGGTCATTTATTTGATTGTTTATTTCCGCTGCGAAAGGAACTGAGAATTGATATTCTGAGTTCCTTAAATTTTTATCTAACAATCACGATCCTTCACATACTCACAACCATGCAATATTCCAGTCTCATTCTCCTTCAGCTGACAAATGATTTGATCAGATTGTCCTCCTCATCACCAGAGGATTGCTCCTACGCAAAAAATGGACGAATGATGCCACATCCATTTGGCTCCGCACCTTGAACATTTGTTGATTTTGGTTGCTTGTTTTGGTCACTTGCTTTTGATTGATGTAGCTCGTATGAGCTTTGGTGATTATATACACGGCTGTTCTTGAGCCATGTATAATCCTTTTCTTTAATGAAAATTTACCTTTTTTATAAAAAAAATCACATTACTCATTATTATTTACCGTACACCTTAAGAACCTTCTTGGATCACTAGGACTTGGCCCATAGTAAAAATTTAGTGTACTTTTGTTAATTAAACTTAGATATATAGAGATAAGTAGTTAACAAATGCGAATAGAGACTCTCATGCGAACATTCGAACACATTACAGGGCACATTTATGTATACTCTGATGCACTTTCAAGGTATACATGGGACACATTCAAGGTGTACCTTGATGAACGTTTATTGTTGTTGAATTCTTTCAGTTTTGATAGCAACAAACATTCAACTAATGTGTTTGTTGAGTACCTTCAGGAAGTATAGGTATGCCACAAAGAACAATGGGTGTCTTGGGAATTAAGAGGAAACGTGAAGTCTACTTGACGTAACATTATCGTGACAGGAAAAATGGCGTTGATTCATTGACGTCATAGTGGGCGTTGATTCATTGAAGTCTACTTGCAAGACTTCTTCTTGCAACTCGCATCAGTGCTTAGGTTCAACGTCGTTACTTTCTAAAATGGAAATCCCATCCATTTATGTCATCTCCAAAAAAACCTAGCACGAAATAAAATATTTTTCTTCCTTTCCCAGCAAGAAAAATATTTTATTTCGTGCTAGGTTTTTTTGGAGATGACATAAATGGATGGGATTTCCATTTTAGAAAGTAACGACGTTGAACCTAAGCACTGATGCGAGTTGCAAGATGAAAGTAACGACGTTAAATGGATGGGATTTCCATTGTATAAGTGATATGACCTAATTGGGAGATACATGAGAATGATGAAACTAGGATGAATTTGAGGATTGAATAGAAAAAACAATAGAGAAGAAAAGGATAGACATTAACATAGGCATATTGTTCGTGTAATCATGTTCTTAAGACTACAAAGCCGACGAAAAATGGATTGGGAACATATTAAAATTAGGAACTTGTGTTATCTATTTTAATTGTCAATAGTGTTTTTATTTAATTTTCTATTTTGGGAGTTATTAATTGCCTTACATGTGTTATTGGATTTTTTGGGTCCATTTTTATTCAAAAAAAACCAACAAAAAAACGAAAGAAAATCCATTTTTATGCAAGCAGGTTTTTTGGGCCCATATTTATTCAAGCAAAAAACGAAAGAAGAGCCCATTTGCAAGAAAATAAAAACAAAAGAATGGGGCCTGTTGGAATGAAACTCTTTAGAACGTCAGTTCCCATGGAGTTCCCTTCCTCTGTTTCTCTTGTTTTGACGATGACAAACACTTGAACTTAACTGGCTATTCTAGTGTTTATTATACAGTTGAAAAGTTAAGGGAACCAAGTCCAAAGTGAGCGAAGATCATGATCAAGGGAACTGGATGGGAACCGCATCAGTGTATCTACCAACGTATCCACATAATCTGTGTGAAGATTTCCTTGCCGTTTCTGGACGCCTTCAGCAGAAGATCTTAGGCATTTTTACACATAGAGTATCTTTATATGATTGTGTAAGTTAGGATTCGGTTTAGAGAATATTTTGTATCTTATTATTGGTAAGATATAAAATATGTTATCTTGGATTTATGGAATAAAATCGTTCAAAGAATATCTCGTCCGAGATCTTTCTTTGACATTTTTATTGTATAAATACTCGATGCTGCTAGGGTTTTAACTATGCATTTCCACGAGATTTAGAGTGCATCAGAAAGAAGAAGAAGAAGTGTTCGAGTCGAAAGAGTCGAAGTAAGTCTATTGTGTGTTAATCTGTGATTTCTAGGGAACTAGGTTTAGTCTGAGTGTGTTAGACTAAAACGTGTGAGTTCGGAAGTTGTAATCGCATATTAATATACAAATAGATTATTTCAAATCCTCGAAAGAGGGGTGGTTTTTATCCTAGATAACTAGTTGGTTATCAAAGGTTTCCACCTTAAGTGATTGTTCTTGATAACTTGCTTAATTGTTATTCCGCTGCCCATAGGAACTGAACACATTAGTGTCTCAGTTCCCTTGATACTAACGCACAGATCCTACAATTGGTATCAGAGCTAGCGCTCTAGATTGTGTGTTTACTAAGCAGGTTTTTAAGATGTCTCGCAACAACGAACCTGGACTCGGTGTCTCCATCAACAAGCCGTACATTCTTAAGAATGGACAAATCAACTGGTGGACTCAACAACTTACTGGCTTTATGCAAACCAACGACATGCAATGCTGGTATGTCTTGGAGAATGGGAACTACCCTAAGCCAGTTGATACAAAGGATCCCACCAAGCTTATGCCTATCTCTGAATGGACTCAAGAGCATTTCGGTCAACAAGAAAAGAATGCAAAGGCACGACAATATATCCTCAATGCCTTGACTAAGACTGATCAAGACAAAGTCATTGGCATCGACAATGCCAAAGAGATGCTGAAAGCTCTGAGGGAATTCAACCTGGGAAGTGAAGACCTTCAAAATAGCAGGAAATTTGATCTACAAGGAGAATATCACAGATTCAAAATGCTTGAGACTGAAAATTTCTCATCTTATCACTCTCGTTTTAAGATTCTATGCAATGAACTCACAGCTTGTGGTGCAGCACCTGAAGAGTGGTCAAAATCCATGGTGATTATCAACGGACTTAACTCCAAGTTCGAAATGACACAGATCATCATGCTTCAAACTCCTTCCATCAGAGTTCTCCCTGTTCAGGAACTCATTGGTCAACTCCAGCGACAAGAAGACAAGGCTAAGGGAACTGAGCAAGTGAAAACTGATCAAATCATTGCCCTGATGCTGACCAGAGTCATGGAAAGGCTGAAGACCGATGAACACTCCGACGAAGAAAATGATGATGAGATCACAGCTCTTCTAACTCGCACTGTTAGGAACTTTCAGAAGGGCAAGTTCCCAAGGAAAGACTTCAAGAGGGAACACAAGGAATTCAAATGCTATCAATGCAACCAGGTTGGGCATCTTGCTAAGAATTGCCCAAACAAGAAGGAGGATGTTGAACCTCAACAGAAAAAGGCGTTGGTTGCTACATCCACTTGGGGTGACAATGATGAAGAATCTGAAGGGGAACCAGACGACTTATCCTCTAGACAGTGTCTGATCGCTGAAACATCCTCTGCAAGGGAACTCAACTTCAGTTCCCTTGATCTATGTCTCATGGCAACTGCTGACTCAAGTACTGACTCAGACCCCACCAAACCTGAGGTATCTTTTGTTGAACTCACTGAAACTCTCTCTAAGTATGATAAAAAGCACTTGATTAAACTGATTATCAAACTTAGCGATGAAAACAATTCCTTGCAAGAAAAGATTACTGAAAATGAAGAAGAAATTTCTTGCTTAACTGAGGAAAATGTTGTTTGGTGTAAGAAAGTTGAGGATGCTTCTAAATCTAGCAATACTTCGCATGTTGTCTGTCCTACTTGTGATTTGCATGATAAACTGAATCTTGGCGATAGTTCCCCTACAAGTCCCTCTCCTGACAATGATCTACTGATGTCTATTATTGATAAACTTGACTCTCTATCTGATTGTATTCATGAAAAGACTGTTACTCAAACTGTTTTTGTGAGACCTAGGGCTGGATTAGGCTATCTTCCTAATGACTCTTCCGATACTCCTTGTCATGCTCATAGTGACTTAGATAAAGTATCTAGTGAGATTCAGGCTAGAAATGAAAGACTTGATTTAGCTCTTCAAACTTCTAACTGCAAAAATGAATACTTGCAAGAAAGAATTAAGGTTCTTGAAAATGTTTCTAAGGACAATCTTCTGTGTGCTCCTAATGATTCTAAGATACATGAGATGTATAAGGGTATTGGGCGCAATACTCCCAGGAAGAAGGTTGATCTAAGGGAGAGAAAGAAATCTAACTCAGTTCCCTTTCGTCAAAAGGGTAAGTACCTCTGGATTCCCAACAATCGTGTTTGCTGGTACTGTGGGAACCAAGGTCATAACATTGACGAATGCAACAAGAAGATCAGGGACGAAGAAAAAGCCTCTAAAAGGAGGAACTGGATGAGGAAGGATAATAGGAAAAGAACTGAAATTTCTGACTTAAATGATCCCTATTATTATTCTTCTCCTTCTCAGGGAACTGACCATTCTAATCAGCCTAGGAACTCTACTCCTAACAACCCCAGGAACGGTAAGCCGTCCTGGGTTCGTAAGAAATGATGTTTAATTTTGCAGGCTGAAGTGAGCAAAGAAGAAAAATGGTACATAGACAGTGGAGCCTCATGTCATATGACTGGAAACAGGAAGAAACTGCACTCACTTTAGAAATACAACGGAGGAAAATTTTCCTTCGGTGATAAAAGAAAAGGAGCAATTTGTGGCGTTGGATGCGTGGATTTTAACTGACAAAGTTCAGGTAAGTGATGTTCATCTTGTTGACAATTTAGGTTTTGATCTAATGAGTGTGTCACAGCTTTGCGATCAAGGGGAGAACCATGTCTTATTCACTCCCAAGGAATGCTTCGTGCTGAATCCTGAGACACACAAAACTCTCTTGAAAGGGAAACGATACAACAATGTCTATATCGTTGACACTAGCTTCATCCCTGAAGAAAATCTTTGCTTGTCTTCTATAGCTGATAGAACGACAATATGGCATCAAAGACTTGGCCATGCTAGCACTCAGCTTATTCATAAGCTGCACAAGAAGGAACTGGTGAGAGGACTTCCCTCTGTTCAAATTGATAAAGACAACATTTGCTCAGATTGTGTAAGAGGAAAACAGGTACGTAGTTCCTTTAAGTCAAAATCTGAGATCAGTTCCTCTCATCCTCTTGAACTTGTTCATATGGATTTATGTGGTCCCATGCGTACTCAAAGCTTTGGAGGGAACAAGTATATTCTTGTACTTGTTGATGATTTTTCTCGTTTCACCTGGACTATATTCATTAAATCTAAAGATGAAGTGTTTGATAGATTCTCTGCTGTTGTTCCCACTCTTGAGAACTCCCTTGGCCACACTATTCGTGCTATTCGTTCCGATCATGGAACTGAGTTCAAAAATGCCAAGTTTCTAACCTTTTGCAGGGACAAGGGTATCTCTCATAATTTCTCAGCTCCTTGCACTCCTCAACAGAATGGAGTTGTTGAAAGGAAGAATAGGACCTTGGAAGACATGTCTCGTACTATGCTCCTCTCTGTTGATCTTCCTCATCGGTTTTGGGCTGAGGCTGTCAACACCGCTTGCTACATTCTCAATCGTGCCATGCTTCGCCCTATGACTGAGAAGACCTCCTATGAGCTGCTGAAAGGCAGAGTTCCCAACATTTCCCATCTTTGGGTCTTCGGGTGCAAATGATTTGTGCACAATAATGGCAAAGATCCAATTGGGAAATTCGATCCCAGAAGCGATGAAGGGATATTCCTTGGCTATGTCAGCAACAACAAGGCTTACAAAGTGTACAACCTTCGTACACAAAAGATTGAGGAAAGTGTTCATGTCATATTCAATGAATCTGCTTTTTCTAACATGAAACAGGTACCCTCTAGCATTCCCAACGGTGATGATGATTCTGATGAAGCAGTCCCCTCATATACTCCTGAGTTCTCTCTCAACCTATCTGAAGACTCAGTCGGGAACTCACCCGATTCTGAAGAGCAATCCTCTCCTGCCTCTCTGAAGCCCGTTCCACAAAATGATTCTCCATCGCCTGAGAGTCCCCAAGTCATCGAAATGCATGTTCAAGCTCCCAATTCTAGGGAACTCATCTCCTCCGATGATCCTGCTACCAGTTCCCATGCTGAAGGGAACTCAAATGACCATGCTGAAGGGAACTCGGATGATCATGCTGTAGAGAATCCTGATGTCACACATCCTGTTGTGACCGATGACTCAATTCCTGTTCCAAACTACAAGTACAAAGGATCTCATCCCGTGGATCTAATCATAACTCCATATCACAAACCAGGTCCGTCCACTAGATCCTCTCTGAATAACTTTTGTGCTTTCAATGCCTTCTTATCTCTTGTAGAGCCCAAGAACTACAAAGAAGCACTCACTGACCCAGACTGGATTCATGCAATGTAAGAGGAATTACATCAATTTGATCGTAACAAAGTCTGGCGCATAGTTCCCTGTCCTCCCAACAGAACCATCATAGGAACTAAGTGGATCTTTCGCAACAAGCTTGATGACTCCGGCGTCGTCACAAGGAATAAAGCTCGTCTGGTGGCTCAAGGTTATAATCAACAAGAGGGAATTGACTACGATGAGACGTTTGCTCCTGTCGCAAGGATGGAGGCTATTCGCTTAATGATTGTCTATGCTGCTCACAAAGGTTTTAAGCTCTTCCAAATGGATGTCAAAACTGCTTTCCTCAACGACATTCTTCAAGAGGAAGTGTATGTCAAGAAACCCCCTGGTTTTGAGGACAGAGAGCATCCTGATTACGTCTACATCCTAGACAAAGCACTCTATGGCCTAAAGCAGGCTCCCCGTGCATGGTATGATCGTCTTGCTCAGTTCCTGTTATCCAATGGATACAGAAGAGGTTTGATTGATAAAACTCTTTTCTTACTGGAAGTTAAGGATGATATCTTGGTTGTTCAAGTATATGTCGATGATATTATCTTTGGTTCCACTAACCTCTTTCTTGTAGAAAAGTTCAAGAACTTAATGAGCAGTGAATTCGAGATGAGCATGATTGGTGAACTGACCTTCTTCCTAGGTCTTCAAGTGAATCAGCTCTCGGAGGGAACTCAGATCCATCAACAGAAGTATGTGAAGGAACTTCTTAGAAAATTCAAGATGGACACTTGCAAACCCTTTGCAACTCCCATTTCCCCAACAACCAAGCTCACGCTGGAAGATTCTGACCCCAAGGCTGATTAATCCCTATACAGGCAAATGATAGGTTCCCTTCTCTATCTCACCGCTAGTAGACCAGATATTATGTACTCTGTGTGTCGTTGTGCTCGCTTTCAGGCTGACCCTCGCACCAAGCACATGGCCGCTGTGAAAAGAATTCTTCGATATCTGAAGGGAACTGACAATCTCTGCTTGTGGTATCCCAAACACTGCGACTTCGAGCTCATCTCCTACACCGATGCTAACTATGCTGGCTTCCTTCAAAATAGAAAAAGCACATCTGGTATGGCTCAGTTCCTTGGCCCATGCCTGGTTTCATGGGGCTCTAAGAAGCAAACCTCCATCTCTCTCTCCACCATTGAGTCTGAATACATTGCTGTTGCTGCTTGCTGTGCTCAAATCCTCTGGCTCAAACAACAACTCGCGGACTTTGGTAAATCCTATGACCCTCTCAAAATTCTTTGTGATAATACTAGTGCCATTAGCATATCTAAGAATCCTGTCTTTCATTCCAAGTCTAAGCATATTGACATACGTCACCACTTTTTGAGAGATAATGTGGAAAAAGGGATCATTATTATGGAACATTGTCGTACTGAGGAACAAATTGCTGATATATTCACAAAAGCCCTTAATCGAGAACCATATGAGTACTTTAGACTCCTTCTTGGAATGATTTCCATAGCTTAGCGGTTCTGAGTTCCCTTGCCTATTTCCCTGGTATTGACTAGTTATGTGACTTATTATTTTATTTGGTAACTAGTTGGGAACTGTGTTTACAATTTTTCTTGTCCATCTCTGCCTTCATGTGTTTATTGTTATGATATTAGTTGGACATTCTTCTCGCCTTCATGTGTTGTGTGAATATCTTGATTGCATTTCTTTCAACAATATATAATCAATCTGATCTCTGAACCCATATTATAAGCCGAAAGGATGATTGATTATAAGTTGTCCCTAACCTGGCTTCCCTAGTAGTTCCCTATGAACCTTTTTCTGATTAGTTCACAACTGGGAACTTACTAGTTTAGCGTCAAAATTGCCTTCTTGATATTTATATGCTTTTGGATGTGTACTTTTCATGATTTGAATACCCACTACACATATGCATCCAAAGCCTTCCCTAGCCAGGTACTTCTAAGGAACTAAGGGGGGAACTGAAAAGGTCGTTGTTTGTGTGCTCTCTCCGCCGCTGCCTCAGATATTGTGCATCCTTCCTTTACTGTGCTCAGAGATATTAATGGCAAACCCTGCAAATTCTGCCCGTTTGAGATCTTTGTGGATGTGATAAAAAAAAAAAGGGGGAACTGTGCTGCTGGACCTCCCTAAGATCGTCATCCTTCATATGCCAGCTTGCCACTCTCATCCCTCACACTCTCTGCCTTACCTCTCAATCATCAAAGCCCTGCTGACAACACTTGGTGTGTACCCGGAGTCCCCCTCTGAGACGATGTTTCAGCACCTAATGGATATGGATTACATCTACCGTCCCAAGGCTAATGAGGAAAAGGTGGTTAAGACTAAGAGGCCTCGTGCTGCTCCTGAACAATCTAAGTATGAGACCTCCGATCTCTCCAAAGTGACTACTGCCATCTCTACTGAGCTTAAGGAACTCACCACTACTATGAAGGAACTGTATGCTGCCTTCAACTCTCTTACGACTGCATTGATTGCCAAGTTGCCTCCCAGTTCCTTCTGAATTCCCCATGATGTTTCTGGCTTAGTCTCCCTAGGAACTCCCCTGCACACTAGTTGCCCTGCTTTGTTGGTTTCCATCTCTTCGTAATCTTGTTTGTTTGCTCTTTGTGTGTTTGCTAGTTGGTCTGTTCATCTTTTGTTATAATTAATGAATCTCTGTTTGCTTAGTTGTGACTTGCCATTTGCTTTGAACTTGTTCCTCTCTGGGTTACCATTTGAAACTAATTTATCTTTTCGATGATGTCAAAAGGGGGAATAGACTCTAGAATCTTGGAACCAATAGGACTGGTGTATTTCTAAGGGGGAACTAAGTACTGAGTTCAAAAATTAAGGAGAAACTATAAAGCATTTATCCCAGTATCTCTGCTTCCTTAATATGTCACTTATCTTGCCTATTGGTTATATGCTTATTACTGGTATTGATTTGTCATCATCAAAAAGGGGGAAATTGTTGGAATGGAACTCTTTAGAACGTCAGTTCCCATGGAGTTCCCTTCCTCTATTTCTCTTGTTTTGACGATGACAAACACTTGAACTTAACTGGCAATTCTAGTGTTTATTATACAACTGAAAAGTTAAGGGAACCAAGTCCAAAGTGAGCGAAGATCATGATCAAGGGAACTGGATGGGAACCGCATCTGTGTATCTACCAGCGTATCCACATAATCTGTGTAAAGATTTCCTTGCCGTTTCTAGACGCCTTCAGCAGAAGATCTTAGGCGTTTTTACACATAGAGTATCTTTATATGATTGTGTAAGTTAGGATTCGGTTTAGAGAATATTTTGTATCTTATTATTGGTAAGATATAAAATATGTTATCTTGGATTTATGGAATAAAATCGTTCAAAGAATATCTCGTCCGAGATCTTTCTTTGACATTTTTATTGTATAAATACTCGATGCTGCTAGGGTTTTAACTATGCATTTCCACGAGATTTAGAGTGCATCAGAAAGAAGAAGAAGAAGAAGAAGAAGAAGAAGAAGAAGAAGAAGAAGAAGAAGAAGAAGAAGAAGAAGAAGAAGAAGAAGAAGAAGAAGAAGAAGAAGAAGAAGAAGAAGAAGAAGAAGAAGAAGAAGAAGAAGAAGAAGAAGAAGAAGAAGAAGAAGAAGAAGAAGAAGAAGAAGAAGAAGAAGAAGAAGAAGAAGAAGAAGAAGAAGAAGAAGAAGAAGTGTTCGAGTCGAAAGAAGAAGAAGTAAGTCTATTGTGTGTTAATCTATGATTTCTAGGGAACTAGGTTTAGTCTGAGTGTGTTAGACTAAAACGTGTGAGTTCGGAAGTTGTAATCGCATATTAATGTACAAGTAGACTGTTTCAAATCCTCGAAAGAGGGGTGGTTTTTATCCTAGATAACTAGTTGGTTATCAAAGGTTTCCACCTTAAGTGATTATTCTTGATAACTTGCTTAATTGTTATTCCGCTGCCCATAGGAACTGAACACATTAGTGTCTCAGTTCCCTTGATACTAACGCACAGATCCTACAGGGCCGATTACAAGAATCGAACCTGGGCACTCTCAGTTAGAAGTGAGGGTGAGAACCACTAGGCCATTTTGTTTTCTTGACATAAAATTACCAGTAAATATATATAAGTAGTTTAAATTTATTGGGCCCCCAGAAATTTTGGGCCCTAGGCCGGCGCCCTTGCTGCCCCTGCTTCTGGGCCGGGCCTGCGTTGATCCCAAGCCTAAGAAAAGAGTTGACTATGATGATTTTGATTATAAGAAGTTGGAGAAGAATAGCAGTGCTAAGAAGATCTTGCACATGGCACTTCAACCTACTAACCTAAAGAAGGATCTTTGCTACAAGAGCACTAAAGGAATTTGGAATGCTCTCAAGTGTCTCAATGAGTGAAATGAAGATGTCAAAAGGAACACAACTCTTGCTGTCCTAAAAGACTATGAGATCGCCTCTCAAGAAAATAGTGAATCTCTTGAAGACTTCCATTCTCGGTTTCTAGGCTTAGTTGGTCAACTTGAGTTCCTTGGAGAAAAAGCTTCCTGACTGGAAAATAACTCATCACTTCATGCAAGGATAAGACTCCAAATGGGAAGCAATTTCTCTTGTGCTCCAAGCTCAAAGCGATATCAATTCCCCGACTCTGGAAGAACTAGTTGCTCGTCTTCAAAGTAATATTGATGTTCAACGACGCAAGATGGATCGAAGAGATATTGAAAAGGCAAAAAACATTGCTTTGAAGGTTGAAAAGGCATTCGATTTTGGTCAAGATGATAATGAAGTAGATCATGATGATGAGGATGTTGCTCTAATCACAAGGGAAATGAAGAAGATATGGTCTCGTAACAAATTGTCCAATCGTTCCTAATGGGAACAAAGACCTGAAAGACATTGTGTGCTATCATTGTCAAAGCAAAGTCCATTTCGCAAAGAACTGCTTCAAGAAAAAGGCTGGTGAACCCCCAACTCGAGAAGGAAAGCATACAATAGTTGCTACATGGGGGAGAGGATGAATTAGATGGGTTAGATGGGGAGTGTGAACCCAAATCAAAGATTTTTTTGTCTCGTGACATATAGTGGTTCTTCATAACCAAAGGTAAATGATTCTGATATCTTTGCTAAGTTGAAAAACAAGTCAAAAGATCAATTGATTGCTCTTATAAAATAAACCTTTGCGAAGAAAACAACGATCATAATGGACAACTTAAGGAAAAGGTTGACATGATCTCTAACTTAGTTGATGACAACAAGGTTTTGGTTGAAAAAGTCACCAAGTTGGAGAATGTACTATATCTTCTTCCTCAAAGGAATGTGAAACTTGCCAGAAATTGAAAGAAAAAATATATGGTTCACTAGAATGTTCTGTCACTACCTTGGAATTTTAAAATATCATGTTGAAATTAAGTAATGCTAAGTTGACAAATGATCTAGTGGATCTTAAAGCTAATGAAGAGCTAAATAGCCTAGATTGATGAATTTGTTGCATCTAAGATTGAAAGGAAAATGATTTTTTTCCAAGAAGGAAAACTTCATGTCAAAGAATGTTCCAAAGGGAATGAACATAACTCTACCAAAATTGGAAGGAACAATTCCGTGAACGGGAACAAAGCTTGGTAAATGAACATAAAGCTTACTCAATATGGCTGAAACAAGTATAGAATCCCAAATCGAAACAAATTGAGTTTCAATCTAGGATTGACAACAAACCCATTTGGCCAGGTTAGAGTAAGTATGTGAACTTGAAAATGTTAGAGAGTGGAACTGCGGTAAAGCGGGCCATTACAAACATGAATTGTACCTCAGAAGTCAAGTTAAGGAAAATGCATGTACTGCTCGAATGAATAGTGTTATTACTAATGTCAAAGTCAAATATGTTGCTTCTAACCCAGTAAACCTAAGCTTATCTGAGTTCGTTAAAACTAATACCATATATTCAAGATGAAGTGAATAACAGTTCCTGGTACATAGATAGTGGGTCCTCAAGTCACATGTGTAAGGATCGAGGACTTAGAAGCGTCATCCCATGCCAACCCAAGAACTTTCCAGGAGATCACCCATCTTGGTACTACTCCCGCCCTAGTACGCTTAACTTCAGAGTTCTTTGTCCTCACTTGAACCCTGAAAAGGAAGAGCTCTTGCTGACATGAGTAGCACTTTTAATCCTTATAAGGGATCACAAATTCGGGGTGTTACAACATGACAGGGAATAGAAGGTGATTCGTCTCACTTCGTCAGCACTCTGGAGGTTCCATTACCTTCGGAAACAAGAGTAATGGAGAATTTTTTGGCTAAGGTAAGGTAAGTCTATGTAAAACACTTAGAAGTTGACAATGCGAATCTTGTTGACAACCTTAAGTTTGATCTTTTAAGTGTGACACAACTTTGCCAGAATAGAAAGAATAAGGTTTTCTTTACTACTAATGATTGTTAAGCTGAAAGTGTTATTACATTAAAGATCCTACTAAAGGGAATCTGTGAGAACAACGTCTACAAAGTGGATTTGTCTTTCATCCTTGAGGAACTATGTATGTCGTCGGTTGCAGACATTTATGATATTTGGCATAGACATTTCGGACATGCAACCTCCAATTGCTCTCTAAATTTCATCGACAAAAGTTGGTAGTTGGACTACCTAAGGTGGAAATGTCAAAAGATGAGGTTTGTGAGGCGTGTGTAAAAGGTATGCATGTAAGATCATACTTCAAATCCAAGAATAAGCTAAGTACTTCTCGTCCCTTGGAATTAATCCACATGTATCTTTGTGGGCCCAAGCGCACAAGGAGTCATGGCGGAAATCAATATGTCTTTGTTAATGTTGATGATTTTTCAAGATATTCTTGGACTATTTTCTTGTCATCCAAGGATGAGGTTTTTGTAGAGTTTGTGACATGGATAAAGTCCGTAGAAAATAAGTTAGGACAATCAATTGGTTCCATTTGTACTGATCATGAAATAGAGTTTGAGAATGTACAATTCCTAACCTTTTGCAGGAACAATGGAGTAAGTCACAACTTCTCAGCTCTAAGGATGCCATAACAGAATGGTGTGGTAGAACGAAATAATAGAACCTTGGAAGATATGAATTGCACCTTGCTGATCGCGAGTAGCCTACCAAGAAACTTTTGGGTTGTGGCACTAAATGCATAGTAAAAAATTAGTGTACTTTTGTTAATAAAACTTAAATATAAAGAAAGATTTAGTTAACCACATGAATGGAAGCTCTCATGCAAACACATTGCGGGGCACATTTATGTGTACTCTGATGCACTTTCAAGGTGTACATAGAACACATTCAAGGTGTAATGTGAGGCAATTTCATTGTTGTTGAATTCCCTGAGTTTTGATAGTAACAAACATCCAACTAATGTGTTTGTTGAGTACTTTCAGAATGTATGGGTATGTCACAAAGAACAGTGGGTGTCTTGGGAATTGAGAGGAAACGTGAAGTCCTCTTGACGTAACGTTACCACAAAAGGAATAATGACGTTGATTCATTAACGTCAAAATGGGCTTCTTTTCATTAGAGAGATCTTTTTATTTATGGGAAAGAAATAAAAAGATTTCATTTCGTGCTAGGGTTTTTAGGAGATGACTTTATAAATGGATGGGATTTCCATTTCAGAAAGTAACGACGTTGAACCCAAGCGCTAGTGCGAGTTACGAGAAGAAGTATTCGAGTCTTTTCAGTTGAGCTCATGTGTTGAAGTGGTAGGAGTGATTCAAGACTAATGGGAAGTCTAGGGTACACTTGTACACGAACAAGAAATAAATAAGATAAGTAGACCTCTTCCAAATTCTCTCAAGTGAAAAATAGAAGGTAATGTTTTTTCTCTAATTAGCTAGTTGGCTATTTGAAGTTTTCACTCTAAGTCGTGCGTTCATAGTTTTATCTTTCTTGTATTTATTATGTTGCATATCTTGTGGGAACAAAGCATTTTTCCTTCAGAGATAATACTAACGATCCAACAATTGGGATGCAAAAAAAAACATGAACATATATATTCTATACCTCTTTGATAAGATCCTTTATTTACAAGGGAATGGTATACAAAGTCAACAAATCTCAATAAATACAATCGATTTATGGCTACACAAACCGATGATAGTAGTTTTAGATCTCGTCCAAGACAAACTACGGTAGGGGCTTTATTGAAACCGTTGAATTCGGAATATGGTAAAGTAGCTCCCGGGTGGGGAACTACTCCTTGATGGGTATCACAATGGCTTTATTTGCAGTATTCATATCCATTATTTTGGAGATTTATAATTATTCCGTTTTGCTGGATGGAATTTCAATGAATTGAATCCACAAACGGGGAAAAAACGACGCGAGCGTATTTTATCTAAATAATATGCACATGAGCATGCATCAATGTGTTAAAGGACAGTGTATCATAACTATACTAAAATGTGCATCGTAGTTATACTGAAATGTACCATGTAGCTATATTGAAATGTGCATCATTGTCGTAAAAAGCTTTTGTGCCAGTGACAATATGTGTATCACAAGCTATTATTAATGTGCATCGTAGCAATACTAAAATGTGCATCATAGCCATACTGTAATGTGCACCACAGTACAAAGAAATATACAACACTAGTATATATCATGCGTCCAACCCACATAAAAAACGTTGTTCGCACCTGATCAATCCTCCATATATATATATACATATAACGAAAATCCCTATTTTTTGGTACAATGGTTCTAAATTGACAAAACCGAAAAGATGAGCTTCAAAGATGATGATGCAAGTAAAAGCATTTTTTAGTTGAATATCCTTTTCAGTTTTCAACCAACCATTAAAGGCGTTTTGAGGGTTGGAAATCAAAGTGTTAATTGAAAACGACTTAATTCTGATTTTGAAAGAGCTATTATATACAATCTCTTTCAGGTCCCTTGCTATTCAAAATTACTAATTATTCTTTCTCAAAATACTAGCCATTTTAGGCTTTAATATGTGAAGGGAAAAGATTATTATCTATTTTCCATGCATAGATTAGATTGCCAACTTAGCTGACTTTGCCACTCTAATATAAAAATAGTGCTCTATGTATACTGTATACAGTATATATCATCAATATTAGTCGTATTGTTTATATATCTTTCCATAGCCGCCATGACCATGATTGAAGTCTTAGACATGAGTAAAAGTGACTTTCTTCTCCCTTATCGTTTAAATTTAGGGCATGGTTTGTACGGCTAGCTCAAAACATATAGTAAAATAGCTAATTTATACGGCCTAAAATCTGATAAACTGCAATCATATTTTATAATAATTAAGCGTAACGTTTTTTTAATAATATCACAGTGTTGGTTGCATATCTCGTAGTAGGAAATCCGGACTATTGCGGACAAGGAGACAATTTGACCATGTTGTTACGTAAGCTCTCGCGTTTGGTAGTGGGCCCGATGAAGCGCGGACCAAAACATGATTAGCCCAAAAATTAAACTGTTCGTACGACCCAATTGAGGATAGTAGCCCATTACGATGGTCCAGTGGATCTTGGAGCTGCCCTCACGCGCAAGAAATCTTTTCTCCTTCAAGTTCTTTCTTCCTTCTCTTCGGTGGAACTTCGATATTACAAGTTCCAGTTCACAGACGAAGACCCTGGAAACTTTTATCTCCTCTCATTGATTTCAAGGTAACTTCTGTAATCCTTGCTTAATATGTTACTTTTCGAATTGTTTGTTTCTACCTTTTAAAAGCTATATTTGGCCGGTAAACGCCGACGGAACACCGGAAAACTCACTGCCATTGCAAAGAAGCTTATAGTTTTCACCGTAAGGAGTAGAATTAGGTCAGGGCGTTGATTTTAGGTTAAATGGAAGCATTTTAGGAAGACTTGAATCCTTATCTGAGCCCTACGGTTTGGATTTTGACATTAAAATTTGAAGTTCGGGCGAAATCGGTCCCTAAACCTTATAATTTCCGTATAATATAATCTTAAGGAAGTGTCTATCGAGAAAATTATGATTTCTGGAGTGCTCAACATTGCTTATTTCAATTGGAAAGTTTGACTTGTGAGATAAAAGTGACGATTTCAGGAGAAGTTTGATGGTTTAGCGGAGTATATGTATTTTGAGATCTTCTGATTGACTTGATTTTTTTTACTTTAGAAATGTGGGATCATTCTGCCCAGAAGGGATGGGAGAAGGCAAAGATATGCGGGTGTGACAAGGAGAGGGGTATGTATAATGGCTCAATGAGCGTTTATATTGTTTGTTTGATGTTTCCATTAAATAAAATTGCAGTTTTAGAACCTACTTCCGTTTGGAAGTCAAATCTAGATGTAAAATTTAGGTTGTTAGGCATTTGTTGTAACTCAAATGTGGAAGAAGGGATAATGTAGTGTCCTCGAGTTGTGTTATCCTTCTGTTGGAGGATATGCACTTTTATCTTTATTCTTTTGTCATGATACTAATAATCTGGTTTGGAAGAGAGAACTGAGGGTCTGTGGAAGAGGGAATTCAGTGTATGCTGCAACACTTTTGAGTTACAGTATATGTTTTTTTGTGATTCAATACTTGCTTTGTGCTATTGGCTACTTTTTTGTGAGTGAGAATAAGAATGATGAAGCGATTCATCTTTAAATAAAAATATCGAACCTTTTTCCATTCTGATTTTGTTAGGTATTGACAGATAACGGAAGGTCTTGCTTTCTACTTTTCTAGGGGGTGTAAAGAGGCAGTTTCTAGTGTGTGTGCATCTCCATAGTTACAGAGTAGGGTTGAATGAACAGTTTTGATTGTAGGAGATGCAGTTGTTATTTACTTCAGTTTATACTTTCTTGGTTTGGTTTTCCTAATTTTGGTCTAAGTGAATATTTTTTTCCCAATGTTTCCATAAGTACCTATCTATAGGTTACTAGTGCCCTTTTGGTTTATCTTCTTTATTACTCCCCTCCTTGTGTGAATTGAGCTTCCATTCTTCTTATCTTCTCTTCCTCCAGTCAAAATATTTATATTTATTTCTCTGTTACATCTTCTGCATTGCTAAATTGGCTCTGGTGGAGATCTCAGTTTGTTCTTGTATTGCATATGCAGACTAGAGGTGAACATGACGTCATCATACCTGCCGGCAAATACTGATTCGATTGCTATGGCTTTAGAAGCCAAGTCCCCTTCAGAGGCTATTTCCATCCTTTACAAAGTCCTAGAGAACTCTTCTACTTCCCCTGAAGCACTACGTACAAAAGAACAGGCCATCAACAATCTCACTGATCTGCTTAGACAAGAGAAGAGAGCAGAAGAGCTTCAAAATCTTCTTACCCAACTGAGGCCCTACTTCTCTCTGATCCCCAAGGCTAAAACTGCAAAAATTGTACGTGGAGTCATCGATGCAGTGGGTAAAATACCAGGGACATCTGATCTCCAAATCTCCCTGTGCAAAGAAATGGTACAATGGACCTGTGCTGAGAAGCGAACTTTTCTTCGTCAGAGGGTTGAGGCCAGGCTTGCAGCTCTTTTGATGGAAAACAAGGAGTACCCAGAAGCTTTGTCACTGCTTTCTGGCCTGATTAAGGAGGTGAGGAAACTTGACGACAAACTCCTTCTCGTGGACATAGAGTTGTTGGAGAGTAAACTACACTTCTCTTTGAGAAACCTACCCAAAGCAAAGGCTTCACTTACTGCAGCCAGAACGGCAGCCAATGCCATCTATGTACCTCCAGCTCAGCAGGGGACCATCGATCTCCAGAGTGGGATTCTGCATGCAGAGGAGAAAGATTACAAGACAGGTTACAGTTATTTCTTCGAGGCATTCGAGGCTTTCAATGCCCTAGAAGATCCGAGAGCAGTTTACAGTCTCAAATACATGCTCTTGTGCAAGATTATGGTAAGCCAAGCCGATGACGTGGCAGGTATCATATCATCCAAAGCAGGGCTCCAGTACTTGGGACCTGAACTCGACGCCATGAAAGCTGTAGCTGACGCCCACTCCAAGCGCTCTCTGAGGCTTTTCGAGACCGCCCTCAAGAGCTACAAGCCTCAGTTGGAGGAGGACCCCATCATCCACAGGCACCTCTCATCTCTGTATGATACTATGCTTGAGCAGAACCTGTGTAGGCTGATTGAGCCTTTCTCTAGGGTTGGGATAGCTCATATAGCTGAGCTGATTGAACTCCCCGCTGATCATGTGGAGAGGAAACTGTCTCAGATGATTCTTGATAAGAAGTTTGCCGGGACCTTGGATCAGGGTGCTGGCTGTCTCGTCGTCTTTGATGATCCCAAGACAGATGCCATCTACCTGGCGACGCTTGAGACAATCGACAACATGGGAAAAGTCGTCCACAGTCTCTTTGTGAGGTCTGCTAAGATCATGTCATAGATGATGGATCTCTTTAGGTGTTGGTGATTAAGAACTAATATGTTGCTTTAATCTTGCTCTGTATGTTGTTATTCTACGAGTCTAGTGATCTCATATATGATATTATACCAATTTGCCAACATTTTTCATTTGAAGGTTCTGAATTTCTGCTAGGAGAATCTCTTTCTTTTTTATTAGCAATGCTAGTAGAATTCACAATTATGTAACTTGTTTTTTTCAACCGAGGGTCCAAGCTTATGGCCTTTGGAAGCTGGGGTATATGTTATACTTGTAGGTTTCTGGAAATAAAGAAATAAATATGTTTATTGATATTTTACCATTAAATACAACTTAATGAAAACAAATCATTAGGATCTCAACGTAGAAGAAAGAATATATGTTTTTTTTGAGAGATTATTCAAAGAAAATATGTTTTTTGAGAGATTATTCGAAAGAAAATATGTTTTTTTGAGAGATTATTCAAAGAAAATATGTTTTTTTGAGAGATTATTCAACTTCAAGTTATAGTAGAAAATCAGAATTATTTTAAATTAATTAGATAGATGATTAAAACGTGATTCATTTATCTTATCTTTTAAATGATCGGATGACGTGACATATCTTAAAAGATAATACATAGGTAAAATTAATGTAAGACCAATACAGGTGAATGAAATGTGGTGCTAACGCATAACATTTATGTATCTTCTATAGTATATATATATAATATAGATATATAAATATATATAGGTTTTTTCTAAGGTTTTCATATTTAATAATAATATTTTTTAGCCACAAGTTTAATTTTTGTTAAGTACTATTTATCTCTTCTACTTTAGATAATAACTATAGCTATAGATATAGATATAGATTTGTGTCGAAAAAAACTAGACTTTTTCTTCTTTCGTGTGATTAAGATGGGAAATATGAGCTAATATTTGTATACTAGGAAAGAGACTAAAACAAGACTAATTAATTTTGTGAGCAAAGTTAGGAAATTAGGGAACTCATCTTTGTATAACTCTCTTACTTCTTACACCTTTGCTTGCTTGGTTTTTTTATGATAGCAAATGGCCAACCATGACCCCTACATATAGCTATGAGAGGTCGGTGGAGATGACTCAAGTGAGCAACCGACATTCTCCTCTTCCAAGGAATATATTTGTGTAGATTTGTCTAGAATTATCCTAGTGATAATCTCCTAAGCAACTCTAGAATTTTATTTTACCATGGGCTTATAATTTGGACTCTAACAAGGCCCATTGGTTGTTTTAATTTGCACTAATGGAGGGAACATATCCAACAGATATCCCCCTTCCCGACTTACCCCGAGAGTGCTACGATGTCGGTGCATTGACAACAATCTTCAAACTTTTTGGTTGGTAGTACCTTGGTCATAATGTCTGACCAGTTCTCGTCCGTGTGTACCTTGTTGAGACGTAGGAGTTTCTCTTCAAGAACTTCTCGTATCCAATGTTGTCGTATATCGATGTGCTTCGAGCGAGAGTGCAATGTTGAATTCTTTGCTAGGTGAATAGCACTCTGGTTATCACATAGCAGGACGTACTTGTCTTGTTCTACTCCCCGCTCACGCAAGAAGTTCTTCATCCACAACATCTCCTTGCAAGCTTCAGTAGCTACAATGTACTCTGCTTCAGTGGTAGACAATGCAACACTCTTTTGTAGCTTCGATTGCCAGGAAACAACTCCCCCTGCAAAGGTCGTTACATAGCCGAACGTTGATTTCCTGGATTCACTATCGTCGGCCCAGTCTGCATCGGTGTATCCCTTCAACTCAAGCTTCCCATTTTCAAAGCATAGGCACCTCTTAGATGTACCTCGTAAATACTGAAGGATCCACTTGACAGCTGCCCAATACTCCTTCCCCGGATTGGCTAGGAAACGACTCACAACACCAACTGTGTAAGCGATATCAGGCCTGGTACACACCATGGGATACATAAGACTGCCTACTGCTGATGCATAGGGGGTAGTCTTCATTTTCTGCTTCTCCTCCTCACTTGTTGGACTTTGCTTCAAACTTAGCTTGAAATGTCCAGCAAGTGGAGTGCTCACCGGCTTTGCTTTGTGCATGTGTAACACCCCCAAAATACCCTTTGAAAATATTACCGCCAGTGACCTCAGACTACACATCTGGGGTCACCCAAGGCTTAACCATTTTATAACAAACTATATGACAAAATAAACTTTATTAAATGACATATAATTGCCCAAATAATATTTTATTTCAAATGATGTAATTACAATTTGATAACAAAATTGAATACAAATATTTATTACAGCGAAAGTCTTGAAGCAAAACGATTCAACGGGTCTTGACCTTACGATCTTACGCCTAGGATCTCAACCTTAGAAAAAGGTCACAGAAAACGCCAACTGCCTTCACGTCGAGTCTTTGCCTTCACTGATGCGGAAACTTATCTGATGTGCCGTATGAGACGGATGACACCAGCCAACCATGTAAGGAATGAAACCGGTTGGTTAGTCTAATGAAAGACTATGCAAGGGTACAAACAGAATGGTTCTAGTGATCGTAACCGTTTACTATCATTGTCCCTCGAATAATAACCGAAGGACGATACATAACCCGGAACTCTCACAGAATGATAGAAGCAGATATGCATTTGAAAAGAAGACTCCAAAGGAATTGAGTCTTATTGAAAACGTATGACAAGTGTTTGGGAACGTTAAGTTTTCACACAACTTTAAAACACGACCTTGATTATTTGGGTCTACGACCAACCTCACCGCGCAATGCGAATTCAGATTGGAAAGAAGACTTACTCTAACAAGTGTCCGGGCGGTTTCCACGTTGTACTCCTCGCCCGAGGGTATATTAGTTATGTGTATAAAAACACTTATCTTATTTAATTTCAAAACGCGCATTTACGTTAAAGCTTTTAAATTTCCACACCAGATCTCGCAAAGAGACATGGGAATAAATCTCGGCGATTGGCACCAGCTGAGTGCACCACCACCTATATTCGGATAGGGGTAGGTCATGACCAGAAAGTACTAGGGCAAAATCCTCCTAATACCAGTTATAAAGAAACGACTAATCCTTGTAAGGAATTAGCGTTCCTACGAATACTCGTGCTAATCTAGCATTTGAGTTCACATATAAATCCACAAAAATATCCATTACAGTAATATCATATAAAACTATATCATAGCGTTGTTTCTAGCCATATATACAACCTATTATAAAGTCATATTAAACACATTATTTTATTAAATCTGTTCCCAAACAGAAAACAACAACTTTTATCTCATCTTAATTAACAATTAATTAATTGATAATCAAGGAAAACATGAAATAATGAGCAAGAGCGAACCGCCACTTGCCTTAGTCTAGACGAATCGAAGATGTCGGGTTCCGAGATCTGGAGACTGGAATCTGAGTACGGATTCCTACGACGAGATATAAAACGGAACCCTAAGTTAGATACGATATGACACGAAGATACGAAACAAAACGAATAAACGAACGAACGAAGGGAAAAAGGGCCTAAGCCGCGGCTGTGGTCACCAAAGCCACGATCGCGCTTGCTTGGCAAGGCCGCGGTCGCGGCTGACATATCCGCGGTCGTGGTTTCCTGGGCTCAAGCCGCGGCCGCGGTTGGCATAACCGCGGTCGCGGATGCCCATCCCGACGACGGCTTGGGGACGAACTCGAGCTTACCAACGACGACGATGACGACGCTTCCTTCGCCACCGCGAGCACCACCACTCCAAGGCTTCACAAGGCACTTCCGATGACCACCAACAACTCCGGCGACGACTAGAAAACTCCGGCGACAAAGCTTTAACGAGAGAGAGATGGAAAGAACTTGAGGATGAAGGATAAGGGCTGCCACGACCTCCTTTTATAGCCAAGGATTCGAAGGCGTTCACCCCCTCACTGGCAACTCAAACGGTTCCCCTCTCTCCACCGGCGAGCGTTGAAGAAACGAGGGGAAAATTGAGCGTCGCCTTCTGGAAGCTCGAGGAAAACGAAGGTGAACAGAGTTCCGTGGTCGCGGAAACAGAGCCGCGATTGCGGTTTGGCTCTGGGCGAATCCGCGCCCACGGATTCCAACCGCGGTCGCGGAACTGCCGCGATCGCGTCCCTAGGTCTGTGGTCGCGGTCTTGCTCGAGGACATGCTAAATCTTATTACTTTAGCACTCCCAAATACTTTATGACCCAATTTTTTTATTAAACGTACAATAATACGTTCAAAAGATTATTACAGAGATTACAGAAATTGCCCAATACGTCTTTCTTACAAGACGACAGTTTGGGACTTTTAGGGGTTATTACAATACTACCCCCTTAAAAGAAGTTTTGACCCCGAAACTTGGCTGATAACAGCTCGGAGAAGCGACCTTATTCTAAGTTACCCAACCTTATAAGTTTAACCATGCCTAACCCATTTAACACTTTGTAAATTGGTTCAAGCATTTCTAAGGTAAAATTTATAAGTTGGTTCAAATTACAGTTAACATAAGGTTAACCATAATTTAGACCCTTCATAACTTAAGGGAATTTTATAACTTTTGTTTTCACCAATTATACACTTTACCATATTACCCTTATGGCAACATGAGGGTTATTACATTACTACCCCCTTAAAAATAGTTTCGACCCCGAAACTAGCATCACTAAGGTAGAGGAACCGGTTTCACCATTAACCTCACTACCTGAACTTAGTATCCTTAATCATTTCATCCTTGAAATTGCTCCTAGGAAAACGATATGTTTCCTCAATCATACCATTATCTCGCATATCTTATCTTCATGTGCTACACCTGTAATAACTCGTGACTATATCCACAAGGTCATAATTATCTTAGGATAATAGTCTCCAAAATCATCGCAATAGTCTTGCTATATCTTAAGCATGAGAACACACATTTCTCTCCCAATTTCCTCTTCATAATCGAATTCAAAGTTCGTAAATTATTTCCCTATAATCCAAATATCGGATCTTAGTAATCCTCGAGACATTATATTCTCTAGTTCCTTTAAAGGTACACACAATTCCATTACTCATCTTTAAACCAATTTGTTCCTTACGCCATTTCTAACCTAAAAATCCTTCCAAGACTAACTTAACGTATTCCATTATTCAATCTCTAACTTAAAACCTTTAAGGTTCCTTTAAACCATTACTCAAAACGAACCACATAAGATATTACTCTTATTTCCTCAAAATATTGTATTGATAAATAATTCATTACCAACAAAATCAATCACTTCTGTCATAATTCTTCAATAGATATACACGGGTAGCATTTATTACCTTACCCCTTAAGCGCACACAAGACCATCTCTTTACCACGTCCTTTAGTTTATCGAAATCTCCAGAATGACCTATCCTTACACTATAACCTTTAAATTTAAGTGAGCTTTTTCCTAATACAATCGTTTCACAACTTAATCTTCCCAAAAAGTGTTATACCATCAGCCTTATAAATGACACACTCCCTTAAAAACCCAATATCAAACCTTGTAAATTTCTAAGTATCATAACTCCATATTCCTTGAAGGTACAACTTACAAATTCAACTATTTGGCCCATTTAAGTTTGGCCATTATGCCCATTTCTAACTCAATTCCCAAAGATTATTACACTATCTCGAATAACTCATCTCTAACTTAAGACCCTTAGTTTCCTCAAACAAGATCTTGATAATTCAATTAACACGATTGTGATCAATCACTTTATTTTTCCCTAAACGTGACATAAGATCGCCTTAATAGACATAGATCACTTTTCATCCAATCCTTTAGACAAAAATCCATACACTTAAGTTATCACGTACTTTTAATCCTTATGAATTAAAACAAACTTGTATCGACTGAGTTTGTTAATCACCCATAAATCCCTAAACACTTAATCGTCCTCATACGATTTATTATCCCAAATCAAGCGACCTTTTGCTTTATCGGAATTTAGTATTTATCCAAGACATAATCGTCTTAATATTCCTCCTATCCTTATATTGTTTCCTTAAGAACGCCTCGTAACGAAACCTCAGATAAATCTTCCAAATTAATACTTATGATTTCACATCCTTAGCTTTTCCAAAAGCTTTAACCACTGGTCCCACAATGAGCACACTCACCTATAAACTCCATAACCATAACCCTTGGGTTCTAAAGTTTACCCAAGATCGTAATAGAGTACGATCTTTTTAGAGAAAACGAACTCCTTATGAAATATCTCTCGTATACATATATTCACTTAAATGTATAATTTATACAATTCACCCCATCTAACTCCATAGAGTACTACTACACACACCAAATCCTTATAGTAAGGGATCCTTACAGCATTATCCTCTCGAGACAATGCTCATGACTTCGATCAAAGGAAACAAATAATGTCAAAGCCCAACTTGACATTATTTCGGAACATAGAGGGGTTCTTACGAATAGCTACGACCCTAAAACTAGCGTTACCAAGGTAGAGAACAATCACACCTGTCCCGACCCATACCATCCTTTATGAGTCCAGCCAGGCTTTATCAACACATGACATGTACTGTTTTTGGCACTCAAGGATTCTCACATGAACACATAACTCAAGATAATACTGAATTTAGTAATTTCCCCAAAACGAAGGAATACTTCTTTATTATCTAAAACTCGAGTCAACACCAACAGGGGAGATGTTCAAACGAACAAATCTAACAACTACGAAGACTATAGACACACACGTCGTAGCTCCTTATTCTAAGGTAGACCTAAGGTTAACTAATTGTCCAGGGTGTCCCGCTTATCGGACTGACTCACTACAAAAGTCGTTGCCCTTGACTGCCTGATGTCATCAGGGCTTTTCCCTTGTTCTGAACAGTAGACTGCATAGCAGCACTTCCTACAGACCCTTGTTGGAGTCGATTGATATGGCTACCCGATCCTTGTTGGAACTCAGCTTCTTGATTCCTCTTTCTGGGACAGAACGCTTGTTGATGCCCTTCATTTCCACAGGTAAAGCATGTCCGCTTCCCTCTCCTACACCCATTGCTCTTATGCCCAGGTGCCCTACAATTGTAACATTGGATGGGACCCTTATTCTGACTTGAGCGTTGAGTAGAACCAGATTGGGTCACCTCGGCTTTAGGCCGATTAGATTTGGAGAAGTTGGAAGGCGGAGCTGGACGCTTGAACCCACCACCCTGCTGCTGATTACCACAGTTGCTCCCCGATCTCTGTTGGTTATGCTTCATGGTTGACTCCTCCAAAGTCACTTCCAGCTTATAAGCAGCGTCCACATACTGCTCCAGAGTGGTACAACCATGACGCACCATCAAGGGCTTGATGTCAGGATTCATCCATTCGTGGAAATGCCAGATTTTATTTTCTTCGCTGGATGCTTCCGCTCCAGCATAGTACAACAAGTGGTTAAACCTGGCAGCCAGCTCTGTCACCCCCAACCCATCAGTCTTTGGGTAAAGAAACTCCTTGCGTTTCTCCTCCCTCATAGCCCGAGAGAAGTGATAAGCGCTACTTTGTAGTGCGTAACTAGAGTAGTTGCTAGACCAAGAACAACTCGGATGGAAAACATCTTTACTACTGGAGAGAATATCTCTTCAAAATCGATGCCTTTCTTTTGATTGAACCCTTTCACGACTAGTCGGGCCTTGTATCGGAGCTTCGAGATGCTATCCTCGGACTTTATCCAATACACCCATTTGTTCTTCAAGGCTCTCTTGCCTTTCGGTAGCTCCACCAACTCGTAGGTGTGGTTCTCATACAAGGATTGCATCTCATCTTGCATGGCTTTTATCCACTCGTCCTTGTGAGTGTCGACCATGGCCTCTTTATAGCTTTGAGGCTCCCCCTCATCTGTGAGGGTCACATATTCGTCTCGACTATATCGTGTAGACGGTCTCTTGTCTCTGGAGGACCGTCTTGGCTCAGGTTCTGGTTGGGTGCTAGACTCTTATTCTTGCTCTTGTTGCTCCTCTTCTTCCATCTCTTGATCATTCTGTTCTTGAGTAGGGGCACCGACTTCAGTATCAGCATCATCGGTCTCGACCGCTTCTTCTGAGTTGTCTCGTCGTTCTTGACAAGGATGAGAATCTTTGCTCCTACTAGCTCTTGACCTTGGCTTCTCTGATCTCCAAATATCTTCAATTGTATGGTCCTCAAAGAACACGACATCTCAACTTCTGACAACTTTTTTGTTGATCGGATCCCAAAGCCGATAGCCAAACTCATATCTGGGTGAACCGAGATAGATGCACTCCTTTGTCTTGGAATCTAACTTGGCACGTTTGTCCTTGGGGATGTAGACGAACGCCCTGCACCCGAACATCTTTAAATGGTTGTAGAACTCATTTCCTGACCAAACCTCTTCTGGGATATCTCCATTCAAAGGAACTGACGATGTGAGATTGATGATGTCAATCACGGTCATCATAGCTTCTCTCCAGAATGACTTGGGTAATATGGCATGAGAGAGCATGCACCGAATCCTTTATTCGATTGTTCGGTTCATCCTCTCGGCTAGCCCATTCAGCTGTGGTGTCTTAGGTGGCGTCTTCTCCATCCTGATCTTGTGAGATTTACAGAATGCCTCAAAGGGACCTCGGTACTTACCACCGTTGTCAGATCGAACACACTTGAGTGTTTGGCCTGTGTCTCATTCTACTCGGGTTACTAACTTCTTGAAAGCATCAAGAACTTGATCTTTGGATTTCAACAGGTGCACCAAAACCTTCCTTGAGTGGTCATCGATGAAGGTGACAAAATATGATGCACCACCAATGGATCTCTCAGACATGGAGCACACGTCGGTGTGCACGAGGTCAAGGATGTGTTTCCTCCTTGTAGGTATAGAGGATCTCTAGAAAGTGACTCTATGTTATTTACCAGCTAAACAATCAGAACATAGTTTGAGGGACGTACCCTTCATATCAGGGAGGAGTTTCTTTCAAGCGAGGATATGTAGACCCTTCTCGCTCATATGCCCGAGCCTTCGGTGCCATGTCTCCATGTCAAGGCTTGCAAGATTTACCTCTCCCTTGCAAAGTTTAGCTTGTGTCACGTACAATGATCCTTCTTTCCTTCCTCGAGCCATGACCAAGCTTCCTTTGGTGAGATTTCACTTTCCATCACCAAAGTAATTCATCAAACCGACATCATCGAGCTTTCCAGTTGATATAATATTGAGGCGCATGTCGGGAACATGCCTTACATCCTTGAGAACGAGCTTACGTTCTGTGTTTGATTTAAGTATGACATCCCCCTTGCCGACAACTTTGCTTCTTCCTTGATTCCCCATTTGGATGTTACCAAAGTCGCCACTTTGGTAGGTTGTGAAGAAGCTTTCATGAGGGGTGACGTGGAAGGAAGCACCAGAGTCGACAATCCAATAACTATCATCGAAGCCAATGTTTAGAAGATTACCTTCTCCAACGAGATACAAATCATCACCTTCGCTTGCCACGACAGTGGTGGTCTTGTCATCCTGCCTCTTTGTTGGGTTGAATTGGTCTGGCTTGATGTTACCTGCCTTTTGATCTTTCTTGAGAAACCGACAGTCTGATTTTTTGTGGCCCGCCTTGCCACAGTAATAGCAGGTAACCCTCGGGCGTGACTTGGATCATCCTCGAGATTGATCTCGGCCTCGACTTTTAGTGCGCTCATGTGTCTCGTCTCTACCCCGGTTATCAACGACATTCGCCGCCGAGTGGGTATTCGTGCCTCATTCCTTCCTCCTGGCTTCTTCGTTTACAAGGCTATCACTGACGATATCCATGTTAAGCTTTCCCTCTGGTGCCGAGTTGCTGAGAGTGACGACCAACGTGTCCCAACTCTCCGGCATGGAGCTAAGGAGTGGAAGGTATTGCATCTCATCTTCGACCTTCATGTCGATCTTAGTTAGCTGATTTACGAGCCCCTTGAAATAATTCAAGTGCTCCATCATGCTCTGGCCATCCTTATACTCCAACTTTACCAGCCGTCGAGCAAGGTAGGCTTTGTTACGAGGCGTTTTCTTTTGAATCATGGACTCGAGTTTCGTCCATAATTCAAAGGCATTTGCATAAGTAGAGACATTCTCAAAGAGAGTTTTGTCGATGTACTTACGGATCATGGCGACCGTCTTCTGGTTTAAGAGCTCTCATTCCTTAACGCTCTTTCCTTCGGGCTTGTCCTTGGTGGTGATGGGCTCATGCAAATCCTTGCAGTACAAGTGATCCTCCATCATCAGCTTCCAGTACAAGTAGTTGTCCGCCGTAAGCTTGAACATGTCATCGTCGTAAGTGACGTTACCCTCCATCTTGAACCGCACGAGCTATCGGGGATCGCAGACGAATCTTTGCTCTGATACCACTTGTTGGGAAAACTAGACTTTTCCCTCTTTCGTGTGATTAAGTGGGAAATAGGAAAAATTGCAAGCTAATATTTGTATACTAGGAAAGAGACTAAAACAAGACTAATTAATTTTGTGGGCAAAGTTAGGAAATTAGGGAACTCACCTTTGTATAACTCTCTTACGTCCTTACACCTTTGCTTGGTTGGTTTTTGGATGATAGCAAATGGCCAACCATGACCCATATATAATAAGGATGGGAAAAAGTAGACCGGACCGTAAATTTACGGTTCGGAAATTTGATATTTACGGGTTTACAGTCCGGACCGTAAAAAAAATCCATTACGGTCTAGACCGTAATTTTTACGGCCCGGTTCGTAATTTTTACGGTCCGGTCCGAACCGTAATTAAACAATTAAAATGGCAAAAATTCTAAAATTCGGTATTTCCGATCCGAACCATAAAGGTCCGATCCAGTCCAATCCACGGTCCATATATTAACAATTTTATGGTCCATCGGTCCGGTCCGGACCGGACCGTATGCTCATCCTTAATATTATATAACTATAAGAGGTCGGTGGAGATGGCTCAAGTGAGCAACCGACATTCTCCTCTTCCAAGGAAGATATTTGTTTAGATTTGTCTAGAATTATCCTAGTGATAATCTCCTAAGCAACTCTAGAATTTTCTTCCGCATGAGCTTATAATTTGGACTCGCACAAGGTCCATTGGTTGTTTTAATTTGGGCTAATGGAGGGAACATATCCAACAATTTGATACATAGATATAGATATAGATAGATAATAGATTTGTATTATTATTATTATTAGTTTAAAAAAGGTGAGTGATGTATAAAACAACATATACTTCCCATCTAAGATTACTTGGATTGGATATATAAGATCTTATTTTTAGGATATCGGGGAAGAGCAAAACCCATAAGCCCTACCTTCTCGGCTCCTTTAACAACACAACCCGTACACATACGGACTGGTCTTAAGGCTAATTCTCTTGTCGTTGGATAGGTAACATCCATTCTTCTTCATCTGATTCTCTTGTTGTGTCAATTTTCATGTTTTCACTAGTTTTGGTGTGTTAATTAGTTCATTCGATCATCGCTAAATCAAGCCTGGGAATGTATATATGTGTTGTTGTTCTAGTTGATTAAAGCAAAATTCGAATCTTGTCTAGGGTTTGAGTATGGGGAAAAGATCGGGATTGGTGTTTTAATCATATAATTAGTGGTGAGAAATAGAATATCAATTCTGTATAAGAATCAATAACTACTGGTTAAGTTTTTTATGGTATAGGGAAGTCTGGGAATTTATGTTTTGTGTTGTTGTTGTGGTGATTAAGAATTTTTTTTCTAAGGAGGAAAAATTGAATCTTGTCTTAGTTTGAATTTGGGGAAAAGATGTAGATTGGTTTGGTTTATCATATAGTAAGTGGTTAGACTTGGAATCTCAATTCTGTATAACAATAAATAGTTAAATGTTGGTTGATTAAGACTTTCATGTATGTTAATGTTATAGGCAGTGTACGTTTAAAGTGGGTAAGATTTCCTTTGTTTGAGCAAATCAAAATATGTAGGTGAAGGCTTGAACTTTGAGAGTTATGAAAGGCAGCTACTATATGCACTGTCCTTTTCGCCCTTTTGCACTATATTTTTCTATGCAGGTATCTGGCGTACGCCAGATTTCTGCGTAGAGGAGTAAATCAAGATACCTGCGTAGAGCAAAAATATGATTATTTGAGATATGGGACTTGGGGAAATTTTTGAAATTTGTCTTTTATGCCAGGATCTGGCATACGCCAGATTCTGGCGCAAAAAAAAATATTGAAAGCAACAAAGCGAATAACATTTTTTTTAATCTGCATTTGACTCTAGTAATAGACGTTATCAAATAATCAAGATTACATGGCAATAAATTTGTTTGTATCATGAGGTTTCAATATACTTTTATTCATGTATATGATATAACCATAACAATAAAAAGTATATTGAAACCTCATGATACAAACAAATCTATTGTCATGTAACCTTGATTACTTGATAACGTCTATTACTAGAGTCAAATGCAGATTTAAAAAAAATGTTATTCACTTTGTTGCTTTCAGGAAAAAAAATATATATATTTTTTTTTTTCTGCGCCAGAATGTGGCGTAGGCAAATTTCAAAAATTCTCCCAAGTCCCATATCTCAAATAATAATATTTTAGCTCTACGCAGGTATCTTGCGTACGCAAGATACATGCGTAGAGAAATTTCCTCCTCTACGCAGAAATCTGGCATACGCCAAATACCTGCGTAGAGAAATGTAGTGTGAAAGGGCGAAAAGGGTAGTGCATATAGCGGAGGCGTTATGAAATTGATGTTGTGAATATGTTAGATAAAAGGCAAGTGAGAAATAGGGGTGTGCATATCCTGACCGGATCGTAAAATCGGACCGGACTGGATCGTAAATTTATGGTCCGGTCCAGGACCGGTACTTCAACAGTCCGGTCCACGGTCCTTAATTTTTTGTAATACGGGTTACAGTCCAGTCTCGGTCCAGGATCGTTATTTTTTGGTCCGTACTGTAATGGACCGTAATCTGCCGGTCTGGACCATAATTTTTTACCTTAAGGCACATTGATTATTGTTATTTTCTTGTATTATGTTGAATGATTTTTGCATTTTTGTCTCACACTTTTTTTGTTATGTTTAAAAGCTATAATAGATGGAATTTTGGTGAAAAATGTTGAAAATCTTAATTTCATTTACGGTCCGGTCCAATTTGGACCGTAATCACACCATAAAAATGTTAAAAATCGATTTTTTTAAAAGAGTAAATGCATAAACGGTCTTTACAGTCCGGACCGTAGACCGGGCATGAAATGACCCATCCGGATCGGTCTGGTCCGGTCCGGTCCACGGTCCAAAGTTCTAACAGTTTACGGTCCATCGGACCAGACTGTAAAAACACAGTCCGGTCCGGTCTGGACTGTTTCCTCTTTCAGGGCGGAATATATCAATCAAATAAACGATGTGGTAAAGATGTTAAACAACCCCACAACAAGAGAGTTCTTGGCCAATGGACTTAGACTCAGGACTTGGTGTATTTCATTGAGTTGGTAGTAATGGAATGCTTTCATTATCTAAAATGAAGAACTCAGAAAGGAATGGCTTCTGGGATATACTTTGTGGAAGAACATGTTGCTGTTGTGAAGTTCTACTTTTCTACTCAAAGACAAACATTCGCGTACAACAAAGACGAGGAGGGGTTGTACGTGGGTTTGTGCATGGACGTGGACATACACATCGACGACGAGGACCCGGCCTTGGGCGACAAGCAACGCTTCAACATTATGGTGCCCTGCCCCAACTGCGAGGAGGAGTCGGTCCATGAGCTTTCCAACGTCTTCAGTGACATACTAGACCGTTACAACATCTCGGACTACTGGACTCTCGACCTCGTAGACAACGTTTTCGATCTCTACGTGACCCCTGCCGCCAACCGCTGCAACTGTCGCCGCTTGGCCACCGATCGCTCTGCCCCTTGGGTCACCGTCTTAATCCAGGGTGAAATCGACGACATTGCTGACCCTTAACCTCAGGATGTCCAGACCACCAAGCACCGCCTGCCACCAGCCCGCATTGAGGCCAACCTACCACAACAGGCCATGCACCCATGTCCTCTATGTGGTGCATCAACACTTGTTTTTTCTTTTCTTACTCTAGTTCTATTCAATCCCAATCCCTTGTTGCATAATTTGCTTTTGCTTTTCTCAAACACTCTTTCAAATTTACTTAACTTACTTGAATTGCTACTGCTCTTTACCAGATGTGAGTTTGATATGGTATAGTGCAAACATTTGCTTCAGAACTACTTCTAAATTAAACATAGGTGCCCGAAGCAATATCATTGAGTTTTTGCAGATTTTTCCTAATGTCGACCATATATTATACGACTCAAACATTATACTTCGCATGCATTATATATAACTAGATAAACCTAGAAATTGGTGTCGTCACATGGAATTTTCAATTTTTGAATAACGAAAACACACTAAATTCTAGCATGGAAAAGTAAACCACAAGAGTCAACTTATAATGGAAGCTTATGTCAGTCTCAGGAAAAAAATGTATACCCCTCGTGTATTGCAACTCTATCTCAAGATAGAAAGAAATCTTTACCCATTGTACTCATGACATGGACCGAGAAACTCCTCAAAATCGTGCGGCTCTTAGCAAACTCGACCCTCTCGAGTAACTAAGTAAAGCCTTACCTCGATGTTTGTCACAAAGGAAGCGTTTAAGGATGATAGCTAGATATGAACAACCAAAGGAAATATGGAAAAGAAATAATATTATTTCTTAGAAGAGAGATACATGGCTTGCATGGATCCTTGGATAACTCACATCCTTGGATAGCTCACAAATGAGAGGGTGAGTGGCTATTTATAGCCAAGCTCCCCATCTACAAGAGAAAGATAGACAAAGGAATTCTAGAGAAGTTAGCCTAGAAGCTCTAGATAAGTCCAAGGGGAGAAGGCTCATCCTCCCTGAAGCTCACTCCAGATACTTCCAGCCCACTCTGGTAGACTTCACGTCCCTCTGGAATATTCTGTGTGCCTTCGGGCTTCTCTGCAATATTCCGCCTTACTCCATATTTTTCTATACTACTCTGGATGGTTCCAGAGTACTTCGTAAGGATCCAGAATGCTCCGGAAATACATATGACCATCTTGTATCTTGTTTTTGAGCTTTGATACGCCGTCCGTGTCATCCTCCCCCACTGATTCTCCCAACACCCTCGTTGCGCTAGACTCGAATGTCACACACTTTTCAACCATCATGTCTCCACTTAAGACGAACCTCCTTCCCAACTCAACTTTTTACTCGTCTTTCATGATCCCCATCACCTGGAAGTAATGCTCCACTTCCCACAAAAAGTTTGCCTCCTTGGCTGACAGTTCACCCCTTGAACTCTCTCTACTTAGGCACCCCACTTTTTGTAGTTGCGGTGGCAAGCAGGTCCGCCTCTATAGCGGCCTACCATGCCTTGAGCTTACTGTTGAGATGAAGGTCTCCTTGCCCATAGACACCCCATTGGCCTCGAGTGCTGCATTCAAGCTGAGCATGTGACTCGTTCGACGCGGCATGCAATTCGTCCTTAATGTCCTCCGCAAATGCCTCAATGTCGCCAACCCGACTAGACACCTCTTCTAGGTCGCAGTTGACCGCCTCCATTCAGTAGCGCACCTCCTTGACGACGATATGGACCCTCTCCAAGCGGTCGTCAAAGCTGGACACCACATCTTTCGAGTTCTCCCAACTCTTCATGCTAGTTTGCCCTATCCTTGTCTGCTTTTCTAGCCATCACGATTCCCTTGGAACAACCTGCTCTGATACCACTTGATACGGACCAAGAGACTCTTCAAAACCGTGCGGCTCCTAGCCAACTCGACCCTCTCGAGTAGCTAAGTAAAGCCTTACCCCGATGTTTGTCACAAAGGAAGCGTTTAAGGATGATAGCTAGATATGAACAACCAAAGAAAATATGGCAACTAGCTAATATTATTTCTTAAAAGAGAGTTACATGGTTTGCATGGATCATTGGATAGCTCACAAATGAGAGGGTGAGTGGCTATTTATTGCCAAGCTCCCCTTCTACAAGAGAAAGATCTAGACAAGATAATTCTAGATAAAGCTAGACAAAGGAATTCTAGAGAAGTTAGCCTAGAAGCTCTAGATAAGTCCAAGGGGAGAAGGGTCTTCCTCCCTGAAGCTCACTCCACATATTTCGAACCCACTCCGGAATATTACGAACCACTCCAGTCCGCTCCGGTAGACTCCACGTCCCTCTGAAATACTTTGTGTGCCTCCAGGCTTATCTAAAATATTCCGGCTTACTCCATATTTTTCTATACTATTGTGGATGGTTCCAGAGTGCTTCGTAAGGATCCGGAATGCTCCGGAAACACATATGACCATCTTGAATCTTGTTTTTGAGCTTGGATACACCGTCCGTGTCACTCACACGTCTACGTGTGACTCACATTTGACTCTAGTAATAGACGTTATCAAGTAATCAAGGTTACATGGCAATAAATTTGTTTGTATCATGAGGTTTCAATATACTTTTATTCATGTATATGATATAACCATAACAATAAAAAGTATATTGAAACCTCATGATACAAACAAATCTATTGTCTTGTAACCTTGATTACTTGATAACGTCTATTACTAGAGTCAAATGCAGATTTAAAAAAAATGTTATTCGCTTTGTTGCTTTCAGGAAAGAATATATATATATATTTTTTTTTTCTGTGCCAGAATGTGGCGTAGGCAAATTTCAAAAATTCTCCCAAGTCCCATATCTCAAATAATCATATTTTAGCTCTACGCAGGTATCTTGCGTACGCAAGATACATGCGTAGAGAAATTTCCTCCTCTACGCAGAAATCTGGCATACGCTAGATACCTGCGTAGAGAAATGTAGTGTGAAAGGGCGAAAAGGGTAGTGCATATAGCGGAGGCGTTATGAAAATGATGTTGTGAATATGTTAGATAGAAGGCAAGTGAGAAATAGGGGTGTGCATATCCTGACCGGATCGTAAAATCGGACCGGACTGGATCGTAATTTTATGGTCCGGTCCAGGACCAGTACTTCAACAGTCCGGTCCATGGTCCTTAATTTTTTGTAATACGGTTTACAGTCCAGTCTCGGTCCAGGATCGTTATTTTTTGGTCCGTACTGTAATGGACCGTAATCTGCCGGTCTGGACCATAATTTTTTACCTTAAGGCACATTGATTATTGTTACTTTCTTGTATTATGTTGAATGATTTTTGCATTTTTGTCTCACTTTATCTGCTTAGACTTTTTTTGTTATGTTTAAAAGCTATAATAGATGGAATTTTGGTGAAAAATGTTGAAAATCTTAATTTCATTTACGGTCCGGTCCTATTTGGACCGTAATCACACCATAAAAATGTTAAAAATCAATTTTTTTAAAAGAGTAAATACATAAACGGTCTTTACAGTCCAGACCGTAGACCGGGTATGAAATGACCCATCTGGATCGGTCTGGTCCGGTTCGGTCCACGGTCCAAAGTTCTAACAGTTTACGGTCCATCGGACCAGACTGTAAAAACACAGTCCGGTCCGATCTGGACTGTTCCTCTTTCAGGGCGGAATATATCAATCAAATAAACGATGTGGTAAAGATGTTAAACAACCCCACAACAAGAGAGTTCTTGGCCAATGGACTTAGACTCAGGACTTGGTGTATTTCATTGGGTTGGTAGTAATGGAATGCTTTCATTATCTAAAATGAAGAACTCAGAAAGGAATGGCTTCTGGGATATACTTTGTGGAAGAACATGTTGCTGTTGTGAAGTTCTACTTTTCTACTCAAAGACAAACATTCGCGTACAACAAAGACGAGGAGGGGTTGTACGTGGGTTTGTGCATGGACGTGGACATACACATCGACGACGAGGACCCGGCCTTGGGCGACAAGCAACGCTTCAACATTATGGTGCCCTGCCCCAACTGCGAGGAGGAGTCGGTCCATGAGCTTTCCAACGTCTTCAGTGACATACTAGACCGTTACAACATCTCGGACTACTGGACTCTCGACCTCGTAGACAACGTTTTCGATCTCTACGTGACCCCTGCCGCCAACCGCTGCAACTGCCGCCGCTTGGCCACCGATCGCTCTGCCCCTTGGGTCACCGTCTTAATCCAGGGTGAAATCGACGACATTGCTGACCCTCAGCCTCAGGATGTCCAGACCACCAAGCACCGCCTGCCACCAACCCGCATTGAGGCCAACCTACCACAACAGGCCATGCACCCATGTCCTCTATGTGGTGCATCAACACTTGTTTTTTCTTTTCTTACTCTAGTTCTATTCAATCCCAATCCCTTGTTGCATAATTTGCTTTTGCTTTTCTCAAACACTCTTTCAAATTTACTTAACTTACTTGAATTGCTACTGCTCTTTACCAGATGTGAGTTTGATATGGTATAGTGCAAACATTTGCTTCAGAACTACTTCTAAATTAAACATAGGTGCCCGAAGCAATATCATTGAGTTTTTGCAGATTTTTCCTAATGTCGACCATATATTATACGACTCAAACATTATACTTCGCATGCATTATATATAACTAGATAAACCTAGAAATTGGTGTCGTCACATGGAATTTTCAATTTTTGAATAACGAAAACACACTAAATTCTAGCATGGAAAAGTAAACCACAAGAGTCAACTTATAATGGAAGCTTATGTCAGTCTCAGGAAAAAAATGTATACCCCTCGTGTATTGCAACTCTATCTCAAGATAGAAAGAAATCTTTACCCATTGTACTCATGACATGGACCGAGAAACTCCTCAAAACCGTGCGGCTCTTAGCAAACTCGACCCTCTCGAGTAACTAAGTAAAGCCTTACCTCGATGTTTGTCACAAAGGAAGCGTTTAAGGATGATAGCTAGATATGAACAACCAAAGGAAATATGGAAAAGAAATAATATTATTTCTTAGAAGAGAGATACATGGCTTGCATGGATCCTTGGATAACTCACATCCTTGGATAGCTCACAAATGAGAGGGTGAGTGGCTATTTATAGCCAAGCTCCCCATCTACAAGAGAAAGATAGACAAAGGAATTCTAGAGAAGTTAGCCTAGAAGCTCTAGATAAGTCCAAGGGGAGAAGGCTCATCCTCCCTGAAGCTCACTCCAGATACTTCCAGCCCACTCTGGTAGACTTCACGTCCCTCTGGAATATTCTGTGTGCCTCCGGGCTTCTCTGCAATATTCCGCCTTACTCCATATTTTTCTATACTACTCTGGATGGTTCCAGAGTACTTCGTAAGGATCCAGAATGCTCCGGAAATACATATGACCATATTGTATCTTGTTTTTGAGCTTTGATACGTCGTCCGTGTCATCCTCCCCCACTGATTCTCCCAACGCCCTCGTTGCGCTAGACTCGAATGTCACACACTTTTCAACCATCATGTCTCCACTTAAGACGAATCTCCTTCCCAACTCAACTTTTTACTCGTCTTTCATGATCCCCATCACCTAGAAGTAATGCTCCACTTCCCACAAAAAGTTTGCCTCATTGGCTGACAGTTCACCCCTTGAACTATCTCTACTTAGGCACCCCACTTTTTGTAGTTGCGGTGGCAAGCAGGTCCGCCTCCATAGCGGCCTACCATGCCTTGAGCTTACTGTTGAGATGAAGGTCTCCTTGCCCATAGACACCCCCTTGGCCTCGAGTGCTTCATTCAAGCTGAGCATGTGACTCGTTCGATGCGGCATGCAATTCGTCCTTAATGTCCTCCGCAAATGCCTCAATGTCGCCAACCCGACTAGACACCTCTTCTAGGTCGCAGTTGACCGCCTCCATTCAGTAGCGCACCTCCTTGACGACGATATGGACCCTCTCCCAGCGGTCGTCAAAGCTGGACACCACATCTTTCGAGCTCTCCCAACTCTTCATGCTAGTTTTCCCTATCCTTGTCTGCTTTTCTAGCCATCACGATTCCCTTGGAACAACCTGCTCTGGTACCACTTGATACGGACCAAGAGACTCTTCAAAACCGTGCGGCTCCTAGCCAACTCGACCCTCTCGAGTAGCTAAGTAAAGCCTTACCCCGATGTTTGTCACAAAGGAAGCGTTTAAGGATGATAGCTAGATATGAACAACCAAAGAAAATATGGCAACTAACTCATATTATTTCTTAAAATAGAGTTACATGGTTTGCATGGATCATTGGATAGCTCACAAATGAGAGGGTGAGTGGCTATTTATTGCCAAGCTCCCCTTCTATAAGAGAAAGATCTAGACAAGATAATTCTAGATAAAGTTAGACAAAGGAATTCTAGAGAAGTTAGCCTAGAAGCTCTAGATAAGTCCAAGGGGAGAAGGGTCTTCCTCCCTGAAGCTCACTCCAGATATTTCGAACCCACTCCGGAATATTACGAACCACTCCAGTCCGCTCCGGTAGACTCCACGTCCCTCTGAAATACTCTGTGTGCCTCCGGGCTTATCTAAAATATTCCGGCTTACTCCATATTTTTCTATACTATTGTCGATGGTTCTAGAGTGCTTCGTAAGGATCCGGAATGCTCCGGAAACACATATGACCATCTTGAATCTTGTTTTTGAGCTTGGATACACCGTCCGTGTCACTCACACGTCTACTAACAGAATTTTTTTATGTACTGCAACTCCATCTCAGGACAAACAGAAATCTTTACCCATTGTACTCACACGTCTACTAACAGAAAGTTTTTATGTACTGCAAGTCTGCAACTCCATCTCACACAGAAATCTATACCCATTGCAATTCCACATCTACACCAAACAAAAAAGATGATAGAAATCCAGCTAAAAGATCACTTTGTTTCACTCTTCCGCAACATCCATAAGCTATTCTAATTCTGATTATGTCTTCTCCATTAGTATATCGACCTTCAAATACATGCAAAAGATCCTTTAGTTGATTGATGTAACCAGATAACTAAGGTATTAACCCACTTCAACAACAGAACATAAGAACTAACCATCTATTTCGTAATCCCATAACCATACATCCTCTCTCCCGTACCAAAATTTGAGTGTGTTACCTCTATTCCACCCAAGGACAACAAATCAAAAACAAAATTACCAAATAGAAAAAGCATACAAACCATTTAAGAGAAGAATGAAATAGGATAACCCAATGATGATAAAAAGGAAATAGTTTATGTGCACATTACCTTTCCTTTTTGCAAGTCCTTGGTTTTTAAGAGCATTAGCCACGTCGACTGCTTGAACTATAGTTGCATTGCCAAATTCATTTAATATTGATCTGAATAAACAAAATGCTGGCATGATAAGTGCTATACATAACATGAATCTCATTCAGTCCTGAACAAGAATTATCTACATATCTTTGCATAATAAACAAAATGCTGGCGTGATTTTCTGTTACAAGATATTCACACATTTGGCAGTGAAGACAACAACAAATGGAGTTATATACTTCTGCTACACGATTTTTGCAAAATTCACACACATTTGGCAGTGAACACAACAACAAATGAGTTATGTCACAAGATTATCTACATATCTTGCTCTACATAGCATAAACAAAATGCTGGCATGATAAGGCCTTGGCATAATAAACAAAATGCTGGCATGATTTTCTAAAAGATCCCTACATTGTCTATATATCTTTGTATCTCATATAACTTAGATTCTTTAAAACATCCCTGCATTATCTACACTCGCCCAGTTCCGAACAAGAATCTCAAAGAATTCACACACATCGGAAGTTAAGACAACAATAAATGAGTTTGGCTTTCACATAATTTAAACACATTTGACAGTGAAGACAACAGCAAATGGAGTTTTGTTACAATAGTTTCACTCATTTCACACATTAGGCAGTGAAGACAACATCAAATGGAGTTTTGTTACAAGATTATGGCATAATTCACACACATTTGGCAGTGAACACAACAACAAATGAGTTATGTCACAAGATTTTCACATAACTCACACACATTTGGCAGTGAAGACAACAAGAAATGTGTTCTGTTACAAGATCTGTTACAAAATTTTCACCGAATTTAAGCATTTGGTTGCTCGTTACCTTCCCCTACTCCTGAAATGTAGACCTTACCGTAGGTTTCCAAGTGAACCTACAAGCACATAAATTAAAACTTGTAGAATATTTCGGCTGTGGAGGAAATCTGACGCATAAACCCTAAGAGTACATAACGTAGCCTTACTGCAGTAGTAAGAAACCGATCTTCGGTTTGATACCCTAACTTGATTTGGAGCATCCATAGCAGGCGAACGCGGAGCACCAATCAAATTAGGATGATAGATCCTCTGATCAGATCGTCTCCATTGGTTTTCCGATCGACGTGACGTCATTTTCGGGATGGTTAAGCGCGAAGAAGGGACGAGAAAGATGAAAGGTAATCTGTGTTCTCTGACTCGGGTTTGCGTGTATATATAATAGGCCGACCCATTATTTTTCTATTTTGGTTATTTACTTTTACTACCACTTTTCTTTTTCCATTTTTTTTCTTGCTATTAAATTTCCATTCCCTTATCCATATGTTTCAGTTTATTAAAAAAATTGATTTAATGATTAAAAAAATACTTTGGAACTAGTTATTCATATTTGCTTCATCAAATATTACGTGTATATTTCTTTTAATTTAATTTTTCAATATTTAAATAAATATTTGTTTATTAAAATCTGCAAAATGGATAATTTTAACAGTAAAAGCATAACCAATTATTTTGTACCACCGAACACCGTTAATCGTCGATTATCAATATAATTATGGCTTAACTATGGTAGCATAAATCTGTACCACAAGAATAGTTGTTGATGACGACGAGAATCCGCAACTCCGACAATCTTAGACTTCCTCCGATAATCTTTCTGGTGCCCTGCGAACATAGAGAAAGGCCAAAGGGCGGGACTTTCTCCCCCGAAAGACCCTCCGACGCTCAAGTCAGATCTCCTTTCGTAGAGATGGAGGCTAGGGTTTCTTAGAATGAGAATTCAATATCAGGCTAGGGTTAGGATTACCTCATTTATAGTGGAAGCACATTAAATGGGCACCCCTTCTCTTTAATGGGCCTCTTAATTAATCTTTTTCTCTAATACAATTAATTAAATAATAATGATAAAAATAAATATCATATTTTCTACCTCCACAAATGCCCCTCGGATCCTTTAAGCTGAGTAAAGGTTAGAAGATTCGAATAATAACTTGTTCAGAGCCTGAATGGCTTGCGCGGTCTATGACATGGTATGTGTGTCTTGTTTTTCTTGAAGCGTGTGTTCTTGCACAATGTCCATAGGCTATTACAAGGTGCATTCTTGCACAATGCTCGTAGGCTATTCGGGCGTGCGTTCTTGCACAATGCCCGAAGGCTACTCAGAGGTGCGTTCTTGCACAATGTTCGTAGGCTATTCTTAGGTGCGTTCTTGCACAATGCCCGTAGGCTATTCGTAGGTGCATTCTTGCACAATGTGCTTTCTTGCACAATGCCCGTAGGCTGTTCTTATGTGCATTCTTGCACAATGTGCTTTCTTGCACAATGCACGTAGGCTATTCTTAGGTGCATTCTTGCACAATGCCCGTAGGCTATTCTTAGGTGCGTTCTTGCACAATGCACATAGGTTGTTCTTAGGTGCATTCTTGCACAATGCCCGTAGGCTATTCTTAGGTGCATTCTTGCACGATGTGCTTTCTTGCACAATGCTTGTAGGCTATTCTTAGGTGCATTCTTGCACAATGCCCGTAGGTTGTTCTTAGGTGCATTCTTGCACAATGTGCTTTCTTGTACAATGCTCGTAGGCTATTCTTAGGTGCATTCTTGCACGATGTACATAGGCTGTTCTTAGGTGCATTCTTGCACAATGCCCGTAGGCTATTCTTAGGTGCATTCTTGCACGATGTGATTTCTTGCACAATGCATGTAGGCTATTCTTAGGTGCGTTCTTGCACAATGCACGTAGGCTGTTCTTAGGTGCATTCTTGCACAATGGTGGTGCATTCTTGCACAATGCCAGTGCGTTCTTGCACAGTGCATGTGCATTCTTGCACATTAGTGGTGCATTCTTGCACAATGTCAGTGTGTGCTTTCACGATGTATGTGCGCTCTCGCATAATGTTCGTAGGCTATTGGAAATAAGTCTGGTGACAGCTCGTGCCCCTGCAGTCCTTAGGCCTCGCGAGTTCTCTTTTTTGTATTGTCTGAGTGAGTGACATAGAAATTATTCAGCTCCTATTTGTGCTTGGATTGGGATCGTCATTTTGCTTTGGCGTACAAGCTTCCTGAGCAAACTCCGTAGGGCTTGTTGTGTGCCCCATTATGTCGATCTTTATCGTTGTAAGATAGCTTCATGAGAACTTTAGTTCCCAAATCTCAATTTCAATGTCGTAATTGTCGGCCATTGATAGTCAATGCTTGGATCTCATGTCTACTTTTATTAGTGGTTTGCTCCGAGTTCGTACCGACATGGTATAACATATAATAATCATTGGATTTGGATAATTAATCAAATTTCTAAGCATATTTAAGTAAAATAATTCAATTTAATTTAAACAAAAAAATATTCGATATCGAAACTTACCGAGCGGGTTGAAATTTGGCTATTTCCACCGAAGCTCTACTCTCATCGCACGGTCCACTAATCACATTAAATCCCATGACCAAACATACCAATTTCCCAATCACTGAATTTGTTCGGATTTGGAGCATGTGGGAATGCAAGGTGGGCTCTTTTATTTTGGTTGAGGCCCAATTGCAATTCTAGCCACACACTTGCAATTTGCATTCGGTGGTTCAAGGCAGTTCAACTCTTCTGCTTCCCATCCCGTTCCCTAAACCCTACACCACACCCATCAACCCTTCATCTCCCTTTTGGTTTCGGTTTGAACGGCTGAGATGGAGAGGGAACAGGGAGGGGTACAGGGAGAGGGAGCAGAAAATTTGGTTTGGGTTCAAGGGTTTTTTTTTTGTTTCTTCTCAAAGCAGCATCACCCTCATCAAACATCATCATCCACCATAATCATCCTCCTCCTTTGTTCGAAGAAACCATACGCAAAAAAGCAGTGGCGGAAGGTGTTGCCGGCGTGTTGACGCAACTTCAGAGAGATCACGGTGACGCAGTAACGGTGGGAGGTGTTGTCTGCGGACCTTCTCGCCAGTCGAAAGGGGGCATCGCTTCGTCGGTGTTGCGATTTGTAGCAAGAATCCAGAAAAGGAGCGGTGGTGGCGGTGCAATTGAGTTTACCCCTCACACTGTGACGGCAAGGAGGAACCATGACGACGCCTGGGTGCGGCGTTCGTTTCGATCTTCTGTATGAAACAGAGCGCACCACGGCGGCCTGTCCAACATCATCTCTGAATCTATCAATGACGAGGAACGACGACACGAGGTGGCGGTGGTCTTTGTCATGGTTTTTGGAGGAGTAACGATGGCGAAGGGGCTTCTCAGCCTATATGCGAATGCGCAGACACATGAGAAAGGGCTTCGGCGTGGCCCGAGGCAAGGGTTTTGCCTCTTCGACTCTAATGGGCTTGCCCCAATTCGTTGTTTCCTTCTAGCTTTTTTCTAAGTGCCAAGAAGGGTGAGAGGTAGATTCGGCTATGACGGTGGTGAAATTTTTGGGCTCGGTGGCGTCAGATTGTCGGATTTCTCGTTGTTGTATTCGTTTCCCACAAACGGAGCCAGTTATGGTAGCATAAATCTTAACACAAGAATAGTTGTTGACGACGACGAGAATCCGCAACTCCGACGATCTTAGACTGGGCGGGGCTTTCTCCCCCGGAAGACCCTCCGACGCTCAAGTATGATATTCTTTCGTATCGTAGAGATAGAGGCTAGGATTTCTTAGAATGAGAATTCAATATCATGCTAGGGTTAGAATTACCTCATTTATAGTGAAAGCACATTAAATGCGTCTCTCTTCTTTTTAATAGGTCTCTTAATTAATCTCTTTCTCTAATACCATTAATAAAATAATAATGATAAAAATATTCTACCTCCACATTAACAAAATTTCTGAATAAAAACATGCTTAATAGATACCTAGTTTATCAAATTATGAATAGAAATTATTAATAAAAACATGTTTAATAGATAAATATTCATAAATGTGAAGATCATCTCTTTTATCTATTTTTGTTGTAAATAGATTATTTGATCCTTTAAAACATTACCAAAATATCTTATTGATGTTATCCTATCTCATTTGTTATCAAGTTTGTCATACATGTGAGTATTAATTGTTCATACAAAACATTATTGTTTATCATTGCGTCTAAAATCTTATAATTACCTAAATTAATTTCAATTTTATTTTCGTTTTATAGTAGTGTTATGTCCACAAAAAAAAACATATAGTTATCCCATTGAATGAATTTTAATGCTAACAAAAGCACATTTTGGACCAAAATTTGTTATTACATTTACATCCTCTATTAGTTAAATAAGATTTTTTTAATAACAAATAAAGTCAAAAGGTCTAAAGCTTATTTGAAATATAACCAATTTATAATAGAAAATACATGATTCTTGATTTTCATTCTAATTTTCTAAACGTGAAAACATTTTATATGTACTTTTGATGCTAATGAGCATATATATTATCTTGAATAACTTTTTTCCAATTTTATAAACTATCAAATTAAGATTCAAAAGAAATCTAAAAGTCTTAAGCTTATATGACAATACAACATTTTCTAATAGCGTGACTCTTGATTTGCATTTTAATTCTCTTAACTTGAAAAATAATTCTCAAACCAAGATAATCTATATGTACTTTTGATACTAATGAGCATATATATCATGTTGATTCGTTTTTCAATTTTATGAACAATCCAGTCTAGCCAATAATAATTCAAAGTTTGGGTTTAAAATCTACCATACATCTTACCTCTTGCATTTCTATTTCTAAAATATCTACATTATTTATAGCATATTTATTAATGTGTAAAATTATTATTTATATACTAATTTGATTTTTTAAATATATATAATTCATTATATTAGCATGATAAGTAGAATATCAACTAATGTTAATATAAAAAAGTTGATTAAATATAAGCAAATATATTAGTAATACTATTTGTTTGGACTAATTTGAGGTAATTTTGTAACTAATTGAAGATAGACTCATAACTATTGTAACATATTAATGAGAGTTATATCTCTAACTTAATAGAGTATTCTTGTATTCAACTCTCCTAAAAATTAATATATTTGTACGAAAGCTATTTGCATCATTTTATTTTTTAATTTTTTTGATAAAAGAAAGCAATTATGATGACTAAGTATCTACAAGGCTGGTAGTAGTTCATTCTAAGGTATTCTGATGGATGAGCCAAATAAAAAAATGGTTCTTAGAGAATCTAACGACAAGTACTACACGATCCATTTTTACAATTCTGTCATCCACACATTTTATTTCATATTTTAACCCTAACTTTTTATACTACTTGATTTTTATTTGACTTTTCTATCACTAACATTGTGTTATATACATGCAACTTTGAGTGTATAGTCATGAATTTATATTATTTCTATTGTACGCCGGTTATATTTGAATGTTTTGTTGTAAGCACATTTTTATTTTAAAACATATTAGTATTGTATAGCAATATTGATCTTATATATTAAGCTAATTATTATACTTTTTATTGAAAAGTTAAAAATCCTTAACTTGTGTTCAACATATGATAAAAGTGATGCTCATCTTTCTATATATAGAATTTTCATGGTGTGATCAATTTGTGCATATAAATATCACGTGTATACTCGCACATTCGTGTCGATTGTTATAATATAAATGAATCTTTTTTATTTAACACAAACGTAAATAGATGAAATATAATCATCATTATATGTATTAAATTTCTATAAAAATTACATAAGAAAATTAAAAAGAGATGTGTGGTGGTTCGGTGGCAAATACATTTCATTTAGAGTTTAAAATAAAATTATAAACACAATTCAAAACTTTATAGGTTTATAAGGTAACAAATAGGTGCAATAATCTGTAATATGACTATTGTTTTAAGAATATATTATACATTAGAATAATTATTTTGATTTAGCCTCTTTGTTATAAAAATGCATTTTAATTTGAAATTTATTAAGAACCGATACATAGCTACCTTGTTAATTTATAAAAAAAATTGGTTCGGTCACTTATATAATCTATAATTCATATATCTAGTTAAAATACTATAGTTAACATAAATACCTCTGAAAATCATCGATCAGTTGATTTGTCATTTCTTCGTTTGTGTGTCTTCTTATTCTCTTCTTCATGCAACCTAGACACAAATAGATAAAATATGGCGTTTAAGAATAGAACTTAAAGTAAATCGTTAAAAAATTATCCGCCAACAATCGGTTGTTAGTGGCCTATGTAACATAAACGCATTAGTGTACTTTGGTAGAATAAATATATTGTTTAAGCTTGTAACAAAAATAAAATTTAGACATACGATGAATTTGAATGTAGTTTTTATTTATGATGATCGATTGGTTGAGTAATGACTCTTCAGTAGACCTGCAAAAATTTTTGGATACAAATTAACCAAATACGAAAAAATATAACATATTTTACAGTATTGTAAAAAATGGTGAATCTATAAATAAAATTTTAGATAAAGCTAGCAAGCACATATATTCATAGGTACATATGTCAAAAACTACGATAATCGAAAACTATGATCTTTGATTTTGGCATTTTGGTGATTGAAACAATTTCTATTGCAAACTATATATATGTTTGAATTGTGAACCGACTACAGACCTTGTTTTCATACATAATTAAGTTGCTATCATAAAGTCTACAATTACAATTTTTAAACGCCTGTTACATTTTGAAAGGAAAAACGTCTTACTTGGAGTTTGAAAGACCCTTTATTATAGTAATAAAGTCATAATAAATTATGAATGACCATTTAAATATTTTCATATAACAAATTTTTTTAATTGAATTTTAATTCAATATTTTTTATGTGCAATTTCGTCATAACTTTTTTAACAATCATACCCTAATGGGATTCAGACTCTGTCTTTGACCGTGTTAATTTTAATGTGATTGTTTGAGATGTGAACATTGAATGCTTTAAAGTTGGGTGCTTAAAATTGGATATCAATATTGAATAGAATATGGTATGTTAAATGGTTAAAGAGAATAAATCAAAGTAATATTGTTTGAAATGGTGATAATGAGGAAATAGGAATTAAATATTTCAAATACGGTACGTCACTTTTTTTTGGGTCATTTTTTTGTAGTATTATTACCATTGAGAATGTTATAAGGGTGCGTTTGGATAACTAAAATAATGTATTAAAATACATTATCGTCAATTTAATGCAAAATAATATATTTTAATGCATTATATTTGGAAATCTAAACAGACCGTAAGTCTACAGAATTCGAATAGTCTTAAGGACATGTTTAATGAAATCAAATAGTATGCAGTCATATACATCAACTAATAGGTGGAGCTCGTGCTTCGCACGAGTCGGTGACAAATGTTCGTTTATATATATATGAAGTTGTGAGTGTACATATGAAGGAACATGTGTCCTTCAATCAAGATGACAATTATTAATAATAGAATAAGATTATAATGAAGATTAATAATCCGTATATTATAGGTGGTCTTAGTGCTTTGTTAGAAGCCAACTATGACTTATGTGATAAATTAGATTTAGCTCATTGCTATTATGTCCGGATCCTATAAGGTCACACACAATAGAGTAATTGAGCTAGATTAAAGCAACCCGAGACCCATAGTTAAACTAGGAATTTCGGCCATATGTATTATTGGAAGAGTGAATTATTCATCAAGTAATAATAAAGAGTTATTTATTTACTTGATGACATAAGAAAAGTTATCTTTTAAAAAGATAAGATAATGTATCAATCATAAATATATCTTTCTAGTTAAAAGGAGATTTATCTTATAAAATAATATATATATATATATATTATATATATGATTTCCATATCTATACTATATATAAAAGGGGAGTGTCCCTGAATGAATAGTACTTTACCAAAAATACCCCTCTATCTAATAGCCAAAGCATACATCTATATTGTTTTGACACGTATTATTCAATTTCACCGCCTTCTACAGAGCCTTATAAAACTCCTTTAGGCCGCCTACCGCTTCAAACTCATCCCAAAGCCCTCCTTCAAAATCTCCGAAGATCTCATCTTCCATCTCCGGTCCAATCCCGATGCTTGTCTCGGATTCTTCCGATTAGCGCTACGGCGGCGATATAGGCATAAAGGATTAGTGACTATGCTATGATCATCAAAAGAGGTACTGAAGAATTTCTTAATCTTTACTTGTATTGGTAGTAATCCTAAGATGTAGATTTGTTTTTTGAATTTCATAGTGGATAGAGTATAAGAGGAATTAATCTGATTTTGCACATATCTTTTACCAACTTCATGTAGAGAAATAGAAGATACAATTTTGTTGGCTCTACAAAGTCCTGAAGTGTATGATGACATCGCCCGTGGGACTCGGCGTAAATTTGAGACCAATCGACCTCGTGCAGACCTTTTTGAAGGGCCACCTGGTATGCAATTTTATTGGTATAAAATGTATATGTACAATCAATTTATTTTTGTGTACATCTTCATAAAAGATTTGTGTTTGGTATATCTTTCTGGTATCAGGTACGGGAAAGACCTCTTCTGCGCGGGTAATTGCTAATCAGGCGGTAAGTGATAAATCTCCTCTGTTTGTTCTTGTTTGTGATAGGGGTTGTCTATCTTCCTCCCATGAAGCATTACTCAACACGTCTAACTAATGAGAAATCCAAGACAAAAACATTAGCACCTAGCTCAAGAGCCTCAATCTGTTGGATTCTGGAACCAACAATTTATCAACTGGATGGGAGATTTCTGTCAACAGATTCTACCAAAATTTGGTGAAAATTAAAAATATCGATGAAGCAAAAAATTTTGTGTAGTGCTGTTGACATTCATAATGCATCTATAAGTAATATCATAAGAAATGAAAGTGACAGAGTAAATGTAAAGGTAACTCTATTTAACGGAGATATTGGATTTTTAGTTTCAGAAAGAGTCAATGTGTCATCTTCTTCAATGGATTTTAACATTTGGAAAATACCAAATCTAATTTTAAACTGATTTTTGAGTGAGTATAGTTTGATCTGTGTTTCTGTTAGGGGTGAGCAAACGGATCGATCCGATCCGTTATACCGGATATCCGGTTCAAAAAATTTACAAAACCCCGATCCGTATCCGGTCCGTTTTGAAACGGATATTCGGTAAAAAGGACCCGGATCGGATCGGATATCTGAGCCGGATATCCGAATTATCCAGTTATTACAAATCTATTAAAAATAAATCAATATATTTATTTTTTAAATTCAAAAGTAATAAATATGTAAATTAAGAAATAAAATTTATATGTTGTTTCTTAATTTGTTCGTACGATTTAAATTATATACACATTTATTAATCATATGAAAATGTATTTACAATATTTTACTTGGACAACAATATAAATATGTGATTAAGGATGTAAAATTTATTAATATATTACTCAATATATTAGTTATAATAAACAAATTTATGATTATAAATATTATATGAATAGTACCGGATATTTTCGGATATCCGGTAAGCTAAATATCTCGATCCGTATTCGGTTCAAGTATCCGGCAAAATCACCCGGATCGGATCGGATACGGATAAAAACTTAAAGGATATTTTCGGATACGGATTTTTAGGATACGGATCGGCGGATTTTCGGATCGGATCGGATATATTTGCTCACCCCTAGTTTCTGTGTGACAATGTTCATACTGATTGTATGATTTTCAAGAGTTTTCTATTTCTTATGCGTGATAATTATACTTTCTAAGTTTCACTTGCAGATTGGAGATTACAGGTGTGACATAGGATGGACATTGTGCTTGACAGCTCAAGAGGGAAGCGATCCCGTAGTCGGATTCCCGTCTCTCCCTTTTATAAGGCTCTAGGTATGGATCATATATTCACATCGCCTCTTACTTTGCCTCCATCAACAACTTGCACGCACTCTGGAGCAACCAAATTCGCTTTTGAATATCCAACAATGTGCTGTCATAACGGTGCAGTTAAATTAGCTCCAGTTGAACCTTCGGCTGTTGTCACTGACCTTTTTTTACGGCCTGATGAACGTGGAACACATTTCAGAGATTACTGCAGACTGTATAATAATTTCTTTGCCTTCAGTTCTCTTGGTGGACAACTTACTTCAAAAAAAGATAAAGGCATTTACACATTCCACCTGCAGGGACAAATTTACCATTTCATTCCAAATCTTTTACCGCATGATAATAACCCAAAATATTTGCAAATGTACTTCTACGACGGCGCTCCTGAAATTGTTGTACGTTCTAGCTACTTTAATGACTTGAAGCCCGATATCATTGAACTCCTTATGTCCGTAATGGATATTAACCCGTACGCCCAATTTTTCCGATCACTTAGAGAAATTAATGTAACAGAGGGTTCAAAAATCAGAATATCAAAAAGTACAAATCTAGACCAAAGAGTGTACAATGCTCCAACATGTGATGAAGTCGTAGCAATTGTGGTAGATGAGTTCTCATCCGACACTATTAACAGCCCTCATATTTTAGTATACGGAAAGGCCAACGAAGAGCTTCGAATCATGCATTACTATGGTTGTTATGATCCTTTGCAATATCCGTTACTATTTACTAAGGGAGAGTGTGGTTGGCATCAGGGCCTCAAGCGTGTTTTAAACAATAGTCATGCTGCTTGTGATAGTATGCCTTTCCCAATATCGACTTGCTTGATACAGACTCCTGAGGATATGATACGTCGTGAGGCTCAAGGTATTTGGACTCCATAATATTTTTTACGCATGTACGCTATCCCATTGTTAAACTTCAAAAATCCAATCACATTTTATTTTTTGTCCGTTCAGCTGCTGCAAAGAAGCCACCGAAGAAAGGAAAAGAAGTGTCATGTAGAGAATATTATTCCTACAGATTTCAGGTGCGTTCTAATAATTTTATTATCAAAATGGGCAGAATTTTTTTACAATATATTGTTGACATGTACGTTAAAATGGAAAACACTAGGTTAGATTTCCTAAGAAAGAATCAAAGCGTTATCCGTAGTGAGCTATATCAAGGTATTGTTGATAGTGTAAACGACGGTATTAGAAATGCACGCACAGTTGGTCGACGTGTTATATTGCCCGCTTCGTTCATATGTGGTCCTAGGGATATGAAATGTCTCTACTTGAATGCCATGTCTCTTGTACAAAAATTCAATAAGCCTGATTTATTTATAACAATGACTTGCAATCCTAATTGGCCTGAAATAAAGAAGGAACTTCACCATGGGAGAAGGCAGCTAATCGGCATGATTTACTAGCACGCGTTTTTCGATCAAAGATTGCGCAATTAAAATCACATATTACTGAGAAGAAAATCTTTGGCTTTGTTGCTGCAAGAGTTGATGTCATCGAATTCCAAAAACGAGGTTTACCCACTGTCATATGCTGATTATTTTGTCTGCACCTGATAAAATTCTAAATCCAGATAAATTTGAGAAATACGTGTGTACAGAGCTTCCGTCTACTGAAAATCATTACCTTCGCAAACTTGTGATTAAACATATGATTCATGGTCCTTGTGGAAACAATAATTTGAAGTCCCCATGCATGAAAGAAAAAGGTTCTCGGTTGAAATGTTGATTTGATTACCCAAAGAAATATTCGAACTTCACAACATGCGCTGATGATTCTTATCCTATCTACAAGAGAGCAGACAACAGGGATTCTGTTACTATTCGAGGTTCAACCTTAGACAACAGGTGGGTTATTCCTTACAATCCATCTCCTAACCGCCTTCGATTGCCATATCAATGCCGAGATATGCTCCACAATCAAAGCCGTTAAATATATCTACAAATACGTATATAAGGGGATTGATCGAGTTTGCTTTGACATCGAAAAAAACCATATGTCCATAGAAGATGAAATCAAGACATATCAGTCTGCTAGATGGATTACTCCCCCAGAATCAGCATGGCGCATTTTTGGGTTTGATATGTACAACATGCATCCACCTGTTATCCCGCTTCAAATTCATCTTCCAGACATGCACTTTCTTACCTTCAGAGAACATGAACACTTAGAAAAAGTTTTGAACGACTTACCGCGTCAAACTACCATATTAATGGCCTTTTTCAAAGCTAATAGTTTAATGTCGGGAGATCAAACGTACTTGTAATCTGAATTTCCACAGTATTTTGTGTGGGATAAGTCGGCAAAGGCATGGAGCAAAAGAAAACGACTGATGCTACCATCAATCGAGAGACTTACATATGTAAGTCATTCCGAAGGAGAGAGGTATTATTTGAGATTGCTCCTTACACATATAAGAGGACCAACATCATTTGATGATTTACTTACTGTGAATGGTACTAAATATGATACTTTCCAACAAGCCACCGAGAAACATGCACTTGTAGAACAAAATGATTACGCCGAATCTTGCTTGGCAGAGGCATCACAGGTACAAATGCCAAGTGCTTTACGCAGATTATTTTCCACCTTACTTATATTCTACGAAAATGTCAACCCACCTTCCCTTTGGACTCAATTTTACTCGGCCCTTTCAGAAGACTTCGCTTATCATCATAAGAATGAAACTGCTAAGATTGCCTATCTAACTTCCACTGAGGTAGAGAAATACTTGGAAGGCATGGGAAAGAGTTTGCGCCATTATAATTTGCAATTGCCGGATTTTACTGATGCGTTCACATCAAGAATAACGAGAGATATTAGTGATGCAATAAATGCTCTGATTCCTACATCTTATGTGTCAGCACACAAACTCCTTAACACATGGCAGCGTGAGGCATACGATTGCATAATGCAACATGTTACATCAGATATTGTCGGAGCTTTTTTTATCGATGGCCCAGGCGGAACAGGAAAAACATTCCTTTACTGCGCACTATATGCTAAGATTAGATCACTTGGAAAAATTGTATTACCAACTGCAACATCGGGAATTGCTGCTTCAAATATTCCCACCGGAAGAACAACACATTCAAGATTCAAAATTCCTATTAATAGTAATGGGTCCTACACATGCAATGTATCCAAACAAAGCAGCTTAGCATGTCTACTCAGGGCGGCATCACTACTAATTTGGGATGAGGCCTCCATGGCAAAGAAAGAGGAAATTGAGTCACTTAATATGCTTTTGCAGGATATATGCGACAACAAAAAACTATTTGGCGGTAAGGTTATTGTATTTGGAGGAGATTTCAGACAAGTACTTCCTGTTCTACCTCACAAATCACAACATGAAGCAGTAAATGCGAGCTTAGTCAGCTCTTACCTATGGCCACAACTAATCAAGTTCATGCTAACTGAAAATATAAGGGCAAAACAAGATCCGCAGTTTGCACAATTTCTCCTACGTTTAGGAAACGGCTGCTACCAAACACATGAGAATTCTGTCATTCAGTTACCCTCTGATATTGTGACTTGCTATAACATTGAAGAAAACTGTACTGACCTATTGATAAGTACAATCTTTCCTGAAATGAACGACATACATATACAAAAGGAAATATTCACTGAGAGGGCAATTTTAACGCCAACTAATGAAGGTGTAGACAATATAAATCAGGCGTTAATAGAAAGGTTCCCTGGAGTAGAGACTACGTATACAGGTATTGATACTGTTATAGATGATAATTGTAATCTTTATCCAAACGAGTTTCTAAACACTTTATGTCCTTCTGGAATGAGTCCACATAGATTAGTACTAAAGAAAGGATGTCCGGTTATACTACTGCGCAATCTAGATCCACCTAATGGACTTTGCAACGGTACTAGATTGATTTGCAAAGAGTTTCACAAGAACCTGATATAATGTGAGATCTCTACTGGTTATTACAAAGGAGAGCAGGTCCTACTTCCAAGAATTACTCTTATGCCAGCATCATCAACTAAATACCCTTTTCAGTTTCAAAGAAAACAATTTCGTCCATAATTCAAAGGCATTTGCATAAGTAGAGACATGCCCAAAGATAGTTTTATCGATGTACTTACCGACTTACGGATCATGGCGACCGTCTTCTGGTTTAAGAGCTCTCATTCCTTAACGCTCTTTCCTTCGGGCTTGTCCTTGGTGGTGATGGGCTCATGCAAATCCTTGCAGTACAAGTGATCCTCCATCATCGGCTTCCAGTACGAGTAGTTGTCCGCCGTAAGCTTGAACATGTCACCGTCGTAAGTGACGTTACTCTCCATCTTGAACCGCACAAGCTATCGGGGATCGCAAATGAACCTTTGTTCTGATACCACTTGTTGGGAAAAACTAGAATTTTTCCTCTTTCGTGTGATTAAAATAGAAAATAAGACAACTAGAATTACAAGCTAATATTTGTATACTAGAAAAGAGACTAAAACAAGACTAATTAATTTTGTGGGCAAAGTTAGGAAATTAGGGAACTCATCTTTGTATAACTCTCTTACTTCCTTACACCTTTGCTTGGTTGGTTTTTGGATGATAGCAAATGGCCAACCATGACCCCTATATATATATAGCTATGAGAGGTCGGTGGAGATGGCTCAAGGGAGCAACCGACATTCTCCTCTTCCAAGGAAGGTATTTGGTTAGATTTGTCTAGAATTATCCTAGTGATAATCTCCTAAGCAACTCTAGAATTTTCTTTCACTATGGGCTTATAATTTGGACTCTAAAAAGACCCATTGGTTGTTTTAATTTGGGCTAATGAAGGAAACATATCCAACAATTTGATACATAGATATATGGGGTTTGATCAAGTGAAAATATGACTTATGGTGTAAAATAAGAATGAACTTTCATTCTTGGATGGACTTCCATTTAAGGGTGGAGATAAAAGCTTCATTTAAGTGGTCATATGCATGATCACTTAAGTGGGTCAACTTCGGTTACGGCGTTGACCGTTTTTTTTTCAGGCCCAAAATTTATTTTTTTGGGGCGAAATTTTCATTTTCTGGGCCAAAATTTTTTATGCACATTCCTTGCAAAAGTTATACACATTCCAACATGATTTCATACACTTTTGACCGACGTAAAACCAGTCAACTTTTTTTTTACGGGGCCAACTTTTTTTTTCCTTAGGCGATTTTTTTGTATCCGGCCCAAAATTTTCTATGCACATTCACGCAAGATTTCATGCACTTCTAACCGTTCAAGCTTTTTTTCTCCTAAAATGTTTATTTTCGGGGTCCAGATTTTTCCCGCACATCCAGTGCAAATATTATGTACATTCAAGCCATTTTACACGCACATTCAAGCCATTACGTGTGAAGTGCATACGTCTATGCATGTATGTGCATGGATAATGACTTGTATGTGCAAATGATTTGTACTAGCATATTCAATGCAAACATTATGCACATTCAAGCCAATTTGCATGCACATCCAGTGCAATACGTGTGAAGTACATACATTTATGCGTGTATGTGTATGAATAATGACTTATTTGTGCACCTAATTTGCACTATGAGTGCATATATCGGGTTTGTGTTGAAAATGTGCATGAGTTTTAGACCGTGTGTTGATGAATATTGAAGTGCATGAGTTTTTGCATGTATGTGCACATAAAATAGTATACTTGTGCATTTATTTTTGTACTAGATATGAAATTCATTTAGTTTTTAACATGCATTGTTCTTTTTTTCAAAAGTGTATGAAATTTTGAAAAAATGTGCATAACTTTAACAAGGAATGTGCATAGAAAATTTTGGTCCAGAAAATAAAAATTTTGTCCCAAGAATATAAATTTTTGACCCGAAAAAATAAATAAAAATTTGGCCGATGTTGACCGGCAAGAAAAGTTTAACCAATGGGTCATGTGCATGACATATGCCCCTTTAATGAATCATTCTCATTTTACACCATAATAATCATTCTCACATGATCAAATTCTTAGATATATTAGATATAAATATAGATATAAATATAGATATAGATAGATAATAAATTTGTATTTTTATTATTATTAGTTTAAAAAAGGTGAGTGATGTATAAAACAACATATACTTTCCATCTAAGATTACTTGGATTGGATATATAAGATCTTATTTTTAGGATATCGGGGAAGAGCAAAACCCAAAAGCCCTACCTTCTCGACTCCTTTAACAACACAACCCGTACACATACGGACTGGTCTTAAGGCTAATTCTCTTGTCGTTGGATAGGTAACATCCATTCTTCTTCATCTGATTCTCTTGTTGTGTCAATTTTGGTGTGTTAATTAGTTCATTCGATCATCGCTGAATCAAGCCTGGGAATTCATGATATGTGTTGTTGGTCTGGTTGATTAAATCAAAATTCGAATCTTGTCTAGGGTTTGAGTATGGGGAAAAGATCAAGATTGGTGTTTTAATCATATAATTAGTGGTGAGAATTAGAATAATATCAATTCTGCATAAGAATCAATAAATACTGGTTAAGTTTTTTATGGTATAGGGAAGCCTGGGAATTTATGATTTGTGTTGTTGTTGTGGTTGATTAAGAGTTAATTTCTAAGGAGCAAAAATTGAATCTTGTCTTAGTTTGAATTTGGGGAAAAGATGTAGATTGGTTTGTTAATCATATAGTAAGTGGTGAGACTTGGAACCTCAATTCTCTAGAACAATAAATAGTTAAATACTGGTTGATTAAGACTTTCATGTATGTTAATGTTATAGGCAGTGTACGTTTAAAGTGTGTAAGATTTCCTTTCACTTTGAGAGTTTTGATGAAATTGATGTTGTGAATATGCTAGATAGAAACCAAGTGAAGATAAAGGAATGGCTTCTGGGATATACTTTGTGGAAGAACCATATGTTGTGCAGTTCTACTTTTCTACTCGAAGACAAACATTCGCCTACAACAAAGACGAGCAGGGGTTGTGCGTGGGCCTGTGCATGGACGTGGACATACACATCGACCCGGCCTTGGGCGACAACCAACGCTTCAGGCTTCTGGTGCCCTGCCCCAACTGCGAGGAGGAGTCGGCCCAGCAGCTTTTCAACGCCCTCTGTGACATACTAGACCGCTACAACATCCCGGACTACTGGACTCTCAACCTCGTAGACACCGTTTTCGATCTCTACGTGACCCCTGCCGCCAACCGCTGCAACTGCCGCCGCCGCCTGGCCACCCATCGCTCTGCCCCTCGGGTCACTGTCTTTATCCAGGGTGAAATCGACGACATTGCCGCAATGCCGGATTGCGTTGCTGACCCTCAGCCACCGGCCCGCGTTGAGGCCAGCCTACCACAAGAGGCCCTGCACCCATGTCCTCTTTGTTTTTCTTTTCTAAATTCTAACCCTAGTTCTATTCAATCTCAATCCCAATCCCTTGTTGCATAATTTGCTTTTGCTTTTCTCAAGCAATCTTTGTCTCTTTCAAGTTATTCATATTAACTTAGATGAATTGCATTGCTACTACTCCGTCTAGCGCATACATATTGCTTCAGAAGAACTTTTAAATTATGCAACTATGGTACTAGCTTGGGCACCAATAACTGACCAATTCTTGTGATGAAAAATAGCATCATCAACCCAAACATCATCTGATTTTTAATATGAGAGTTTCAACCATCCAATCCTTCATTTGGAACACCTTAAGTCGAGCTGCCCACAACCTCAAATCGCCCCACTATCACACCATGAAAGACTAGCTGGTGCTTTCGCTTTGTTAAAGAATAAAGACTAGCCCGGGCACACCGATACGTGTAATAAAGAATGTCAGGACTTGCATCGATTGTCATGAGGCAATAAAGATGATTTCAAGGGTGCTTGACCGAGAGATCATCATAACAGATTGCAATAGGTTTCACCATTTCAAATCTTGTAGAGGTTATTGGTGATGCACAAGAATTTGACACTTCTACTGGTGAGACTTGAGAGATAGATATCTGGATGCATGCACAGTTAAAGACAGGAGTGCAGAGTCATTTTGATGATCAAAACATGAGGTTGGAAATGGATATTGGATAGTTGTGGTGAATACTTCAAGTTAGTTAAGTGCAGTTGATAGTACTACATGTACGGTGATTGATGCCAAAAGGCCCAAAATGATTAGGCATTCAGCATTTGTTTGCTGAATTTAACTATTGTATTATTAACAGGTTAATTAGAATATTTAGTGAGTCCAAACCTCGGGTCCTTTGGTTTCCCTATGAAGCGTCTGCAAATTTGCAATTCAAAGGTGAGTTGAAAATTAGTTTCTGCTGAACATATTCTCATAGTCTTTGAAATCGGGTCCTTAATTTGATTTTCTTCTGCTTGGCGGCTCTGAATGGCTGCCTCCAGTCCAAATTGAAGCAAACACCAACTATTTCAAATTCACTCTGCATAGAATCACATTCCGCTTCCCCCCTCCCAAATCCATTTCCATCTGTTCGGCAGATAGATTCCCACAAACGACTCACCACCGCATTTCAATTTCCTAAAATCAATACTAGCAGTAATGCAATTTTATAGAGAGAGGCGGCGAAACCCTAAACCAGAGGAGTTGAACAACCAGCTTGTAATCAGAAACATCAACAAAATCAATATTCATTCAACAATAGTACAAGCAAATCAAGCAATTCGTCGTCAATCGAGTCGATTAGTTACAAATTCCAACAACAACAGAAACAAATTAACACCAAAAATAACAAGGAGTTTGGAACTCAAAACCATCGGAAATTTCAACAGCATCTACTGCTACTGTCTTCAATTAGCAACACAAACTGCACCACCACGTTCTAGCCGGTGTAGATGTGGACACCAATGGCGATGAGGAGGATGGTGATGAGGCCGAAGTAGATGATGGTGTGGACGAGAATCGAAGCGCCGCTCGTCTGCATATTAGCGAACTCCACCACTCTGTTCCTCCCCGGTATCTGAAACAACAGTCCCGGTGTAAGAAGCACGAACAGCACCACCGCTATCAACACCGGCCCCCAATCCGCCATTTTTTCTCTCTTGTTGTTTCTGGAATGTGTGTGAGTGAGATGGAATGGAATGGAATGGAAGGAGAAAGAAATAGCCAGGTATAGACGGCAGGGGACACGTGACGTGACCTCGTAATTTGGAATTTCCTCCACGCTTTGTTTACTGAAGGGTATTACACGTGGCAGCGTAAGGGAATGTGGATACAGTTGGATTTTGAGATTTGGAAAATTTAGCAGCATTAAATTTGAAATTATGAAATATTAAAAAAATGATAACCGTACGCAAGCTGGATCTCGGAACTTGTCGTTTCTAATGGTTTTGTACGTCCCACATCGAAGATGGGGGGAGAGGAAAGTGATGGATGGAGATAATAAAATGGGAAGCGAGTGATTGAAGAAGGTATCTTTGCGCTTGGGGCAATGACGCAGCTAGTGAGGTAATAACCGAGGCGCGTCAATTGCTGGTTGAAAACTATTTCCAAACCCCCTCTTCGGCCTAGGTTTGCCCGGAGCCGTTGAGAATTTCTCGAAGGGCTTCTTTGCTTTTGCTTAGAAAAAGCCCTACAATTTATAATTTTAAATTTCACTAATATGGAGATTAATCTTATCGGTTCATAAGAAAACTTACATTTACTCATATGATATTTAGCAAAGTATTAGGAAAATTAGTCTTAATGTCCGTGCTATATACGATTGTGTTTTTTATTTTAATTTATTTAATTTTAATAAAAATATCTTATTTTATTTATTTATTATTCAAGTTTTCTTATTGAAACTAATAAATCCAAATTTATATATATACATATAGTTCTTAACATTAAATTTATCGTCTAGTGATTATAACCGTGCTATGCACAAATCACTTTTTATTAATAATTTTTTTATGTATTATATATACTTTAGGTAGGTATATAACTTTTTTCCATCTAATGGTTTTAATTTAAATGATTGTTATTAATTTGTTAAAGTTTTTAACCATAAAAATAAGAATATTTTTAAGCATCTAGTCTAATGATTTTGATTTATTTCAAACTATTAAGTAGATTTTTTATTCCATCAAGAATTTTTTTTAAAGATGCATACTTAAACAAAAACTTGTGATATCCATGAGACATACACCACTAACTTTTAAATAATCATAGATGGATAAAAAGAATATTTTTGTATTTTTGAGATAAAAACAACCCACTATACTAAATAATTATTATAGTAGCTAATAGCTATAGATTAATCTATCAAGCTATATATTTAATTTAAAATAAATTAAATATATACCTATTACCAATACTAAAAGACATCATTTATCATAGGGAAAATTTTGTTTGAATTGTACATCGGACAATAAAGGATATAGCAAATGATGGTTCTAATTTGTTGATTGTTGCTTTTCCTTTCTTAGTCGTAAAACATTTTGATCAGCCAATATGGCAACTAATATTGAGAATGTGAAAATAGAGATTATGAGGAAAAATAAGATAATTTTATTGTTGCATGGTTAATGGTTAGGGCTACAACAAAGTGGCATGTATACATAATAGTAAGATGTTTTGGAAATTTGAATAGATTTTTAACAATTGATGGATTTTTATGAAATTTTATAAGAAGATTTATATTGATGAACGTTGACTTTGTCTTCCCGGCCTATTTGGTGTGGGTGTTACAATCATTTAAATGACTCATTTAGTTTTCTTATTAAAAGCGATGTTATTTACCAAATTTGACTATGGATTTGGATTGGGCGTTGGTGTTGTTGAGAGTGTTATAAAGAAGGATTAAAAAATAAATATATTTTATTGCAACTTCTTAATCATGGTAGAAAAATAGATAAAATAACAAACACATATTTATCCGTTTAAAATTTATAGAGAACCAATTAATTGTTTGTCTACGTAAGTTTGAATCTATTACAAGGTGACAATATTTAAACAGTTATGTATCTCAAGGAATGTGGACCTTTTAATTGTAATATTATAAAAATATTAATTTAGCTATAGAAAATTCTTATATTTAAAAATGAAATTAAAAGGGAAAAAGTTTGATAAATTATCTCATGTAGATAAAAGCATATTAAGAAGGAAATTTTTGTTATTATATATTTTTAATATTGTATAGAGTGTATCTCAAGAATTAATAACTCATTGTGATAAGCATGTTTGATGAGAGCAATAAGTAAAAAATTATTTGGTCAAAATGACATCTAGAAGACTTGAACCTATGACTTATGGGTTCTTGAGAGATAGTTTAACAACTAAGCTACACACAATTACTTGATTCTCTTTTTCAAATGATAATTATATTGGTATTATGATAAACATATTTAATGAGAGCATTAAATGGTGACACCAACCCATTCTTATATGCATATATAAGATAAGTTAATAAGGTATGTTCTGAAAATTACTCTGTTTTCTATCGTTTTAATGTGTAAATGAGTATATATTGGATTTTAAACTATTGTAAATGTATGAAAAATAGCTAGGGATGACAACAAGGCGGGTTTGGGAGGGGGAGTACCCTCCCCATCCCCATCCCCGTTTAGAATTGCATTCCCCGTCTCCGTCCCAATTCCCGTTTCTTGTTTTAATTTTCCCCCATCCCCGCCCCATCCTTGTCCTCATCGGGGAATCCCTATCCCCGTTAATTTTTCCCATTTAAATTTCTCAACGGGGATTTTCCATCCCTGCTAATTTTTCTCATGCGTAATATAACCCTAATTAGAAACTAGTTCATTCACAAATCACAAAACGTAAGCATAGATAACCAAAAACATGATATAGACCAGCTAACTAACAATATATCCAACCAAATACAAGCATAGAAAAGATAGTTTAACATCAAGTAACCATTCAGTACTGTGGTAAACGTTTTGAATAAGATCTAGCATTGTCCTTGAGATATTGAAATTTTGATTTCTGATATCCTTTGTGTTTTACAACTCTTTTCTACAGTGCAGATTAATCATGTCTTCCGAGAAACAAATGTTGTGGCTGACTACATTGCGAAGCTGGACCATCACTGTGCCTTGGAAGACTTACAGGGAAATTTAAAACTTTTAGCTCTCATCCGAAAGGATGCTATGGGCTGAGAAACCTTTTCTTTTGTGGTTTCCAGTATAATTTTTACATTATCAAAAAAAAATAACCATTCAATACGTAAACAACTCAAAATAGTAAATACTTTTAATCATTTGAAAAACCAACAAGTAATACTAATACCAAAGTTGAAATTCTAGTCCAAATTAAGTAATGATCGATAGTAAATTTAGCTCCTCTAATTCTTTAGACGAGGACGGGGGCGAGGATCCCGACGGAGACCACTATCCCTAACCCCGTCTCCATCCCCGCGGCAAGGATATTATTTCCCCCATCTCCGCCCCCGTCCCTGTATAAATCTCCATCCCCGTCCTCATGCCCGCCCTGCTACCATCCCTAAAAATAGCCGAAGTTATGGTTCGTTTTGTGCATTTATCCTATTGTAAAGGTCACCCATTTCAAAAAGCTTAAAGGTGTGCTGTGTTGTGTAGCATGACACTTGGCGATGCCATATCAACTTCTGAAACAGAGGAATTTCATGCTCAAACATTCCAAGTATTCTTCAAATCGTTGGCGCCAATACGTCGATGGCTTGGAGATCCACGCAGCTCTACAGCAAATTCTACGTATTTTATAGCCTTCCAATTTCAAATCACCCAAGTTTATCTCTTCCGATTTCTCCGATCCTCCTCCCATCTATTAGAATCCAGAATCCCTTTCTGCCGATTTCCGTCCTGTTTGGGCTCCTAAACCAGTTGCCAGTTTACCATTTTTCTCGGGGCGTCATCGACAGCTATCTGATAACCACAACAACCACATCCGCCGCCGTCCGTTATATATAGCGTCAATTCCTTTTCACCGCCTTTCAGCTTCGTTTGTGTTTGATCCCTTGAGGTTGGGATTAATCTACAGGTTAGTTTCCGGCAGGTTCCTTTATCAGCGAAATTTTGCTGCAATGAGATGTGTATGTTTCTGAACGAATCGGTGGAATCCTAATGTGTACACGAAGGGGTTAAATTGAACGAATTTGGTGTAGTTAGGGCACAATTTGTGGTTGATTGGTAACAGATCACCGTTATTTTATTGTAGATGTTGAAATTTTGAATTTCGTTGGGTTTAGGATTTCATTGAAAGAAATTGATGTTTTCTTTTTCAACTCGGAATTTTCATGAGTTTCTGTTTATGTGGTTGAAGGATTGGCAAAAATTGGAGGTGGAATTTTACTGTTGGTGATCAGTAAAGAATGTCGAGTCCAAGATACAGGAAACCCCGTGTTAAGAAGAAAGCTTATGATCATGCATCTGGCTCCGAGACCCCCAGAAGACTCCTAACATCATCACATTCAATGTATGTTTCTTTCTTTCTTATCTTTTGCATAAGATATGATTTCTGTAGGTTTGTTTGAGCATATGTATCATGTATGTCAAGATTTTGATTGATGTTGATTGTTCTAAATGTGATGTGGGTTGTGACCTTCCATTCTGGTTCACCTCATTTGATTGGGATAATTAAATTGACCAACCAAAATTTATACTCCCGTCTCAAGTTGTGTTGATACTTGATAGTGATAGGGACCGAATACTATAGTAATTATGTAAATCTACTTATGGAGGATTCTGAAGAAAGTGCATTCAGCAATATCTTTTTTCTACATTTTATAACATTTCATAATATGCTGAAGTTCAAGGCAAGAAATGTTTTATAGCAGCAATAACATATGGAGTCAAAAGTTTAAAGCGCGAAATTATGTCTATGAATGTTGATGAAGCTGAGATGGTATGAAACAGTGCTATCTATGTGTACTAACAGCTTCTCCTTTGTCCAGGGGGGTATCTATAGAAAGGACTGTCAAGAGGTTACGGCTCTCAAAGGCGGTTACAATTCCTGAAACCACTAGTGTTTTGGATGCTTGCCGACTGATGGCTACTAGGGGAATAGATGCTCTCTTGTTGACAGATTCAAATTCTTTACTTTGTGGAATTTTGACAGACAAGGTTTTGAGTCATTTCCTTATGAAGCATTCAAAAGCAGAAGATCTTCTGAGATCATTAGGTTAATCAGTTTCTTGATGATCTGATGTTAAACTTTCTTTTTCGTCAAGGATATCGCTACAAGGGTGATAGCTTGTGAGTTAAATCTTCAGGAGAGTCCTGTTTCCAAGGTTATGACCAGGAATCCAGTTTTTGTTCTCTCTGATGCTCTAGCTGTGGAAGCTTTGCAAAAAATGATCCAAGGTTTTTAGAATATGTTTTCTTAGATTGATTGGTTAAGTTTCACCTCGAAGTTATTGTCCATGGCATCTCTTTCTTGAATATAACAATATATGCAGGAAAATTCAGGCATGTACCTGTTGTAGAGAATGGAGACGTTATTGGTTTGCTTGAAATAGCGAAGTGTTTGTATGATGCGATTGCACGTATGGAAACGGCAGCTGAGAAGGGTAAGGCCGTTGCTGCAGCTGAAGGCCTTGAGAGAAGTTGGTTGCCATCAGCTGCTGGTCAGTTGACATGATAAAAATAGTTGTATATCGTTGGAGTTTGTTATTTAGCCTGTAATATCAAGGTAAAGAGGTTTTACCATGCCTTTGTTGCAATGCAGGTCATTATACCTTAGTTGAGGCACTAAGAGAACGCATCTTTAGGCCGTCACTGTCAACCGTTATATCTGAGCATTCAAAGTAGGTAATATCTCATGGTGAATGTCTACTTGCTGATTACATTGTGTGTATATATGTCCTATAACCTATTCCGGTGGGGTTTTCCAGGCTTATTACAGTGTCACCCACTGATACTGTTTTGGTGGCAGCACATAAGATGCAAGAATTAGGATGCACAGTTGTGACTGTAAATAACAAACCAATAGGAATTCTAACGTAAGTTCCTTACATTATTTCCATGTCAATTCTCATGCATACACATTGTACACCATCGACTTAGTTTGACCTATGTTTATATTTAATAGTCTACCCTTTTGTATCCACTGTTCAGTTGTAAGGATATCTTGACGCGAGTAGTTGCTATAGACCTTCCTGTACATTCGACCCTGGTGGAGAAGGTACTGAACACATATGCTTCTATGCCTTTCTTTAGCTCAAGTATGCAACACCGGTCATCCGAAAAAGGCCTTAATATTTAGTCCATTACAGTGATCTACATGCTCCCTCTGTAATTCAATATTAAGTGGCTTGTATGTAAATAAAGGCGATGTCTTTCACTGAGAACTGCAACACTTTGGGATAAAAATAATCTAGTTGACCTGAGTTTTTTTTGTTGGCAAATTTGTCAATGATAGCAGGAACTGCAAAAATGGATGCTTTTACTATGATTTTTGGACAGGAAAAACAAATTCGTTAGTGGTGAGAAACTTTATTCTGCCACTTGTGTTTCTTCTCATTGGATTGCAGGTCATGACTCCACATCCTGAATGTGCAACGGTAGATACATCTATTCTCGACAGTTTGCGCCTAATGTATGATGGAAAATTTTTGCACCTACCTGTCATAGATGGAGGTGTGTTCAATTTCATACATATATATATATATTCACATTTTATGCAGGATCTAATTTTTAATTCTTCAATCTTGATTTCTCATGCATTTTTTTCTTGATACTTGGACAATGGACACAGATGGATGTCTGGTAGCCATTGTTGATGTCATCAATGTTACTCATTCAGCCATAACAACTGTGAGTGATGTTTTTAAGTTAGTTGTTATGTTCTTAAATTAAATGTTGCACCCAAGACTTCCCAAAAGAACGGGAATTATTATCACCCTCAACCAGCGGTTCAAAAAGAGAAAAAGAAATGTTTTCAAGTGCCACTTTTGATTACCTTTTGAATGGAAGCATGAAAGAATGTTTCTTTTTTGTATTAATGGAAGATATCCTTTAGCTTAATTTTCTTTTTTGGTAATTGGTTTCTTGATCACTAGATTGGAACTGGTGAAGCTAACAGTGAGGCAGCAAACGGCATGATGCAAAGATTCTTGGACTCAGCCTTGCAATATGTGCATATAGATGAAGTTGAAGAGACAAGAAGGTAGAATTCGAATAAAATTCTTTCGGTACACACTAAATATTTAATGTTACTTGCTCATCTTCACAATTGCCCTTTCCAGTGAGGATCATTTCAAGAACTTGACTGAAGGATTTGAGTCAGCGAGACCTTCTTCCAGTCTACAACGCTCACATACATTTTCTTTCAAATTCGAAGACAGAAGGGGCATGATGCACCGTTTTATTTGTGGTACTTTTACACTGCCTCATTTATGTTTATGGTTCATTTGAGTTACATTACTGGTTTATTATAAGGTCCATTTTGTCAATTTTTGTCTGAGTGAAGATACACGTAGCTTGACGGATCTCATGACTTGTATCCTTCAAAGGGTTGGAGACTACATTGACAGCAAAAATCTACCTCAGATTTTGGTACATCCTAACATCCTTGTTTTAAGAATAAGGCTTATGTGTATCATTTGCAAAACATATGTTTACTGGTTTATTCATGTTGCAGTATGAAGATGAAGACCATGATAAGGTTTTGCTCGCTTCAGATAGTGATCTTGCTGCAGCTATCGAACACGCCAGATTAGCTGACTGGAAGGTAATCAACCTCATGTAGAAATATTTACAGTTTTGAAAGTTATTTTATTGCCAAGAAATTCTCTGAGGTTGAACATTTCTACATGATGAGCTACGCGGAAATGGAGTGAAAATTTTGTATTGTGTGATTTAAATCTTTGGCAGGGGTTGAGATTGTATTTAGACTATTCAGGTTCGAGGGGACGAAGAAGGACGCCTGCATCAAGAGTCCAGAGCTACGCCGAAATGGAAGCCTGTGGAGCAGGGTATGGTGCAGCTGCAGCTGCTGCTGCTGTGTTGGTTACAGGCTTGGGCGTGGCTGCGTTCTTCATTAAGAGAATGGACTGATCACATACACATTTCCTTTTCGCATTACCAATTTGCAAACATTTGAGAAGTGGGTTTCCCTGCATTTGCTAGCAAAAATATGATTTTGTTGCACTTGCATAGTGGTGTATATTGTATACGGAAAGACCTTTCTTTCATGTATAAGGAGTATTTTGTTTTAAAATTTATTCAACTTATAAACTTAATTTATGTATATAAATTGAAAAACTTTTTTTTTTTGGATGAAAACACGAAGTTCTGAATCAAGAGAAATATCAGTCACATGAGGTCAAAAGCTGAGTTTAACAATTCTATCAGCAGAACGATTCACCTCCCGAAAAATGTGTCTGATAAGGACTTCTTGGAAGGAATGGAGGTTGATCAAAATGTAGTATAGTGGTAAGTATTCCCGCTTGTCAGCGACAAATGGGTTTATTGGTTTCTGGTGTCATTCTACGGGAGCCACAATTTTTGATCCTCAACAAGGCGAGTACAATTACAAGTGGTCTCATCCGTGCCCGAGGTTGGCACATAAGGTGGTTCGGATGGCTTTCCTTGGCCAGTCCGAGATGAACAAGGTGCTATACCTTGATTTGGAAGTTGTATGGAGCATGACTCCCGGGTGTCCAGTGGTGAAGGACTGACGCACCTTGTTTATTACGTGCTGCAGGAAGTTCCAGCGGGACAAGCCGCACAAGATCGTCATCGGTGAGCTGGTTTCTTTGATTGGTCAACACCTGGGTATTGATCTACCAGACCCGTCACAGCAGCTGACCCCGGGGTATACCTATGATTGGCGCCAGCTCAGGACAGTAGGTGTTTTGTCTGGGAGTCCGCCTCGGCAGTACTGGCTATTTGGTTCGAGAGGCTGCCACAAGCTTCCCATGCCTCTACCTATTGAGGTCCCATTTGGACCACGATATGTGGACTTTGATTTGAGCCGTTACCGCGTGGGAGCGAGTGGTAGCCAGGCTGCAGGCACCTCTGTTGCTGGTGCTTCTGCTGCTCCTGTAGAGGAGGCTGAGGATGAGGACAACGATACTGCAATGCCTGAGGTGCAGGTTGTTGCTGAGGAGCATCCGGACTTACAGATGAGGATGTGGGAGACGCTCCAGCAGATGGATACTCGCCAGAGGTCCATGCAGTCAGACTTTGTTGATTTCCGTTAGGAGGCGCGAGGGTATCATGAGGAGTTTGTTGAGTTCCGCCAGGAGGAGCGCGATCACTATGCCGCACAGTCTACTATGATGCAGCAGCACAACGACGACATCAGGGCCATGGAGGAGCAGATGCGTCAGTGGAACCTATTCATGGGTTCCCAATATTCAGGCTTTCCACCACCTCCGCAGTAGTGGTACTTTCTCTACTTCCCCTATTTATTTCTGTCTTCTTTCATTGAGGACAATGTTTATTACAAGTGTGGGGGAGTGGATTATGTATTTGCTATTGTTATTCTGAAACAAAACAAAAAAAAAAAGCCAAAAAGAAAGAAAAAAGGCAATAAAAATCCTGGGATGGACTAAAAACCCGAAAGGACGGTTCAGGCAAAAAGCAGGTAATCTGGCAGGCATTAGGCCTTGGCAAAAATAGATTCAGAGTGATGTGAGGTGGTGAGTCCAATTTGAAAAATGAAATGAGAGTGTTAGGTGAAAACCTGAAAAGGCGCCTAAGCAAAATGAGTGAAAAAAAAAAAAAGAGTGTTTTAGGACTATCAATTTACCGGCGCAAGAGACATAAGAAGTGGAGTATAGGAGTGTTTTTGGGTAGGTTTTCACGTGGAGGAATAAGCTGTAGTTTGGTGTCTATCACTCTCTTTGATGATTGTTGTTGATGTTGGACTTGGATGATGTGTTTTGCTTGGAGCTGAGGATTAGGTTGTCGTTGTTGTTGTGTGCATTGTGTTGGTGTTGGTGTTGTGTTGGTTGGTGTGTGCTGATGGATGAGTAGTTTTCATGTTAAACAGTTCAACAAAGTAATAATTCACATCAAAGTCATTCCGACAATCAATTTAAACACATATATAATAGGAACGACAAATCCTTACTTGGATTAGAATTCCTACAAACATTAACTTATTAAGGAACAACAAATCCTTACTTGGATTAGAGTTCCTACAAACATTAATTTATTAAGGAACAACAAATCCTTACTTGGATTAGAGTTTCTACAAACATTAACTTATTAAGGAACAACAAATCCTTACTTGGATTAGAGTTCCTACAAACATTAACTTATTAAGGAACAACAAATCCTTACTTGGATTAGAGTTCCTACAAACACGCACGTGTTTAAGCATTAAGCTAACATTAAATTCACAACAATACCCTTACGGTAATTAACACACAACACTCGTGCTAACTAATCAGTTCAGCACAGTAATAATCCTTATTAAAGCCTTCCAGGCAATTATCATACACATATATTTATAATAGCGTGGATCTAGCAGATACACCACCTATTATAACATCACCCTTTTTAATTATGATATTAATGAATTTAGTTCCCAAACAATAACACCAGTTATTCATCCCAATTTAATTAACAATTAAATAATTGATAATTAATGAAACATGAAATGATTTAAGCAAGAGCGAACCTCCACTTGCCTGAGTCCGCAGAGTTTGAATGAAGTCTAACGACGGGATCTTGGGCTCGACACAGGGACAGATCTAGAGCATAGATTCCTTCGGATCGACCCACAAAGAAACCCTAAGTTAGATTCGACAAACAACAATACATATCTAAGAAAGAACGAAAGGAATCGAAGGAAACGAGACCCGAACGAAGGCCTCAGAAGTCAAGACAACAACCGGCCAACAACCCTCTCACGCCGGCGGCGCTGTAACAATCACGGCGGGCACCGCCCCACTTGCGGCGGGCGCCGCTCCTTGGCCCTTCTTCACGGCGGCTGGCCGCAACATCACGGCGGGCGTCGTATCATACCGGTGGTCGCCGCCTTCGAGCCGGCGGTCGCCGTGATCCTCGCGGCGGTCGCCGTCGCGAACGAAAACAGAAATACGAGAGGAGAAAACTCACCCTCGACGATCGATTTGGCTCGTCTTTCGCCTTGCTTGGTTTCTAAGCTTCTAAGGGCCTTCCAAGCTTCCCCTTGGCCACCGAGAACGACACCGAACGCGCTCCGACGATCGACTTCGAAGTCCGGAGAGAGCGTTTTCCCTTGAGAGCTTTTGAGTTTTCCAGCCCCTTTCTCTCTCTCCCATGCCCTCCTTATATAAGGAAACCCTAGGGTTTAGGAAGGTGAGTAGGAAGCTTCCTTCCAAACCCTTGGGTAATAACCCTTTGTACCTTGGCGCCTCTTGGATAATAACCCTCGGGTAATAACCTTCGGGTAAAGAATCTTGTACTTTATGCCCATTGGATGATAACTCTTGGGTAATAAACTTGTACCAATCTTAACCCGTGTTAAATAAAGTCGTACACGAACGAGTATTGACTCCCAAACCACGTCGACTGTATATTATTTCACTGAGAAAATATTACAGATACTGAGAACATTATAGAATGTCTTAAACTTTCCGAATTAAATTCGACGTCCAAAACGGGCATTCGGGAAAATTCTCAAAATTCCCAAAATAACCTTACAGAATTACGGGGTATCACATCACCTCCCCCCTTAAAAGAAGTTTCGACCCCAAAACTTGCAGTAAGCCAATGAGGATCCTGCCTCAACACCAACCTTACTACCTGGGTCCCATGTCCTTAATTACTTCATCCTTGACATGGATCACATGAGATGTTACTCTTAATCCCTTAGGACATCATACTGAAAATGATTCATCCGCCTCAATACTTATGGCACAAACTCACGCATGAGAGATAGCTCCTAATTTCTCCGAACAAAACTCCACAAGTTCATCCTTTATACCTTAAGAAATCTCGGAAGAGCTCAGCGTATGAGATAACGCTTACCACTGTACCCTTAGATGTATATAGACAATCCTTCTTACTGAATCTTTAATACATCGAGATTATCGACACCCGTCGCGGCTCTTGTATCAGCATGAACCATATCTCTTGTGTTCACTATCAGCTGATAAACTCTCACCAAGTTACTAGGTTCTACAACCTCAAATTATAACGAGGGAACTAGGAATTCAAGCCTTACTGGAGATGGCGAAACCACCTCGGCTTCCTCCGAGTCCTTTAGAAAGAACTGAATGCACCCATACTCTACGGGTGACGAGAAGAGTGTTTAGTCTTTCTAAATACGGAAGTGAACTTCCATATTAGACTAAAGAAGAAGGCACGACTATGAACGGTTAAAATTTTCATTTGAAAATTCAGAGCCTTCGAAAATACTTCAAACGAGTGAAAATATTTCAAACCGGATCTGTAATACCCCCAGGCCAAGCCACCCAGCCGCAACACACACCCAGCCACCCAACGGTGCCGGTACTGGTGCCGCCTGCGAGCCCACAAGATCCGTTGAAAACATTTTCAAAAAAACGAGTAAATGGTTAATGAAATCCCAAATCCGTTTTTTTTTAAAAAAACTTTCGGCTCTGATACCACAACTGTAACACCCCCAAAATATCTCTTGAAAGTATTACTGCCGATGACCTCGGATATAACATCCCGAAGTCACCCCAGGCTTTTCCAAAAAATATAAACCATCAAACCACAGTTATGATTCCAAAATCACAACTTTTACTTAAACCAAAGTCTCGGAATTTCAACAAAATTCCAAATACATTAAAATACATCATCAGAATTTCATACATCGGAAGTCTTTAAAACACAGAGTAGTCTTAAAACAAGACCTTTTTGACACGGCGGAAGTCTTTGAAATACAACTGGGTCTTGATCGAAATGATCACCCACCAAGGATCCTTAACCTGGATAAAAACTCTTTAAAACACGGTTTGCCTTCATAGTCGTTCTAGCCTCTTTGGACCTGCAACTTACCTGATGTGTCGAAATGAACGGATGACACCAGCCAACAAAGCAGATAACAAAAGTGGTTGGTTAGTCTAAATGAATAGACTATGCAAGGGCACAAAGCAAAGACATTTACATTAATACACACAAATATTTAAAACAAGTTGGTGTATCGGTTCATAATTGACCTCACCACTTAACGCGAATTCAGATTAGTAAGAGAACTTTACTCTGACCCAAGTCAAGATAAGTTCTCCTAACTGCACTACTCTCCCAAGAGTATACTAAAATATATGCATCACCGCTCTAGACTTAGCCACAACGGCACTTAACTTAAAATAGGAGAACACACATTTCTCATTTCCCTAAATGAGAAATCCCGAGCTCACACATTACTTTCCACAACTCCATTACTCATTCTCATCGAATTTGGCCCTTATGCCAAATTCTAACTTAAATCCCTTAAGATTCAGTAACAATCTCAATATCTTATTCCTACGTTCCTCGAAACGTATCCCATGAGATATTACTCTTAATTCCTTATGACATCATTCTGAAAATGATTCATCTACTCTAAAGCTTATAACACAAGCTCATCTACTCTTAATTCCTTATAACTCTTAATCTCTTAGAGCATTAACTCCACCCATTTTATCCTTAATCACTTCATCATCTCACAACCTTATCTCTAAACTACACATCATGTAATAATTCTTACCGAATCCTTAATACCTCAGGATCATCAACATATCCTATCCTTTAAACTGTGACCTTTCTATTTAAGTGGTCACCTTATAACACAATCACTTTACAACTTAATCTTTCTCAAAGAGTTGCACCTTAAGCCTTATAGATGACATACTCACAAGATGTCCATCCTTAACAGTTCTCAAGAGTCATAACTCTTCATCCTCTGGAAATTTCACTTATCGAGTCCAACGACTCGTACTGTCTTTAAATGACTTATTTCTAACTTAAATCCTTATATTCCGCATACAATCTACTATCCATCCAGGACTTAATCGAATTATTTCCTTATAATACTTCAAACGAATCTCAAATAGATCTCCCCAAAGGATACCTATGATTTCGTACACTTGGCTTTCCCAAAAAGCTTTAACCATTGGTCCTACATGGGTCATACTTTACTTATGATCCTGACCATCCTAACTCCAGATTCACAGTCTTACTCAAGACCACAATAGGGAAAACGAGTTCCTGAAGAATCATTTCCTTCCTTAATTATTCATTCACAACACTTTACCCACGCTAATGCAGACAACCTGATTAAGAGCAGATACAAAGCTTTAAACCTTAGGGTGACAATCATGTCAACCCAATTAGTACGACTACCAATGCTCATTAATTATGTGCGACAACGGCACTTATCTTATAATACTGTAGTACAACCACCAAAGCTTATTAATTATGTGCGACAACGGCACTTATCTTATTAATCTACAAAACCCACATCACGTTATGAGCTTTTACATGTATATATCGCCAACAGATCTTATACATCTAGAGTATGCGCTTCGCTTTGAGTGACGCACATCTAGTATATCACAGAATTACAGTATCGCATTCGAGCGACTAAAAGTAAAGACGAGCTTTCCTAGCTGCACTAGCGCCTAGCTGCACTACTCGCCCAAGGTATATTAATTATGTGCGACACGGCACTTATCTTATGATATTCTCAAACGCTCATCACGTTATAAGTTTTTAATGTATACACCGTCAATGGTACGATATATCTTGATATGCGTTTCGTCGAGAGTGACGCATACCGGAGTTTGGGTATGCGTTTCGCCTTGAGTGACGCACCCCGGAGGATTAGGTATGCGTTTCGCCATGAGTGACGCAACCCGGAGTATTAGCTATGTGTTTCGCCTTGAGTGACGCAACCTGGAGTATGTAACACCCCCAATTTATACCAGAGATATTACATGCCAGTGACCTCAGACTTTACCGTCCAAAGTCACCTCAGGCTTTTCCAGAATGATTAAGCTTAAAAACATAACATAATTACATATTAATTGAAAGATTAAACAGCGGAAGACTTTAAATTACACAACGGAAGACTTTAAAGAGCCAACTTATAACATGGCTAAATTATGAAGATACATTGAAGTAACACTTTAACAATCTTAAAACACTTAACAACTTAGAACACTGACTTTTAAATCTTCGTCTACAAGCTTCTTATCCTTCAATAGGTTACTTAAACTCCGGGAAACAACTCCTGATGTGCCGAAACGGACAGACGACACCAACCATGACGATGCAGATAACAAAAATACAGCGGGTTAGTCTACTGAATAGACTAGCAAGGGTACAAAGCAGAGTGGTTCGAGTGATCGTGACCGTTTACTATCATTGTCCCTCGAATAATAACCGAAGGGACGCTATATAACCCGGCACTTTCACGGAATGATTTAACAATTAAGATATGCACTGAAGAGAAGACTCCAACTGAAATGAGCCTTATAGAAAATTATGACAACTGCTAGGGAACATTAAAGTTACACACACCAATGATTTAAACGTTGACTGAGATGCTTCAGTTCACAACCAATCTCATCGCATACAGCGAATCCAGATTGAAAAGAGAACGTACTATGATCAGAGTCGAGACGAGTTTTCCTAGCTGCACTATAACTTAGCTGCACTACTCGCCAAAGGTTTATTAATCATGTGCACTCGGGCACATATCTTATTTAATTACAAAACACACTTTACTGGAACACGTTAATGTTATTAAGAGCGGCACAAAGCTTAAATCTCAGGGTGACAATCATGTCGACCCAAATTAACACAACACACAAACACACACACGCACGCGCACACGCGAGGCTTAACATTATTCCGAGAACAACGGAGTTATTATTACACAGGGTGATCTTACGTTCACCCAGATTACACTGCCACAGTGCTTACACTTTAATTTACAGGATGACAGTTACGTCCACCCCAATTGTACTAGCTAAGTGCTTAATACACAGGACTGCAACTATACTCATCCAATGGCGCTTGCAAGGCGCTTAAACACTTCAGATCCTTAAAGGTGGATAAGAAGCATAGGTCATGACCCTTAAATTATTATCCGGAAATTAACCCGAGGATTATTACGATTTAAAGAAACGACAAATCCTTATTTGGATTAGCGTTCCTACGAACATTAAGTTATAAAGAAACGACTAATCCTTACTTGGATTAGCGTTCCTACGAACATTAAGTTATAAAGAAACGACTAATCCTTACTTGGATTAGCGTTCCTACGAACACTCGTGTTAACTAAACAGTCTAACACAACAATTAATCACATTAAAGCCATCCAGGCAATCAACTTAAACATAGAGATAATAGGAACGGCTAATCCTTACTTGGATTAGTTTTCCTATTAACCCACATGCTATTCTAGCATTAAGATTAATTTCACAACAATACCATCACGGTAATTATCACATATAATAGCGTTGTTCTAACAGATATACAACCTATTATAACATTACTTTAATCACGCTTATTTATGAAATTAGTTCCCAAGCCAAAACAACAGTTTACTCCAATTTAATTAACAATTAAATAATTGATAATTAATGAAACATGGAATGATTAAGCAAGAGCAAACCACCACTTGCCTTAATCCGCAGATCTGGAACAAAGCAGAGACAACGGGATTCCGGGCTCGACACAGGTATAGCTCCGACAGCACAACGACCTTCGAGTCGACCCATAAGGAAACCCTAAGTTAGATCCGACATAAACTAGTACGAGTCTAAGGAAAGACGAAAGAAATCGAAAGGAACGAGTCCATAACGACGACTACCAAGACCAAGCCAACAAAGGGGCTTCTGGCCACTAGCGGCGGTCGCCGTGTTCATCACGGCGGTCGCCGTGTTCATCACGGTGGGCGCCGTGTTCATCACGGTGGGCGCCGTGTTCATCACGGCGGGCGCCGCCACGAACACGGCGGTCGCCGTGAAGAACGGCGGCCGCCGTGAAGAACGGCGGCCAACAGAACGGTGAGAAAACTCACCAAAACACACACGAGGGTCACTCTTTTGGCCTGGCTTTGGGTTCAGACCTCCACTAAGCTTCCAAAGGGACCTCTAGGCTTCAGGAAAACACACCAAACAACACCGGCGATTGCTCCAAAGAACTCCGGCGAGGGCAAGCTTTTTCGGCGAGACAAAATCTGAGATTGAGCTTCTGATTTTGTGTGAAATCCGATTCCCCAACCCTCTCCTTTTATAGCCACATATCGAGGGAGCACAATGATGGCTAGGAGGGCGTCGTGGCGGGGCTAAAACGGCGATGTCAGACGTTCGCCGGCGACCTTCGGACAAGGACCTCCGGACAACAACGACGGCGGGCGCCATCATAAATGCGGCGGGCGCCGCCATCAATGCGGCGGGCGCCGCCATTAATATGGCGGGCGCCGCCATAGACCTGGCGTCCCCAGCTAGGAGAAGACTCGGCTGCTCCTCGAGCCTTGCGACGGCGGGCGCCGCCATACCCACGGCGGGCGCCGCCACCCTGGCTTCGCCGCCTTCATCAGCTCTTAGATGAAAACGATGTTAACCCGAGATAAAATTATCGTACGCGAACGAGTACGAACTTCCAAAACATGTCGACTGTATATTATTTCACTGAGAAAAATATTACAGATACAGAGCACATTACAGAATACCCCGTAACTCTGTAAGGATTATTTTGGGAATTTTTGGAATTTTCCCGAACACCCGTTTAGTACGTCGGATTTAATTCAGAAAGTTAGAGGCATTCTGTAATATGCTCTGTATCTGTAATATTTTTCTCAGTGAAGTAATATACAGTCGACATGTTTTGAAAGTTCATACTCGTTCGTGTACGACTTTTGTTAACGCGGATTAAGATTGGTACAAGTTTATTGCCCAAGAGTTATTATCTAATGGGCAATAGTACAAGATTCTTTATCCGAATGTTATTGTCCAAGAGCTAATATCCAATAGGCAAAAGTACAAGAGTATTAACCAAGGGTTAATACTCAAGCTCCCTCCAAAACCCTAATCTTTGCCTATAAATAGAGAGCATGGGGTGAGTGTAAGGAGGAGGGGAAAGACGCCATTACGCTGTCCATTTCTCGTCTCTCAAAAACGCTCCCAAAGAAAAACGCTCTCTCTCTCGGAAAGCTCTTGTGGATCGTTGGAGGCTCGTTTGGTGTCGTTCTCGGTGGCCAAAGGAGACTTGGAAGGCCCTTAGAAGCCTAGAAGCCAAGCAAGGCGAAAGGCGAACCAAATCGAGCGTCGCGGGTAAGATTTCTCGCCCGTTTTTAAGTTTCTGTTCAGCGACGGCGACCGCCGCCAGGGAGACGGCGACCGCCGCCAGGGAGACGGCGCCCGCTGCCAGGAACGGCGACCGCCGTGAAGATCCCGACGCCCGCCGTGATGAGCTCGGCGACCGCCGTGTTGGGGCCGGCGACCGCCGTGAAGATCTTGGTGCCGCCGTGGTGTATGGCCAGCCGCCGTGGAGGAAGCCGATGAGCGGCGCCCGCCGTGCTTGAGGCAGCGCCCGCCGTGATGGTGGCGGCGCCCGCCGCATTTAAGGCGGCGCCCGCCACAATTGTTTGGTGGCCGACCGTGAAGGGTTGCTGCCCGGGAGTTGTTGCGTTGGCTTCCGAGACCTTCGATCGGGTCTCGTATCCTTTGATTCCTTTCGTCCTTTCGTATATTTGTACTATTGTTTGTCGAATCTAACCTAGGGTTCCTTTTTGGGTCGACTCGAAGGTGTTTATGCTAGTGGAGCTATACGCGTGTCGAGCCCGGAATCCCGTCGTCGTTAGGCTTTTCTGCGGATTGAGGCAAGTGGCGGTTCGCTCTTGCTTAATCATTCCATGTTTCATTAATTATCAATTGTTTAATTGTTAATTAAATTGGAGTAAACTGTTGTTTTGCTTGGGAACTAAGTTCATAAATAAGCGTGATTAAAGTAATGTTATAATAGGTTGTATATCTGTTAGAACAACGCTATTATATGTGATAATTACCGTGATGGTATTATTGTGAAATTAATCTTAATGCTAGAATAGCATGCGGGTTAATAGGAAAACTAATCCAAGTAAGGATTAGCTGTTTCTATTATCTCTGTGTTTAAGTTGATTGCTTGGATGGCTTTAATGTGATTAATTGTTGTGTTAGACTGTTTAGTTAACACGAGTGTTCGTAGGAACGCTAATCCAAGTAAGGATTAGTCGTTTCTTAATAACTTAATGTTCGTAGGAACGCTAATCCAAGTAAGGATTTGTCGTTTCTTTAAATCATAATATTCCTCGGATTAATTCCGAATAATTTAAGGGTCATGACCTATGCTTCTTATCCACATGTAAGGATCTGAAGTGTTTAAGCGCCTTGCAAGCGCCATTGGATGAGCTTAATTGCAGTCCTGTGTATTAAGCACTTAGCTAGTGCATTGGGGTGGACGTAACTGTCACCCTGTAAATTAAATTGTAAGCACTGTGGCAGTGCAATCAGGGTGAACGTAAGGTCATCCGGTGTAATAATAACTTCCGTGTTCTCGGAATAATATTAAAAGCCTCAACAGTGTGTGTGTGTTGTAAGTTAATAAGATAAGTGCAGTTAAGCACATAATTAATAAGTGTAAGCACTGTAATAGTGCAATCAGGGTGAACGTAAGGTCACCCGGTGTATTAATAATGCCGTTGGTACTCGACATAATAATGTTAAGTCCCGCGTGTGTGTTGTGTGTGTTTTAATTTGGGTTGACGTAATGGTCGCCTTAAGATTTAAGCCTTGTTGTCGCTCTTAATAACATTAACGTGTTTCAGTAATGTGTGTTTTGTAATTAAATAAGATATGTGTCCGAGTGCACATGATTAATAAACCCATGGCGAGTAGTGCAGCTAAGTTATAGTGCAGCTAGAAAAACTCATCTCGACTTTGATCATAGCACGTTCTCTTTTCAATCTGGATTCGCTGTATGCGATGAGGTTAGTTGTGAACTGAAGCATCTCAGTCAACTTTTAAATCATTGGTGTGTGTAACTTTAATGTTCCCTCGGTTGTCATAATTTCCTTTAAGGCTCATTTCAGTTGGAGTCTTCTCTTCAGTGCATATCTTAATTGTTAAATCATTCAGTGAAAGTGTCGGGCTATATATCGTTCCTTCGGTTATTATTCGAGGGATAATGATAGTAAACGGTCACGATCACTCGAATCACTCTGCTTTGTGCCCTTGCTAGTCTATTCAGTAGACTAACCCGCTGTATTTTTTGTTATCTGCATCGTCATGGTTGGTGCCGTCCGTCCGTTTCGGCACATCAGGAGTTGATTCCCGGAGTTTAAGTAACCTATTGAAGGATAAGGAGCTTGCAGACGAAGGTTTAAAAGTCAGTGTTTTAAGCTGTTAAGTGTTTTAAGATTGTTAAAGTATTACTTCAATGTATCTTCATAATTTAGCCATGTTATAAGTTGGCTCTTTAAAGTCTTCCGCTGTGTAATTTAAAGTCTTCCGTTGTTTAATCTTTCCATTATTATGTAATTATGTTATGTATTTAAGCTTAACTGTTCTGGAAAAGCCTGGGGTGACTTTAGACGGTAAAGTCTGAGGTCACTGGCTTGTAATATCTCCGGTATAAATTGGGGGTGTTACACTTAAAGCATAAGCATTGTAGAATTCATAAGCCGCATCGTCAGTTTCAAACTCCATACCAATTCTTGGAATTTCCTCTATATAAACCTTTGCATGCAGTGTTTCTATCCCTTCATCGTCTACGGAAAAATTAGTCTGATCTTCCTCATGATCAAATTCTAGTCGACGACACAATTTTTCTTGTAAAGTAGTGTCCATAACCTATATAAAGAGAAGTAATTTCAGTCCAACTTACATAAAGCATGCAATCCAAATACATCATTAAATTGAATCAATTCAATTGTTACGGTGTAAATCACATGTCTCTTAATACTTTAAAGTATCAAGTGGGCATTGATTTTTCTTGTAAAGTAGTGTCCATAACCTATATAAAGAGAAACGATTTTTCTTGCATATGTCAATTGTTTTCATAGAGTAAAAGGTTTACTTTTGCATATGCCAATTCAACCAGTCCAAATTCGAACTGCAATCCAAGCTCCAAGCTTCTTCTTCTTTTTGCTGATAATGAAGTTACGGTTATTTGTAGGGGTTAGGGAAGAAAGATAGAATCATTATCTTTTTAATTTAGTTAATTAGTATCTTTTAGTTTAAAATATTATTCCTTTTTTTTATACGAACTAATTATATGCTTACGTAGTTGGGAAAGAGAGAAAGGAGCAGAAAGGTTAATTAATTATTGGATATAAAAAAAGGAAATTTTAATATCTTTTAGTTTAAGCTATTTTTTCTTAATCTAATTCCTTGTACAACTGGACCAATCAAGTAAAGGGAGTAGGGAAGGGGGTGTATCAAGGGAGTAGAAAATTCAAACTGGCGCATGCGAGGGTTTGTAAAAAGACAATGGGAAAGGGAAAGTGGAGAGCGATGAGTCGTATGGAAATGATAAAAAAACCCAAATACAATAAAATAATAAAGGGTATTTTTGTCATTTCACGGATTTAACGGAAACATGGCGCTGGGTGATATTTGGCTAACGGAGGTATTGATCGAGGTGATTTCCAATAAATATGCAAAGGTCGGGTGGTTATCGACAATATGGCATATTCGACAGATGATTTTCGATATTTGACCCTACTAACATATGCACTTTAATATTATAAACACGCACTGGCTAAAATCCGCACTTTTGATATACATGTTAAGCATGCACATTTACATATTAACATGTGTACTTTAATATATTAAAGATGTACTTTTTATATTTTATGTGAGCATTAAAAAATGTGCTTATATATGTACTTTGGGTTCTTATAAATGCACTTTGGTGCTTATATACGCATTTAGGAAAAACAATTTCTAGGAAAAAAATCGAATCTCTTTTTTAGAACAATATTTTTCAAAAAAAATCAAAAAAAAATGATTTTTAGAAAAATAACAGAAATTCTGCGAGATAACACTTAATTCTTTTAAATTCAGCGAAATGTCCTATTCCGCATGGTAACCCTCAACTTTTTTAAATTTTCGCCAAATTCCCAAACCTTAACCTCCGTTACTAAACCCGTTAGTTTAAATAAAAGTTGGAAAACAAAGGAAAAATAAGGCCGTTTGTTTTTACACCACAAAATTTGTTTTCTCACCGCTTTTTCCCGATGAAGAAGAAAGTGATTGAAGGTCCCGAGGCAACCTCTAAAGGCAAACGATTATCGAGGGCAAAGAAGTCTGAGTGCCCGTTTGAGTTACATGGGTTGTTATCAAAAGGAAGCTAGGGACAAGTGGGTAGGTGAAAATTAGCCATCATTCATGGATCTCACAACCATGATCTTCCTGCTTGCTTACTTGGTCATGCATTTGTTGCACGCCTTATTGAGGAATAATGTCAGCAAGTGAAACTTTTGTCTTTGTTCGGCGCAATGCCGAAGAATCCTATTTCTTTATTTCTAGATGAGGATCCAGATTGTGTGAGGAGCCAAGTGTACAATGGCAAGGCTAGGGAAATGAAAAAATCCATGGGAAAACTGACGATACCACAATACACGTTGGAATTTCTTAGGGAGCATGGATATTATGCGGACATCGAACGAGTGAAAGGGACAGATGTTGTGAGCGACCTTTTTGTTAGTCACCCTGACACTACGCATTTGCGTGGTTTGTTACCCCATTTCGTCATCATGGATACCACCTAGAAGACAAACATGTAGACTTTAGTTGTCCATTAACAGGTAAACATTAGTTATTCATTAATTAGGGTTTAGTGTCTTATACATTATACTATAGGGTATAAGGAGACGTTTGGTAAAAATTAGGTATCGTGTTGGAATGAGGTATCAGATTGTGAGGGTATGGATTTAAAAAGATGAATTTATGTGTTTGGTTAGTATTTCGGGATGAAATTAAGTTAGTGTTTGTAAGCCCATTTTCTCACCATTTCCCATCCTTCCCCTTCAAACCCAAAGATTTTGGGGGGTTCAACATCAGTTTTTAGTTGAGTTCGGGGTATGGATTTGATTTCAGGTTTGTGCTAACCAAATGTTGGGTTTTGGGTTAGGATTCCTCAACCCCCAAAGCTAAACACCCAACCCCACAAAACAAACAACCCCTAAGATTTATGGGCCTATAATGTTTAAATGACATCCAATAGCTATATATAACTTGAATGTTTTTTTGTAATTTTCAACTTTGACTTAAGAGTTCAACCTTTTTGACCAATTCAAAGAAGCAATTAATTGATGACGTGTTGGTATGTTAGTTTTTCATATTATATGATGTAATATGTACAGTTGTAGTTTTAATGAGTGTCAACATGCACATACTTCTTCAATCCTTCAATCATACATTAAGTGGTGCAGTTCTGCATGTCATGTGAATGATTCTTTAGCCAAATGGATTTTATTGCACATGGTGTGGTAAACAAGATTTGTTTTTTGAATTAACCAGGGTGAGGAATCAATCTAGATACTAGTCATCCATACCCTAAACTCTAAACAAAAAAGCAAAACATGGCGTTAAGCGAAACAAAGTGTTAAGGGTTCGAACCCTCTGGAACCCTGACTCTTTGTTCAATTTAAAGACTATTTGTTTCTCTATGTGATGATAAACGACCTACTTAACTCAACGGTTAGAGTATTGCTTTCATACGACATGAGTTATTAATTCAAATCCATAGTAGGTAGAGCTTATTAGATACCATCGACTCTGGTATCTAATAAGTTTTTTTACTCACTCATATCTTTATATTTTAGTCTTATGAAAAAGGGGCTTGATTTTCCAAAATCAAATGCAAATAAACCTAATCCCTTGAAAAAGAAGAAGCATAAAAGGTATCAGGGTTTAAACTCGAAACCCTTTATGTGCCCCAGTGTAGTAGCACATATATGGTATCAGTCTATCACGGTTAAACCCTAAAACCCTATATGCGCTACTACATAGTGTTTATATGGCGTGAGGATCATAGGGTCGATATTCTTTATGGTTTAAGATTTAGTGTTTAAGGCTTATGGTCTTATACATTATACTACAGGGTATAAGATATATGAGTTTATGATGTCTAAATTACATTTAATAGCTAAATATGACCCGAATGTCTGCAATTTATATACTCAGGTTTCCCAAAAAATAAGTGAAATACGACCATAACCATGTTTGTAATTTATTTATACTATAATTAGTTAATTTTAATTGATAAAAATATTAATTTATTAAAAAAGTCAATTTACCTGAAGCAGATATGTGCATCTCTATATGTCGTTGGTCCGCCCCTAAGAAGCCACACCGAGGTGTCTATACAAGAACGCTAGAACACTAGTGCTCCAAGCTGTGCGGGAAGTATGATCATGATCGACGAAAAGCGACATCATGTTGACTTTCATCTAGTTTGTGGACTTATCCACGAATAAGCTGGAAGACATGGCATGACATAGGTATCCCGTTGTACTCGATATAGGTATCCCGCTACAATCAACATGGCGTGGCATAAGTTTAATAAATCTATTTTTAACATTTTAATACTTTTTTATTTAAACATTGTAATTTAAATTAAAGAACTCTAAATTTTGTTCGTTACCATCTGTTTTATTTTTCAACGTTTAAATGATACCCTTAAACAAATTAAATTAATCAAACTAATAATATGTCTAAACAAATTAAAATTAAATAAATCAAGATGTTTGAAAACGTACCTCAATACAAGGCATACGAGCCCGTCACCTTCAAACAATGCCCAAACCGTTCGTTGAACCAATAACAAATGACGTCATATCGGATCCGTTCCCAGAACCCACCAAGTCAGACGCACCAGTCGCCGTTACGGACTCCCACACCGCTCCGACTGCCGCCGCTACCGCCAGGGCGTCCTCCAACGCCACCTCGAGTCGCCCTTCCTCCGTTGCCCCGTCCTCTAGCGCCGCCAAAATCGTCGCTCCAACTGCCGTCGAAGTCCCCACTTAAGCCACCTCGAGAAGGCCTTCTGTCGCCTGAGCCACCACCGTCAATCTGGTCCGACCCACTTCCTTCGCTTGAGTAGCCGCCGCCCACTCCGTCTGAGATTTCTCGTCACCGCCGCTCATGGTTGACATCGCCTATGTGTCGCCGCCGTCGCTGAAATTAAGGTTTGTGGGTTGGGGAAGAATAAACATGTAACACCCCCGACTCATGTCGGTAGTGTCACACGCTAGTGACCTCAGACTTTAAAGCCCAAAGTCACTCTATGCATATGAACAATTTATGCTTAAATACATTGATAACAAAGAATAAACAACGAAAGACTTGTGAAATAAATACTCTATGTTTATTATAATTTATAATTTATTACATTTATTAAGAAAATTAAATCAATACTAAACAATCGTAAAATATTACTTTGAATCAAAATTTCAACTGCAAGCCTTCGTCTTCGATTTGTTACTTCAAGGTAGCCTGAGACCAACGACTAATGTGTCGTATGGGATGGATGACACCAGTCAACCATGCAAGAAAATTGAACAATTGATTAGTCTAATGAAAGACTCTGCAAGGGTATTTATGTGAGGTTTTGTGTAGTCGCATATAGTTACTACCCTTGTTTCTCGAATAATACTCGATAAATGGTATATAACTACTATACTTCTATTGAAACAAAGGAAGATACATGATTCAAGAAAAAGACTCCAATGAAACTGAGTCTTATGGGGATTATATGTATTTGTTTGAGAACTTTATAATTATCACACAAGGTTTAAAAACAACTCCTTTGAATAACTGAGTCATTAACCAACCTCACCGCATGTGTGTTGTGCAAATTCAAATCGGTAAGAGGACCTTCATAGACAAGAGCCCGAGCGGTTTCCACGTTGTACTTCTCGCCCGAAGTATATTAATTATGTGCATAAAAGCACTTATCTTATTTAGTTCCAAAACATGCATTTACGTTAAAGCTTTTAATCCACATTATCTCAATACGAGAATATCACGACCGAGATGAATCCTAAATAACGTCACTAGTTAAGTGCACCACCACTTATATTCGAATAAGGGTAGGTCATGCCCAAAAGTATTAGGACAATAATCTTCCTAATACCAAGTTGTAAAGAAATAGCTAAATCTCACGAGGTATATAGCGTTCCTACGAATACTCGTGCTAACTAAGCATACAAGTCCACACCAATTTCCACACCAAAGTCCAATTAACACCCAATAATAATAATAAAATATATGTAAGGGTCATCACTAGCAATATATACAACCTAGTATATAAATCATATTTTTCCACACTATTATAACACACAAATTCTCAAACAAAAATAGAATTATTTATCCCAACTTAATTAAAACAATTAATTAATTATCAATTAAGGAAAATATGGAATAAATGCAAGAGCGAACCGTCACTTGCCTTAATTTGTTTTGTCGAAAAGCGACGTGTCGACGTTTGAGAAAAGATCGATTCTAGTCAACAAATTGGATTCCTGATTTGTTTCCGTTTCCAAAAGTGATTCTGAGACGTACCCAATTCACACAAAAAATAAATTATAATTAGATAATCTATTCAATGTTGTAAATTGAACGATGCTCGTCTCAGTTTCTAATTGGATTTATTTCAGTCTAAATAAATCAAATATCGAGGTTACCCAATATAACGATTATTTATACGATACTAAAAATTATTTAGTTCTATATTCTAAATAATCATACAAAAAATAAATAAATTATTTAATTTATTTACAACACCAATTAATTATTTACCCATGTATATTATCTAATTGTAATGCTAAAAATTAACATTTCACAACCTAAGATAATACCATAAAAATAAGTTTAATTTAATTTTAATATCAATAAAATTAAATTAATCCAAATTATCACTAACTAAGTAACTAGTCTCAATTAGCACACTAATAAAATTTAAAAGTAAAAAAGTATACAAAAAATGCAATTCGGATATTACCGAAGCCAGTGAGCGAGTACACACCGATAAAGATCGGTTCAATGACTTCAAGATGAATCGTAAGTGAAGATGCTCTGAGGTGTTAGAATTTTACCCTAGAACAACCAAAAAATTTATGGAATGCTATAAACCCAGACGTGGAGAGTTGGATGAAATTGGATGGGAATTAGTCGAGGGTTGGGGTCGTATTTATAGGAGAATTGAAGCCCGTAACGATATCTTTACGATTCCGAAAATTTCGGGTTAAAAGGATTCGAGATAAGATCGAATTTTGCAAAATACCGAAAAAGTGTAAAATGACATGTTTTACTTATACGATAAAATTCTATCGTTTAAGGACATTATGATACCCAATTTTTGGGAGATTATGGACGAAACAACTCTATATACAAACCCATGAATCAATTTGAGGGTTTGGGCCGAATTTGGGTGTAAGAACTCCATGGAAATGGAGCTTGGGGTGCGCTTTTTCAGCCTTGGCTGATTGTTGAAGAAAATGGTTATTGTTCACGGTCTCCCCCCCTCTTTTGGCTTAAATACAAATTTTTGGCCAGCTTTTTAAGTTGTGGCAAAAATACCCCTATTTTAATTCTAAAAAATTATAAAATTTATCCAAACTTATTTATAACTTATCCTAAGTTTATTTATACATTCTAACCCAAATTTATGGTGAATGAAAAATTAAATTAGGTTTGTTCTAAGCTTAAGTTACTTTTTTCTCATAAACTTAACCTATTTAAATCCTAATTAACATATTTTTAATCATAATTTAAATTATTTAAAGTTAAATTGATAAGGTTTTATAAATTATTATTAACATAAGGTTAACATAATTTAAATCATTCATGACTTAAAAAGATAACATACTTAGGTTAAGTATTATTTTAACCCTACATGGAATAACATAATAAATCCTATAACCTTCATTATAATATTCAATAACTCCAAAACTACATGATATACTTAATTTTTTATTTTACTATTATAATTTATATCCATTGATAATTTGTACAAAGTTTATCTTAACCTAACTTTTGAACTTAAGTTAATGAAAATTTAATTTACCCTTCTAATTTAAGTGGGATATTACAAAAACAATGTAGGGAAAACGAAGATTGAAGCGCTATTTTATAGCGCTCTTATGTGCTACGACGCAGCGCACAAAAAAAGCCTCTTATACGCTACAAGGTAGCGTATAAGGGCTCATTTGGTATGAATCGGGAATCGGGTTGGAATCAGAATCGGAATCAGGGATCAGGAATGACTCATTCTCATTCTTGCAGCTTGTCGTTTGGTATGTTGTTGGAATCAAGAATGGGTCACAACTCATAGCGGGTTTGGCTCAAGTTCGGGTTGACCCAAAGGGTTGAAAGTGTCCATTTTTTATGATTATTATAATCTTTTTTGAATTTAAAAAGTTTATTAAAATAAAATAATAAATTTTATTTAAATATAAATGATATAATAAATATAAATAATTTATATTATTTAAAAAATAATAAATATTATATAATAAATAATTATTTTATTTAATAAAATATGAATATTATTTAATAATAAAATAATGATATTAGATTATTCATAATAAAACAATAATATTTGATTATGAATAATAAAATAATAAATTATTTATTTAAAATTTAAAAAATTATTTAGTAAAATAATAAATTTTAGTTAATTATTTATTAAAATAATCATACTATTTAATATAAATGAGATAATATATATGAAATAATGTGTCCGTTGAGTTTGGGTCGAGCTCGGGTCGGGTTCGGGTCCTTCTTGACCTTGTGAGTTCCCACAGGGTGTCGACTAAAAAAATTGGGCCATGTCGGGTTTTCAAGTCGGGTCAATTTTTGACATGTCTAGTTGGAATGGATGATACCTCAACATTTTTGGTGGAATCAAATTCTTCAATAAGCTTGGAATCATCCATTCTTTGGAATGAAATTCATTCCCATTTTAGTACTTACCAAACACATTTCTGGGAATCAGTCATTCTCATTCTCATTCCTGATTCCAAGGAATGAGAACCAAACGAGCCCTAAGAGGCCAGGGAAAATGCGTTTCACTCTTATGTGCTATGTTGTAGCGCATAAGGGTGAACCAGGTTCAGTTCCCTTTATGTACTACCATTTAGCGAATAAAGATTATTTTTTATTTGTGTATTACATTTTAGCGCTTATATGCGGTGCGAAAACAAATTTTCGGTGGTGCAAGTACGATCCCTGAAAAATAAAAAAAGAAGTTGGTTTTAGGAGAACGTGTAATTTGTAGTTTTGAGAAAAAACAAAGAGAAGGAGAGTGAGAGACTGGTTCAATATTGGTGGTGGTTCAACGACGGTGGTGATGCGACACCGGTTGTTCTAGAGGATGAGAGGAGATTGGCAATGATGGTTCCTTGCTCGCGGATGGAGGACGACAAGGTGGTTCAACGCTTGCAGCTGGAGGGCGACAAGAATTTCACGACTTTGCCTTGGAGGCGACGAGGCGACGAAGAAGCGACGATTTGGTGGCAGGTATGAATTTGATATGGGTTAGTTGATTTTAAAATTTTTGGGTAGATGAAATTTAGGGTTTATTTCTAATTAGGGGTTTTAATTTTAAACGTTTTGTCTTGGAAAATCGTGTTTTTGCCCAATATTTAACATTTTACATGATGTTATAACACTGGCGTACTTGAAAAATTGTCTGTTTAGTAAGACTATAACAATGATTTGCTATTCTAAGAGTAAGAATTGTTAGTTGTATAAAATTATGTTTGGCTTGGAAATATCTAATCATAAAATTGTCTGTTTAGTAAGACTATAACAATGATTTGCTATTCTAAGAGTAAGAATTGATAGTTGTATAAAATTATGTTTGGCTTGGAAATATCTAATCAAACTGATGTTAGTGGAATGAGTAGGACACATGGCATGATTTAGCTTGTTACAAGATTTGGAATTTGGAATTGTGGTCCTACTAATCTTACCTTTGGGTACATTGGAGTCCTTCCCCTACTTTTCTCTTTAGTAATGACCATAATTGTTTAAATTTAGTTTCCATTCAACCAAATTCAAGATTAGGATTATAAAAGAATAGTCATTACCCAAAATTTAGCCTCTTACATGATCTTGTAATGATTCTTGGGTACATTCTTACATTCTTGACCAGTTAGCATATGAAACCTCACCTTTCATATGCGCAGAAAATTCGTGATAATAAATAGTTGGCATCATTTGTTATAGCCTTGGAGACTAAGGGCGTGTTCGGTTGGGTTGAAATGTGGGTTGAAGCTAGTTGAAGCTTAAGCAATTGCTTAATGTTACCCCCTCAACATTAAGCAAAATGAGAGTTGAAGTGGGAGTTTAAGTGTTTACTTCCACTTCAACCCACTCCCAACCGAACGGACCCTAAGTGTTTGTAATGAAGTTTGTCTTTTTCAGGATTTCACATCAGTTGCTTAACACATGAACCTATCATTACTGGGTGGTTGATTTTGTTATTGGTGGGTAATTTAGTGGATATATGTCTTCTATTCATTAAGTCTTGAATTTAACAAACTTTTTAGGCTATTAGCTGAAAGGGTAGAGTAATGTGTATTGTTTATACACATAGGTGCGGATTCAAATCTCACACATGCTTCATATATTTCACAACAGAAGGGCCAACTACAATCATTAGAATCCACGAACTCTTGGTGGACAAGTTGAACAAGACACAAATTTAATTTAGAATAGGCAATCAACCCGACAAACCCTTTGAGGATACCAAGAATAGGCCTATAACTTTTGGGGGAATTTGGACACAGGAAACAATAGCTGTTGTGTTGAAGTAGGTGTTCCCATTAGTCCCTACAGAGATAGCAATGCATAGCATAACAATTAACCTCTACTCAATATCTACAATGATTTACGGGAGCTCCAAACTTATGGACAAACAAGATCAAATAACAAATTCAAACAAACATAATACCTATATTTGGTTCATAACTCTTCAATATATGATTTCACTTTATTCTTAGCCTATAAGCTTTTATCTTATCCTATAAGACAAATACTTTTGTTGTGATTATGTCAATGTGTGCTACTATGACATTGTAAGGCTCTTTCTCTACAAGCTATTCCACCAAAAAAATCTACAAACAAGAGCAATGATATATGTAGATAGCATATGTGGGATTTGAACCTACGCCTTTGTGTATATAAACACATCGTTCTACCATTTGAGCTAATAGGCTTTACGATTATATTCTTAATCAATTACATCTCAAAATTAAAAATCACAAGTTCTCTATCAAAATTGGAATAATTTTCAACAAGCATTTACCTAAATATTATTCAACAAATCTTTACAATCTTCTAATGTATATTGAATTTAAGTTTCCTTTATTATAACAAAACCCAAGACTTGTAAAGAAAGAAAGCATTAACCTAAGAAATACGATACAAGCTAAGATCCAATCAAGCTTACTCGATGTTGCTAATTCTTGTATTCAACCAATTGGAAACATTGATCTTTTAATTGTCCTTGCTAGAGTTGTATAGTACACAAGGAGAGATGAAGGATTATTGATTGTTAATGTTTTGTACAAGTCATTGATTGAGGCTTTGTTTGGTTGAATTTGTTTATTATTTATAAACACGTTGTTTTAAAAACCTACTTTTATACATTTCGATAAACGTGTAATAAAATTATTTTATTTTTTTCCACTACTCACACTTTTCTAATAAATTACACATATATCCATAAAAATCACATTTTTTACAAAACATACTTTTTTCTACAGTCCTATTTATCAACTACTTATAAATAAATTACTTTTTATAAACTCCATTACCTAACAAACCCTGAGAAATGGAGATTTATGGATGAGATTTTGTGTGGATATGGTTGATGAGGTATGGTGTGGATTTTAGTAACAAATGTGTTGTCTTAAAATCAACTTCAAAACTAGCCTCACTATTCATACATCAATTAACCCCTAAATGCAAATTCCTAAAATCATTTTAATTTTGTCTTCTATCTTTGTGATTTAAAAGTTCAACAACATCCTATTAGCCTAAAATTAGTTTAATTTCTTAACAATTAATCAAGATCCATATATTTCAAAACCCCAATATGAAAATTCCTTAAAAACCCTAAAATTCGTAACCCCAAAATCAAACAAAAAAACCCTAAATTTGTCCAAAATCAGTTCAATTCGTTAACCATTGATCAACATTCCTAAATTTTGAATCCCTAATATGAAAATCCCTAAATTTTGTAACCCCAAAATCCAAATAAAAAACCCTAAATCTTGTACCTAAAATCGCATTGCCGTCAGCCACCATCCAAACGCGTATTCGTCGTCTCGGACACTCCAGTAGACTATGTTTAAGTTTAACAATAGTCTACTGGAGTGTCGGAGACGTCGACGACATGGCTGGATGGTCTCGGACACTCCAATAGACTATGTATAAGTTCAATAGTAGTCTACTTGAAATATGTATTATAGTGTAAAAACCGTCGCATTGATTAACAACCAAAGTTTGTTAAGATGTGTTGTTGAAATTTCGTTAGATTTGTCTATTTTTTTATTTTATTAATCAAGACAGAATTCAATGTTTTACTTTTTATAAATTGGTTGATGATGTGACATATTTTAGAGATTGATACATAGACAAATTTAATATGAAGCTAATATGTAGGCACAATAATTTAATATGAAGCTAATATGTAGGCAAAATCAATGTGAGACGACACGTAGTGAAAGGCTACTCCTTTAATATATAAAGAATAGAATATAGATAAATGTATAATCGTAAATTGTATGTTAAGATAAATTCAAATATGTATAAAATGTTAAATGGTACGATCAAATATGAATAAGATGTTAATAAAATCTGAGACTCCAATAAATTGAAATTATATATTTGTGAAATTAATAAATGGCTGAACTTATTAAAATTTCTAAAATCGATATCTTTACAGAAAACGAAAAGGATATCAAACCCACATGTAAACGAATTCATTATTATTTCTATTTTGACATCTGCATTGACTATTTCTTCATATTTTCGTATCTTAACAAACTCCTAATTCAAAAGAAAGAAAAAAAAAAAAACTCCTAATGCAGAAATTATATATATTCTTTCCTTTTTTTTTTTTATAACCCCCTCTTATTTGGATAAGAATGGAGTACTTGTACATATATATCCTTGTAAGCTTGGTCACATGGTCAACACTTCTATTCTATAAACCTCAAACGTTGAGAATCGGAAGTAGAAGACTGAGAATCCAGAGATTTCTTCTTCTACCGCTTGACCCTAATTCCCTTCTATCTCTCTCTAAATCTCGTGCTCGTTGGCAATGGCGGATCAGCACAAGAAACCGGAAATCTTCGAGCTCACCAATGGAACAATGCACGTCAAGGTCTCCAATTATGGATGCACCATCACTTCTCTCTCCGTCCCTGACAAAGATGGTTCAATTTCTTTCTCTTTTCTCCTTTTTATCATTCCCAGATTTAATTAGTTCACTCGCCATCCCTGACAAATTTGGATGCACAATCACTCGCCTCTTTTTCCTGATTTCCTGCGGATGGTGAACTACTGATGATTGATTATCATGATTTCGTTTTGATTTGAAGGACAACTTGCTGATGTTGTGCTTGGATTCGACACCCTTGATCCTTATCTGGTACTCACTTTCTCTCTCTTTGGTTAGAAGAAATCTAATTTCCTGCTTCTAAGTAGTAATTGGGAAATAATTTTGCCTTTCGATCGTTTACTGATTCACAGTTCGAGTACAACTTGCGCAGGTAAATTCTTGTTTACTGCAAAAGCATTGGCCTTTTTGCGAGGAAGTCCTTGCAATTGCAACCCTAGACAGGAAAATCATCCGATTAATCAAATAATCAATTATGATATCAAATTAGGGAAATATCTGTATGCGCTTTATTGCTGCATTATTTTTGGTGAAGTATTAGACAATTTTCTATGTGGTTTTGGTCTGATTTATTTCACTAAGGGAAAAAATAAATATTTTTTGTTAGACTGAAGCTGTGCAGTATTTCTTGAGGGAATTCCCCTTTGTGTGGGTAGTTAATCAGAAGAGAAATCCTATTTATGGGTTGACATTGAGTAACATTTCTTGCTTGTGTCTTATGTGAAATGCCTGGGTACCAGCAAGGAGCTGGTTCATTTTTCGGCTGCATTGTTGGTCGTGTTGCGAACAGGATTAAGGAGGGGAAGTTCACTCTTGATGGTGTTGATTACTCCTTGCCTGTTAACAAACCTCCAAATAGTCTTCATGGTATGGACTTTTGACTTTTCTTGTGTTATATATAAGTATGTTTTATGAGAACCTTCTGTGAATCAAAGTATGCTTTTTAGACATTGTGAATTCATAAGCAATCAGTTAGAAAATGGGTTAGATTCATTCATGTCTATAAGAATATTTGTTTCAACAAAAAATTAAACAGGACTCTATATAGGATTTGATAGGATGAACTTCTCAGTCGTAATTAGGCTTATGGGCATATGAATCATGCATGTCCTAAGCTAAGAGGCCTGTCTTGGCTATCTGTTGAACTCGTGTGAGCTTTTAAATATGATTACTTTTTACTACTATGGCGAAGTAGGCGCCGTGATTGCATTTCTGTTGTTCAACGCTTGACTAACTGTTTATGCTATTTCGAATCTAATTATCGTGTTCCATTATGGATTAAGTTACAACCTCCAATATATGGTATAGGTGGAGTCAAGGGGTTTGACAAGCAAGTATGGGAGGTAGCCGAGATAAAAAAGGGCGACAATCCCTCCATTACTTTCAAATATCATAGTCATGATGGCGAGGAAGGTAAATCTATCTCACCCTCTCACCTTAATCAATCCCCGTACATGTCAAATTCAAACTCGGTTCCCTTCTCCAACAGGCTATCCCGGTGATCTTGTAATAACTGCAACATACACTCTCACCTCAAGCACAACGCTTAGGCTTGACATGGAAGCCGTCACCGAGAACAAGCCCACCCCAGTTAGTCTTGCTCAACACACCTATTGGAACTTAGCTGGTCACGACTCGGGGCCTGTGCTAGACCACCACATTCAGATATGGGCAAACCACTATACGCCCGTGGATCAGAACACCGTCCCAACTGGGGATATTGTCCCAGTTAAGGACACGCCTTTCGACTTCACCAGCGAGAAGAGAATTGGTCAGGATATTGGTAAGGTTGAAGGCTTAGGATACGACCACAACTACGTCCTGGACTGTGGAGACGAGAAGCTCGGGCTCAAGCACGCTGCAAAGGTGCGTGAACCGTCTAGCAAAAGAGTGCTTAACCTGTGGACCAACGCCCCGGGTATGCAGTTCTATACTGGCAACTATGTGGATGGGGTTGTGGGTAAAGGAGGTGCTGTGTATGGGAAACACTCTGGGCTTTGTTTGGAGACGCAGGGGTTTCCCAACGCGATTAATCAGCATAACTTCCCGTCGGTTGTGGTTCGTCCTGGTGAGAAGTATCAACACACAATGCTGTACGAGTTCTCGGTCGAGTAAGTGCAACCTCTAGACTGTGGAGTCATCTTGAATAAACTGGGAAGCAGAATCTGCTGTGAATTTCATTGTCAGTGCTTCTGTTTTTTATGAGATCATTATGTAAAGGTTTCCGCGTCGCTCACGTGTTATGATTTTCCTTTGGAGCAATAAAAGATGGGTAGAAGATGCATTACAAATAGGCAAATACCTCATCTCCCCTGTAGTTCTGATTTTTTAACCATTTTAGAGGTTTCTATCAATGTCAAAACTCTTGAAAAAATTGAGGATTGTATTCAACTCTCAATGGAGGAAAACTCATGAACTTTCAACCCAAAGTAAAAGGTATGTACTGGACGTCTGGAGCTAGTTTAGAGAAAGAATTGACCTAATCTGCAATGACAACTCAATCTGAATTTTTAAACATAGGACTAAACTGAAAAGGATGCGAGTCATGTAAATTAGTAAATTGACAATGAATCCAAGGTTGAGTGTTATCATCCATATACCACTGTAATATTGGTTTGTTTAATGTTGGTTGACCTTTAGAAAACTCTTAAAACTTTATCATATTTTTCACTTATCATAATCCTAAGTCATCTTTTTTATTAAAAAAATTAGCTGAGGTAACAATTTTTTTTTAAAGAATATACTATATATACTAAACTACAATTTTACTATGTCACATGTAGACACGAGCAAATGCGGGCTGGCCTGCTCGCCCGTCCACATAAATGGACGGATATGGTTCCTATATTTAGTCTATTTTGCCCGGATAGTTCGGCCTGTCCGTATAAATGGTCGAGATCCAATCACTAATAATATCCCATTTAGCACGAATAGTCCGACCGAAAGTCCGAATTAATTTTTAAAACAAATAAACTAAATGTGTTTTTATATTAAATAAATTCCTAAAATTATATATAAAATTAAATAAGTATTTGAACTAAAACAAACCTAATTCAACACCATTGTTGTTGTACATATATATGTTCTTATGGACATTTTGGTTGGACATGATTTGTAACTAGCACCATGTCTACCGTTTGTAACTAATAGACAACTTTTTTATAGGCATTGTGCATTAAATTGGATTTGGTATATTTTGTCTTTGACGGATTTGTTATGTCTCGCGGGCTATATAGGACCCGCGGGCTACCCGGGTCCGGGTGATCGGGTGGATCTAGGAAGCCTCTCCAGCCCGTTTCCTTGGGTTGTCCGAATTCGGTCCACCCATCCGGACAAGACTTTTGGTCAAAGTCCGGCCCGGATCCCGCCTAGATCCGGGTTTGATAAGATCTAGCCAAATGGCACACCCACATTATGATTGACACGTGTCATTTACTTTTCACTTTTTTCAATTAAATTTAATTATATATCAAGATTTGTTTCATAAACCTAACTTAATCTCTTTCTAATCTACATACAAATCAATTACAAAGATTACAAACCTAACCATATCTTCTTTCTTTCCAATTTCAACAATAAGAATATTATGAAAATATTCTCAATATATCCGGATATCTCTAAAATACTATTTTTATTATTTGATATATAATAATAATAAATAAAATTAAAAAAAAAACTAAGATAAACCCTTTTATCAAATATCTAAAAATAAAACTTTTAACCCTTTCAAAAGACTCACTTTATTTCTAACCTTCTTATTGTTGTTGAAAATAAGCCCACAATTGTGATAGAAATTAAATTTTATTAGAGTTGAAGTTTGAATTTGACCCAAATTTGGACAATATTTATGAGTATGAGAGTTAGTTATTCAATAGTCATATGGTTTAAGTGCACATTTCTCTCAACTTATGCCATCACGACTCTGTTCAACTTGAGGAGAAAAACATATAAGAGTTTATAATTTTTTTATAACACATATTTATTAATTTTTTAGTTTTCTATTTGATGTTTCATTTATATAACAATTACTATATAAAAATAAAAAAATATATAAAATATAAAAATTAATCAGTCGTGTAAGGTACGAGAATTAAGCTAGTAGGTAAGTAAAATTTTATCTAAAGATAGAACTAAACTAAAAAGGATGCAAGTCATGTAAATTGGAAAATTGATAATGAATTCAAGGCTGAGTGTTATCATCAGTCTACCACTGCAATATTGGTTAACCTATTAAAAATTCTTAAAATTTTATCATATTTTTCAGCTTGTCATAGTGCTAAAGCATCTTTTATATTTAAAAAGTTACTACTTAGGCTTCGTTCGACAAAGTTTTTTTGAGATTAATGGAGCTTGATTTTTTTTTAATCTAATTAATGAGTGTTCGGTAAAAAATGTCAATCTAGTTTAGGAAGCGTATAATAGATTAATATAGTTTAATTTTTCCATTTTTTTAATGTGACTCCCTTAGATTATTTTGTTTTAACAAGTTAAAAATTACATTTATCTCATTTCATCTTATAATATCGAATACTAATTATATTTTTTAAATAATTAAACTAATCGACTCAGCTCCAACTTCAACTAGATTTACCTAATAAACTCTTAGTGGAGAAAAAATAAAATTCGTCAGCAGCAGGACTTGAACCCGATCGGGCGTAGCCCAACAGATTTCAAGTCTGTCTCCTTAACCACTCGGACATACCGACTTCTGTAATTCGTGTACAAACCTTTTCTATAATAAACAATACAGACGTTCTATTTGAAGTGATGGTCAACTTTTTAACGAATTGGTGTGTATTTACTGTCACATATTGATAAATTGAATATAGTAAAAATATATAAAGTATCTATATATTCTAAAATTTATTTTTTTGAGCCCTTAGAGTGTTTTTAGGTCATATTATTGATGTATTTTCATTTTTTTTCATTTTTAGTTTGTTATATATATATATAGTTTTTATTTTAGTTTGTTATATATATATAGAATCATGCTCTAGTGAAACAGCTTCCTATAGTGAAACGAGTGAATAAATATAGAGTGTTGAATTAGTTTAAAATGGATGGCTGAGATTTAATTTAAAGAGGCACATATTGTGGGGGTGGAATCACCCACACCTGATATCTTCAATTTGCATTTTTTTAGGGATTTGATTTTACATTCCATATCCAGCCTCTCTCTTTCATCTCCTCATCGCGTGTCTCTTTGTCAACCGCCATCGACGACTGGAAGTGGTCTTCTCGCCATCGTCGACTGGAAGTGGTCTTCTCGCCATCGTCATCTCGCCTTCGTCTTCCTGCTCTCATCTCCTTTCTCCAAGTAGAAGTGCGCCGTCATCATTGTATTCGGCCCTACACTCATCTCTTCCGTTTACCGACATCTCAACCTTCACTTTCATCTCATCCCTCGCGTCGATCTCTCTAGCGTCGCTGTCATCTTCGTATTCGGTCGCCTATTAAAGATAACCCTAAAATCGTTCTTCGTCTTCGCCTCCAATTTCCATTCAATTTTGTAAACGATTTCTTCATTTTGGAGTTTTAATCTATAAATTTCAATCGATTTTGCTCATGTAATCACCATTGTCGCAGATTGTCACCGACCTCCATTCATCGCTGGTTGATTTTATCGTCTTTGTGCCCTGGTTCATTGTCTATGTATGATATTCATATATACTTGTATGATATGCAATTTGTAATTATGGATTATTTCTTTGACCGTGAATGTGTTATTCATTTGTGTGGAGGAGATATGCATTTTCCATACAGTGATATGCAAAATATACTTGTATGATATGCAATTTGTAATTATGGATTATTTCCTTGGCCGTGGATATGATATTCATTTGTGTTGATATGATATGCATTTTCCATACATTAATATGCAGAATATATGTAGTGTATATATCGGTTTCCCCCTATTTCATCATTATCGTCTTCTTAATCGTTACATTCATCCTCAACATGTGTATTGGATTTTGAAACCTTCAAGTTGATTCATTTGTTGTTGGATTTGGAGGTTGCTTTTTAATTTTACTCATCCTCATATACAATGATTATGCCAAATAGTTGTTGAACTGTGTAACGTTGGATATTATGATTCTGCGTGACAATAATTTTCAACAATCTGAACATCTAGATGAGACATGTAATAGCAACAAGCACTCTGCATTTGTAGGAAACAATGCTTTAAATTCGTAGGCTCTTTAGGATTGTCACCGTCACTGCAGGAATTTTGTTGAGGTGCTTGATCTAACATCAAGCACCTCAACATGAGCATGACTAACAGATATTCATAAATACTTGAACAATATTCCCGATATTTATTTTGATATGCATAAAGTTTCAAATAGTTTGAATACAAATATTTTAAATTGGAATATCAACTACCACATAGTGCATATCTATTCAGAGTTTATGAATATCAGTATGTATGACGGAACATGATAACGAATAACATATATTCAGAAATACTTGAACGATATTCAAATAATGTGTTTTGATATGCACATTTGTTTTTCAATTCAGTGGATGCATTATATACATAGTGAACAAGTACTCACAATACTTGAATATAAGCATGAATACGATGGAACATGAACAAAATTAACAGATATGCAAAGAATATTTAACGATATTCACAATTTTCGTGTCGATATGCATAATGTTAATTTTCAACTAATTAAATATATTGATATGCACGAACTTTCACTGAATATGCGTATTAACTAAAAAACACAGTGGTATCCGAAAATCGTAACCAATTGAATATGCGTATTTGCAGTATCTTTCTCTCTCCAAATCTACATTTAACTTCCTATTTTGGAGGTGGTTAATTAATAAAATTCAAAAAAGCTATTATCTCTCCTAATTTAGATTTTTTTCCAAACGTTTTTTTAGGTAATTGCATATTGTGGTCCTTGTTTTATGGTAACACACCCACCATAAAATATCTATAACCTATCAATCCATCCATCCATCTCCTTCCATCCAACGCTCCTCATTTATTCACTCGTTTTACCATAAGAGTCGTTTTACCTGAGTGTCCCTCTATACATATATATATATATATATACACTAAAGCAGAAGCCTATTTCCTACATGTCCAGTATACATTCATTCAATTCGCAAAGTTATGTTTCAATGGTTTTACTTGAGTGTCCCTCTATACGTCTATGTAAGAATTTTACTAAAGTTATGTTTTATATAATTGATTTGGTATGATTTTGGTGGTATGTTACGTTTTCTAGCCTATATTAAAAAGTAAAATTATAGTATAAGATGATATTAAATAATTAAAATAATAATTAATATTTACTATATTGATAACCTATTTAAAACTTTGTTTTATCATATCGAATATATTAGCAACAATAAGACAGTCAAGTGTCCGAAACATTTCTTGAATAATTAATAAAATTGTTTTAGAAAAGTTTATATCCATAACCTGTTCCATCTATGCTACTTATATTACTAATTGAACAAAATATACATCATAATTCTTAACCAAATCTCAACATATAGATATTTTGGATTTGAATTATTATTTCTAATTCAAAAATCAAACTTATGTAAATTCATTTTGCTGACGCAACCATTCTTATGTAATTTTAGCAAATCTAATATATATATATATATATATTAAACCTATCACTTTTTGAGCCACTAGAATGTTTCTGGACCCACATTAATGAGGTGTAACCTTTACAAAAAAATTATTTCATGATTAAAAATTAGTTCATTGTTATAATAAAAAATACCTTTAAATTTGATAACCCCAAATCATCAAGGGATAACCTCATGACCCCAAATCATCAAGGGATGACCTCTCGCTCCACCATCAAGGGATAACATCCTACCGTTTTTCTAGGAAAATCTTTCCATACCTACACGAAACACTATAATGGAGGATGACCAACCATCATCCTAACTCTTAAGTTTCAAATCTATGGTAAAATAGTGATCACCATATATAATTGTAATGAGTTCCCTAAAAAGAAGCCACACAAGCTAGAATAATAACAAGATCAAATAGTTCAAATAAAAATCTCCAATGTATATTTTCACAAAGCCTTAATCTTTTCCTCTCTAACTGATACTCCTCCTCATCGTTTCCCCACCATGTCTGGCCTTATGCCTCCTCTCGCCTCTCCCAACGACAACCAATCCAGTGATTGTAATTCACCACCACCCACCGTCAGTCCAACCGCTCCCACCAACACCTCGGCTACCCTGGCCCCAAACCCAATGATTTTTTTTTGGGATGATATTTATTTGGTGACTAATGGTACTTTTTGCCTAATTTATATAGTTAAATATTAAAAATATTATGTAATATAATTACCAAGTTTGGATTAATATTTCCCCTTTTTAATCAAATCAAGTCAAACTACTATTCAAATCAAGTAAAGAATATTGCATTATAATTATACCGGGTTGAATATTGTTCGGCTTGATATTTACAATAAAAAAGGTCAAGACCATTATAATTTTATTTTTACATTATTTAATTATTACTATTAAAATATCTAAATCAACCATAATAGATTAAGATAGATAATGAAAGATATATGATAATATTTTATGACTATATTCAAATTAAAGTAGATAGAGAATGATATTAATTTGTAAGATTTTATAACGAAATATAATTTGGGCTTTATAATCAATATCTATCTTTACAAATTTTATGAAAAAAATAAGTATTATTTGTTTGCTATTTTAATCATATAGTTATTAGCATTATTATTATTGTTGTTGCAAGAATTATTATTATTTTTAAAGAGGTAGAAGCATTTCAAAAATATTTTTTGTCTCTTAAATTTTTCTTAGTAGTATAGTTAAAGGTATATATATTTAGTATCCAAGTTTATGTATACTTGATATTATAGATAATGTAAATCATAAAAGTCTACCAGTTGAACACAATATCATGCTTATATATTTTTGCCTAATTTGTATAAAATCCTATCGGTTAAAAAGATATCACCCATAATCTATATATATTAAAAGTATTCAATTACCTTTCTTATATAAACTCCGGGGATATCTAAATCAACCATAATAGATTAAGATAGATAATGAAATATATTTGATACGCTTTTATAACTATATTAAAAATAAAGACCATTGCATTATAATTATTTTTGTGGCAATAATTTTTATTATTTTTAAAGAGGTTAAAGCTTTTTTCAAAATAATATTTGTATCTTAAAGTTTTCTTACTAATCTAAATAGGAGTATGTATATTTAGTATCCTAGTTTATGTATATTGGGTAATAAAAAATAATGTAAATTATAAAAGTCTATCGGTTGAACACAATATCATCCTTATATATTTTTGCCTAATTTGTATAAAAGCCTACCAGTTGAAAAAATATCATCCATAATTTATATGTATCTAGTCACTAAAAATCTACGTAAATTCCATGTGCTAATTACATATTTGGTAATTAATGATATGAATTATTATCAAATATATAATAATAAGTGTAAAATAGTATATATATATAATATAGCTTTCCTTATTCACCTACAATGATATCACCTAGATATATTATATAAACTACTACTAATTTATATGGTAAGAAAGATGCAGCTAATTTAGGTTGATAATTGGGCTTTAATTTGTAGAAAATGAAAGGGAAGATAGGTAAATGAGTTAATTAAGTTGACAACTTGACATAGCTAGATGGTTGACACTTATGATAGATAATTATGACTTTAGCAATAGTATATAGATATATCGATTAACTAAACTCATTTTTATTGTGTTAATTGAACCTTTGAAATTACTAAAATTTCTACCAAAACACCTTTTTTCTTGTTGTGCAAGAATTTTTTCGAGTGAGTCCTAAACCTAAAAATTAACCAAACAACACACTGATATATTTTTATATATTTCTTATACATTGGTCTTTTCATAACTCGTTCGTGCTTTGAGTTGAATTCTGTTACTCGGTTTGGAACTAGTCTTGGATTCTTGATCGAGTTGTTATTTCGGATGAAGAGTGTTTTCTTGAGAGCTTCTTGAGTCGAAGCAATTATCAGGGTTTCATTCGTACATCTAGAAGAGTATCCAAGTGACTCGTTCCCTAGCAGCACATACGTCGTGTTGGTTTCTCCTTTCCCGTGTTCTTGTCATACTCTCCCCTTCCTAGACTTTCTTGCTTTCAATATTGATCCGTTTGCTTCTCTTTATTTCGATGTTGTTTGCTTTGTTCGTCTTATGTCGGTTTGTCCAACTATCGATGTATTCGGTCTCTCAATTTTCCAAGTGTGTATGGAATTCGAATTCTTTCCTTATCGAAAAAATATAAGTGTGTACGATAGACTATATGTTTCACTGTATTGCATATTTATATAATATTTTACTAGTTTTGATCGGCAACAACTAGCATGTAAATAGGGGTGAAAACTGAATATCCGGTTTGGTATGTCGGTTATTCCGATAAAAATTGTTTACAAAATATCAATCCGTATCCAGATGAATACACGAAGAATATTATTATTTGGATTGATTATTCAAAAAATCCGCTTACTAAAATACCTATTAATACTCAACCAAAAAGTTTAAAATTCTAATTCAATCACAACTAATAACATATAAAGTGAAAACTAATCGTCAAATATCATCAACCTTTGTAAGTCCTTGTCAATTTGATACACAATTAAACTTGTCAGTGCATATACATTCGTAAGATCATATACAACAAGTGCATATAAAGATGTAAGTTCAACTTAATTAATTATCATAAATGATCACTCTCGACTCTCAAGTCTTACAAAAAAAATTCAATATTTATTCAACTTTCTTTTCTTTTGAATGGGAGAATGTTTTTGTAAAAATAATAGTTAAAAAGTAATAAAAAATGTAAATATGGACCATTGTTAGGTGGTGCCGACATGCGAGTAAGTTGTGTGGGACACTCTAAGGCGACAAGATTTAGGGTTTCAACTTTGGATGAATAAAAATTAAGGTTGTTTTTTCATTAAAAGAAAAACTAGTGTAGTCTCCCGTACTAAGTATGAGTTTAACAAAAAAGAATATGTTAAATTAATGTGATCAAGAGTAAAAATTAATCAACAAAAATAAAAGGCTATTGTATTAAGGCTTTCAAGAAACATTTGTAAAGGATGTGTGGGAAAACATAAAAAGTGGGTCAATTTTCACTAGTAGATAAAGGGGCTTTGGCTACGGATGCAATTACCACAATTCCGTGTTTTTTCATGGTAATTTTGCATCATTAGTCAAAATACCACGGTTCTACTAAAAACCGAGATAATTGTGTGGTACTCTTACCACGGTTGAGTCTATAACCGGTGTATTTATGCATACTAATTTACTATGATATTCAAAATACCACGGTCCATAAATGAACCGTAGTAATTGTGTTATGCGTTTTTACTGCAGTTCCGGGTTTTTTTCGGTGTAAATTCAACAATTGGTTATAATACCTCGGTTCCTTGAACGACCTTGATATGACTCTAACAAATGTACCTCGGTTATTTATAAAACCGTAGTAAATTGTAATTTTTTTTGACCCTAGCCGAATTTTCACAATAGCTCTGCCATATCTTCTCTCCAGCCTTATACTTTCTCTGTCCAATTGGAACACCAAACTTTAATCAACTCATCAATCACCATCAGAGCCCTAGTCTTCTCATCTCTATTGGCCGATTCTCCTCACTCCATTCTCTTTCGATTCTTCCGACGTCACCTTCGTCAAAGAAAGTATGTCGTCACAAACATTGATTTTGCTGAGGTAATCTCCGTTGGGGACAATCCTAACCTAAAAGGTATGTTTTGGTTTATACATTTTTATAAGGTTAGGCATTTCACCGTTTGATAAATTTATGATTGGAATCTAGTTCTCTATAATTTTCGAATGCCTAATTTGATGTGTGGGTGGGTGTTTCTCCCTTTTTTAGTTTATTCCATTAAAGCCTTGTTACCAATCCCTATTTTGGTAGCATTTGAATCTGTTTCTCTTGCAATTTACCTCCTTCGTTTAAGATTTGACCATTCTAACTTTTAGCTAATTCACTTCCTCAAATTAACATTTAGTGTAATAGGGCTGTTGAATTCTTTGACTTGAGAGTGAAATCATCAGTAAGTATAGTAAGTATTGTCTTGCTTGCTAGAACTCCTAGAAGTTATGATTAGACACTTGTAATATTAGTGATGATTTTTTTTTTATCAAATATAGAGGCTTGTGTCTTGGTTGTTGGGTGTGCCTTGGATTTAGATTTGCTGATAGTTGTGTACGAGGCTTCAAAAAGAACGAAAATTGCTTTGCACTCTAACCATATTGTTACCACTGCTTTCATGGAACCTCTCAAGGAGTAGATACTCATTGACAAGGAGAGTGTACAACCAGTCACTCGCTTATAATTCGTAACCGCCCACTCTATCTTACTACTTTGTCTTATCTTGTCCATTGACACTTTGATATATACTAATATATTGTTGTGCTCCGTGTACACTTAACTTGACAAGTTTGGGACTGAATCTGTTGACAAGTAATTCTGCCTTGAATCAATCAGATCTTTTGGCTAGTATGTCAAATAACGTATTCGTAAGTGCTTAATTGCTACATAATTGATATTATATACTTGGTTATATCTGGTGTCATTACTGTAAGTTTCATTGTACCATATGCTTACATTAAAGCTCTTGCAATGACACGGGTGCCACGGTCTGTGAATCTGGTATACCTTATCAACTCTGTACATCAGCTGAATTCACCCGATCCCTTTCTTGAATTGATTGCATGTGTGATCTTCGTATCTCATGGTTTTGAATTTTTATGTCATATCAATTTACATGCATCAAATGCATATTTTCAGTTTGTGAAAGGGCTCGGTACACACATCCCGTGACCAATGGATAAGGGTGCTATTAGAAGGATAGTGTACATGTTGTGCCAGTGGAGACGGGTGCTATTAGAAGGTTGTAGTCCAAAAAAAATATTGATGGGAGCACTAGGTGCATATTGGAAAACGTTATGTGATTATTCGTTGGGCACTCTCTTCCTATGTTACAGTTCGTACTTCCCCACATAAGTCGGTGAAGTGGCGTTAGCATGGTTGCAGCAAGATCGTACCTAGATGATGCTGGAAAGATAGTTACTCCCACACCTAGGGTGAAAAGGATATTGTCATATTGCTCAGGTACCAATTAGAAGAAATTATCTTTTTTGGATGTATCAGTATGGATTGTACTCCAGTAGTGAGTTGTGTGTTTCACTTCTTGTACACTATTAATCTATTATATCAATGAAAATTGATTGATATCATCTTTCTATTGTGTGTTGCTAATTATTTCTTCAACTGGGTATTTCATATGTTTTTTATGGGGTCTTTCATATGTTACAGCAATATAAGGTGGAGAATTAGCACAAATTTGTTTCTTCATTGTATACATGCATTTTTTTTTCAAATTACCCAATGTGTCTTTATAGCAATGCAAGTTTACTACGAGTAAAATAAATTTACTACGGGTGAAACAAATTTACCACGGTTGAAACAAATTTAGTATGATAATTTTACTACGGTTGATTCTAATACTGGATCGTGCAGTTTTACCACGGTTGTTTCAACACTAGTACAAAGTTAGCTTTGTATCACCCTCTTTTTATTGCGGTTACGTGTGAGGTGTCTTAAAAAATATTTTTTGACTTTTTATCACGGTGTGTCCAATTCTCCGTGATGAAAAAAAAGTGGCGAGCGATAGGTATTAATATATACCGGTTGTAAAGTGAACCAGTATATTATCCGTTTCCAAATTGATATACAACCTCCCAATTCAACCCTAGCCCAAATGCTTTTCTGCTGTTAGCCAAAAAATTTCACAACGCACTCAAACTACATCAGCTCTCCCCACAAGCCTCATCGGCGGCGCTCCTAGAACCCGCTCCTGAGCACTGACAACATGACCCTGGAAGCAGACCACCGATATATGACACCTTCTTGTTTCTGTCTCTCTCGTAGACCACCGATGTTCTTGGATTATAGGCAAGAACATCGCCCACTGTTGTCTTTCGTTCCCACAACCGTTTACAACACTGATTTGGAGTGATATTTGGTTGTAGTCCAAAAAAAATAGTTACTCCCACACCTAGGGTGAAAAGGATATTGTCATATTGCTCAGGTACCAATTAGAAGAAATTATCTTTTTTGGATGTATCAGTATGGATTGTACTCCAGTAGTGAGCTGTGTGTTTCACTTCTTGTACACTATTAATCTATTATATCAATGAAAATTGATTGATATCATCTTTCTACTGTGTGTTGCTAATTATTTCTTCAACTGGGTATTTCATATGTTTTTTATGGGATCTTTCATATGTTACAGCAATATAAGGTGGAGAATTAGCACAAATTTGTATCTTCATTGTATACATGCATATTTTTTTTTCAAATTACCCAATGTGTCTTTATAGCAATGCAAGTTTACTACGAGTAAAATAAATTTACTACGGGTGAAACAAATTTACCACGGTTGAAACAAATTTAGTATGACAATTTTACTACGGTTGATTCTAATACTGGATCGTGCAGTTTTACCACGGTTGTTTCAACACTAGTACAAAGTTAGCTTTGTATCACCCTATTTTTATTGCGGTTACGTGTGAGGCATCTTAAAAAATATTTTTGGACTTTTTATCACGGTGTGTCCAATTCTCCGTGATGAAAAAAAAGTGGCGAGCGATAGGTATTAATATATACCGGTTGTAAAGTGAACCAGTATATTATCCGTTTCCAAATTGATATACAACCTCCCAATTCAACCCTAGCCCAAATGCTTTTCTGCTGTTAGCCAAAAAATTTCACAACGCACTCAAACTACATCAGCTCTCCCCACAAGCCTCATTGGCGGCGCTCTTGGAACCCGCTCTTGAGCACTGACAACATGACCCTGGAAGCAGACCACCGATATATGACACCTTCTTGTTTCTGTCTCTCTCATAGACCACCGATGTTCTTGGATTATAGGCAAGAACATCGCCCACTGTTGTCTTTCGTTCCCACAACCGTTTACAACACTGATTTGGAGTGATTCCCCCCCCCCCCCCCCCCCCTCCGTTCTCGAACCACCAATTTGTAGTGATTTTCAATCAATAGACTATTGTAAGGTATTGTAGCCCTAATTTGTTATTGATAACTTCTACTAGAAATGGCAATCTACTAAAGTAGAATACCTATTACGCCACGTGGCGCCCCCAAAATGAACCAAATTTTTTTGTTGTCACGTGGCATCACGGTATTGAATTCGTCACGTGTCAAGCTCTCATTCTTTTCGTTGGTTTTTCGAAAATCAAAGAAAATAAAATCTTTGCCCATATTAGTCGGATATACATACAATATGAATATTTTGTACAATCTATTCTTTCCAAAAATGTAGTAAACAATATTCTCGGCCAGTGACGGACCTAGCTTAGGCCTAGTGGGGGCTGTGGCCCCCACTGGAATTTTCAAAAAAAAAAAAAGTATTAATTCTTAATGTTTTTTCTTTTTCTTTTCTAAAATTGCTTATATAATTCAATTTTTAAATAATAATCTTTCAATTAAAATTTTTAAATAACCCTAAAAGATACTAAAAATTACAACTTTATCCAAAATTTGAACACAAGACCTCTAAAAAATGCAATACATCTTCTATATCTATCTTTATTTGTGTTAGAATTTTCTATATTTAGGGTTTATGGATTTAAAATTTTCAAAATAATTTTTTTATACAAATGTGTTGAATTTACGCACAAATAGTAGTAAAAAATGATGGTTTTTTTTTTAAATTGTGTAATTTTTGGATCAATTTGAGCAAAAATTTATTTTGGTTCGAATATAGGGTTTGTATGAAATTGGGGTTGGTTGTGTAAGGCATGCGGTAGACTTAGTGTAAACAATGTCTTTTATCTACCGACTAAAATATCTCATTTATAAGAATGTTAGAAAATCGATATAACTTTTTATTTGCATTATCTAAATTCAGCGTGATACAAATTTTTCTCGTTCAAGATGGGCGGGGTGATGAAATTTTCCCATTATTTCTTTTAAGTTTTTAAATTTTGCTCAATGATATTAGGTAAACAAAATAGTTTGAGCGTTTATATTTTACTTTTTAAAATTTTAGCCCCCACTAGACTAAAATCTTGCGTCCGTCCCTATTCTCGACCATATATTTTTTGTACGTAATCTACTATATATCTACTAAAGTTGAATACCTACTACGCCACGTGGCGCCCCCAAAATGAACCAAATTTTTCTGTTGCCACGTGGCATCACGGTATTGAATTTGCCACGTGTCAAACTCTCATTTTTTTGTTGGTTTTTCGAAAATCAAATAAAATCAATAAAAATAAAATATCTACCCATATTAGCCGGATATGCATACAATATGAATATTTTGTATAATCTATTCTTTCCAAAAACGTATGAAACAATATTCTCTGCCATATATTTTTTGTATGTAATCTACTATATATCTACTAAAGTGGAATACATACTACGCCACGTGGCGCCCCCAAAATGAACCAAAATTTATAGCTGCCACGTGGCATCACGGTATTGAATTTACCACGTGTCAAGCTCTCATTTTTTCGTTGGTTTTTCGAAAATCAAAGAAAATAAAATCTCTTCCTATATTAGCTGGATATGCATACAATATGAATATTTTGTATAATCTATTCTTTCCAAAAACGTAGCAAACAATATTCTCGGCCATGAATTTTTTGTACGTAATCTACTATATATTTATTAAAGTGAAATACCTATTACGCCACGTGGCGCCCTTAAAATGAACCAAAATTTTTTGACGCCACGTGGCATCATGGTATTGAATTTGCCACGTGTCAAGCTCTCATTTTTTTCTTTGGTTTTTCGAAAATCAAATAAAATCAAAGGAAATAAAATCTCTGCCTATATTAGCCGGATATGCTTACAATATGAATATTTTATATAATCTATTTTTTTCCAAAAATGTAGCAAATAATATTTTCGGCCATATTTTTTTTGTACGTAATCTACTAAAGTAGAATACCTACTACGCCACGTGGCGCCCCCAAAATGAACCAAATTTTTTTGTTGCCATGTGGCATCATGGTATTTAATTTGCCACGTGTCCAACTCTCATTTTTTCGTTGGTTTTTTGAAAATCAAAGAAAATAAAATTTGTGCTCATATTAGCAAAATATGCATACAATATGAATATTTTGTATAATCTATTATTTTCAAAAATGTAGCAAACAATATTCTTTCCCATAAATTTAAAGAACCAACTTGTACTCCGCTAAGCTAAGAAGTTAGTTAAAGACAAGAAACATTTCACTTTGATTAAAACTATTATGTAGTATCATATAGATTTTTATATAAAATTAGTTTTTTTTTCGCTCGGATAACATAATATGACTTCTATTTAACATTCAACTTTGGTTTGAAGAACTATAGTGGTTCAATACTGGTTTTGATTATTATTTTTTTCCTATAGTATGATGTTTTTTTATGAGTATTGATGTATAAGAATTAATCATCTATAAGTACCACCATATTTGACTCTATAAACTCTAATGCCATGTTACTAAAAAAAATTAAAATTTCGCCACCATTAATTCCTCTTATTTGTGGAAATATTGTAAAGTTTTTAATTTGACAAGAAACACGCTGATTCAATAAGGTATATCTGATTATGATATCCAAGAAGCAAATGAATTTTTTGAATAGGTATTAAGCATGGGTGATGGTATTGTAGGTGATGACAATGATGGAGAAGCACAAATACAAATTCTTGATGAACTATTGGTGAAAGATTATGACTTAGATCTGATTCCAACAATTGTTAAGTGTGTTTATTCCTCTCTTTTGGACAATAAGTTGTTTTCAAAATACTTTGAAGAACGGGTAATTCTTGCACCAACACATGAAGATGTAGATAGAGTTAATGACTATATATTGTCTTTGTTACTTGGTGATTAGAAAGTTTATCTCAATTTGGATATCATGTGCAAGATAAGTTTTATTGCAGACAACGATGCAAGTGTTTATACATCTGACTACTTGAACAGTATTAGATGTTCTGGTGTCCCAAATCATGTACTTACACTTATGGTTGGAGTCCTTATTATGTTGCTTCGAAATATTGATCAATCCTCACAAGCCTATGTAATAGGACAAGATTGATAATCATGCAGCTCGACAGTCATGTCAAACAAGAAAGAATATTTCAGGCAACAAAATCGGACAAGTTTTGATTCCTCTCGTGCTCATGTCACCATCAGACACTTCATATCCGTTCATGTTTTAATGAAGTCAATTTTCCTTGAGTGTCTGTTTTGCTATGACGATAAACAATAGTCGGGGTCAATCACTTGCAAATGTCTGTTTGTGTCTTCCACGCCCTGTTTTCACTCATGGACAATTTTATGTTGCATCATCAAGAGTTACCAGCAATAAAGGTTTGTAGATTTTAATATGCGATAAAAAATAAAAAAATCTAATACTACAACCAATGTAGTATACAAGGAAGTTTTTCATAATTTGTAACAATTTTGAACATCTTATGAGATTTTATGTTTAGGGTTTCATTTTCATGTATTAGATGAACATTTTGATTATGCTTTATCGTTTTAGTAGTATTAATGTTAGGGATGTAGCTATCCCCACTTCAAAATTAATTAGCCAATTTTTATTATATATAAAGTTTATGGATAGTTTCGCCTCTCTTTCGATAATATTTTGTCAATCTCTTTAATATTTTTTATTCAATTAGTTTTTTTATATTATCATTCATCTATTTCTATAACAGTTCTATATCGATTAAATATATAATTTTGATATACTATTTTTTTAAATGTAAAAAAAAATAAACAAATCTCGTGCAAGGCACGAGTACTACACTAGTAACTAATGAATGTCACAACAAATATTCAATTTTTTAATCTATGTGAATGGTAATTTCCTTTTGGATATGTTTTATTTCTCCTGATTGCTCTATAGTTGATATGTTGTATACTTGTATATTAATTTTATGTCTTGGGCTTAGTTGTTTATGTCTTGGTGGTTGCCTTTCACATAGTTATATCCAATTGAAAATTATAGTTTAACTTTATGACTATAAGCCAATTTTCAGAAAGTTCACACATGCTAATGCTTAAGTCAGTAATTCTACTGTAATTAACACTTTTTTGACATAGATCTAATATGGTGTTGATTTAAGATCATTATAAGTCATGTTGGATGTCATGAGTTGACCACAAAGTTTATATATGCAATTAACACATGCAAATGCTTAATCAGTAATTTTACATATATATATATTGTGAGTTCACCACAATGTTTTTAACCAAAATTTGTTGAGTAGGTTTTCAAGCTACCTTTTTCTCAGTACGTAGTTGTCAATTTCTATCGTGAGATCACATGAGTCATTGTTGGCTCGAGTGAGATATTTTTAGAACTACCAAGTACTATGATAATGGATCATGGAGGGATATACTAATAGGATGAGATTTACATCGTGTAATTTCCATTTATTTTCTCTTAATTTGAACTGAAATGTTGTGCAGATTTACTTCTTCTGTTTGAATTGGTTTAATTAGTCTTAGTTTGGTATGTTGTATGTAATTTAATATCTTGGTGCTTGTTTGTGTCCCGGTGGTTGCTTATGACAAAATAATTCATCTTCTATCATTACAACACAAGACTATAAAAAATACATTATAAGTTTTATCCATTTTATGGAAAAATCCGATCAAATGCTTGGTTTCCTTTTGAATAAATTTCTTATCCCTATCCCTCTTATATGAAACAAAAAACATATTATTTAACTTGCATTAAGGACGAAATAATTGATAGCTAGACTAATGAATTTTATAAATTAAACTAGATTGTTCTTTAGCTGCTATCCTATAGAGAAAATTTGATTTATTGATGTCTATGTCTATCTGTGTTCTCGTGGTTGCTTGTGATGACGTCATCTTATAAAATCATCTACTTCAAGTGAGAAATAAAGGCCTTACACCAAATATAATTACATAGGATAATTTCGAGAAAGTTTAAAAATGTCATATCATTAATTTTACTGTAATGCTTTAGTTTCAATTTTTTATTTGATTAGTTTTTAGAAGTTTAAATTGGGCATACAATAAAAAAAAATTAGGTAGCTCTTAGTTTTCACTATGTAAACAAATTGACATATCTAGAGATAGATAAATAATTCAGCTATGCTTAGTTGTGAATTTTCTATTTAAGTGTTCTTGATTTGAAAAGAATTAAGTAGTTTTGGACTCTAATTGCATTGATTATTCATTAGAATAATGGATGTCACCTAGCAATAGTTCTAAGTATATTAAAGATGTACTTTTGATACTCTATGTGAGCATAAGAAATGTGCTTATATATGCACTTGAAGTATACTTTTTATAGGTTGTTGCACCGTAAAAAAACAAAAAAAAAGGAAAAAAAATAATTTTAATTTTTTTTTCTTCGAAACAATATAAATTTAAAAAAAAACAAAAATATTTACAATTTTGTCACTCCAATCCTAGCCCTCCATATCCTAGATCTAATGGTCACCATTGCTCCTTACTTTACACCCCAAGCTTACTATTAGACCTATCAATCGGGTTCGGTTTGGTCATTTCGGATTCGGGTTGAGAACTGGTCGAGTCAATTCGGGTAACTGGTCAAGCCGAGTCGGGTCATTACAGGTCAAAGGGCGGTTCGGGTTGACCAACGGGTCAAGAGCGTCATTTTTTAAATATTTTTTCACTATTAAAATATTATTAAATAGTTAAAAACTAATTTAAATATGTCAAAATAAACTGAAATTAATTCAAAATAGTATTATTAATTATTTTAATGTAATTGATATTAGTAGACCAAAATTATTTTTTATTTTTTATTTTTAATTTATATTATATTAATTTATAAATTATAAAAATTATATAAGTACAACCATATTTTTTTGGAATAAATGAGCATATTACCATTATGTATATGTCATTTATCATATATATTTTATATTATATTGTACTAATACTTCATATCTATTTGTTAATCGGGCCAGGTTCGAATCATACATTCTTGGGTTAGATTCGGATTACCAAAAACTTCGATCAGGTTGGATCGGGTCCAAATGCAAGTTGGTCAAGTCGATAAAACGGGCTCGGATACTTTTTGACAACTCTACTTACTATGCACGTGACCCATACTCTATATAAATAATATTAAATAATTTAATTAAGTATCAAATTATATTATACCTATTAAAACATGACCTTGGTTTGATCGACCCAACCCGCTAGATTGACTCAACCCGATGTTTTACATGTCAAATTCATTTATATTAAATATTATAATGTTTTATTATAATTAGGGTTGAGCACCGGTCCAAACCCGGTCCGGACCGACCCGGACCGGAACCCGGAACACCAAAAATGGTGGACCGGAACTCGGACCGGAAATATCCGGTCCGGTCCTATTTGGACTGGATTTGGACCGGTTTAGGGTTTTGTTAAATTTAAATATAATTTGTTTACAGTTAAACATGAAAAAAACCCTCAAATTTAAATATAATTTACCCTAAATCCTAAACTCAAAACCTCAACCCTAAAAAAACCTTAAATCCTAAAATATTAAGATTTTTTTAAAATACCAGGTCGGATCGGACCGGACCCGGAAATTCAAAAATCCTTGGACCGGAGACCGGACCGGTTAGGACCGGTCCGGACCGATTCAGTCCGGTCCAAATTTTCGGGCCGGACCGGAATCTGCTCAACCCTAATTATAATAATATGTTATTTGTAATAATTTATTTGTAATATTAATATTATTTAATTTTAAATATTTATGTCATTAATTTGATTATCAAAAGTATTAAAATTATAATAATAAAATTTGTGCTCTTGACCCGTTTGGGTGGAAGTACTTGGAACCCACACCAAATCCGTTATAACCCAACTTGATTAACCATAAATTTTAATGACACGACGTTTCAAACCCAATTGGCCCAACCAACCTATTTAACATGTTGAGTTGTAATCTTTTTCATAAATTAATAGTATAGTCTTCCATATGGTGGTACACTAGTCGTTAGATAAATATTTTTGTATTTTGGTTAAAATAAGATACGATTTTTCTTTTGTTAATTTTATTATGCTTATTTTTGTAAGGATACGAGAATTACTATCAATTTGGTTGACACAATAGTAAATAAGTGGAATATAATTAAGATCACAAAATATGAGAAAATACGTTAATAAAATAATGCCTTTTTATGGATAACTTTTTTTACCGAAAATTTGAATAGGCAATCATCTCACAGATGGAAGAATCATTCTAGACATCAATATTGGTCAATAATACATTTTGATTTTGCATATGCTCATTATAGTATTAGACACTTTATACTCATTCAAGATTTTTTTTCTTTTGTTTGTGTTTCGATATGACTATCAACAAGATTCAAGATCAATTTCTCACAACGGTGAGATTGTATTTCTCACGCATTGTTTTTTCTCATGGTTAGTTTTATATAACAACATCCATAATTACAAGGAATGTTCACAAATCTTAATATATGATAAGAATAAAAAATATACTAGAATTCTACAACCAATTTTATATACAAGTCCGTACAAGGCACGAACACTAAGCTAGTTTCATCTATATGTTTTTTGGTAAATAAACTCCATATTGTAATGCAAATTAAATGTGCACACACAAATATTGTCAAGTCTTTCCAGCTTAGTTGGTAAGCATGACAGTCGGTGATCTCGTGGTCACAAGTTCAAATCCTCCTCCCACATTGTAATAACATAGCGTCTCATATATCTTTAGGAATGTACAAGCGAGAACTACTAACATTGTTACTATTACACATATCCATAACAAAGAGTGGATTGCTTCTGTATCGACACATCAACATACAAATATTGACCGGAAGAACAAAACGAAAAGGAGACTTGGACACTGGATTAAACCCGCAGAATAGTGGACAATATTACATTTCGATGTTTCTATAAAACATAATTCGACCAGTCACATTGGCATAATTTTTCGAAATCATTTAGGAGAGATGGTCTTCTAAGACAAAAATTATATTATCTGCGTCTCTCCACTTAAAGCCGAGACACTTGCAGATCTGGAAAGTATTGGTGAGGCTATTTCCCTCAACATCAATTATTTGATGCTTGAGCCAGGGAGATAACTTATCAGTTGTTAACGCGATTGAACTATTAAGATAAAAAAAACACATAATGTCTCCATCCGTTAAGAAATAAATTTTATTTTTGGGCTTTGACACAACTATTAAGAAATGTAATCATTAAACTAAAATACTACAAACGTTTTCTAAAATTAAAATCTAATAATTATTCACCTCATTTTTAACCAATTAATAAAAAGGAATTGTTCAGATTATGTCAATATGTACAACTTCCAATAAAATACATCATAACTCACTAATAAATCGTCATTTAAAACTCTAAACGGTTTTTTCGTCTAGTACCCCTGAGGTATGACGAAATTCGCGAGGTACCCCAAACATTCACTTATTTCGCGCGGTACCCCCGAGTTTTTTTTTTTCGCCATATGCCCAACCGTTAAATTACTAACAGTTCCGTTAGAAAAAAAAAAAAAAAAAACTTGTCTTTCTCAATCACCCCCCTCCATCATTGAACCACAAAAGACTTAGCAAGAACTCCTTGCTCCTTCAGCTTTAGGCACACATCATAAGCAGATACTGGAGATAAACCCTTGTTGTTGAGCTCTACATCATTGAATAATCTTTGCCCTCATACTTCATTTATGAAGTCTGGAAACTCCTACGGAAGTAGTTTTAGAAGATGTCTTAGTTCTTCTCCCATTTCAACGGATCTGTACAACAGAGCAAGTCAAGATACCAAATTCAGCAAACACAAGTGCGAGAGGTGTGGAAAGATACAAAAGTAATCAGTAGACTAATTCTTTTTGCATAATGTTGAGCACAAGAAAATTCGAACTCAACCTGATTGTTAGTACATGATCCATAACCTACACTTATTAAGCCTAACATCCTCTATAAGATCGACTACCTCCAAGCATCAATAACTTCTACCAAAAATTGATATCAAAATTGATATTCAACAGTGATAATCTCACAAAAGGAAAGAAAATATATACCTCTCAACAAGTTTCTCTTCTAATAAAACATCTAATGAGGCGATTCCAACCATGCTTGCCAATGGATTTCCTCCAAAAGTACTGCAAAAACCTCGTAGCAAATTCCGACCCGGTTCAAACAAATATCGTCCAAGCATATTTGTCAAATTTGCAGATCATCCAAGCATATTTGAATTGGTTTCAAAAAATCCCCAAAATCAACAAATTCAAAAAAGCCCTAAATTCCCCAAACCCTAAATTCCCATAACCATTTAAATTGGTTTCAATTCAAATCCAACTTGAAAGCTTACTTGACTCGAACCAGAAGATGAAGCTCGAACCAGGCGGAGATGGCGGACGACCGACGAGGTGCTGCGAACCAGGAGACGCCGGAGAGTGCCACCGAGAGAAGTGTCGTCGATGGAGGGCGAGCGGGATGGAAGGCCGTCAGGGAGCAAGGGTGGAGGGTCGCGGGAGAGCAAGGGTGGAAGCGAGCGAGGTGGAGAAGGAGAAATTCCATGGAGGGGGTGAATGAGAATTAAAGACAATTTTTTTGGTTTTTTTTTTTTTCTAACGGAACTGTTAGTAATTTAACGGTTGGGCATATGGCGAAAAAAAAAAACTCAAGAATACCGCACGAAATAAGTGAATGTTTGGGGTACCTCACGAATTTCGCCATAATACCTTAGGGGTATTAGGCGAAAAAACCGAACTCTAAAATAACAAAAAATTCATAATAAAAAAATAAAAAGTAAAATAGCAGTTATTTCTTAACGGGTGAATTATTAACATAAAATAAAAAAATTTATTACTAACAACATATCTTGGCTTATAATAACCGAAATTTGAAGGATATGGGCATTTATTGGTTGCTACGTAGACTTTGAACGACTGAAAACACTACTCAATTGGAATCCCGCCTCAGCTGGGAGATACAAAGAGATTACAATCATTGAATTTCTTTATTGATTGTAGTCTTGTAGACACGAAAGCAACACTTACAATAAACAAATAAGAGTTTCCACCTTCCCACTTCAAAAATCACAAGACAATAACAAGGATCCACTCTTCCACATGTAAGTCTGATCGATCACCATCATCAACTTTGATTCCCGTTCTGAAGATCTCAATCACAAACTGATACAGCTATGTACAGTTTTGAAGGGAGATTGAAGGGCTTCGCAAACAACAGATGGCTGGTGTTTGTGGTTTCAATGTGGATTCAGTCTTGTGCTGGAATTGGGTATCTGTTTGGGAGCATATCGCCTGTTATAAAGAGCGCAGTGGGCTATAATCAGAGGCAGGTTGCACTGTTGGGCGTGGCAAAGGATTTGGGAGACAGTGTTGGATTCATAGCTGGTAGTTTGTGTGAGGTTTTGCCTATTTGGGGAATACTGTTGATTGGGGTGGTTCAGAATTTTGTTGGATATGGCTTGGTTTGGCTTGTTGTAACTGGTGTTTTGCCCTCTTTGCCTTTGTGGGTGGTGAGTATTTCCGGGATTGGACTCTACCTGTTTGATTTAATTCCTCACTGAAAAACTTTTGTTCTTGTCCTTGATTTGGATGTCTCTCTTTTTTTTGTGCTACTTTTATCTGTTTGTTTATTTGGATGTTCTGGTGCAAAAGAAATTAATTTTTTAATCAGTTGATCTTGCTGGCCCATTTATTAGGAAACTCAATCATGAATTTAATTAAGATGAAAATCAATAGATGTTTGTTCACTCACAATCTTATTCTACAATTGAATTTTATGAGTCAGGTGGAAATATAATAAAGATAAAAATCGATAGATGTTTCATTTGATTCATACGATTGAAGTGGATTTACAAGGAGACAAGACAGCAAGTTAGAAGAAGCTGAGTGCTAGATTTTGCCGCTGCTTGTGTCTATGAAACTAGTTTTTATAGTGGTTATTTTGTTCACTTCTTAGTTCTTTCCAATAACTTGTCAGAATCATTGGTGATATTGACTATACTTCTATTGCCCAGCTTTGCATTGCAATATTTGTAGGAACTAATGGGGAGACATACTTCAACACAGCAGCTCTGGTTTCCTCTGTCCAGAACTTCCCCAAGAGCCGCGGCCCAATTGTGGGTATACTCAAGGGGTTTGCCGGGTTGAGTGGTGCTATTCTGAGCCAAATCTATGACTTGTTCAACTTTTCAAGCACGAGTTCTCTCATACTCATGATTGCGGTTGGCCCATCGGCTTTGATCCTGGCTTTGATGTTCTTAGTAAGACCCGTAAGGGGCCACAGACAGATAAGGCCGTCTGATGGCTTGAGCTTCACTTTTGTCTATGGGGTCTGTCTTCTTCTTGCTGCTTATTTGATGGGAATTCTGGTTCTTGAGGATGTTGTTGATCTGTCTCAATCTGTAATCACAGTCCTCTCAGTTATCCTTGTAGCAATCTTGCTGGCCCCAATCATAATCCCCATCTTATTGGCGTTCTTCTCAGAGCAAATGCCCACCACAGCTGAAGAAACTCTCCTACCTGATCCTCAAGCACAAGAGCTAAGCAGATCAGGGGACGAGAGCGAGCTTGAAGTTCTGCTGAGTGAGGTTGAGAGTGAAGTTGAAGATGAGAGGAAGACGCAGGCAGAGTTGCTAGAGCCTTCACTGAGGAAAAGACGCATCGTCCAGCTGCAAGCGAAGCTGTTCCAAGCAGCAGCTGAAGGAGCTTTGAGGGTCAAGAGGAGAAGAGGACCACACAGAGGAGAGAACTTCACACTTTGGCAAGCACTGAGGAAGGCTGATTTCTGGCTTATGTTCGCGTCTCTAGTTCTTGCTGCAGGATCCGGGGTCACAATCATCGACAACCTGGGTCAGATGTGCGAGTCTCTTGGCTACTCCGATACTAGCATTTTCGTATCAATCATTAGCATCTGGAACTTTCTTGGCCGCGTTGGCGGTGGATACTTCTCTGAGCTTGTTGTTAGGTAAGATCTCTAATCTCCTCTCATCTCCTCTTAGAAGGTATAACAATTGCTCTCTTGCAATATTGGTTGATCAAGTCCGTGGCCGTGCACCTACGAGACAAGCTCATTACATTAGCTTAGCCCAGTCGGTTCCATCATAAAACCAATTGACAATAGAAAGAGTAATTTGACTTGACACTTATGTGGCGCGCGCTTTCAGAAAATATGCATACCCAAGGCCGGTATCCATGGCGGTTGTGCAGGTGATCATGGTGATTGGGCTATTCTACTATGCAATGGGATGGGCGGGCTCAATCTACGTAGTGACGGTTCTAGTAGGCTTCGGTTATGGCGCTCACTGGGCAATCGTCCCAGCTGCGGTTTCCGAGCTCTTTGGGTTGAAAAGCTTTGGAGCACTCTACAACTTCCTGACTCTAGCTTCCCCAACCGGTTCCCTGATCTTCTCCGGCGTCATTGCAAGTGGTATATACGACTACGAAGCAGAGCAACAGGCTTCTATTAGGATGCATATGCTAAGTAGTACTCCAAATCCAATTCTTGGAGATGATTCGTTAACCTGTACAGGCACCATCTGCTACTCGATCACGTGTGCTATATTGTCGGGGCTTTGTGCAGTCGCGGTTGTGTTGAGCATGATTGTTGTTCATCGCACGAGGAGCGTGTACGCTCAGCTCTACACAAGGTTGCACACTTGAAATGCCTCAAGTACTCTAGCTCACTGCTTACTAGCTAGCTAGTGTAAATAAGAAGCAACAACAATATAATGCGCCATGAAAACACATTCTTATTTTTAGGGATGTGGAGTACCTATACTCTAATGCTTGAAGAAGCTCCATTCTTTTTATTTGTTTTCCCAACTTGTATGATTCATTAATTCAGATCCTTGATGGTAAAATGCACTTGTATGCATAATATGGGTAAATTACTCAATTTTTTCCCAAAGTAGGCACTTATTACAAACTTATTTCCAATTTGGGCCCGGAAGGAAACTTATTCTCAAAATAGGCAGTCAGCTGAGGTTCGGACTAAGTCGCTGTACGAAATAGCGACTATTGTAAAAAAAATCGGGTGAACGAAACAGCGACTTACCCCGAAGCAGACTTTGATTTTTTTTTTGAAAAAGGAAAGAGTCGCTGGCTCAATCAGCGACTTTAGCTTTTCTTTATATTATTATTATACATAAGTCGTTGTTTGAAACAACGACTTATGTGTTAATATTATTTTGTTGCTCTCTTCTCTGGCACAGTGGAGGCTCCTGCACCTGTTAATATTAATATTATTGTGTTTTCTTGCCTGGATGTAGGGATCAATTTAATTTACCAACTCTAAATGAGATTGCCTGCAAACATGTAGCTGACATCCTTTTTTTATAATCGCGTGCCCTGTTTATTTTCCTATCATTGTGGGTAAAAGAACCTGCACCGGGAGCAATAAAATAATATTAACAGGTGTAGGAGCCTCCACCGTGCCAGAGAAGAGAGCAACAAAATAATATTAACACATAAATCGCTGTTTGAAACAACGACTTATGTATAATAATAATATACATAATTTTTTTCCCTGCTTGATTAATCAGTAATAATATCAAATATAAAAAAACTAAAGTCGCTGATTGAATCAGCGACTTTAGTCGTTGTTCAAAAAAAAAAAATCAAAGTCTGCTTTGGGATAAGTCGTTGTTCCGTTCACCCGAGTTTTTTTACGATAGTCGTTATTTCGTACAACGACTTAGTCCGATCCTCAACAGACTGCCTATTCTGGGAATAAGTTTTCTTCCGAGCCTAAATTGGGAATAAGTTTATAATAAGTGTGTACTTTGGGGAAAAATTCTAAATTACTACTACATTGGACACTTAGTTCCGGTGCCATGTACAGGGTTTGAGTAATTATATTCTTTTGATGAGAAAATAATTAGACATGTCTTAGCATCTGTGTGAAGACCGGCCTAGAGCATCTTTATGAATGAGGAGTAAACTATTATATTGATAATCTTGTTAATTTAATTATTAAAAGTATATCGATTTCATATTTAAAAAATTATTAAATAAATAAATCTAATTAGTGATAATATAAATGAAATTAAGATAAGTATGATAATATAAAAAATCTCTACTAATAATCAATCAACAAAGACCAGTGTGATACCTAGATAATATGTTGAATCAATTCATATACCTAGAAATAAATGATTAATAGGAAATTTGAATAAAATGTGACTAATTAAATGAAAAAAAAAATTAAGAGAATATTAGAAAAATATTTAATATATTCTATCTAATATGAAAATCAGGATCAAATATGAATAATCCATATTTTGGAAAAGGAAATCATGATCATATATATAATATTTTATATAATATAAATAAAAATAGAAAAAAAAAGATAATTTAGTGATGTTACACGATGAGGAGTAGACATATGGTAATAAATGGCGTAGCGCAATATCAAAACGATAAGTGATCTTAGCTAGATTTTACTTCATTATTATATAGTAGTTTAGATATCAAGGCTTCAAACCTATGATATACATTGATAACCTTATAATTTAGAAATATAAAGATGTGGTCCCTTAAAATTATTAAAATTAATTTTCAAATAATGTTGTTCCACAAACAATAAAATCTGCTTACATTTTTTGAGATACTTGAATACTATAAATTTAAAGCAACATTCAAATTATCCTAGTATATATATATAATATATCATTTATTAGATATTCATGATTAGATTAAATTTTAAATATGGAAAAATAATAATTAAAATAACAAAAGTGAATTTTGATTTGGATAGTGTGATGAAAAATAAATATTATTTAAAAAATGCATGAATTTTGGCATGAGTTTGAGTTTATTTGGGAAGTTTTCGTTGTGGATATCATGTTTCTTAATCATTGATTTTATACCGATTAGGTAAAATAAATAATAAATTAGTAGTGTAAAAAATTATTCGGGTTAATTAAGAATTATAAGCTAAAATGGAGAATTACGAAATTGAAAGAAAAAATCAATCATAAATTTGATATCCTAACTTAGTTTTAGATATTGTTTTTTCAATCTAATATCGAATATCTTTTAATTATTTTTCTAAAACAATAGTTATAACTAAAACTCATGATCTTCAATTTTCTATAGCTTTTATTTAGTTTACAATCATATATATACAAATATGTTGCAATTAGTTACTTTGATGTTTACCTCAATTTCGTATAAATGTTATTTAGTTTTCAATTGAGCATTAATTTCCAACCACAAAAAAATTGACTATTAATTTTGTGGTTAAAGTTTTCCAGTATATGATCTTCATCTAGTCTCACTTTTTGAAAATGCACAAGTACTTGAACTATTGTATTCCGGCTAATGGCTACTGTAGTTTTAAGAGTTTTTTTTGTCAATTAAAAGGTCCAAAGCCTTTACCGAGACAAACGTCGTGACGAAGCTGAGATTCCAAGACGGTAACGTGGTAGGGGATGTGCCAATCGATGATCACCGGTGATGGTGTGGCAATAGCAATAAAGGGAGATCGACCATAGAGGGAAAAAAGACCGACGCTCATCGATAATGGTGTGGCGATGGCGGCTAAGCTTTGAAAGAGGCAAAGGCAGGGGCAACGACAAGTCCAATATTCTAGATAGTCCTTTGAAGAAGACTCACATGGAGATCAGTCTAATTCTTTTTTCTTTGGTGAGATGAGATCAATCCGATTATGAGTTGATCGATCAGTGTTGTGGAAATTTTGAACATGTAATCTTTTGTGATTGATTTATTATCTTTGTAATTGATTCATATTTAAACTAGGAAAAGATTAGTGTTAGGTTTAGGAAAAAAAGCTTTGATATATATTTAAATTTATTTTAAAAAGTGAAAAAATGACATGTGATAATTTTACTAAAGGGATGCCATGTGAGTCTATGACGTAATTAAGTTTAATTTAGTATATATATATATAGGATGCAGATCTGGTGAGAACACTTTTTTAAATGAGAACTCTCTTAAAATGTTAACTAGTGCACAAGTCTGTGTAACAAGGTGCACAATGAGGAGAAAGTGTACAATGCACTTGCAATCTCATGCAGACGTATTTTTATTTGGTAAAATAAAAATAACATTCCAAATGATTTTTTTAGCAGATCATACGACATAATTATTATTAAAGTAAATAGATATTGGCGAGATTACATTCAAATCTGATTTGAATGAATTAATGTTGTTAAACAATTTAGTTTGATATTTCCTAAATTTAAGTACATATAAATATTTTAATTGGATTAGATTTAATTTTTGGTTTCAAATAAAATCTTATGCATGTAGAGTCATATCATGTTATTATCTATATTAAATTATATTTTATTTAACTTTTGCAAACTAAATCTTTGATATATATGGTCAAATATTAACTTTATTAGTTATCAAGATTAAGTTTGTTATGGATACACTAAACTAAATTTAATTTCTTAAAAATTTAAAAGTGAGATTTACTATAATATTAATATTATCGACTTAAATATATGAATTTCCTTAATGTAATTAATAGAAAAAAAATATGAGAATAAAATAGGATCCATGTTTATTAATTTTATTTTATAAAATAAAATCCAATTGACTAATCATGAATTAATATCTAGTATTGGATAAGGGGATTTAAGGCTGTTGGTTAAATATTAAGTAAAAGAAAAAAAATTATGTTTTTGGGTCTTTTTGTAATATACAATCTTAAGCGTCCCTGATTAAATTTTCAAATCTTAGCTAACATATATAATAGTTTTATATTTTAAAAATATCGTACAAGTCTGTTGAAGACTTCAAAGTTTTGAAAATAATAAAACTATATTTTTATAAGTAATAAATTATCCCAAATCAACTTTAAAAATCGAAACTGTATTAAAATATTGTCCATGGTTTTTAAAAACATCTATCTTTCTATCTACCTACTATATATTAAAGCTCTCCCCTTTCGAGCCACCAGAACGATTCTGGACCCACTATTTCTACGTGTCATTTTCTTATTCGCTTTTTTTTTATTTACATAATTTTAATTCACTTCATATACAAAAACTTAACAAATTATAAAATTATCTTTACAAATCTTAACAAATTATAAAATACCAATTCCTACATAACAAATTATCTTTAATATATATATCTACCTATTTATTTATCTATCTATATATACTAAAGGAGAGGCCTAAATCCTACGTGTCAGCCTCACGTTTAATTCACCTACGTGTTGTCAGTTGTCACTCATCCAACCATCATCTGTCACATCATTTAGACTTTTAAAAAAATTATACATTAATATATTTAAGTATTTAATCAAATATACTCATAAATAGACAATATCTATTAAAGATAATTCAACATATTTACTAATTTTAAATTAATATCTATTACATTTTTTAAGTTTTAGTTTACTTCTCTATTATTTCCGTGCTCATTATCATTTTTTTTTAAATTATACATTAATATATGTAAGTATTTAATAAAAAAATTATCATATGAGATCTATCTAATTTCACGTAACTAAACTTAATTATATGTACATATAAAAAAAGGTGCACCCATATGAGATCTATCTAATTTCAACTAACTAAACTTAATTATAATGTATATATAAGAAAACGGTGCACATAAATAGACTAAGGGAATATGTTAAGATAGAAAAATATTAAGATATTTGTTTAGGTTAAATTCCAAATTTCCTCACTTTTAAAATATATCTTTTTGTTTTAATATCCAATTCTTTTAACCATAACTAACTCATTATATTCACTTATTAGAGGTAGAGATTCCCGATTTATTACTTTAAACGTGATTTTTCTTTCAAAATTCAATCATTCACCTCAATAGAACTAATTGATATAAAAACTTGATCATATTCAACATATAGTTATCTTCTACATTTTTTTATGTAACATAATTATTTGTAGATATTATTCTAAGTAATTTTAATTTAAACTTTTTGTATAAAGATATATTATCAGAAAATTTGATAAGTGGTTATGAAAATATGCCTACTCAATATAATAGTAGAGATGAATATTATATCAATAAAGTGAAAAGATTAAATTTTAATAGATCTGGCATTATCAAAATATTTTATTAAAATAAGAAGAAAGCATATGTCTATCAAACTATTTCATACAAATTTTGTTTATATTTTGTAATAGCATCTACTCATAACTTTATAAGCAAATAATACTATCGAATTATATATAAAAGACTCATATATATAAGTGAACTGTTTCTAAGAATATATGCAAATTTTACATACTATTATTTGTTGATTTTTTTACGTCTAAATTTAGTTAGTGGAAATCATAATTAATTTACATGGATAGTATATATATTATAAAATTTTACTTTTTCTAATCTGTATCTATCTATATATCAAATGAGAGGCCTAAAATCTTATGTATTGACACCACATTCAATTCACCTACGTGTAATCATCATCCAACCATAACCCGCAACATCATCCAGCCTTTAAAAAATTTTATTACAGTAAATCCGATTTAATTATATATTACAAGAGTAGTGGATTCCACCTTAATTATACATTTAATTTATTTATTTAGTTAAATATATAAACTAAAGTATAAAATCTATCCATATCAAATACACCAGAAATTTGAATTGAACTAAATTAGATTTTAAACTCATACACATGCACGTCCTTAATTGTCTAATCATATTTTTATTTTCACTTTAGATTATATTTCATTTTACAATATTTGTAACTATAATTTGAGATTTAAAATAACTTCAATTAATTTATTTTCTTGCGTATATGGACACATATTTAAAAATAATAATTTTAAAATACATTACTATTTGACCATTCTAATATTCGCCCTTTTTTATATCTATTCTTGGAATAAAAGTTAAAAACCATTCTAATTTTGACATTTTAATTTGTATTCACGGGGTAAAAGTCAAAAAAAATCAAATTTAAAAATTATATCACTAAAATGAAAGAAACCCAATAAAATTATCTAAAACTCCCAAAAAATAACTTTGTATATTTTCTAAAAAAGTATTTTTAATATTAAAAAATTAAATCCAGTTAACTTTTGTAAAATATGGAAATTAGAAACCACTTTAAAATTATGTTGATTTGAATTCTTTTTAAAGAATATAAAGATTGATTTTGAATTTTGTGAATGATAAAAATACGTTCAATTCAATTGCTTCTTTTTCTTGAAGAATTAATATTTAAATTCAAAAATAGATGTGTGTAGTTATAAATAAATATATCTTAGTAATAGATTTATTCAACCAAAAATTAAATAGTATATTTTTTATATTGTTTAGATAAGTAACTTGCAATTAAATTTCTTATTGAGGTTATTATGATTAAGTTACTTGTAGAGTAACATGACATTTTAGTTAAGATTGGTTTGGACTAAGGAAAAATAATTAAATTGTATGAATATGTAACTAATATTTATAAGATATTCATCTAATTTGAAAAAAAAAATCCTTCCTTTTTTGTCAATAGTTAAAACTTTTATAATATCCGATCTTTTATAAATAATTTAAATAATAATATGATATAAATTTTGAAACATACTTATCAAAAGTGATTTATAATATAAAGTAAAATAAACTTTTCTTATTTTAATAATATAACATATTATTATAAATATATATATTAGTTAGTAGAAGTAGATTCATTGAACATACTTTTCTACAATGATTTTTAAAAAAAATTCCATGAAAAAAGCTATTATTCAAACTTTTTTTTAAGATAATGATATAAATTTAACCATATTTTAGTATCACGTGACGTATTTGACTTCCTGAATTTTAATTTCATATTATTAAAAGTATTAAATAAAACTCCTCCCGTGCTTGGCGCGAGTACTATACTAGTATAACGTAAAGGTTGTAGAGTTGGAGTTATAGCCTCGACCGTACGTAAAATAAGAGATTATTATATAAAATAATAGTTTATTAATATGTACGAAAATAATATAATATAGTAAGTAGAAGTTTGCATATACTAAGAAAATCACTTATTAAACAAATAGTTGTTATAGTAAGTTAATTCATGATATACAGTACAATTTAATTTATGTGTAAATAATTGTTTAAATATTATCTTTAAAAAAATTTAAAAATTAATTTATGTATATTTTTAATATCTTTTCGGAACTTAAGTTGGCAGATTTTTTTAATTAAACTTTTGTAATTAAATGTTTTATATATAATTAAACCGGACCTACTGTTATATTTTATTTTTAAAATAATGAATGATGTGGCAGATTATGGTTGGGTAGCAATGAGACCAAGGTTATTAAAATCGTGATCTGGATCTTACGATCCTACGATCTATAAGTACTCCTACGATTCGGATCAGTATAGTGGATTGTACGTACATGCATATAATCGTAGGTTGTATCTTGCGATCCTACGATCATGTTACGATCTCATCAATTCACCTTCATATAGGCTAAAATTTAACAATTTAGTCGAATTATCATTTAATTTGTTTAATCAATTGAGTCTTTTAATCTTCATTTAATATATGTACGATAAATCCATTGGAAGACTTTTTTTTTACCAACTACATCATAATCTTAGTAGATGGAGTTCTAATATATAAAGTTTGTCGTATTTATTTTAAATCATAAAAGAGTTGTATTCTCTGTTATTTAAATAAAGTAAAGATCCATTTTATTATTAATTCTTATTTCTCAATATAAACAATAAAAAATATTTAATAATAATATTATTTAACATTAAACTAATCTATCAACGATATTTTAAAAACATGTTGTTAGTAAAAAAACAAAGACCGTGGTTAAATTTAGAAAAATAGATGAATGACGACTCAATGTTGTTGTTTTTTGTCTACTTTACCTATATATTTGAAATATCATGACTGAAAATAATAATTCATCTACATTAACAATTTTGGTTATTTACAAGATAGCCATATATATGTTTTTATTGACTTTGTAGGATCTTACGATCCTTAGATCCGATTTTACGATCCAATTAGAAAGGCCCCTTGCGATCCGATCCTAGGATTCCGATCCTGATAAACTTGAATGAGACGTCTGCAAATTAAATGTGATGACGATAAATATGATTTGAGTATCTCTTTTATTATATATAGAATATAGATAGAGAATTTGGTTTCGGTAAAACAAGAATTTAGGGTGAAACGATAGTACAAATTACAACCCTTAGATTAGAAGTAAATTAAAGGTCCTCATTAATTCTAAAATGGTGTAATTTAGTACGGTGGTAGTCACTATATCCGATTGATCCTCATTCACGTTATTTTAGGGATTTTTTTATACCCAAAATCTCAGGACTTCCCTTTTTACTTTTTATAAATCTCCTAGCCGGTTACCTTTTCCATTCAGTAAAAACGATCGTCTTCAACCTCCTTGTTCGTCTTCCGTTATTCATCTTCACCGTGAAGGTTCTCGCTGTCTTCAACCTCCCCTGTCTCGCCTTGAAGCTTCTCGCCGCCAGCACCATCTTCGTTCTTCTCTCTATTCTATTCTGTAAACACTATTATCGTAGTTTTGTTTGTTAAAAATCCCTCCTTTTTGCAGTTCGTTCTTAACCAAATTTTGGGTTTGATATGCAATGTTGTTGACATCTTCTTCTTCTTGTGTTTGTATGTTTCTGGACTCTTATCCCGTCGCCGTGAAGGTTTTCGCCGTCATCGTCTCGCCGTGAAGAAACTAAGGAAAACCAAATCCGTGCTCTTCTTTATTTATTTTGTGGTATTAGAGGATTTAGGGGTTGATTCAACATGTATTGAAGCTTTGGGTATGAATTGATCCTTGACTTTTTATGTACATATGTAGGATCGTACGTTGTTAGTTATCGAGGAAACTGAAAGTTCAGTTCCCTAAGCAGCGGAATAAGTAAACAAGAACAGATTCAAGACAAGTTCCTTAGAGTGGGAACCTTTGATAACCAACTAGTTATCCAGGATAAAACCCACTACCCCTTTTGCAAGAGGATTTCAAAGTCTACTTCTTGTATTAATACTTCGGTTACAATCAACTAGAATAGAACACACAGATTAAAGTCTTAGACACACTAAGGACTCTCTACCTAGTTTAACCTAACCAAGTAACAAGCAAATGACTTACTTCGTTCTTCTTCAAAGAACACAACACAATTCTTCTTCTGCACTTCAGAAAGCTTCTTTTCGTTAATGCGTGTAAAATGAGAGAGGTTTGACCGCTTTACTTATATGATTTAGTTAATGAGATAGTGAATCTTCAATAACCGAATCATATAAATAAAATAATCAAAAGAAATCTTTAAAGATAACATTTGTTACCAAATATTATCTTTACCGATTTTTACAACTTTGTTTCCATGAAAGATAATCTTTTACGCTCCTATTATATATGGAAACCGGATAGAATCTTTAGCTCTCTCTCTAACTAAGATCTACCCTAAAACAGCTCGCCGCCGCCTTCACATAATTCTTCAAGTGTTTCTGGCGTCGACTAGCTTGGGTTCCTTTCGCCAGTTCCCAAGTCTGGCGACCGCGTCTCTGTTCCTTTCTTTCCGAGTTCTAAGTTCCCTGTTTATCACACTAATAGAAACATTAATAGCAAAGATGTTTGTCATTATCAAAACTAGGAAAACTGAGGAAGGGAACTATAGTAGGGAACTGAAGTTCCCAAAAGTTCACTTCCTAACAATTTCCCCATTTTTGATGATGACAAACATGTAGAACTGGCATATCAAAATAGGCATGAATAATATGTGAGAAAGAACAGAATATGGCTAGATGTAGAATAATCATTTGTGAATTGCATAATCCCCCTTAACACCAGATCTAGTTCCTTAGTTCCCCCTTAATGAAACAACTAGATTAGATTTCCGTTCATCCTACGAGTTCCAGATTGCCAGGTTTATTCCCCCTTTGGACATCATCGAAAAGAGTCAGTTAGATGAGTAGCACAAAGAATTTAGAGAGATAAATAAGCTAATGCTGAATTCTAGAGAAATGGCACCGTAATAAAGATTGAAAGCAGATAATAAACGGAGCAGGAAGCACAAAATTAGTTCATTAAATATTAAAGGGCAGAGACTACATAAGCAATGCAACAAGCAAAATAAAAGCACTCAGAGACACACAAAAAGGGATCATAATATGGAAGTGGGATCCTAAGGGAACTATAAGTTCCGTGTCAACTGAGAAGGGAACTGAACACTGTCCCTAGCTACTGCGTGCCCTTGGCCCTGTGTGCCCTATCCTCTGCAATCCTTTCATCAACCAGTTGCCGAATTTCCTTGGCGAGGTCACCAGTGTACTTCCATAGTTCCACCATCATCTCATGGGTGTCGTGGTTCCCCTTCTCCACAGCAGTAGCAACCTTGTCAAAGCCATTGACCAAGGCATGCTCAATATGGGCCAAGCTGTTGAGCAGCACCTGGGTATATGGGACCAGGCGCGGATCAGATTGGCCAGGCAGCGGCTCCTCCTCAAAATCTTCAGCCTCAGACACTTCATCAATATGGGCCTTCTTAGCAAGGCGTCGCACCGTGGTCATGGTGAGGATGTGGGAGAAGTGGGTCTCCTGGATATAAACGGGGTAGAGACCAAGGCTGGAGAGAATAAGCTTAATCACATTTGGGTAGGGAAGGCCATGGGTAGAGTGGGCCTTGCAAAATTGCATATGGGCCAGAATGATGCGAGGGAGGTCGATGGGATCTCCCAAGAGAAGTTTCTCCAACAAAACAGCATCGGAGACAGCCACTGTGTCTCTCTTTTCTTGGCGGGGGGTGATGTTCTTAATGAGGAAGGTGTGGAGGATTTTGCGGTCAAGGCTAAGTTGTTTGGTGAAGAGGGTACCTTTGGCGGGGGCATTGCCTTCAAACACAGTACGGAGGATGGCTGCCTTTCTTTTCCCTGGCCAGTTCCTCTTGATGATGACCCCAAAACCTTCACCGGTCTCCAAACCAAGCACAGTTCCTATCACACCAGCAGAGATAGGGAAGAGTTTACCACCCCAGGTGAGGAGAGCATCATGAGCAGGCTGGTCCTCCTTGGCAGATACAAACTGCAGATTTTGATAGAAGAGGCACACCATATCTTCATTTGCTGCGAACAGAGAGGGAACCAGAGAGTCCTAACCCTGAAGTTGAAGCTTGGCGTAAGCAGCAATGACACTTTCGTCATCGGAGGAGGTCCATAACTCCTTGCCAACGATGAGGGGCTCCAGAACTTTCCTGGCGGCCAGAGAAGCCTCCAACTTTGGCATCTTGGTGGAGGAGCGAGTCGGAGAAAGTGACATCGGCTGCTTTCCTTTGGAGGGTGGGGAGATCTTGGCCCTTTTTGCCGGTGGCATCTCATCAAGTTGGAGAGAGGGGACGCCGGAACCACCCTTAGCAACGCGGCGCTTGACCCGACCGGCGACAGATTGCGAGTCGCCTGGTTTCCGAATAGAGGGGGTCGGCGTAGGCATGAGATCCACATCAATGGGGGGACTCATCTGAGAGGGAGATGAGTGATGAGAGTCCTCCTTTGTCGGAGTAGGGGAGGACGGCCGAGAGAGCGTATGCTCGGAGGATGCGGAGTGACTAGGTGCCTTCGCCGGCGAGATTTCCGGCTCAGAGAGAGCCACCACAGGTGGAGGCAAAATAGGGGGTGCCTTTGTCGGTGAAGCCACCTGTGAGGACGATGAAGAGGCCTTCTTCTTGTGAAGTTCCTCAATGAGGGCTATTTCCTCATCGGTGTACTGGGATGCCTTGGGTTCCATAGAGAATTTTGGTGGTGAGAGAGAGGATTCTGGAGAGGAAGGTAGAAACGTTTGGGAGAGCAGAGATAATACGGAGGCGGTGCCGAAAGAGATCTACTTTGTGTGCCTTTTATAATCCTCACCCAACGGCCAAATCTTTCCAAATTGTGAGCAAATAATATCTTTTCAAATCTTGATCAAGAAGGAAACCGATATAATTCGCCAATGGCCATAAGATCTTTACCCAAGAGAATATCCATAAGGAGCTTCATAGAGATGGCAACAGATCAATCAAAATCAACTCATGAGACAAATCGGCTGAGAAACGGCTAGAAATGCAATAACTCCTTCTCGGGACGCGGAGACTGTCAGAATTGCAGGATTCAAAATATCTGGCCGTTGAGGCGGCAAGCTCAGTTCCTGTCCTCAGCGAATGACACAGAACTAGGGAAATATGGGCACATTTGATGTAGGGAACCAAGAAAACACTCAAGAAAGTACATGCCCATATAAATAAATGTAGGAAGGCAATTTTGACATTACACAGATAATTCCCAGTGTGGACTAAACAAAGGATCATAAGGAATTATGCAATGTAATCAGGCTTAGGGACGGTTTATAGTCAATTATCATTTCGGCTTGTAATATAGGTTAGATGTGATCAAATTGACTATGTTGAGGCTAATCAAAGAGATGTAGGCAAGCACAAAAATATCATGAAGGAATATGCGATCATGCCATAATTTAGAACATGCTTTAGAATCAATATTACAGGACATGCGAGTGCCAGCACAAGATCAAATATCAACAATATTGTCAATGAAACCATAGAACGTATCAAATCTAGGCACATCAAGGGAACTAGTAATGGCAACTGGAACTACTAGTTTAGGAAAATCATTCCTAGAAGTAGCCTAAAGGATTCGTAAGGTTCCCGATTGAGTGCCTTGGTGAATATATCAGCAATTTGATCTTATGTTCTACAATGTTCTAGCAATATGTTCCCTTTCTCAACATGATCACGTAGAAAATGATGCCTTATATCAATATGCTTGGTCCTAGTATGATGCACAGGATTCTTAGATATGTTGATTGCACTGGTATTATCACATAAGATCTTAAGGGGACCGAAAGACATACCAAAGTACGCGAGTTGTTGTTTAAGCCATAGAAGTTGGGAACAACAAGCAACGGCTGCGATGTACTCAACTTCCGTAGTGGAGAGTGCAACCGAATTCTGTTTCTTGGAGCCCCAAGAGATGAGACATGGGCCAAGGAACTGAGCCATTCCTGAAGTGCTTTTTCGATCAACTAAGAATCCAGCATAGTCTGCATCCGTGTATCCAAGGAGGTTGAAGTGGCAATCTTTAGGGTACCAAAGACAAAGGTCGTCAGTTCCCTTTAGATAGCGAAAGATACGTTTCACCTCAGTGAGATGAGATTCCCGTGGATCAGCTTGAAACCTAGCACAGAGACACACAGCAAACACAATATCTGGCCTACTGGCGGTTAGATACATCAAGGTGCCTATCATACCGCGATACAGTTTCTCCTCAACGCGTTGTCCAGAATGATCAGCAGTGAGATGCGTTGTAGGGGAGATGGGAGTGGAAATGGATTTGCTGGAGTCCATCTTGAACTTCTTTAGAAGTTCCTTGAGATACTTTTGTTGATGAATTTGGATTCCATCTGCTTTCTGGGTGACTTGTAGTCCCAGAAAAAATGTGAGTTCCCCAATCATGCTCATTTCGAACTCGCTACTCATTAGTTCCTTGAATTTATCTACAAGAGACAAGTTAGTGGAACAAAAAATGATATCATCAACATATACCTGAACCACTAGAATATCACCCTTTACATCTAGGATGAAGAGAGTTTTGTCGATCACACCACGTCGATAGCCATTGGCTGTTAGGAACTGGGCAAGGCGATCATACCAAGCACGAGGTGCTTGTTTGAGTCCATAGAGCGCTTTGTCCAAGAAGTACACGTGGTCAGGGTGATCATCATCCTCGAATCCTGGAGGTTGTTTGACATAGACTTCTTCTTGAAGAATCCCGTTGAGGAACGCAATTTTCACGTCCATTTGGAAAAGTTTGAAGCCTTTGTGAGACGCATAAGCAATGAGCAACCGAATGGCCTCCAATCTTGCTACAGGGGCAAACGTCTCGTCATAATCAATTCCTTCTTGTTGATTATATCCTTGAGCAACCAGTCGAGCTTTGTTTCTTGAGACTGCACCAGAATCGTCCAATTTGTTGCAAAAGACCCACCTAGTTCCTATGATGTGGCGATTAGCGGGGCGAGGAACTAGTCGCCAGACCTTGTTCCTCTCGAACTGGTGAAGTTCTTCTTGCATGGCAATGATCCAGTCGGCATCCTTCAGAGCTTCCGTGATGTTCTTGGGTTCTATAAGAGACAGGAAAGCATTGAATGCACAAAAAGTCATATCCTTAAATCCGTACCTGACTGGGGGCTTAATGGTCCTCTTATCTCGGTTAGGAGCAAGCAAGTCAGTCCCTGGAGATTCATCGATTGCAGGGATGGGAGTTGAGGAAGAAACAACTGGAGGTGTAGCGTCAGTTCCCTGAGAGATTTGGTTAACTGGAGCCGTAGAGCTGGAGGGAACTGCATCGATCAAAGGAACCGGTTGAGCAGGAGAACTCTCTGTAGAGATTGACTCCTTGGGATCAATTACTGGACTTTCTTGGGGAGGGTCAGCGAGGGAAGGATAGGAATTGGTCTTCGATGGTGCATCATCATCGGAGTCTTCATGTGGTCGTTGAAATGGATCTTCGGAGGGAACTGAGAGATCCTGCACAGACTGGGAAGGCAATTTTTCATTGAAAACAACATGAATGCTTTCTTCTACCTTTTTAGTCCGTTTGTTGAAGACCTTGTAAGCTTTGTTGTTGGATGCATATCCTATGAAGATTCCTTCGTCGCTACGGGGGTCGAACTTACCCAAATTGTCCTTTCCATTATTGTGGACGAAACACTTGCATCCGAAGACCCGTAGATGAGCGATGTTGGGAACTCGTCCTCGAAGCAGCTCATAGGAGGTCTTCTTAAGCATAGGGCGTAGCATGGCTCGATTTAGAATGTAGCATGCAGCATTTACGGCTTCTGCCCAGAAGATCTGTGGGAGCCCACTAGAAATAAGCATGGTGCGAGCCATATCTTCCAAAGTCATGTTCTTCCTTTCAACTAATCCGTTCTGTTGTGGGGTGTATGGAGCCGAAAAGTTGTGATCAATACCATGTGCCCTGTAAAAAGTTAGAAAGTCTCTATTTTCGAACTCAGTTCCATGATCGGAACGAATGGCTCGAAGAGATACATTTAACGATTTTTCAAGCAAGGGAACTAGCTCACTAAATCTATCAAAGACTTCACTCTTAGATTTTATAAATAGAGTCCAAGTGAATCTTGAGAAGTCATCAACAAGTACGAGAATGTACCTGTTACCGCCAAAGCTTTGAACGCGCATAGGACCGCAGAGATCCATGTGAATGAGCTCAAGAGGTTTGGATGAGCTTACCTGTGTTTTGGACTTGAAGGAACTATGAACCTGTTTTCCTTTGACACAATCAGAACAGATTTCTGACTTTTCAGCGTTGATTTTGGGGAGACCACGAACAAGTTCCTTTTGATGCAGTTTATGGATTAGCTTGATGCTTGCATGACCAAGTCATTGATGCCAGAGGTTTGTTTGATCATCAATGGAAGAGAGACACAACTTTTCCTTGGGAACGAACTTTGGGTCAATGATATAAACATTATTGAACCTTTTGCCTTTTAGGATCACAGTTCCCTGTCTATCTTCCATAAAACATTCCTTTGAGGTAAAGCGAACCTCATTTCCCCCTTGATTGCACAGCTGAGACACACTTATTAGATCAAAACCTAAATTTTCAACAAGGTTTACATTACTTACCTTAATGTGATCAGTGAGATTCACGCTTCCAGTTCCACAGATTATTCCCTTTCTCTTGTCTCCGAAGGAGATAGTTCCTCCTCGGTGTTGCTGAAGTGACGACATTTTCTTTCTGTTTCCAGTCATATGGCACGAGCATCCACTGTCGATGTACCATCTGTCTTGTTGTCGCACTTCGTCCTGCACAAGGGAACTCAAACTTTTGGAACCCAGCCAAGCGTAGCTTTTCTGGGTGAGTGCGGTTGAAATCTTGTCTGTGGGTTAGAAGCAGGAACAAAATAGTAAGGATCGTTCAAATCAGTAATAGTATACGTCATTTTCTTGTTGTTTATTTTCTGGTTCCTTTTCTTAGCATTTTCTTCCATTTGTTTCTTTTTATGGATGCAATCATGATAAGTGTGACCATTTGTACCACAATGCCAGCATATACGATTATAAACCACATGACCATACTTACCTTTACCCGGTCGGAAGGGTCTTTCCTGTTTTCTTTGCTCAAAATTGATGTTTTTACCTTTAGTTCCCTGAGCTTGGGAAACATACATCTTATGAGCATTTTGACCATTGAACCAGGTTTGGTTCTCTGTGGGATTTTGTTCAAGCACCTTTACCTTTTCTTCTAGGAACTGAGCTTTATCACGAGAGTTCTGTAGTGCACCACTGAGGAACTCATTTTTCTCGGCCAGTTCCTTTCTTATTTTCTCATTTTCAGCGGAGCATGTTTACTCAGAATCCTTTTTACCAGTATAACCAAGACCATGTCATTGCTTAACAAAAATAGTTTGATTCACAGTTTTCTCATTTATAGAGTGAGTGAGAAGATCAAGTTTATGCACGATTTCATTAAGCAGGATGAAATTTTTCTTTTCAGAGTCTGTTGAGGGAACTGGGGGAATGACAACATGCATGAGTTCAATTTTAACATTTTTGCAGGACTCACACATTTTTTGAGAGTTGGCTAATAGTTTCTCAGCTTCATCTAATTTCTTACCCTAGACGGAGTTTTCAGTAGTTAAGCAAGAAATTTCATCTTCATATTCCTCCAGTTTCTCTTGTAGGGAACTAGTTTCCTTTCCAAGTTTCTTAATAATTTTGACTAATTGATTTTTGTCATATTCTAGAAGAGACTTAGTGAAGTCAGAAGAAGATACCTCAGAGTCCTTTGATTCAGTTGAATCTTCTTTGACCATTAGACATCTTCCTCTAGTAGTTCCCTTCGTCTCTGGTTCCCCTTCAGAGTCTTCTGAGTCATCTCCAAAGGTTGCGAAGAGAGCCTTCTTGTGCTGAGATTTGTCATCGTCGTCAGTGTTCTTAGGACAGTTCCTTGCCAGATGTCCCCTTTCCTTGCATTGATAGCATTGATATTCAGAGAGGTCCTTCTTTTGGAAATTCTTCTTGAACTTTCCTTTGGTGAATTGCTTTCTGACGTGCTTCGTAATCAAGGCAGTTATCTCGTCTTCTTCTTCCTCGAGGTCAGAATTTTACTCTTCCATTTCTAGTCTGGAAAAAGCCTTTGAGATTTTTAGGGCGATTCCCTTCTCCACTTTCTTGGAAGAACTGGATTTTTGTGCCTCTCTTTCATCAACTTCAAGTTTTCCTATGATTTGAGTTAAGGGGAGGGACTGAATTCCAGGGGTAGTCTTCAGAACTCTTTTGATGAGGTTAAATTTTGAGTTGAGACCGTTGATGATGACAAGGGCTTTTGACCATTCGTCGAGTTCTACTCCAGCAGTGGTGAGTTTCGTTACGAGCCTTGTGAAGCGAGAGTAATACTGAGAGATGTCTTCAGTGTCAAGCATCTCAAAAGTGTGGTACTCTCCTTCTAGAGCAAACTTCCTACTCTGTTTTAGTTCCTCACTGCCTTCGTGCATTTCCTTCAGAGCAGTCCAGATCCCTTTAGCAGTTGGGATTCCCATCACTTTGTCCATATCTTCTCTGTTCAGCCCATTGAGAATGAGTTGACGAGCCTTAGCATTTTTCTCCTTGATGACATAGTACTCCGGCTTCCATTGGTCTTCAGTTAAGTCCTTAGGAATAGTTCTATCGCCATTTTCTATCACGCGCCAGCACTGATAGTCTATGGTTTGAATGTGGTTTTCCATGCTTTTCTCCCACCATTCTTCTTCTCCTTTCTTGCGGATGTGAGGCTTGTTGATGGAGATTCCCAGACTAATCTCACTTGAGGTAGACATCTTGAAATCTGTAAACTAACACAAATCTAGAGCGCCTGCTCTGATACCAATTGTAGGATCGTACATTGTTAGTTATCGAGGGAACTGAAAGTTCAGTTCCCTAAGCAGCGGAATAAGTAAACACGAACAGATTCAAGACAAGTTCCTTAGAGTGGGAACCTTTGATAACCAACTAGTTATCCAGGATAAAACCCACTACCCCTTTTGCAAGAGTATTTCAAAGTCTACTTCTTGTATTAATACTTCGGTTACAATCAACTAGAATAGAACACACAGATTAAAGTCTTAGACACACTAAGGACTCTCTACCTAGTTCAACCTAACCAAGTAACAAGAAAGTGACTTACTTCGTTCTTCTTCAAAGAACACAACACAATTCTTCTTCTGCACTTCAGAAAGCTTCTTTTCGTTAATGCGTGTAAAATGAGAGAGGTTTGACCGCTTTACTTATATGATTTAGTTAATGAGATAGTAAATCTTCAATAACCGAATCATATAAATAAAATAATCAAAAGAAATCTTTAAAGATAACATTTGTTACCAAATATTATCTTTACCGATTTTTACAACTTTGTTTCCATGAAAGATAATCTTTTACGCTCCTATTATATATGGAAACCGGATAGAATCTTTAGCTCTCTCTCTAACTAAGATCTACCCTAAAACAGCTCGCCGCCGCCTTCACATAATTCTTCAAGTGTTTCCGGCGTCGACTAGCTTGGGTTCCTTTCGCCAGTTCCCAAGTCTAGCGACATCGTCTCTGTTCCTTGCTTTCCGAGTTCTAAGTTCCCTGTTTATCACACTAATAGAAACATTAATAGCAAAGATGTTTGTCATTATCAAAACTAGGAAAACTGAGGAAGGGAACTATAGTAGGGAACTAAAGTTCCCAAAAGTTCACTTCCTAACAACATAGCTGAAGGAATTTGAACGTGTTGTGCAAATTAGTTACAAGAATGGTGGTGTAGATGAAGCTGAAGCCAAATATCGGAATTGGTTCTTGCACTGGAGGGATATTGACATCCAATTGTTTGAGAAGTGGTTGTCATCAATCTGAGCAACATGTACTGGAGGTGAAAGATGGGAGATTTTCAGGGCACAGGAGAACAACTAGTGCCAGTTCAGACGTTTCTTCATGGAAAATTCTGATTCGTGATGAAGAATCGGCTTCAGATTCATCTAATGGATAGGTAGAAGTTCTGCCAAGAAGGGTTCCAAGTTTTTCCACATTCGCTGGAACCATGGAGTATTTTCCAGAACTCAAGCTGCCAAAAAATGGATTTAGGAAATTGAAGCCTAGATTTGTTTATGGTATTTTGATTATTTGTTCCAAGGATTTAGTGTATGTTTTGGTGGTGTTATTTGAACTTTCAGTAGTAATAGATATTCAAATTTTATTATGTGATATTCATTATAATCATATTGGGTAGTAGAGCTGTCAATCGGGTCGGTCAAGTCGGGTTCAGTTCGGTTATTTTGGGTTCGGGTTGAGAACGGGTCGGGTCATTTCGGATAACAGGTCAAGCCGGTCGGGTCAATACATGTCAGCGGGCGGTTCGGGTTAACCAACGGGTCAAGAGCGTCATTTTTTAAATATTTTGTTCACTATTTAAATATTATTAAATAGTTAAAAACTAATTTAAATCTGTTAAAATAATGGATTAAAATAATATTATTATTATTAATTATTTTAATGTAATTGATATTAGTAGACCAAAATCATATTTTATTTTTATTTTTTATTTATTAATTTATAAATTTCTACATTATAAAAAATTATATAAGTACAATAATATTTTTTTTAGGATATTAAGCATATTATCATTATTTATATGTCATTTATCATATTATTTTATATTATATTTTATTAATACTCCACATTTATTCGTTAATCGGGTCGGGTTCGGGTTGGTCGGGTTCGGTCTCGGTAAATTCGGGTTCGGTAACTTCGGGTTATCAGAAATTTTGGTCAGGTCGGGTCGGGTCCAAAAGCGGGTCGGTCAGGTCGGTAAAACGGGTTCGGTAATTTTTTTACAGCTCTATTGGGTAGTGATCGATATTCATGTAATATTCACGATATCGGGGATGATGTTTGTGTAATATGTGTTAATATTCATGCAATTGGGTGGTAATATTAACGTAATTGGTAGTGATCGATATTCATGAACTGAGTTATGTTATTCATGTACTTGAGTGTGATAGTCATGTAACTGGTATGATATTCGTGTAATTGATTATGTTATTCATATATTATTAAGTGGTGATATTCATATTTTAAGTTGTGGTATTCATGTATTTAATTGGTGATATCCACATATTAAGCAAAAATATTCATACAAACATGAACGATATTCAAAAAACAATGACAAAAGCAACAAGAACAAATTTATGAATTTGCAAAGCATTAGGATGCTGGAAAAATCAAGTGGCGATATTCATGTTTTAAGTGGAGATATTCACATCCATCGATATTCATAAATGCATGAACGATATTCATAAAGACGTGATCGATATTCATGAACGCTAAAAAATCGTTGAAAAATAAGAAAATGTATCAGCATAATGGGGCGGTTTTAGAAAAGAGAAATATTGTGTTTTCTCTCTCATCTAACAACCTCATTTATTATTTTTCCTAATTAAAAATTAAATAATTGTCTTATTATAGTAGATTTGGTGGTTACACCCCTACCATATCTATTGTAAGATCCAATCATCCATCACCATCAATCCAATAATCCAGATTAATACTTCCGTTTTACCATAACTCTCGTTTTACCGGAGCGTCCCTCTATAAATAGATACATGATATGCAGCGCGGCTCGGGTGCGGACTAAGCTTATAGTGTTAAATGCGGATGATTTGGACCACTTGATGGGCTGAACGAACGGCTAAGCTTTTGAAATACCCCAAATAAGATAATGGCATTTTGGTAAATTAATTAAGGGGATTACTTCAAAAGGGGGAAAAATGGGAAATTGGGGATAAAATCCCTCAAGGGTGATATCCACTTGATGGGCTGAACGAAGTTCGGTCTCTCTCTCGTGTGCTTCTTCTCCTGTGCACCGTAGCTCTCCTTCACCGAACCAATCTCTCCCTCTGGTTCCCTCCGTTCGCTGAGCAGCCGAGCCAGCTTCCTTCCTCCGGCGAGCCCTATTCATCCGGCGTCGTCTGAGCTGTGCTGTTCGTGCCACTGCCGTCGTGCTGCTGTTGTTGTGTTCGTGCCGCTGGTGTGGGTCGAGCCGAGTGCTTCTGCTGAGTTCCGCGGTGGTTCCGGCGAGAGGAGGTGTTTCCGAGGCTGAGTTATGGCCGCCAACGAGGTAAGAAAGGGGTGTGTGGTATGTATATTTTCGGACTCCATCTTTGCTGAATTTTTGGTATGTTCGAATTGATATTGGGTAATTTTGAATTGATGTTGTGTTGATCGAATTGATGTTGTTGTTCTTCATGGGCAGTTGAAGAGGAATGTGTGTGACCGTATTGTTGAATTTGAGCTTTGATATTGTGTGTGTGGTTGCTGATTTTTTTGGAAGGTATTGATTTAGGGTTTGAATTGGGGGTTTATTAGTTGTGGATTGGTATGAGTTAATTAATGCCAGGGATTTGCTCGGATTGATTTCGCAGGTTTGTTCGGGTTGATTGGAGACCTCTGGAGTCGTTGTGGTTCGACTTGAGGCAAGAGGATCCTTGCCTAACTTATTATATTTTTTATAAATTGAATTATGCCTAGTAATTGATAATTAATTTTACCATTTGCTTGAGCTATTTAAATTGGACTAATTGACTATATAGATGCTTGGTTGAATATGGGTGTGTGTGCATGTGTTATTATTTTGTCTCGTATCGTGTTGAATAAATGTTGACGTGGTAGTCAATTGTGACTAAAATGTGATTGATTGTTGTTGATAAGTGTTTGTTGACACTTGTGTGTGTGTGTGTTGGATTGAGTTTGTGTGTGTGATGATATGTGATTATGTGTGTGTGATGATATGTGATAATGTGTGATGGTGTGTGATAAGGTGTAGTTATGTGAATTTGATTGTCATTGTGTTGGTTGATTGGTGTCGGTATGGTGTGGATAGTGGGTTTTGGAGGTTGTGAATTGTCTCACCTTGGTGATGTGGGGGTGGAGACGAAGATGTTGTGAATTGTCTCACCTTGGTGATGTGGGGGTGGAGACGGAGATGTTGTGAATTGTCTCACCTTGGTGATGTGGGGGTGGAGACGGAGATGTTGTGAATTGTCTCACCTTGGTGATGTGGGGGTGGAGACGGAGATGTTGTGAATTGTCTCACCTTGGTGATGTGGGGGTGGAGACGGAGATGTTGTGAATTGTCTCACCTTGGTGATGTGGGGGTGGAGACGGAGATGTTGTGAATTGTCTCACCTAGGTGATGTGGGGGTGGAGACGGAGATGTTGTGAAGTGGTAATTGTGTGAAAGGGTTGCTTGCGTACCTGATTAAGTGGTTGTTTGAAGTGATATATATGTATATTTTAATTGTTTGTGATTGGTTGAATATGAGTTGAGTTATCTTTCTTGGTTGCTTTGGTCAGATATGGTGATGACTAATATATATTGATTATTGTTTGTATTGATTGAATGTTATGATGATGAAATGGGTATGTGCGTGTGATATGAATTGTCTTGTAGCGTATCTGATTAAATGTTGACGTGGTAGTCAAATATGACTAAATGTGATTAGTGTATGTTGACACGTGTGTGTGTGTGTGTGTTGGATCGTGTGTGTGTGTGTTGGATCGTGTGTGTGTGTTGGCTTGAATGTGTATGTGTGTGTTGGATCGTGTGTGTGTATTGGATTGAGTGTATGTGAGTGTGTGTATATTGGTTGTGTGTTGAATAGTGATTGTGATTATGAGTTTCGTGTGTTATAGTTGTTGGTTGTAACTCGTCAAGGTGGTAAATTCTGTTGGTATGGTTGTTGTTGGTAACTGGTGGATTATGAAGGTTGGTTGCGTTGTTTGACTGTATAGATTGGTTTCCCATCTTGAGGGTGTGTGCCAATACGAGTTGAGTTTGAGGTATGAGTTGCAGTCGAGGTTGACGAATCGGCCGCACCAGAAGGGTGGCTGGCCTGGATCGTTATTTTGGTTGATTGTATTATGTAATTATTGTATCGTTGATGCTTATGTGTTTGTTGTTGTGAAGGTTAATTGAATTTGTTGTGTAGTGCAGTAGTGAGTTCGGTATAATTGGTTAGCTTTGGTTGTAAGTCAGTAGTAAGAGATGTGTATGTGCATAGAGTTGTTGATTGAGGTATTAGTAATAGAGAGAAGGATGGATTGGACGTGTCAGTGAAGTTGGATTGGATCGTTCTATTCGTTTATGCTTGCGATGAGTTTGAGGTTGGATTGAAAGAGGTTAGTATCGTGTAGAATTGGATAAGAATGGGTGATTGATCGGTTATGTGTTAGTGTGTGTTTATGTTTATGTTTTGTCGTGTGGTTGGTTAGTTGGTTGGTGTGATATTAGTCAAGTGTAGTTATTTGTATATTAAGTATGATCTGTTGTTGTTTGGTATTGTTTGATTGTCGCGATAACTCTATGGTTTTGAAACTGTTTTGGCTGGGCTAATCTTGCCATAGTCTTTCACGAGACTGACCAACTGCGGTTTACGTGCCGTGGTTGGCTGGGGTATCGGGTCCCTCAGTCAATCAGGCTTTTCATGTTCAGCGCCAGCAAGGAGGTTCCTGATCATCGTCGGTTTTGGAGTCGAGAACTCTACTTTTGGTTTGAGACTTTGAATTGATTGTACGTGTCATTTTGGTTTCGGACTTTGAATGGGTTATCTATTGTATTGGTTTATCTTTTTTGGTTGTTGGTTTTTGGTTTGTAAATGGTTGTATTTCAGTATGTTAAGTTGTTGGTGGTTTCAAACTCTAGACAGGTTTTACAGGTTTTCCGCTGTGCTGCTTTTGATATTATATATATGGGTCATGTTTTGCATTGTTTCTTTTCACCCGCCTTATAATCCTTTCGGATTATGGCACTGTAGCACCACTGGCCTGGGGGTGTTACAGAAGTTGGTATCAGAGCTTTCTTTTCAAAAATGTGTTCTTTCCGAGTCTTCAACTTGAGAATTTTTATTCGTTGTGGTTGTGAACGATCGGGTGATCAGGAATCCTTGTTGTCAACCGTAGTGGGTTGTGTTGGTAAGTAAGTATTGGTTGTTTGTGATGTTTTGTGCTAATGTTTGATATATTTTATATGTGATGTTTAGTGTTGTTGAATAATTTTAATGGTGCGTTCCCTGGTAAGTGGGACGTGCTAGAGATTTAAAAGGTATGAGTATGGTAGAGGATGAGGCCGTTGGGCTTATCGTCAAGAGGTTGAGTCTGGTAACTGATGATTTGGTAGGAAGATATTGTGTGTTGCTGTTATTGTCATGAATGAGAATGACAGATTGAGCACTTTCAGATATGGTTGTGTTCTGAGATGGAATCTCGATGGGGAGGCTCAGCTATGCGACCTTTGAGCAGTATGCTGATGAATATTTGATCAGGGAGACTGAGACAGTTGATTTTGATCAGACTGTTGATGTTAGAAGCAGTAAGAAACAGAGAACTCGGTCTGCATCTGAGAAAGTAGAATTTCGCGATTATGGGTTCGGTTGAGTTGAGAATCAGAATGTTCTTGTGATTACAGGAAAACGACCGTTACTGTAACAGCTGATAAGAGTTTAGTGCATGTGTTGAGAGTCAGGATCCTAGAGACTCCGGCAGAATTGTTAGTGCGATGACCGTTGTAAACTATTAAGAAAAGGTTGTGTTGGTTATCTGTGTGTATGCGGAGATTGAAGGAGCAGATAAAAGAACTTGTGAAGTTAGGCTTTATTAGGCCTAATGCTTCTCCTTAGGGTGCGCCTGTATGGTTGGTTAAAAAGAAGGATGGTTCCTTTTGACCTTGCTTGGATTATAAGGAGTTAAATACTTGTTGGGTCAATTGCAAGGAGATACAATGTTTTCAAAGGCTGATTTGAGATCAGAGTATCTTCAGTTTAGGATTCGAGAGGAATATATTCATGGTACTACCTTCAGAACTGAGAATGATTGCTATGAGTTGGTTGTGATGTCTTATGGGTTGACTAATGCTTCCGCAGATTTCAAGAGTCTAAGGAACTGATGTTTTTAGAAAGTACTTGGATTATTGTGGCGATTTTTATTGATTCTATTTTAGTATTTTCTCAGAATAAGAGGGAGTATGAGAACAACCTTGGAATGCTAAGGAAATCGAGAGTTTTCTCGGATTGACAGGTTACTACAGGCGGAGTGTAACAGATTACGAAAGGCTAAGAATTTTGAATGTGACAGGAGATGTCGAGAGAGTTTCAAAGGAACTCAGGAAGTGTTTGATTAGTGCGTCAGTGTTGGTTTTACTGCAGGGAACAGAAGGGTTTGTTATCTACAGTGATATGTCTATGCAAGGTTGGGTTGCGTTTTGATGTAGAATGGGAAGGTCATTGCGTATGTTTCTTATCAACTCAAATCGTATGAGAGAGAATTGATCATGAGACAAAGATGATTGCTAGAGTTGATTAAGGATTATGAAAAGATATTGTTTATCAATCAGAAAAGGGCTATCGTGGTTGCTGATGCCTTGTGTAGGAAATCGACTCTCGAGCAGGTGATTGCTTGTCTGACAGTTCGGTCGGGATTGCAACAGGAGTTGGCGAATGGTGAAAAGTGAAATTTGGTTTGAGAAGGAACAAATATAGCTGAATGTAATGGAATGTTGAGTACGAGATGCAGTGAGATTGCTCAGGAAAGAGTGTTCGGATTCTTGTTCAGGAAGATGAAGTATTGTGTTTTCAGATCGATTATGTGTGTTAACTGATAAAGAGATTTGAGAGTTGATTCTCAGGGAAAGTCATTCTTCGGCGAGTCCGGAATATTCTAGAGTCAGTTATACGAGGCAGTTATCCGAACCTGTTTGATCTTAGTTTCGAGGACGAAACTCTTATAAGGAGGGGAGAATGAAATACCCCAAATAAGATAATGGCATTTTGGTAAATTAATTAAGGGGATTACTTAAACAGGGGGAAAATGGGAAATTGGGGATAAAATCCCTCAAGGGTTCGGTCTCTCTCTCGTGTGCTTCTTCTCCTGTGCACCGTAGCTCTCCTTCACTGAACCAATCTCTCCCTCTGGTTCCCTCCGTTCGCTGAGCAGCCGAGCCAGCTTCCTTCCTCCGGCAAGCCCTATTCATCCGGCGTCGTCCGAGCTGTGCTGTTCGTGCCACTGTCGTCGTGCTGCTGTTGTTGTGTTCGTGCCGCTGGTGTGGGTCGAGCCGAGTGCTTCTGCTGAGTTTCGCGGTGGTTCCGGCGAGAGGAGGTGTTTCCGAGGCTGATTTGTGGCCGCCAACGAGGTAAGAAAGGGGTGTGTGGTATGTATATTTTCGGACTCCATCTTTGCTGAATTTTTGGTATGTTCGAATTGATATTGGGTAATTTCGAATTGATGTTGTGTTGATCGAATTGATGTTGTTGTTCTTCATGGGCAGTTGAAGAGGAAGGTGTGTGACCGTATTGTTGAATTTGAGCTTTGATATTGTGTGTGTGGTTTCTGATTTTTTTGGAAGGTATTGATTTAGGGTTTGAATTGGGGGTTTATTAGTTGTGGATTGGTATGAGTTAATTAATGCCAGGGATTTGCTCGGATTGATTTCACAGGTTCGTTCGGGTTGATTGGAGACCTCTGGAGTCGTTGTGGTTCGACTTGAGGCAAGAGGATCCTTGCCTAACTTATTATATTTTTTATAAATTGAATTATGCCTAGTAATTGATAATTAATTTTACCATTTGCTTGAGCTATTTAAATTGGACTAATTGACTATATAGATGCTTGGTTGAATATGGGTGTGTGCGTGTGTTATTATTTTGTCTCGTATCGTGTTGAATAAATGTTGACGTGGTAGTCAATTGTGACTAAAATGTGATTGATTGTTGTTGATAAGTGTTTGTTGACACTTGTGTGTGTGTGTGTTGGATTGAGTTTGTGTGTGTGATGATATGTGATTATGTGTGTGTGATGATATGTGATAATGTGTGATGGTGTGTGATAAGGTATGGTTATGTGAATTTGATTGTCGTTGTGTTGGTTGATTGGTGTCGGTATGGTATGGATAGTGGGTTTTGGAGGTTGTGAATTGTCTCACCTTGGTGATGTGGGGGTGGAGACGGAGATGTTGTGAATTGTCTTACCTTGGTGATGTGGGGGTGGAGACGGAGATGTTGTGAATTGTCTCACCTTGGTGATGTGGGGGTGGAGACGGAGATGTTGTGAATTGTCTCACCTTGGTGATGTGGGGGTGGAGACGGAGATGTTGTGAATTGTCTCACCTTGGTGATGTGGGGGTGGAGACGGAGATGTTGTGAATTGTCTCACCTTGGTGATGTGGGGGTGGAGACGGAGATGTTGTGAATTGTCTCACCTAGGTGATGTGGGGGTGGAGACGGAGATGTTGTGAAGTGATAATTGTGTGAAAGGGTTGCTTGCGTACCTGATTAAGTGGTTGTTTGAAGTATTATATATGTATATTTTAATTGTTTGTGATTGGTTGAATATGAGTTGAGTTATCTTTCTTGGTTGCTTTGGTCGGATATGGTGATGACTAATATATATTGATTATTGTTTGTATTGATTGAATGTTATGATGATGAAATGGGTATGTGCGTGTGATATGAATTGTCTTGTAGCGTATCTGATTAAATGTTGACGTGGTAGTCAAATATGACTAAATGTGATTAGTGTATGTTGACACGTGTATGTGTGTTGGATCGTGTGTGTGTGTTGGATCGTGTGTGTGTGTTGGATCGTGTGTGTGTGTGTGTGTTGGATCGTGTGTGTGTGTTGGATTGAGTGATGAGTATTTTCATCACTAGTATTTCATATAGTTACACTTATGTATTATAGTATTTCATTAAATTTCATATAGTTACACTTATGTACTATAGTATTTCATTAAATCTAGTATACTTAGACTTATATACTATCGTATTTCATTAAATGTCATATAGTTACACTTATGTACTATAGTATCTTATTAAATTTCATATAGTTACACTTATGTACTATAGTATTTCATTAAATCTAGTATACTTAGACTTATATACTATAGTATTTTATTAAATTTCCTATAGTTACACTTATATACTATAGTATTTCATTAAATCTAGTATACTTAAACTTATACACCATAATATTTCATTAAATTTCATATAGTTACACTTATGTACTATAGTATTTCATTAAATTTTATATAGTTACACTTATATACTATAGTATTTCATTCAATTTCTTATAGTTACACTTATGTACTATAGTATTTCATTATATCTAGTATACTTAGACTTATATACTATAGTATTTTATTAAATTTCCTATAGTTACACTTATATACTATAGTATTTCATTAAATCTAGTATACTTAGACTTATATACTATAGTATTTTATTAAATTTTCTATAGTTACACTTATATACTATAGTATTTCATTAAATCTAGTATACTTAGACTTATATACTATAGTATTTCATTAAATTTCATATAGTTACACTCAGTGGCGGATCCAGGATTTTTTCGAAGGGGGGTCACAAAATCGCCTATGAAAAATTATATAATATTGTTTAGCATTAATCAAATTACTATTTGTAAAAAAAATTGTACAAATCTTATATACTAGGTGGATTATTATGTTTTGAAAAACATTTTTAACTAATTTACAATTTTGAAAATATTTTTGGACAAATAGTAAGGAGAACTACCTAAAATATGTTAGTATCAAATATATTGTGATAATTTTAAATAAAATTAATTCAATTAGCTTACAAAATTTTTAACTTATTTCATAATCATGATGGACAAAAATAGGAAATACAAATATTTGTATAAAAGAGAAAATAAAGGACACAAATTGTTATTTATCTAAAAAGAAAACAATACAAAATATGGGAGATGGGGACTTGAATCCCAAACCTTTGGGTTAAACTCATGTTCCACAACCAATTGGGCTAATAACTCTTTTTATTAACATGTAAAAGACATTAATATATATATTTTTAATTTAATTTTTTTTAATATATGACTTGATCCAGGGGAAGGGGGGTCACCAGACCCCCCTAGGACCCCCTGGACCCGCCTCTGGTTACACTTATATACTATAGTATTTCATTATATTTCATATAGTTACGCTTATATACTATAGTGTTTCATTAAATCTAGTATACTTAGACTTATATATTATAATATTTCATTAAATTTCATATAGTTACACTTATGTACTATAGTATTTCATTAAATCTAGTATACTTAGACTTATATACTATAGTATTTCATTAAATTTCATATAGTTACACTTATGTACTATAGTATTCCATTATATCTAGTATATTTAGACTTATATACTATAGTATTTTATTAAATTTCTTATAGTTACACTTATATATTATAGTATTTCATTAAATCTAGTATACTTAGACTTATATACTATTGTATTTCATTAAATTTCATATAGTTACACTTATAGTATAGTATTTCATTATATTTTATATAGTTATGCTTATATACTATAGTGTTTCATTAAATCTAGTATACTTAGACTTATATACTATAGTATTTCATTAAATTTCATATAGTTACACTTATGTACTATAGTATTTCATTATATTTCATATAGTTGCGCTTATATACTATAGTATTTCATTAAATTTCCTATAGTTACACTTATATACTATAGTATTTCATTAAATCTAGTATACTTGGACTTATATACTATAGTATTTCATTAAATTTCATATAGTTATACTTATGTACCATAGTATTTCATTATATTTCATATAGTTACGCTTATATATTATAGTATTTCATTAAATCTAGTATACTTAGACTTATACACCATAGTATTTCATTAAATTTACTATAGTTACACTTATATACTATAGTATTTCATTAATCCAAAAGCCCCTCCATTAAACTACTCTTTTGAGTTGGGGTTTAAACGGAGGCTTAAACTCAAAAAGTCCACATTTAAGCCCCTCTTTAAGCCCCCCATAAGGGGTGCTCTAATATATAAGTATAAATATATGAAATATAATAAAGAGTGCGGTTCCGGTGCGGAGCACTCTTCCCGTACGGACATGCACTATAGGGCCTTATTTGTGCACTTTTGGGTCTTATTTGTGCACTTTTGCAAAAAAATTGAAAAATGCTTGGAAAAAAATTTGAAAAAGATTTTTTTTTTGAAAAAGTGCACAAATAAGACGTTAAAGTGCACAAATAAGACCCAAAAGTGCATGCTCCGCACGTCCGCACGGGAAGAGTGCTCCGCATATGATCCAAACTCATATAATAAAATATTATAGTATATACTATAGTATATAAAGTTTTTATTCTCGATTTTTGGCTTTTTGGAGGGGAAAACGATATCCGTTTTGGATGAATTTTATATGTACGGACCCGTATTAAAATTTTATACAAAATTATAGTAGAAAAACGCAAAAAAATTCACTACAATGCACTATATGTCGGGCACCAAATTGTAAAAAAAATGGGTAGGAAGGCTTCGTCTTTTGGGCTTTTGGAGGGGCAAATAATGTCCGTTTTGGATGAATTTTATATGTACGGACTCGTATTGAAATTCTCTACATGTTTATGGGAAAAAGTGCAATTTTTTTTGTGCGTTAAGGCTTAACGTACCATTTTTGTTTTTGTTTTTTTAACTTGTACGATAAGGTTTAACGCACATGAACAGTTCATACGTTTAGCCATAACGCATAAGATCTGGACAATTTCCACTATTTCTACCAATTTTGTCCCTTACGCGTTTAGCCATAACGCACCAACATATACGTTTAGTCTTAACGCACAAAATAGTGTGCGTTTAGACGAAAAAACGTGTGTATATAGGGGGACCCTTTTGTAAATTGTCCTAAAACATAGTCGAAAATACAAACAAGCCCCTACCCCGTTTCAGCGACTGCGGAATTCCACGAACAAAAATGCTCCCTCCTCCATACAAATCGCACGCAAAATCGATTCGAATTTTAAGCTCGGGAAAAGGTGTTGAAGTACACCCAGCAGGGGCGGACGCAGGATTGTAGTCCAGTGGGGGCTAAAATCTTGAATAGTAAAATATTATCGTCTATCTTACACAAAACCCTAAATCGTAATTTTTAATTCTACCATCTATTTTACACAAACAATCTCAATTTCAAACAACAAACTCTATATCCAAACTTCAAATGAAATTTTACTCAAAATTGACCAAAAAATTACACAAATTAAACAAAATTCAATCATTACAGACTACTTTCACTGCATAATCTCAACAAATTTGTATAAAAATTAATTTGTAAATGTTACAAATCTATAAACCCTAAATTTTGAAAGTTTTAACACAAATAAGGATAGATATAGTGAAAATATTACATATCTTATTGAAAAATTTTGTGCAAATTTGGATAAATTTTAGTATTTTTGAGAATTATGCATAATAAATCCTATATAAATAATATTTTTAAAATTGAAAAACTATAAAAATTAGTTTGGAATTTTTTGGAATTTTTTTTAAAAAAAACTTTGGCTGAGAGAGAAAAAATTCCGTATAAATTATAAAAATAATAATAAAAAAAAAATTTCTTTTTCAAAATTCCAATGAGAGCTACAGCCCAACTGGCCCCACCTGCGTCCGCCTATGACACCCAACTCGAGAGAGATCTAGAAGCAAGCAAAGAAACCAATTTTGAGCTCAAGGAGAAGGCATAAGCTCTGTTAGCAGCCAAAGAAGAGTTGGAAGCAGAAATGAAGAAATCGAGGATCAAGAAAACAAGAATTTAAGGTCATTAATTAAGTTATTGAAGTTTATAATATTACCTTACCAGTTTGTATACCATTTTCATAATTACGAGAACTACCTGTGAGATCGAATTGTCATGATGTGACAAGATAAGTGAAACTAATCATATTTATACATCAAAATCCCTAAAGCATATATTTTATACATCTCTTCTTTTTACATATAGTGATTTGATATATATCATATATGCCAAACTCTTTTATCAAAATACACACATCCGTTCAATAACCAAATGATCTAGTGGAACAAGGATTGTCATTTTTTTTTTCATAAAATAACAATCCCCGATAATAAAGGTCTTTTTAATAGAGATACCTCTCCGAATTCATACTTTTTATACACTCCACTTAAAAAGGATTTTTAACCATTAAATTTATAATTGCATTACATGTTTTGTATTTTCAAATATAAATAAATAAAATATATAAATATGAAAATTAAGGAAGAATAAATTATAATTGTACATTGAACGTAGCATGCTTACGGGCTCTCATTAAAAATAAAAATAAAACTTTAATATAATATATAGAGGTATGGAAATCCTTATGTAATTAGAAAGTTATTGATCGATCAAACAAGAACATAAACATGGTAATATGTAAAATCATGGATGTTATTATAATAGTAATAAACTTTTGAATTATAATAACCGAAATTTCAAGGAATTTGGCTCTCATTGGCCACCTAACTGCATTGAAATATCAAGTTAAAGTGGAGCACGTTTTTGTCATATCCGTTACTTTAGGTTGAAAGAGGGGTGCAATTGGAATCACTGAATTAGTTCACTGAGTGAGTGCAGACAGACACCAAAGAAGGAAAATCAAATCAAAGTGTACCGTTTCAACTTCAAAAATCATACGAGGAACCACACAATCACTCATCAAGGACACGCAACTCATCGGCAAACCAATCACTGTCCTTTCCATCTTCTCACAAACCCATAGATACCCTTCTGCACAGGCCCCGCCTAAAAGTAAGGGCAAAAGGGGCGCCGATTTAGGATCCAAAATTCCTATGTGTCTAATATATTAAAAATCTATGTATATTACTAGTAGTAAATATGTTATATATATAAGTAAAATGAAGAAATCTAGTGGTTTATAATCTAGTCCTCAATCAAAACCATCCAAGTTTGATTCTCCCTTGTCCCACTTTTTTCTTTCTTTTTTGAAAGGCCCATTGACCGGTTGGCCCATGTACCAATTTTATATTTCTAAATTGAAAAAATTAAAATAAATTGGGCATCCATTTCCATAGCTAAATAGACAATTAATGTATGTGCAAATTTTGCTTATTCCCAATCTTTGTTTGGAAATTCTTACAATTAGGATATTGAAATTCTTTTCAATTTTTATTATTGCAAGTTTTGTTTTTTGAATTTTTAGAATTAAGAAACCAAAATCCCATTTACAATTGCCGTCAAAAATCTTGTTGTACCGATTTGAGCAACTAATTTGATTAGGATAACGAACTCAGATGGCCTGATGCTCATAGTTTACAAATTAAAAAGGCATAAATTTTCTTTGCCTTCGTACACAATATTTTAAAGTAGAAAAATTATTATCGATCACATTACTTTTGTATTTTTTTAAATCAAAGAACTTAAATACTTAATTAGTTAATTACGTGTAGTCAGTAGTCACTGCACTTGGAATTTAGTTTAGTTTATATATATTGGGTGATTATTTAGAAGTTAGTTTATATATGTTGTCATATCGAGTAGAAATTTTATTAGTAATTGTTTATTGATGTGTATTTATATTGATGTGTATTATTTCATTCTTTTGGCTTTTATTTTACTTCTGGAGTGTAATTTGGACTTATTCAATCATTTGACTCCCTAATGCTTTTCGATTTTGAGGTGTTGTTATTCTTATCTATTATTATTGTTCAGTGTTGTCTTTGTAATAATGCACTTTTATTATAGGGTTACTTTTGTTTTTATCATAGATATTCAACATTTTTTAGTATAATATGCAACTTTGCCTTATTTTTAATATTAATCATATGATATTTTAAATAGGACCTGTGTTAAATAAGTAATATATTAGGGTCTATAATTTATTTTCGCCTCTGGGTTCTAAAATGTCAGGACTGGGCTGCTTGTGCTCCACATGTAATCTGATCTTCATCTTCCATTAGTTATTGTTCTGATCTCACAGAGAGACAGCAGAAGAGATGTACAATTCCGAAGGGAGATTGAAGTCCTTTGCAAACAACAGATGGCTGGTGTTTGTGGCTTCAATGTGGATACAATCCTGCGCCGGAATGGGGTATCTATTTGGGAGCATATCGCCTGTGATTAAGAGCGTAATGGGCTACAACCAGAGGCAGGTTGCTTTGCTGGGTGTGGCAAAGGACTTGGGAGGCAGTATTGGGTTCATAGCCGGTCATTTGTCTGAGGTTTTGCCGATTTGGGTGATCCTCGTCATTGGGGTGGTCCAGAATTTTGTCGGGTATGGCCTCGTTTGGCTTGCTGTCGCCGGTGTCTTGCCCTCTTTGCCATTTTGGGTGGTGAGTATTTTCATCACTAGCACTCTACCTGTTTGAATTAATTCCTGACTGAAGACTTCTTCTTCTTCTTCAATTTGCCTCTCTGGGTGAACTGGAGGCAAAGAACTTGCTATTTGAGTATTTGATCTTGTTTTCCAAGAAGTTTGGAGCTCACTTGATCCTACCCAGTTTGTGGTTTCGTGCAATTCAGCTTCTTATCATTTTCCCTATCTTATAATAATGATATAACTAACATAAAAGAAATCACCATATCATAATTTGAGGTCTAGGATATTTTGGTTCTATCTTGTTATATACTTAGTATCATTACTATATGTGTACATGTAGGTGACAGAAATGAAATGATTTGTTTATGCAGAACACATCATTCTGTATCTTTCTTGTGCCAGCCTCTTATTTCCTTTGTGTATCAATCGCTATCTTATTCTGCAATGAATTACTGAATCAGGAAATTTAATAAAGATGAAATCAGGAGGTTTTTTGCATCCGTAGCAGGATTAGCAGTAGCCAAGTGCTAGGTTTTACAGCTGCTTCTGTCTTGGAAAGTGGATAGAATAACTCTTGTATATTAGCCGTGTTTATTTTGAACTTTGGTTATCTAGAGTGTTTATTTGAAGCAAAACAAGTAGATCTTGAACATAATTATCTTATTCTCGGGATGAACATGAAGAAGTTTTTTTTTTCGTGTTGCCGGTTAAGACCAGAAACATGTCTAAACCCTTAAACCATTGTAGATATTGACTACAGTTGTATTGCCCAGCTATGCATTGCTATCTTTGTAGGAACTAATGGGGAGACCTACTTCAACACAGCAGCTCTGGTTTCCTCTGTCCAGAACTTCCCCAAAAGCCGTGGCCCAGTTGTGGGGATACTCAAAGGGTTTGCCGGGTTGAGTGGTGCTATTCTAAACCAAATCTATGCCATGTTCAACTTCTCTAGCGAGACTCCGTTGATACTGATGATTGCAGTTGGCCCGTCTGTCGTGATCCTCGCTTTGATGTTCTTAATAAGACCGGTACAAGGTCACAGGCAGACAAAGCCATCTGATGGATTGAGTTTCAGCTTTGTCTATGGAATCTGCCTTCTTCTGGCTACTTATTTGTTGGGCGTTTTGATTCTTGAGGATTTGGTTGATCTGTCTCAATACTTGATCGTAATCCTCTCGGTTCTCCTTCTGGTAATCTTGCTTGCCCCCATCATAATTCCCATCATACTGGCATTCTTCTCTGAGCTGAGACCCACAGCTGCAGAAACCCTCCTGCCTGATCCTCAAGCACAAGGGAGGAGCAATTCTGGGAATGTGAGTGAAGGTGAAGTTATCTTCAGTGAGGCTGAGAGTGAAGTGGAAGATATGAAGAGGGCAGAATCAGAGTTGGTTGAACCTTCAGTTAGGAAAAAACACATTGCTCAGCTGCAAGCGAAGCTTTTCCAAGCAGCGGCTGAAGGAGCTGTGAGGGTGAAGAGGAGAAAAGGACCTCGAAGAGGAGAGGACTTCACCCTTGTGCAAGCGCTGAGGAAGGCTGATTTCTGGCTCATTTTCGTCTCCCTTGTGCTCGCTTCGGGCTCTGGCTTGACAATAATCGACCACATGGGCCAGTTGTGCGAGTCTGTGGGTTACTCCGACTCAAGCATATTCGTGTCAATGTTCAGCATCTTTAACTTTGTTGGCCGTGTTGGAGGTGGATACTTCTCTGAGCTTGTTGTCAGGTAAATTCTGATCTCATCTTCTGAACCTCTTTTACCTGGATTTGTAAGGTGAAATGCAATTGCTATCAGGCATCTGCCTTCATGTCGCATCATGTAGACTGATTCTTGGTTGTATGGTGGATTTCAAACTGAGTTACAATTATGGGTGGTTTTCTATATATAATGGGTAGTTAAGCGCAAATCCGACTACACAACAGGCTGTTAAACGTAATTTACGCTTAAGAAAATGCCAGCTTAAGTCACATGTACCAGGTATAGGATCTTAGTTTAGGGGTTTTAGGGTCTACTGTTTCTTGTGTGCGTGCTTTATGTTGTTTCCTTCGTTCGTCTGCCTTTTATGTGCTTGATTTTACTATGGGTGTTTTCTGAAACATCCTCTCGGCTTGCTCGAGGAAAGAATGTGTACATCTGACCCCCCTGATCCCGCATATGCAGGAGTGGCGGGACATACTAGGTCCATGTTGTTGTTGTTGTTTTACTAGGAAAGGAAAACTTGAGCTTAAGGGTCTGTTTTGGATCTCCTCAAATAATGCATTCTAATTGGAATCCAAACGGACTCTCATATTAACACTTGCACTTGTGCATTGCAGAAACTACGCATATCCGAGGCCAGTGTCAATGGCGGTTGTGCAGGTGATAATGGCGGTTGGGCTATTGTACTACGCAGTGGCATGGCCAGGGGCGATGTATGTGGTGACGGTTCTAACAGGACTCTGCTACGGGGCTCACTGGGCGATCGTCCCAGCTGCAGTTTCAGAGCTCTTTGGGTTAAAAAGCTTTGGAGCTCTCTACAACTTCCTGTGTCTATCAATCACGGTGGGATCCCTAATCTTCTCCGGTGTGATTGCCGGTGGCATATACGACTACGAAGCAGAAAAACAGGCTGCTCTGAGGATGATGCCTCAAAGTGATGGTGATCCCTTGACCTGCACAGGTACCATTTGCTACTCTGTCACCTGTGGGATATTGTCAGGGCTCTGTGTCGTTGCGGTTGTGTTGAGCATGGTTGTCGTTTATCGAACGAAGATGGTGTATGCGCAGCTCTACATAAGGTTGCACACTTGAAATGGTATTTGCAAGAATCCCAGGTGGTTTTGTAGTGTGAATAAGAAGCACCAATTGCCAAGCATGCAGAGTGTTATGTAGTTCATTGCTATTCTTGGATTGTAAGAAGTAATTTTTTTTCTATACTTGGTGTTAATTTTTCTGGGAGTTCGGCAACATTCAGACCCTTGAACGCTTTGAGTAAAACGCACTTGTATATATGTGAAGTTGGAGAACAAAAAATGTTGGGTTATACGGCTCCTGTTAAGTGCTAGTAGTTGGGTTAATTTGAAACATTTTTGTCAATAAATGTTGTTAAATTCCAGATGTGAAAATTCAGCCTCAGAAGATGGTTTCATGAGCGAACCAACAAGTAGTTTAAGAAAGCAAAAGAAAAAGCGACAGAAACAAAAATGGATTGCGAAAGAATCGTACAAGAGCACTTTTCAAAACTAATATTTCGACCCTATACTTATACCTTCGGGTTGCATGAAATTTGATTCAAGATAATACGAACGCATCCTCTAATGATCAAGGCAAGATCAATAGAGAGACACTTAAAGTTTTCGGTTTTTGTTCAATGTGATCCACACAAGAGATTCATCTCTTAGGGTGTCCCAAGACTTGACCCAATCACACCCTTATATAGGGCATAGGGTAGTTGGGCAGTTGCATGTCGGTTGGAGTCGGTTTAGGCGGTTGAAATCGGTTAAAAACCCGCCAAACCACTTAACCGCGCAAAGTGCACAAACCGTGCAATTAATTCGAGAAGAAATCAGCTTTGCACAACAAAGTGCACATACCGTGCACTTAATCCGAATGCAAATATACTTTGCATCACAATGTGCACGGACCAAATGGTTCGTGCACTTCCACTGAAGCCAATCCTGGCTTCTCAGCACGGTGTGCCCGGTACGTGCACCAAAGTGTACGGCCCGTACACCTTACCTGGACCCGAATGTGCCTTCTTGGTCCTTTCCCGGACCCCGAATATGCCTTCTCGGTGTCCGCCTCTCAAATTTCGACACGTTTCGTAACCCCGAGGTCGTATCCACGCATACGAGTGTGCACTCCGCATCCCCCGAAACTCGTCATGCGCCGAACGAACTCCTCAAATCTTGAGCGAATCCCGACTACATCAAATGCGGATGACACTAAAATCACCAACATTCCTCCCCCATTTTAGTGTAATCCTTGATTCACTTAAATAACATACATCAAACACAAACTCATGCATAAATAATAATGTCCTTAGGATTGAATCTTCACATTAGTGTAGTACACATTCCAAATACTCAAGAATCAGGGTAACCTATGGATTGAACCCTTCAACCCATCTGAATACTTGAAGATACAACACATAAGTTTCCACACTACTCATAGTGCTAACTTGACACTATTATGCCTTGTGTCCTTATCCATTCATGAGTGCATACAAAGCCAATCCCATGCTAATTGAAGCCGCACCGCTTCACACTCACATAGGTGGACTCTTTTCAATCATGCACCTGCAAGTGAATTTTTTCAAAAGATCCATTAAGAAGATAAACTTCTCCCTAAATTTTCTTGCAAGTCCAAACACATTCCTTGGGACGTTATTGAACATGTGCTCCAATCTCTAAGTGTAGGCTTTTCACATTGAATCCAGCCTCTAACGTCGTATTAGAGGGGAATTGGGTATACCACCATTAGAGATTTCAAACGAGCTTTAAACCCATCCCTAAACCCGACTTGATTACCAAGTCCCTAGCTTACCCATTCGTCAAGTGGTCCGCTAGTTTTTATTGAGACCGAACAAACTCAATAGTAATCACCCTATGTGTAACACCCCCGAGTTATGTCGGTAGTGCCACACGCCAGTGATCTCAGACGTTAATATCCAAAGTCAACCTAGACTTTAATCGGAACAATTAAGCTTAAATAAATACAAATATTACAAAACGAAAGAATAATCAGCGGAAGACATTTTAAGTAAATAAAACTCCACCTTTTATTAAGATTCCTCTCGTAAAATGAAAAGGACGGTTTTACAACGAAGTATAGTAACCGCGGAAGACTTTTAAATTACATCGGAAGACTCTTTTAAAATAATCCTAATTACATGACTATGTAATACATTTATTTCAAAGTAAACATACACGCCTTGGAAACCTTGCTCCTTAAAACGCAAACTTCAACTGCAAGCCTTCTCTTCGATTGGTTACTTCAATCGTCGAGGACCAACCTCTGATGTGTCGTACAGGACGGATGACACCAGCCAACCATGCAAGGAATAAAATCCGGTTGATTAGTCTAATGAAAGACCATGCAAGGGTGAAAACAGAATGGTTCAAGTGATCGTAACCGTTTACTATCATTGTCCTTCGGATAATAACCGAAGGAACGATACATAACCTGAAACTTTCACGGAATGATAAAAGAAGACATGCAACGAAAAGAAGACTCCAACGGAATTGAGTCTTATAGGAAAAGTATGAAGATTGTTTGGGAACGTTAAGTTTTTCACACAAGTTTATAAACACGACCTTGATTATTTGGGCCCACGACCAACCTTACCGCGCAATGCGAATCCAGATTGGAAAGATGACTTACTCTAACAAGAGTCCGAGCGGTTTCCACGTTGTACTCCTCGCCCGAGGGTATATCAATTATGTGCGTAAAAGCACTTATCTTATTTACTTCCAAAACGTACATTCACGTTAAAGCTTTTAATTTCCACAACAGATCTCGCAATGAGATATAGAACAAGGGACGAATCTCGATTTTTGGCACTAGATAAGTGCACCACCACCTATATTCGGATAGGGGTAGGTCATGACCAGAAGCGTTAGGGCATTTATCTTCCTAACACAAAGTTATAAAGAAACGACTAGACCTCGTAAGGTATATAGCGTTCCTACGAATACTCGTGCTAACTAAGCATGTAAGTCCACATATAAATCCACATCAAAATCCATTTATCACTTTTTGATAATATCATATAGAATAATATATAATAGCATTGTTTCTAGCAATATATACAATCTATTATAAATCCATATTTTAACACAACGTTTTATCAAATCTGTTCCCAAACACGAAACAACAACTTTATTCCAACTTAATTAAAAAATCAAATAATTGATAATCAAGGGAAATATGGAATAATAAGCAAGAGCGAACCGCCACTTGCCTTTTGAAGATCATACGTATACACCATGGATCCCTTCTAAGCACACGACGCTCACATCATAATCAACCACCCTAGTGATGACGGTTGGCCATCATGCGCGTTAGACCAAGACAAAGCTTGGTTTGTTGAGCGTCGAGGCAATGCCAGCGCTCCACCAATCCTCACGAAACCAATTAAGGTTTTGCGGTATAAGACCAACATTACCCTAAATTAAACTATGCTCTAAGAATTGAAATAACTGAAAGAACTAAGCTGGAAAGTAATAAACTCAGAAACTTACGACTATGAAGAGGACACCAAGCTTCATCTCCCACCCTAGAAGAGATAACGCTGAGATTGATGAGGAAATGTAAGAGGAGTCCAAAAATTAAACTATTTCGCAGTTATAGGCCCGTCAAAAAGATTGGGCCTGCCGTAGCGAATACTTTTCAAATTTGAAGAGTTTCGCTTTTGTGGACCCGCCAAAAGACTGGGTCCGCCGATAGCGAAACATCTTACAAATTATTAACTTTGGATGAATGGTAGAGAGTATCTAGACCTGTATATATAGTTGTTTCCCCAACCCTTCTTTTTCTCTCTTTCAGATGTGGGATGAGAGTTTTATCAATATTTCTAAGATGAGCAATGTGGGATAAAACGGTTTATCGACCTATATTGGTGGATAATTTCGAACCACTTACTATTGAAATTACGTCTCCATGCAAACTAGAGAATTGTAGATCTCCGAGTCTAGTTTCGAATGCATCTTGAATTATCGAAATCCGAGATTTGTGGAAAAAGATATGCCCATTATACGAAGCTTCCTTGAACATAAATATTCCTGCGGGATTGCCTACGAAAATTCTAAACTTAAATCAAATTGGTCCATCATTAATCAAAATACCTAGTTTTTATCCGTCACTTTGATTTATTTCATTCCAATACTAACTAGGGCTTGTTCGGATAAATGTTAAAGATATCCACAAATGTTTTTAGCTCGTTCACATCAAACACAAAGAGTCTAAGTTATCAAATTATATTTTTGGACTCAAAATTATCTTACCCGATTACTAATTATGCCTAACACGTCTTGCTTACAAAACGAGAGTTGAGACTTTTAGGGGTTATTACAATACTACCCCCTTAAAAATAGTTTCGACCCCGAAACTAGCACTACCAAGGTAGAGGTATCGGTTTCCACATTAACCTCTCCACTTGAGTTTAGTATCCTCATTTATTTCGTACTAAAAAATTAATCCTAGGAAAGTCGATCTGTTTCCTCGGCCATGACATCCATCATATGTCTCGTTTCCATATATTATCTCATGTGCTAACTCTTGATATACTCACAAAGTCATGATTACCTTAGAATCATAGTCTCCAAAATCATCACACGATCTTAATACACCTTAAACTTGAGAACACACCTTTTCTTTAAACTTTTCTCTTTATAAACGACTCTCAAAGTTCATATATTATCTTCCTTATAGCCTAACTTAGTACCCCCAATTGTCATATCGTCTTACTCCTTACATATGTATCTCATCTATTTCATTATTCACCTTAATTAAATTTGGCCCTTATGCCATCTCTTAACCAAAAATCTTTCCATTAATCAGGCTCTAACATAAGACCTTTAGAATCTTAAATTTTCCTCAATTAATCACACGACATCTTATTCATGTTTTCCTCAAACATGATTTTAATAATCCGTTTAACACGATTATAATCAATCACCTTATTTATCCAACACGTGTCATAAGATCGCCTTAATAGACATATGTCACTTTTTCACCAAGTCCATTTGATAAAATCCATACACTTACGTTATTCCATAATGTTAATCCCTAAAAATTAAAACAAACTTTTACCGACTGAGTTTGTTATTCACCCATAAATCCTTAAACACTTAATTGTCCTCACACAATTTCATCATCCCCATATTAAGCACACCTTATGCTTTGCCGAAATTTAATATTTACCCAAGACTTAATCGTCTTAACACTTCTCGTGTCATCATCTCATCATATCATTTCCTTAAGAAAACCTCATAACAAAACCTCAAATTGGTCTTCCAAAATAATACTTATGATCCCACACACTTAGCCTTTCCGAAAGCTTTTAACAATAGTCCCATAACGGACACACTCACTTTTAAAACCCATAATTATTACTCTTAATTTCTTAAAGTTTACTCAAGATCGTATTAGAGTACGATCATTTTAGAGAAAACGAACTCCTTATGAAATATCTCTCTTATACATTTTCTTCACTTAAATATATAATTTATACCACTCACACTTAAGTACTTTGAGCTTTATATTAGCTCACTACCCCATCTAATGCTCCGAGTATGCACATGAGGAATAACCTCAAACTTCATAGAGCATTACTACACACACCAAATCCTTATAGCAAGAAATCCTTACAACCTTAACCTCTCGAGACAATGCTTATGAATTCAAGCGAATGGAACAAATAATGTCAATGCCCAACTTGACATTATTTCAAGAAAATAGAGGGGTTCTTACGAATAGTTTCGACCTCAAAACTAGCCCTAACAAGGTAGGGAACAATCACACATGTCCCAACCCACACTATCCTTTATGAGTCCAGACAGTCTTTATCAACACAAGACATGTACTACTTTTGGCACTCAAGGATTCTCGTATGAACGAACAGCTTGCAATAGTAACGAATTTAGTAATTTCCGGAACAAGGAAACACTTATTTATTATTCGAAACATTACACTAAAACAATTGACAAAACGTCGAACATACAGATTACTAAACTATGGAGGCTATCGACACAAGTCATCGCTCCTTATTCTTAAAAAGCTTTACAAAAAATACCACTACTCGTACAGGGTTTCCTTCCCATCGGGGTGACGTATCACAAAGAGTCGCTGCCCTTGACCCGAAGATTCCATAGGCGCCTTGCCTTTATCACGAGCAACAGATTGCTCAGGAGCGGACACCTCCGGCTTTGGGTTTTGCCTACTGCCAACATTTGAGGCTTGGTATGATTGTGTTCGCCCTTGACCCTTCTGCCTACAGTATGTTTGCATGTGGCCTTTGATGTGACCCTGCCTCCCATGATGGCCCAAGACGAGGAAGAAGCCATGAGCCTACGCTCAGAGGGCCCAGTGACAAGGTCTAGGTCCAAAGCCATCGCCGCCGCCGTCGCGTCACTTGTCGCACGCGTCGTCGCTGGACAAGGAAGCCCAGACGCCAACCCAAGACTCGTCATCCTCGCCACCATCGGCATCGAAACATCGCGATCATCGCAACCGGCATCGCGTGCACCCACTCGCGAGGCCATCGACCCTTCGTCGCCGTTCCTCACGGTGTTTGCATCCATGCCTTTGCCGCGTTCTTTTTGAGGCACTTTCTATATTTGTTATTATTGCTTTTTAGATAGTTTCCTTTTATAGTCATTTCTATTTTAGGGTTTGTGCCTTTTGCATGCTTGCATGGGTTAGCCCACTAGGCTCGACTCGGCCCATCCGATGTCTCGCCCTAGTATTTAAGTCAAACTATGTTATTGGTTTTAGTACGTTCAATTTTAATCAAGGTTTCAAGTAGAGTGTTTATCCTCCTTCCCTTGATCGGACGTCACCCCTCTATCTTCGCATCCCCATTCCCTCCGCCGACGCTACGGCAATTGCTTGAATCTTTAAGCCAAGTCTTCCTTCGCATCTCCCTTCCTCCGCAGTCGACACTATGACACCAAAGACTTGTCTTTTCAAGTCATCTACCCCTCATCAAATCGCTTCCGCCATCGCTATCCATTCGCCCCATCAATCGCTTCCATCGCACCCACAATCGCCACCAATTCCATCGCGTTCGCCATCGCCTTCTCCATCAACGTCGTCTTCGCCGTTGTGACACTCAACGTGACACTCAGCCTCACCGACACCGCGATCTTCCAGACCACCTCCACCGGATTCGCTTCGCAGCACCACCATGTCCATCTTGTCAACCTTTCGTGCAAGACAACGTGACTTCTCGCCCAAGACTAGATCCAAAGGTGTCGCCTTTGACAATTGGCTTGTCATCGAAGGCAAGAACACATCAACTGGCATCAGAGCCCAGCAGTCTTTTAAGTCACGAACTCAAGTTTGCATCTTGTTCACAATTTTTTTTCTTGACCCCCATCGTTTGTTTTCGTAAGATCTTGAGAAAAACCAAAGTTTCCATATTTGCATCACCTAATCGGTTTCTACAAGATCATATCTTGGCCGAATTTTTTTCCTTGTTCCCTAAGTTTTGGTGTGTTAGGTATTTTGTTATCTTGCATGCTAGAATATTTTGTTTCCTTGTTTCACGCGTGGATAGAGTTTCCTTGTTTGCTAGATTTTGCTTTTTAGTTAAGTAAACCGAATTTCCTTATAAGATATCAAATCAAATCTTATCTTCTCTCTCCTATATCTAAAGATCACATTTGTGATATTCTTGTTACTTAGGCCATTTTCTTTTGTTTCCTTTTGCAAATCCGAAAAGATCAAAAGATAAGATCTCAGATATTATATATAAAAAAAGATATTAAAAAAAAAAGTTTCCAAAGTTAGGTAAAGCCAAAATAAGGCAACCCTAACCCACTCTCGGTCTAAGCTCATCTTCTCAACCCCTCCGCCGTCTAGGTCAAGCTTCCTAGAAGGTGATTTCTTGCTAATTAGGTTACTTTGTTTACGTTTGTTTTAGGGTTTCAATTTGTTCTTGTTTGTTTGATTGCAACTTGCTTGATACACCATCACTTGTGCAAGCCAAGCCGCCCTCACGACAAGCCAAACTATCCCTACCTACGTGAACTTTGTGACTTGACTAGTGATTTTCTTGGTTGTTGTTCTTTGTTGTCTTTTGGTTCATTTTTATTCCCATGTCTGGCCATATTGTTATAGGTAGCATGCCGGTTGGACACAGTGAAGACCAGCTTGGAGTCGACAACACCAACCCAAATCCACCGCCGTTGGGTCTACCCTAAGACCAACCACCGATTGACCCCCCACAACAATATCCCCTCATGGAGTTGTCCGAGGAGCAACGAGAGATCCAAGCTCTTCGTCAACGCGTTGCCCAATTTGAAGCCAGAGAACGCGCGTCACAACTCGTGCCCACTCCAACTCCATTAAGTGCTATGGACGCGCCGACTCAACCACGAGCCACCGACGCCGGTCCATCGAAGACAATAGTAGACAAAGGCAAAGGAATCATGCTTCCACATCTCATCATCAACCACAACTCAATCGTATGCAAAGTGTCATTGAGAGTCGCCAAGGCTCCGTTTCGCACACGGACCGCTACGTGCCCAGAGCCACACCCGCTGGCTTCGACACCGGCTTCGACAATGACCGCGACGCCGAGGACACTCAAGGTGAGTTTTCTGAACCATACAACTTTGATGCTCGCTATGCCTCTAGGAGAACCCAGAGACGCGTACCGGGCTCAGTGCCATGTGAAGGCCGCCCTCACCGAGCCGAGCAAGCCGACGCGACGCCAAGGAGACCCAGTCGCCGACCAAGTGGGCATACGCAACGCGATGATCAAATGAGGACCCCAACTACCCAGCCACATAGCCATGATGTACACGATCATCTTCGACACCAAAGTGTTCGGACGCCGCGTTACGGATCCGATGGCTACGCGTCGATCACACCCAATGTCCACGATGACTTCGACGAGTATGACGACAAGGAGATCGAGGAATCAGGTATGGTCAACCCTAATTTTTTCATCCCCCTCTTGGAGATCCACTTGAATTGCAGGATCACCCTTTAGATTGGATACCTCCACCGCGTCTCCAGCCCCAAGGAGAATGCATTCGTGACATTGGCGGCGAGCGCCGCGATGTTATGCCAAGGGACATTCGCCAAGCCGACTACGATGCCCAGCCGCGAAGATGCCGACGCGACGACGCCTACGTGCCAAGGGATGAGTTTGCTCGCGGAGAAGATCACCAAGATCGCGATAGACGCCAGGTTGGACGCGATAGACCCCATGGTGTGTGCGCCTACGAGAATCCTCTCTACGCCGCCGTACCAAACAACGCGTTCAACCAAGCACCTGCCCAGCCTCGATACCAACGACACGAAGTCAAGGTAAAGATCGAGCATTTTTTTGGTGAATACAATCCATCTGTTTTTCTTGAATGGGTGCAGGCTACGGAGTACACCCTACGCTATTGCCGCATTCCTCCTGAGGAGCATGTTTACGCCGCGACACTTCACTTCCGAGGAGCCGCCCGCGTGTGGTGGCATAGATTCGAAGATGACTGCGTGCGTCGCCATAGGACCCGAGTCACATAATGGCATCAACTAGTTTACGTGATGACCAAGAAATACGTGCCTCCAGACTATAGGAATCAAATGAGAATGGAAATTGCCATGGCTCGCCAAGGGTCAATGACTCCACTCGAGTTCTTTTCTAAGCTTGAAGACATGTATTACAAGGCCAACATCTCCGTTGCACCATTTACTTTGAGGACGAAGTTCTTGAATGGCTTGAACACCAACATCTGTGATCAACTCGAGATTTCGCCCATCAAAGATTTGAACATACTCACACATACAGCGATGCAAATTCATGCACAAATCTCTCGCCGAAAGTCTTACACTTTTCCAAGTGGCCAACAAAGGTATTCTTCTAACCCTAGTAGATTACCTTCTACTAATATTCGCCCTAGTGTCTCTACCACAGCTGCGTCGAGCTAAGCCCTCAAAGCGAAGCCGTCGACGCCAAACACCGCGCCGCGCCAGAACGCGCCCAGACAAGCTCCAGTGGGCACAGATCGCGCGCACGACCTTGAGTGTTACAAGTGTGGTGGAAGAGGCCACTATAAGAAGGATTTCCCAAACGCTCGAAAGGTGTTGTTCTCCACGGCTGCCGCCGGCTACGAGTCTTGTGACGACGAGGAGCAAACCCTAGAGGCCATCGATGAAGGCATCAAAGAGGAGGAAGACGCCTATGATTGCGAACCCGCTTCTCTGCACGCGGGCACACCATTGAGCTTGGTGATGCATCGTCTCCTCACAGTCAAGGAAGCGAGCCTACGCGACCAACGCGAGAACTTGTTCCACACAAGGGCTCTCATCCAAACGGCTTCCTTAAGTGTCATTGTTGATGGAGGATCATGTGCTAATATTGTAAATGAGAAGGTCGTGTCACACTTCAAGTTGCCTATGACGCCTCATCACCAACCTTATTCCCTCCAATGGATTTCTTCAAGTCCAAGTAACACAGTATCTCACCAATGTCATTGCAATGGACGCCACCCATATTTTGCTTGGACGCCCATGGTAATTCGACAAACGCGTGCTCCATGATGGCTATTTGAACACTTATGTGTTCAATTACCACGGGAAGCATGTCACCTTGCATCCAATGTCTCCCCATGAGATCTTGCAGGACCAGGTTGAGCGTGATCGCCAGAAGGCCATTGAAGTCGCGTCTACTAGGTCCAACGAGTCCCCCGAGGCACTCCAGAGGCAAGAATCCTCCAATTCTGGAAAAATTTCGTCTTCCCCGGGCACTGACAAGAAGAGGACCAACGCGACAGGTGGGACACCAAATACCCATCTGGATCGTCATGGCACCGCTGCTGGTGCCGCTGGGAAGGCCAAGAAAAGCACTCTAGAGGCTTGGCTAGGTTTTTCCATTTCTGGCGCGGGCAATGGTCCACATATGCCTAGTGCCCAACAAAAATCAACTAGCGCCTCGCCATCGACAAAGTTGGCCGCGCCGTTGCCGCAGACGCCTCCGTTGCAAGGCAAATGTGAGCGTCGCTTGCTTTTGGCCAGGCCTAGTGACCTCACTGCGTGTTTGTCTGGCAAAGCACCCTGCTTTCTTCTTGTGCCAACTCTGTGCATCCCAGAGTCGTCACGCACCGCGCCAGTGCCGCCTGCCATCGCTGCCTTGCTCGCCGCGTTCGACGACGTCTTCCCCGATGAGTTGCCATAAGGATTACCTCCACTGAGAGGTATTGAGCACCAGATTGACCTTGTGCCAGGTGCTTCCTTGCCCAATCGTGCTGCGTATAGAGCTGGCCCAGAGGAGACCAACGAGCTACAACGCCAAGTACAAGAGTTGTTGGATCGCGGCTACATAAGGGAATCTCTCTCCCCTTGCGCTGTGCCAGTGATCCTTGTGCCCAAGAAGGATGGCACATGGAGAATGTGTGTTGATTGTTGCGCTATAAACCAGATCACCATCAAGTATAGGCATCCTATTCCACGCCTCGACGATCTGCTTGATGAACTTCATGGCGCCACACTTTTCTCCAAGATAGATTTGAAGAGTGGTTATCACCAAATCAGGATGAAAGAAGGTGATGAGTGGAAGACCGCGTTCAAGACGAAGTATGGGCTCTACGAGTGGCTTGTCATGCCATTTGGGCTCACGAACGCGCCAAGCACCTTCATGCGCGTGATGAACCACGTTTTGAGAACCTTCCTTGGCAAGTTTGTCGTCATTTATTTTGATGACATCCTTGTGTATTCACGAAGCCTGGTGGAGCATGTTGATCACCTTCGCCAAGTGCTCGAGTGCCTTCGACGCGAGAGCCTATTCGCCAATCTGGCCAAGTGCTCATTTTCCTCCGCGTCCACAAATTTTCTAGGCTATGTTGTGAGTAGTGATGGTTTGCGCGTCGACGAAGAAAAGACCGCGGCCATCAAATAGTGGCCAACACCGACAACGCTGATGTAGGTGCGAAGCTTTCTCGGCCCCGCATGATTTTATAGGCGCTTTGTTCGAGACTTCTCCTCCATTGCCGTGCCTTTGCATGAGTTGATGATGAAGGGTAGCACTGTCTTGTGGCTTGAGTCCCACGAAGAAGCCTTCTCGGCTTTGAAGCGGGCCTTGTGCCAAGCACCATTGCTACAACTTCCCGACTTCGCCAAGCACTTCGAGGTGGAGTGTGATGCCTCAGACATTGGCATTGGTGGTGTGCTACACCAAGAGAAGAGGCCCATTGCATATTTCAGTGAGAAGCTCACAGGGGCCACACTCAATTACCCTACCTACGACAAAGAATTATATGCCCTAATATGCGTGCTAAAGACGTGGCAACATTACATTTGGCCGCGTGAATTTGTCATCCACAACGACCACGCAACCTTGAGCTATTTGAAGAGCCAAGCCCACCTCAATAGACGCCATGCTCGTTGAGTGGAATTTCTTGAGACATTTCCTTATGTCGTGGTCCACAAAAAGGGAAAGGATAACATTGTCGCCGACGCGTTGTCTCGAAGGTATGTTCTCTTGACTCATGTGCAAAATAAAGTTTTGGGTTTTGCTTTGATTAAAGAATTGTATGCTAGTGATCCTTTCTTTGCCCCTATAGTCGAGCATTGCCTACGATTTCGAGAGTTTGAGTCAAATTTCATTTCTGAGGGTTATTTATACAAGGCTAGTCGCCTTTGCATCCCTAGGTCTTCCATTAGGATCCTTTTGATTCAGCAAGCACACGGAAGTCGTGGATACTTTGGGATTAGTAAGACCTTGGCCGCCCTAAGAGAACATTTTTTTTGGCCTAAAATGACCCACCAAGTGACTAGGTTTTGTAGAAGTTGTGTGACATGCCAAATAGCCAAAGCTAGGTCAAGCCCACACGGCCTCTACACACCATTGCCCATCCCTAGTGCCTCCTAAAAAGATTTGTCTATGGATTTCCTCACGGGTTTGCCCCTCTCTAGATGAGGTAAAAACTCTATTTTTGTGGTCGTAGATGGATTTTCAAAGATGTCACATTTTATAACTTGTAAGACAACCCATAGTGCTAGGGAGATTGCCGATCTATTCTTTGAGCATGTCGTGCGTCTTCATGGAGTCCCACGTACCATAGTGAGTGATAGGGATTCTAAGTTCGTTGGTTATTTTTGGAGAACTCTTTGGGGTAAGCTAGGAACAAAACTCTTATTTTCTACTAGCTACCACCCCCAGACCGATGGCCAAACGGAGGTCACAAATCGAACCCTAGGAGCCCTCCTTCGCACGATGTTAAAAGCCAACCCTAGGCGTTGGGAGGACTTACTATCACTTGTCGAGTTTTGTTACAATAGATGCAGGCACACGACGACCAAGTTGACACCTTTCGAAGTGGTGTATGGCATGAACCCATTGACGCCGCTTGATTTGTCGCCGCGACCACTGCGAGACCCAATACAGGTCTCCATTGCCAATCGCGCCGAGCAAGTACAAGAGCTCCATCGACGGACCAGGGACCAATTGGAGAGAAGGTCCGCGCAGTATGCCTCCCAGAAGAACACTGGCTGACGCCGCGCCGTTTTTGCACTCGGGGATCACGTCTGTGTGCACTTGCAAAAAGAAAGGTTCCCCTCGCGGCGCAAGCACAAATTGGCACCGCGTGGAGATGGTCCATTCCGCGTGATAAAGGCCATTGGGGACAATGCCTATCAACTCGAGCTTCCCCCAGATTTTGGAGTCCACGCTGTAGGATCGTGATTGTTAGATTAATAATCAGGGAACTGAGAACACAGTTTACAGTTCCCTTCGCAGTGGAAATAAACAATTAACTAAATGAACAAGTTCCTTATAGTGGAAACCTTCGATTGCCAACTAGCAATCTAGGATAAAAACCACTACCTTTCTTTGAAAGGATTTTAAAGTCTACTTCTTGATTTCTTATCTCTTTTGGTTACAGCTTATCCTAGGAACGAACACACAGTTCCTTTTCCTTACACACAGTTAGACAATCCTAGATAACTTAACACAATCAATAATCAATCCAAGAAACAAACTTTTCGCACCTAGGAACTATCACTTACAGTCACAAGAACTTAGCACTCAGCTCTTCTTCCTTGACTGGTTCCTCTTGATCTCGGTTTGCTTTGATGATCTTGTTTGAAGCTTCACACTTTGATGTTTGCTATGAAGTGTGTTTCTATTGTGAATGCTTGAAGATAACCCTTGGGTTAGTCTTCCTTTTATAGAGGATTCTTCGCAACTTGATCCTCTCTTGGTTCCCACGGATTGAGCTTGCCCTAGGATTGGTGGTTCTCCTTGATCCACGTTGTTCTTGGCATGTGCAAACAACCTAGGCAGCTCAGAATCTCTCTTGGTTGGTCAACTACCTCAGACGAGCCTTGTGGTGTCGTTGTCAAAACGCTTTCGTCCGAGGTTGAGTAAGCTGGCCGCTTGGGAACCGTCTGCTGGACAGCGACGTCTTCATGTGCTGTCGCTTTCATCGTCTCTGTCCGAGGTAGAGGTTCTCTAGGCATCTTGTTCTTTAGCTCTTGGACCTTGGCAGACTTTTGGAAGCTTCGGACAAGTCGTTTTCGACACCTTTTGTCCGAGGTTGTGTGTTCCCAGATTTCTCGGGAATTGCAATGTCGCAAGCTCCATTTCTGGGCACACCTGGGTTCCTCTAGATTCCTTCAGCTGTCTTGTTCCTTTGGTTCCCTTGTTCTGTTTGGCTTTCCTGCCTTCGGTATATTCCTGTGGTTCCTTAAAACACATCTTTGAGATAAAACATTAGTATCATAATATTTGTCATCTTCAAAAGTAGAGAAACTGAGGAAAGGAACTCTCAGGGGAACCGAATTTCCAGAGTTCCGTTTCCTAACAATTTCCCCCTTTTTGATGATGAAAAATATAAGGAACTTGGCAACATAATAGGGACATGAAATTCATGAGACCATATTGAGATAACGGGATTTACAACGTTACAGATTAGTGATAGAACATTCAATGGTTGCAAATTCCCCCTAAGCACGTGAACAAGTTTATTTCAAATTTCCCCTTAGAAATAGAACTAGTTCAGAGTTCCTATTAATTCAGTAGTCTCCAAAGTTCAAGGTTCCTATCCTTTTCTTCCCCCTTTTGACATCATCGAAAAGATTAAGTATGAGTTAAGAACAGGATATCGGAGTGAATATGCGATTGCAGCAAGCCCATAAAATGTCATAATGAAAACTTAAGGCGAAAACAAATGAGCATGGGAACGAAACTGAAGATAATCATTAAAAACTTCACTTATCATTGATCAAACACACAAAATACCACAAGCAAACAACAAACAACCGACAATACAGACAACAGATAGCAAGGAAAACAACAAAAGCAATCTGAAGAAAGACAACAAAAGGGATAGAAGAGGGGAGTATGATCCTAAGGGAAACTACTAGCTCGATGTGGCGTTGCAGCACTGGGAACCTAGAATAAGCGTTCCTATGGCGTAGTAGCAGCCTCTTCTTCTGCATCCTTGTCGTCGGTTCCTACATTTTGGCCCGCGGCCTGATGAGCACTGATTGCACCTTGCCAATCTTTCTGCAGAACGTCCACCAGACTCTCGACAGCAGAACTGATACGCCCCAACTCTCTTACTTGATCATGGATGGCGACCGTGTTGGCAGTCGAGCCTTCCAAGATAGCTTTTTCAATACGATCCAACGCAAGGAGGATCGTAGAGGAGTCTGAAGAGGGGCGTTGCTGAGGGTGGGAACTGGAACGGCCCTGGGAACCCGCCTTTTCCTTAGGCGGGATTTCTTCTGTTTCAGCAGGGTTGGGTTGTTGTTCCTTAGATTTCAGCTTCCGAACTGTGTGCAACGTAAGACATTTGCTATAGGCAGTCTCGGGGAAGTCTTCTGGGTACTGATTGAGGTTGGAGAGTAGCCTTTTGATGATGTGAGGGAAGGGTAAATCATGGGAGTCATGAGATGCACAGAATTGCATGTGAGCCAGCACAATACGGGGAAGATCCAACTGAACGCCGGAGAGCACTTTGTCCATGTAGATGGCGTCGGTGATGAGGACTTCGTTCCTGTGCTCTTGCCTGGGAACCAAGTTGCGAGTGATCCAAAAATGCAGTAGCCGGTTTGTAATGGAGAGATCCTTCGTCTCCAAAGATGAGGGGGATGCGCCATCATAAATTTTCTTGACGATTGCTCCTTTGGATTTGAAGCCCTTTCCCTTGGGCCATCCCTTCTTCTGAGGCAGAATGCCAAACCCAGATCTCGACTCAATCCCTAGAGCAGACGCGATTAGATTGGCGGACAGGGGAAAGCTGGTTTCCTTCCATATGAGAATGGCGTCGTGACAGGGAGAGTTCTCCTTCTGAGGTACAAACTCCATGGACTGGTAAAACATCTGGACAACCTCATCGGAAGCAGAGAAGGGCTCGCACAGCATCTCGTCCCACCCTTGGAACTGCAGCAGAGAGTGGAACTCATCCAAAGCTTCTCCATAGAGTTCCTCATCCTCTTCTTCTAACGCCTGGGTCCAGAATTCTCTGCCGATAATGAGAGGTTTTAGGATCTTCCTTTTGGATAAGGAAGAGGAGACAGAGAGGGTGGTGGTTTTGGCCCTTTTTGTGGATTTGGTTTCATAGGGAACAATGGCTTGGGAGCTTCTCTTCCTCTGTTGCATTCTTGTGGCGACAGAGGGGCCTGGGTTGGAAGTTTTGGATTTGAGGCTGATTGGGGAAGGCTCGGGGCTAGGGATCACTTGAAGGGATTTATCCGGAGAGGAATCATGCGACCCGCCTTCAGAAACTGATTTTGTGACTGATTCTGAAGCCAAAGTGATGGCTTGCTTCTCTTCTTTGGGCATGGTTGGTTCCTCTTCCACCTTTTCCTTAGCCTTTGGTGGTTCCTCAAGCTTCTCTTCTGGTTTCTCTGCCGGTTTCGCCACAGGGTTCTCTTTGGGGAGGGATTTTTGAGAGGTGGAGGAAGAAACAGGCTTGGAGGAGGAGGCTTTAGCCTTCTTTTCGCGAAAGGCTTGAAGAAAAGCATCCTCTTCTTCATCCATAACAACGAGTGGGTTAGGGTTGGCCATTTGAGAGGAGCTATGAGGATTGTTGTGAGAAAATAAAGAGAGGTAGAAGATCAGAGAGATGGAGAGCTTGGGTGATCAATTCAGAGCAACTGAGCACCTCTTTAAGGGCGCTGAAGATCTGGGATGGCCAAGAGCTGAGGTGACCGTTGAAGCAAATCCAGCCGTTGAGAAGATCAAGGCAAATCCGAAGCATTGAAGAGAGTTGCAGCTTTTTTGGAACGACTAATTTAAATTCAAAATATGACCCATTCTGAGAAGAGGGAGGTCTGCCACTGATGAGACATGCCTTATCCCTGCCAATATGCCATAAATAGCGTTTGGGAGAGCCAAGCGAGCCGTTGGAGAGACGCGATGTTCTGGTTCCTTTCTGGCGACCTTTTCAGCGAGCTAGAGGAATGTATGGGAACCTTTGGTGTGGGTGGAGACAAAGGAACCAAAAACAGTACGTTCCCATACAAGGAATCAGGGTAGGCTTTTTATCGCATTGCATAATAATTCTCAGAGAAGGTTTAGAGATGGATCATAGAGAATTAAATTGAGCAAGAAGGCAAGGGTAGGTCTTAGTACACAATCATCATTTCAGCTTGTAATGTTGGGTTAGAAATATGATCAGATTGTGACTTTTGGGCCATCAAAGAAATTTGAACAATGAGGAGTTGAGAAATAATGATAATCAAAAGGAAACGAACCAGAAAAATTTATCTAAGCCTTTATAAGAAACCATTATGACAAGAACGGTTTGTAGCAAAAGATATAACACAAGGACATCAAGACTCAACAAGTTAAATATCTTAAACTAGTCAGTCAGGGGAACTCGGAAAGAATTCTCAGAACTAAGGTCACTACTGAGTAATAGGAATCATTCCTAGTTCCAATCTGAGGTTCTCAAAAGGAACTCTATTCAATGCCTTGGTGAATATATCTGCAATTTGATCTTCAGTTCTACAAAATTTCATAATGATGTTTCCCTTCTCAACATGATCTCTAAGAAAATGATGTCTAATGTCAATATGCTTGGTCCTAGTATGATGCACAGGATTCTTAGAAATGTTTATAGCACTAGTGTTGTCACAAAGAATAGTGAGAGGGCCATAAGACATACCAAAGTCCGCGAGTTGTTGCTTTAGCCAGAGAAGTTGGGAACAACAAGAGGCAGCTGCAATGTACTCGGATTCTGTGGTGGAGAGGGAGACTGAAACTTGTTTCTTTGATCCCCATGACACAAGGCAAGGGCCTAGGAACTGTGCCATTCCAGAAGTGCTCTTTCTATCCACCAAATATCCAGCATAATCAGCATCAGTGAAACCCATGAGCTCAAAGGGACATTCTTTGGGGTACCAAATGCAGAGATCGTCAGTTCCCTTGAGATATCAAAGTATTCTCTTCACAACAGCCAAGTGGGTTTCTCTCGGACAAGATTGGAACCTAGCACACAAGCCAACAACAAAGACAATGTCTGGTCGACTAGCGGTTAGGTACATGAGTGAGCCTATCATACCTCTATAGAGCTTCTCCTCCACTAGAGGACTTGAGTGGTCCTTATCCAGATGGGCAATGGTGGATATGGGAGTGGAGAGAGGCTTGCATGAATCCAATTTGAACTTCTTCAGTAGTTCCCTGACATACTTCTGTTGGTGGATTTGAATACCATCTTCCTTTTGAGTGATTTGTAATCCGAGGAAGAATGTGAGTTCCCCAATTAAACTCATTTCAAATTCACTGCTCATCAAGTCTTTGAACTTATCTACAAGGGACAGGTTAATGGAACCAAAAATGATATCATCAACATAGATTTGAACCACTAAGATGTTACCTTCTTCTTCTAGGATGAAGAGAGTCTTATCAATAACTCCACGCCTGTAGCCATTTGAGAGTAGGAACTGGGCAAGACGATCATACCAAGCTCTGGGAGCTTGCTTGAGGCCATAGAGTGCCTTGTCTAGAAAGTAGACATGATCTGGATGATCGTCGTCTTCGAAACCAGGAGGTTGCTTGACATAGACTTCTTCTTGAAGAATTCCATTGAGGAAGGCTGTCTTCACATCCATTTGGAACAACTTGAACCCTTTGTGAGATACGAAGGCAATCAACAACCTTATTGCTTCGATCCTTGCCACTGGAGCATAGGTTTCATCATAGTCAATTCCTTCTTGTTGATTGTATCCTTGAGCCACAAGTCTTGATTTATTCCTTATCACAGCTCCTATATCATCTAGCTTGTTTCTGAAAACCCATCTGGTTCCTATGATGTGCTTATCCTTGGGGTGAGGAACCAGATGCCAGACTTTGTTCCTTTCAAATTGATGAAGCTCCTCTTGCATGGCTTGGATCTAGTCCGCATCCTTCAGTGCCTCACCTATGTTCTTTGGTTCCACAATAGACAAAAAGGCTTTAAAGGCAAAGAAAGTTAGATGTTCGTACCTGACTGGAGGCTTGACAACTCTTCTTTCTCTGTTGGAAGCCAAAGTATTTGATGTGGAGACATTCTGAGTTGAGCATTCAGCTTCCTGGTTGGGGTGACCTTCTCCATTGAAGAACATGTGGGAAGATGAATCATTGAGATCTCCACAGATATTGTCGTCATGCTCATGGTTCCCAGAAATGGATTGTTGTTCATTATCCATGGGAACTGGTGGAGGAGCCATTGGAGGGTTCCGTTCAGCAGGGCAGGAATTGGGAGGAGTGACATCTTCATCTGGATCTTCTTGGGATGACTTGGGAAACGGATCTTCAAAGGAATTGGTGGTGTTCTGCACAATCTTTCCAAGTGATTTTTCATTAAAAATAACATGAACACTTTCTTCTACCTTTTTAGTCCTTTTGTTGAAGACCTTGTATGCCTTGCTGCCTGAGGCATATCCAATGAAGATTCCTTCATCACTTCTTGGGTCGAACTTGCCAAGATTGTCCTTCCCATTGTTGTGCACAAAGCACTTGCATCCGAACACCCTTAGATGAGAAATGTTGGGAACTCTTCCTCTTAGGAGTTCATAGGGTGTCTTCTCTGTGATAGGGCGAAGCATGGCTCTATTGATGATGTAACATGCTGTGTTAATCGCCTCAGCCCAAAAGGATTGGGAGAGTCCACTTGAGATCAACATAGTTCGAGCCATGTCTTCCAAGGTCCTATTCTTTCTCTCCACCACTCCATTCTGTTGAGGAGTGTATGGTGCAGAGAAGTTGTGATCAATGCCATGCTCACTGCAAAAGGTTAGAAATTCTCCATTTTCGAATTCGGTACCATGGTCAGATCGAATAGCATTAAGTGAGCAATCAAGGGATTTTTCTAACAAAGGAACCAGGTCTTTAAAGCGATCAATGACTTCACTTTTAGATTTAATGAAAATGGTCCAAGTAAAGCGAGAGAAGTCATCGACAATAACAAAAATATACATGTTCCCTCCTAGGCTTTGAACTCTCATGGGTCCATAAAGATCCATGTGAATGAGCTCAAAAGGCCTTGAGGTGCTTACCATGTTTTTGGATTTGAAGGAACTACGAGCCTGTTTTCCTTTTACACAGTCAGAGCATGGTTCCTTAGATGTGCCACTCAGCTTTGGCAATCCTCTGACTAGTTCCTTTGAGTGTAGCTTTTGAATCAGCTTGGTGCTAGCATGACCGAGGCGTTGGTGCCACAACTCAGCTTGGTCATTCACGGTTGAGAGACACAATTTCTCCTTGGGGACGAAGGATGGGTCAACAATGTAAACATTGTTGAATCTCTTTCCTTTTAGGATGATTTGTCCCGAGGAGTCAAGAACTGAGCATTCGTTTGATCTAAATCTGACTTCATTGTCTCCTTGATCACACAGCTGTGACACACTTATTAGATCAAAACCAAGACTATCAACAAGGTGAACTTTGTTTACCTGAATGTGATCGTTAAGCTTCACAGTTCCTATTCCACAGATTTTCCCTTTGCTTTTGTATCCAAAGGATATGTTCCCTCCTTGGAGAGGTTGAAGAGAGGTCATTTGATTTCTTTTTCCGGTCATATGGCATGAGCAACCACTGTCAATGTATCATAGTTGGGATTGCCTCTCTTCTTTCTGCACATAAGGGAACTAAGATTTCTGAACCCAGCGAAGCTTGGCTTTACTGGGGGGATTAGCATTTCGAGTCTGTGAATAATCAGAGAGTTGGTTCCTTTCCTGGTGATAAGCACTTTTCTCCCTTTCAAAGTTCCTTTTCTTAGCACAATCAGTGTTGTAATGGCCATTCTTACCACAGTAGGTACATAAGCGGTTGTAGACAACATGACCATACTTTCCTTTCCCTGGCCTAACAGGTTTTTCATTTATTTTGTTGAAATCAATATTGTTTTTAACCTTACTATTGGCCATGTCAACATACTTTTTGTGAGCAAAAGAATTGGTGAACCATTGATTTTCAGGAGTCATTTTTTCTTTTCCTTTTGGTTCCTTCTTAGGGCTTTGAGAACCTTCATTGAGACGTTTGGCAACCTCAGCCTTGTTCTCAAGCACCATGATCTTCTCTGATAGGAACTGATTCCTGTCACGAGAGGTGGCAAGAGCAATGCTGAGGTTCTCATTCATCTCAACAAGTTCTCGTCTAGCTTTTTCATCTTCAGCATCATTGTTATCCTTGTTGTTGACATATCCTATTCCATGGCGTTGTCTCACAAAAACAGTTTGATTTATTGTCTTTTCATTAATAGAATCAGTGAGGATATCCAATCTATCAATTATGGATTGAAGCATGTCTTTTCCAGGTAAATTAGCATGCAAGGGAACTGTGACAGAGTCTATGCTAGTTTCATCAAAAGATTTGCAGATTTTAAGGTGACTAGCATGCACGTTCCTAATTTCAATCAGTTTGGAGTGAGTTTCAGCTAGGTCTTTCTCAGTTTCATCAAGTTTCTTACTCCAAACAGAATTCTCAACAGTTAAGCATGCAATTTCATCTTCACAATCATCAAGTTTCTGTTGAAGGGAACTGGTTTCCTTTCCTAGTTTCTTTATGATCTTAAGAAGTTGTTTCTTATAACAATCAACTAGGGATTTTAAGAGATCATCAGAAGTTACCTCAAGGTCTTCTGAGTCGCTTGAGTCTCCTTTTGCCATGAGACATCTTCCTCCAGAGAAGCCGCTCAGATCCAGTTCCTCATCTGAGTTTTCTCCCCATGAGGCTACGAGAGCCTTCTTTCTCTGAGGTTTTTCTTCTTCCTTGGAGTCTTCCTTGTTGGGACAGTTCTTAGCATAGTGTCCCTTCTCTTTGCACTCGTAACAAGAGACTTCCTTTAGATCCCTTCTGGGTCCGTTGTAGGAGGAACTCCCCTTTTGGAACCTTCCCTTCACAAAGAATTTTTTGATATTCTTTGAGAAGAGGGATGTTAGCTCGTCCTCCTCTTCTTCCAAATCTGAGTTCTCTTGCTCCATCTCAAGCTTTGAGAAAGCTTTGGAGATTTTAAGGGCGATTCCTTTCTCCAGTTTCTTATCGGCATTGGCTTTAGTGTGTTCTCCTTCTTCAACTTCCAGTTTCCCTATGACTTGGGTCAAGGGAAGGGATTGGATGCCTGGAGTGTTCTTCATGATTCCTTTGAGAAGGGTGAACTTGGAGTTGAGTCCATTGATGATCACTAAGGACTTGGAGACTTCATCAAGGTCAACTCCCGCCGCCGTCAACTTTCCAATTAATCTGTTGAAGCGAGAGTAGTACTCTGAGATGGTCTCAGTTTCCATCATTTTGAAGGTGTGGTATTCTCCTTCCAAAGCAAACTTTCTGCTTTGCTTTAGTTCCTCACTTCCTTCATGCATCTCCTTGAGAGCTTTCCACATCTCTTTGGCCATCTTGATTCCTATGACCTTGTCCATGTCCTCTCTGTCCAATCCATTGAGGATGAACTGCCTGGCCTTGGCATTCTTCTCCATGATAACATAGTGTTCTGGTTTCCAATCTTCTTCCTTCATGGTGAGGTAGACATAGCCATCTCCATTTTCGACTATCCTCCAGCATTGGTAGTCGTTGGTCTTGATGTGGCTTTCCATGCACTTTTCCCACCATGTTTCTTCTCCTTTCTTTCGGAGATGTGGCTTGTTGGTGGAGATTCCGAGCTCAAACTTGCTTGGTTGAGACATGATCTGCAAACTTATCAAAGATCTAGAGCTTTTCCTGCTCTGATACCAATTGTAGGATCGTGATTGTTAGATTAATAATCAGGAAACTGAGAACACAGTTTACAGTTCCCTTCGCAGCGGAAATAAACAATTAACTAAATGAACAAGTTCCTTATAGTGGAAACCTTCGATTGCCAACTAGCAATCTAGGATAAAAACCACTACCTTTCTTTGAAAGGATTTTAAAGTCTACTTCTTGATTTCTTATCTCTTTTGGTTACAGCTTATCCTAGGAACGAACACACAGTTCCTTTGCCTTACACACAGTTAGACAATCCTAGATAACTTAACACAATCAATAATCAATCCAAGAAACAGACTTTTCGCACCTAGGAACTATCACTTACAGTCACAGGAACTTAGCACTCAGCTCTTCTTCCTTGACTGGTTCCTCTTGATCTCGGTTTGCTTTGATGATCTTGTTTGAAGCTTCACACTTTGATGTTTGCTATGAAGTGTGTTTCTATTGTGAATGCTTGAAGATAACCCTTGGGTTAGTCTTCCTTTTATAGAGGATTCTTCGCAGCTCGATCCTCTCTTGGTTCCCACGGATTGAGCTTGCCCTAGGATTGGTGGTTCTCCTTGATCCACGTTGTTCTTGGCATATGCAAACAACCTAGGCAGCTCAGAATCTCTCTTGGTTGGTCAACTACCTCAGACGAGCCTTGTGGTGTCGTTGTCAAAACGCTTTCGTCCGAGGTTGAGTAAGCTGGCCGCTTGGGAACCGTCTGCTGGACAGCGACATCTTCATGTGCTGTCGCTTTCATCGTCTCTGTCCGAGGTAGAGGTTCTCTAGGCATCTTGTTCTTTAGCTCTTGGACCTTGGCAGACTTTTGGAAGCTTCGAACAAGTCGTTTTCGACACCTTTTGTCCGAGGTTGTGTGTTCCCAGATTTCTCGGGAATTGCAATGTCGCAAGCTCCATTTCTGGGCACACCTGGGTTCCTCTAGATTCCTTCAGCTGTCTTGTTCCTTTGGTTCCCTTATTCTGTTTGGCTTTCCTGCCTTCGGTATATTCCTGTGGTTCCTTAAAACACATCTTTGAGATAAAACATTAGTATCATAATATTTGTCATCTTCAAAAGTAGAGAAACTGAGGAAAGGAACTCTCAGGGGAATCGAAGTTCCAGAGTTTCGTTTCCTAACACACGCGTCCTTCAACGTCGCGGACTTGACACCATATGTGGAGCCTGAGTTTGATGATGGTGAAGCGGGGACGCTTCACAGCCAAGTGGGGGAGGGTAATGTGACCCTGCCTCCCATGACGGCCCAAGACGAGGAAGAAGCCATGAGCCTACGCTCAGAGGGCCCAGTGACAAGGTCTAGGTCCAAAGCCATCGCCGCCGCCGTCGCGTCACTTGTCGCACGCGTCATCGCTGGCCAAGGAAGCCCAGACGCCAACCTAAGACTCATCGTCCTCACCACCATCGGCATCGAAACATCGCGATCATCGCAGCCGGCATCGCGTGCACCCACTCGCGAGGCCATCGACCCTTCGTCGCCGTTCCTCGCGGTGTTTGCATCCATGCCTCTGCCGCGTTCTTTTTGAGACACTTTCTATATTTGTTATTATTGCTTTTTAGATAGTTTCCTTTTATAGTCATTTCTATTTTAGGGTTTGTGCCTTTTGCATGCTTACATGGGCTAGCCCACTAGGCTCGACTCGGCCCATCCGATGTCTCGCCCTAGTATTTAAGTCAAACTATGTTATTGGTTTTAGTACGTTCAATTTTAATCAAGGTTTCAAGTAGAGTGTTTATCCTCCTTCCCTTGATTGGACGTCACCCCTCTATCTTCGCATCCCCATTCCCTCCGCCGCCGATGCTACGACAATTGCTTGAACCTTCAAGCCAAGTCTTCCTTTGCATCTCCCTTCCTCCACAGTTGATGCTACGACACCAAAGACTTGTCTTTTCAAGTCATCTATCCCTCATCAAATCGCTTCCGCCATCGCTATCCATTCGCCCCATCAATCGCTTCCATCGCACCCACAATCGCCACCAATTCCATCGCGTTCGCCATCGCCTTTTCCATCAACGTCGTCTTCGCCGTAGCGACACTCAATGTCACACTCAGCCTCGCCGACACCGCGATCTTCCAGACCACCTCCACCGGATTCGCTTCGCAACACCACCGTGTCCATCTTGTCAACCTTTCGTGCAAGACAACGTGACTTCTCGCCCAAGACTAGATCCAAAGGTTTTGCCTTTGACAATTGGCTTGTCATCGGAGGCAAGAACACATCAACTGGCATCAGAGCCCAACAGTCTTTTAAGTCACGAACTCAAGTTTGTATCTTGTTCACAATTTTTTTTCTTGACCCCCATCGTTTGTTTTCGTAAGATCTTGAGAAAAACCAAAGTTTCCATATTTGCATCACCTAATCGGTTTCTACAAGATCATATCTTGGCCTATTTTTTTTCCTTGTTCCCTAAGTTTTGGTGTGTTAGGTATTTTATTATCTTGCATGCTAGAATATTTTGTTTCCTTGTTTCACGCGTGGATAGAGTTTCCTTGTTTGCTAGATTTTGCTTTTTAGTTAAGTAAGCCGAATTTCCTTATAAGATATCAAATCAAATCTTATCTTCTCTCTCCTATCTCTAAAGATCACACTTGTGATATTCTTGTTACTTAGGCCGTTTTCTTTTGTTTCCTTTTGCAAATCCGAAAAGATCAAAAGATAAGATCTCAGATATTATATAAAAAAAAGATATTAAAAAAAAAAGTTTCCAAAGTTAGGTAAAGCCAAAATAAGGCAACCCTAACCCACTCTCGGTCTAAGCTCATCTTCTCAACCCCTCCGCCGTCTAGGTCAAGCTTCCTAGAAGGTGATTTCTTGCTAATTAGGTTACTTTATTTACGTTTGTTTTAGGGTTTCAATTTGTTCTTGTTTGTTTGATTGCAACTTGCTTGATACACCATCACTTGTGCAAGCCAAGCCGCCCTCACGGCAAGCCAAACTAGCCTTACCTACGTGAACTTTGTGACTTGACTAGTGCTTTTCTTGGTTGTTGTTCTTTGTTGTCTTTTGGTTCGTTTTTACTCCCATGTCTGGCCATATTGTTATAGGTAGCATGCCGGTTGGACACAGTGAAGACCAGTTTGGAGTCGACAACACCAACCCAAATCCACCGCCGTTGGGTCTACCCCAAGACCAACCACCGATTGACCCCCACAACAAGACCCCCTCATGGAGTTGTCCGAGGAGCAACGAGAGATCCAAGTTCTTCATCAACGCGTTGCTCAATTTGAAGCCAGAGAACGCGCGGCACAACTCGTGCCCACTCCAACTCTATTAAGTGCTATGGACGCGCTGACTCAACCACGAGCCACCGACGCCGGTCCATCGAAGACAATAGTAGACAAAGGCAAAGGAATCATGCCTTCCACATCTCATCATCAACCATAACTCAATCGTATGCAAAGTGTCATCGAGAGTCGCCAAGGCTTCGTTTCGCACACGGACCGCTACGTGCCCAGAGCCACACCCGCTAGCTTCGACACCGGCTCCGACAATGACCGCGACGCCGAGGACACTCAAGGTGAGTTTTCTGAACCATACAACTTTGATGCTCGCTATGCCTCTAGGAGAACCCAGAGACGCTTACCGGGCTCAACGCCACGTGAAGGCCGCCCTCGCCGAGCCGATCAAGCCGATGCGATGCCAAGGAGACCTAGTCGCCGACCAAGTGGGCATACGCGACGCGATGATCAATTAAGGACCCCAACTACCCAGCCACGGAGCCATGATGTACGCGATCATCTTCGACACCAAAGTGTTCGGACGCCGCGTTACGGATCCGATGGCTACGCGTCTATCACACCCAATGTCCATGACGACTTCGACGAGTATGACGACGAGGAGATCGAGGACTCAGGTATGGTCAACCCTAATTTTTTTCACCCCCCTCTTGGAGATCCACTTGAATTGCAGGATCACCCTTCAGATTGGATACCTCCACCACGTCTCCAGCCCCAAGGAGAATGCATTCGTGACATTGGCGGCGAGCGCCGCGATGTTATGCCAAGGGACATTCGCCAAGCCAACTACGATGCCCAGTCGCGAAGACGCCAATGCGACGACGCCTACGCGCCAAGGGATGAGTTTGCTCGCGGAGAAGATCACCAGGATCGCGATAGACGCCAGGTTGGATGCGATAGACCCCATGGTGAGCGTGCCTACGAGAATCCTCTCTACACCGCCACGCCAAACAACGCGTTCAACCAAGCACCTGCCCAGCCTCGATACCAACGACACGAAGTCAAGGTAAAGATCGAGCATTTTTTTGGTGAATACAATCCATCTATTTTTCTTGAATGGGTGCAGGCTATGGAGTACACCCTACGCTATTGCCGCGTTCCTCCTGAGGAGCATGTTTACGCCGCGACACTTCACTTCCGAGGAGCCGCCCGCGTGTGGTGGCACAAATTCGAAAATGACTGCGTGCGTCGCCACAGGACCAGAGTCACAGAATGACATCAACTAGTCTACGTGATGACCAAGAAATACGTGCCTCCAGACTATATGAATCAAATGAGAATGGAAATTGCCATGGCTTGCCAAGGGTCAATGACTCCACTCGAGTTCTTTTCCAAGCTTGAAGACATGTATTACAAGGCCAACATCTCCGTTGCACCATCGACTTTGAGGACAAAGTTCTTGAGTGGCTTGAACACCAACATCCGTGATCAACTCGAGATTTTGCCCATCAAAGGTTTGAACATACTCACACATACGGCGATGCAAATTCATGAACAAATCTCTCGCCGAAAGTCTTACATTTTTCCAAGTGGCCAGCAAAGGTATTCTTCTAACCCTAGTGGATTACCTTCTACTAATGTTCGCCCTAGTGTCTCTACCACAGCCGCGTCGAGCCAAGCCCCCAAAGCGAAGCCGTCGACGCCAAACACCGTGCCGTGCCAGAACGCGCCCAGACAAGCTCCAGTGGGCACAGATCGCGCGCGCGACCTTGAGTGTTACAAGTGTGATGGAAGAGGCCACTATAAGAAGGATTGCCCAAATGCTCGAAAGGTGTTGTTCTCCATGGCCGCCGCCGGCTACGAGTCTTGCGACGACGAGGAGCAAACCCTAGAGGCCATCGATGAAGGCATCAAAGAGGAGGAAGACGCCTATGATTGCAAACCCGCTTCTCTGCACGCGGGCACACCATTGAGCTTGGTGACGCGTCGTCTCCTCACAGTCAAGGAAGCGAGCCTACGTGACTAACGCGAGAAGTTGTTCTACACAAGGGCTCTCGTCCAAACGGATTCCTTAAGTGTCATTGTTGATGGAGGATCATGTGCTAATATTGTAAATGAGAAGGTCGTGTCACACTTCAAGTTGCCTACGATGCCTCATCCCCAACCTTATTCCCTCCAATGGATTTCTTCAAGTCCAGATAACACAGTATCTCACCAATGTCATTGCAATGGACGCCACCCATATTTTGCTTGGGCGCCCATGGTAATTCGACAGACGAGTGCTCCATGATGGCTATTTGAACACTTATGTGTTCAATTACCACATAAAGCATGTCACCTTGCATCCAATGTCTCCCCATGAGATCTTGCAGGACCAGGTTGAGCGTGATCGCCAGAGGGCCATTGAGGCCGCGTCTACTAGGTCCAACGAGTCCCCCGAGGCACTCCAGAGGCAAGACTCCTCCAATTCTGGAAAAATTTCGTCTTCCCCGGGCACTAACAAGAAGAGGACCAACGCAACAAGTGGGACACCAAATGCCCATTTGGATCGTCATGGCGCCGCTGCTGGTGCCGCTGGGAAGGCCAAGAAAAGCACTCCAGAGGCTTGGCTAGGGTTGTCCATTTTTGGCGCGGGCAATGGTTCACATATGCCCAACAAAAGTTGACCAGCGCCTCGCCATCGACAAAGTTGGCCGTGCCGTTGCCGAAGACGCCTCCGTTGCAAGGCAAATGTGAGCGTCACTTGCTTTTGGCCAGGCCCAGTGACCTCACTGCGTGTTTGTCTGGAAAAGCACCCTAATTTCTGCTTATGCCAACTTTGTGCATCCCAAAGTCGCCGTGCACCGTGCCAGTGCCGCCTGCCATCGCTGCCTTGCTCGCCGCGTTCGACGACGTCTTCCCCGATGAGTTGCCACAAGGATTACCTCCACTGAGAGTCATTGAGCACCAGATTGACCTTGTGCCAGGTGCTTCCTTGCCCAATCGCGCTGCATATAGAGCTGTCCCAGAGGAGACCAATGAGCTACAACGCCAAGTGCAAGAGTTGTTGGATCGCGGCTACGTAAGAGAATCTCTCTCCCCTTGTGCTGTGCCAGTGATCCTTGTGCCCAAGAAGGATGGCACATGGAGAATGTGTGTTGATTGTCGTGCTATAAACCAGATCACCGTCAAGTATAGGCATCCTATTCCATGCCTCGACGATATGCTTGATGAACTTCATGGCGCCATACTTTTCTCCAAGATAGATTTGAAGAGTGGTTATCACCAAATCAGGATGAAAGAAGGTGATGAGTGGAAGACCGCGTTCAAGACGAAGTATGGGCTCTACGAGTGGCTTGTCATGCCATTTGGGCTCACGAACGTGCCAAGCACCTTCATGCGCGTGATGAACCACGTCTTGAGAACCTTCCTTGGCAAGTTTGTCGTCGTTTATTTTGATGACATCCTTGTGTATTCATGAAGCCTGGAGGAGCATGTTGATCACCTTTGCCAAGTGCTCGAGTGCCTTCGACGCGAGAGCCTATTCGCCAATCTGGCCAAGTGCTCATTTTGCTCCGCGTCCACAAATTTTCTGGGCTATGTCGTGAGTAGTGATGGTTTGCGCATCGACGAAGAAAAGATCGCGGCCATCAAAGAGTGGCCAATGCTGACAACGCCGATGCAGGTGCAAAGCTTTCTCGGCCTCGCAGGATTTTATAGGCGCTTTGTTCGAGACTTCTCCTCCATTGCCGCGCCTTTGCATGAGTTGACGAAGAAGGGTAGCACTGTCTTGTGGCTTGAGTCCCACGAAGAAGCCTTCTCGGCTTTGAAGCGGGCCTTGTGCCAAGCACCATTGCTACAGCTTCCCGACTTCGCCAAGCACTTCGAGGTGGAGTGTGATGCCTCAGACATTGGCATTGGTGGTGTGCTACACCAAGAGAAGAGACCCATTGCATATTTCAGTGAGAAGCTCACAGGGGCCACACTCAATTACCCCACCTACGACAAAGAATTATATGCCCTAATACGCGTGCTAAAGACGTGGCAACATTACCTTTGGCTGCGTGAATTTGTCATCCACAGCGACCACACAACCTTGATCTATTTGAAGAGCCAAGCCCACCTCAATCGACGCCATGCTCATTGAGTGGAATTTCTTGAGACATTTCCTTATGTCGTGGTCCACAAAAAGGGAAAGGATAACATTGTCGCCGATGCGTTGTCTCGAAGGTATGTTCTCTTGACTCATGTGCAAACTAAAGTTTTGGGTTTTGCTTTGATTAAAGAATTGTATGCTAGTGATCCTTTCTTTGCCCCTATAGTCGAGCATTGCCTACGATTTTGAGAGTTTGAGTCATATTTCATTTCTGAGGGTTATTTATACAAGGCTAGTCGCCTTTGCATCCCTAGGTCTTCCATTAGGATCCTTTTGATTCAGGAAGCACACGGAAGTCGTGGACACTTTGGGATTAGTAAGACCTTGGCCGCCCTAAGAGAACATTTCTTTTGGCCTAAAATGACCCACCAAGTGACTAGGTGTAGGATCGTGATTGTTAGATAAAAACTTAAGGAACTCAGAATATCAATTCTCAGTTCCTTTCGCAGCGGAAATAAACAATCAAACAAATGACCAGTTCCTTATAGTGAAAACCTTTGATTGCCAACTAGCAATCCAGGATAAAAACCACTACCTTTCTTTGGAAAGGATTTCAAAGTCTACTTCTTGATTTCTTATCTCTTTTGGTTACAGCTTATCCCAGGAACGAACACACAGTTCCTTTGCCTTACACACAGTTAGACAATCCTAGATAACTTAACACAATCAATAATCAATCCAAGAAACAGACTTTCGCACCTAGGAACTATCACTTACAGTCATAGGAACTTAGCACTCAGCTCTTCTTCCTTGACTGGTTCCTCTTGATCTCGGTTTGCTTTGATGATCTTGTTTGGAGGTTCACACTAGATATTTGCTAATGAGTGTGAGTCATGTTTTTGTGCTTGAAGATAACCCTTGGGTTAGTCTTCCTTTTATAGAGGATTCTTCGCAGCTCGATCCACTCTGGGTTCCCATAGATTGAGCTTGCCCTAGAATGAGTGGTTTCCCTTGATCCACGTTGTTCTTGGCAAGTGCAAACAACCTAGGCAGCTCAGAATCTCTCTTGGTTGGTCAACTACCTCAGACGAGCCTTGCTATGTCATTGTCCAAATACTTTCGTCCGAGGTTGAACAAGCTAGCCGCTTGGGAACTGTCTTCTGGACAGCGACGTCTCTATGTCCTGTCGCTTTCACCTTCTCTGTCCGAGGTTCAGCGTCTCTAGGTTTCTTGTTGTTTTGCTCTTGGACAATTACAGGCTTTTGGAAGATTCGGACAAGTCGTTTTCAACAACTTTTGTCCGAGGTTGTGTGTCCACAGACTTCTCGGGAATCACAATGTCGCATGCTGCGTTCTGGGCACACCTGGGTTCCTCTGGTTTCCTTCATCTATCTTGTTCCTTTGGTTCCCTTGTCCTGTTTGGCTTTCTTGCCTTCGGTATATTCCTGTGGTTCCTTAAAACACATCTTTGAGATAAAACATTAGTATCATAATATTTGTCATCGTCAAAAGTAGAGAAACTGAGGAAATGAACTCTCAGGGGAACCTAAATTCCAGAGTTCCGTTTCCTAACAATTTCCCCCTTTTTGATGATGACAAATACAAGGAACCTAGCAACATAATAGGACTTTGAATTTCATGAGACTAGTTGAGATTAAGGGAGTTACAACATTACAAATTAATGATAGAGCATTCAATGGTTGCAAATTCCCCCTAAGCAAGTGAACGAGTTTATTTCAAATTCCCCCTTAGAAGTAGAACTAGTTCAGAGTTCCTATTAGTTCAATAGTCTCCAAAGTTCAAGGTTCCTATCCTTTTCTTCCCCCTTTTGACATCATCGAAAAGATTAAGTGCGAGTTAAGAACATGATATCCAAGAGAATATACAATTGCATTAAACCCATAACAGAAGCATAATGAAAACTTAAGGCAAAGACAAATTAATCATAGAGACGAAGCCAAAAGATAATCATTAAAGCTTAAACTGATCATTGTTCAAGGACGGGTAAGACACAACACAACCAACATAAGCCAACAACAAAAACAACAAAAACGCAAAGACAACAACAAAAGTAATCATTAGGAAAGATGACAAATGGATAGAAGAGGGGAGTAGGATCCTAGGGGAAACTACTAGCATGCTGTGGTGTTACAGCATTGGGAACCAGAACAAGCGTTCCTATGTCAGAGCAGTGGCCTCCTCTTCAGCATCTTTGTCGACAGTTCCTACATTTTGGCCCGTGGCCTGATGAGCACTGATTGCACTTCGCCAATCCTTCTGAAGAACGTCTACCAGAGCCACAACAACAGAACTTATACGCCCCAACTCTCTTACTTGATTATGGAGGGCGACCGGGATAGCAGTCGAGCCCACCATGATAGCCTTTTCAATACGATCCAGAGCAGTAAGGATCGCAAAGGAGTCTTGAGAGGGGTTGAGATGTGGCTGGGAACTAGAAGAGGCCTTGGAACTGGCCTTTTCCTTAGGCAGTTGAGCTTGAGCTTTAGAAGGGGGGTCTTGTTGTTCCTTTGTCTTCAACTTCCGAACTGTGGCCATGGTAAGATACTTGATGTAGACTGTCTCAGGCAGATCAACTGGGTACTGGTGAAGGTTGGAGAGATTGTTTTTGATGATATGAGGGAAGGGTAAAGCATGGGAGTCATGGGATGAGCAGAACTGCATGTGGGCTAAGACAATGCGAGGGAGATCCAATTGAACACTAGAGAGCACCTTGTCCATGTAGATGGCATCTGTGATGAGAACATTGTTCCAGTGCTCCTGTCTGGGAACCAGATTGCGGGTGATCCAGAAGTGTAACAACTTGTTTGCGATGGAGAGATCCTTTGTCTCCAAAGATGAGGGGGAGGCGCCATCATAGATTTTCTTGACCACTGCTCCCTTGGATTGTAGCCCTTTCCTTTGGGCCATCCCTTCTTTTGAGGCAGAATGCCAAACCCAGACCTTGACTCGATCCCTAGAGCAGACGCAATTAGGTTGGCGGACAGAGGATAGATGGTTCCCTTCCATATAAGAATGGCGTCGTTACAGGAAGAGTTCTCCTTCACAGACACAAACTCCATAGATTGGTAAAACAAGCGGACAACCTCATCAGAAGCAGAGAAGGGTTCAAATAACATCTCGTCCCATCCTTGAAACTGCAGCAGAGAATGGAACTCAGCCAGGGCTTCTCCAAACATTTCCTTATCTTCTTCTTCCAGTTATTCGGTCCAGAACTCCTTGCCGATTATGAGAGGCTTAAGGATCTTCCTCTTAGAGAAGAAAGAGGAGACCTGACCCAGGGAGGAGGAGGCAGAGAGGGTGGTGATTTTGGCTCTTTTTGAGGATTTGGTTTCATAGGGAACTATGGCTTGGGAACTCCTCTTTCTCTGTTGCATTCTAGTGGCGACAGAGGGACTAGGGTTAGAAGTGGTTTTGGATTTGAGGCTTACTGTTGAGGGCTCAGGGCTGAGGAGCTCTTGGAGAGACTTGTCAGGCGAGGAGTCATGAGAGCCCCCTTCGGAGACGGTTTTGGTAGCCGATTCCGAAGCCAGAGAGATGGCCATGGCTTTCTCCTCACCCTTGGGCTTTGTTGGCTCCTTGGGTTCCTCTTCGGCTTTCTCTTCAGGTTCCTCCACTATTTTCTCCACAGGTTTCTCTTCCGGTTGGGATTTATGAGAAGAGATGGCAGAAACGAGTTTAGAGGATGAAGCTGCATTCTTTTCTCTAAAGGCTTTGAGAAGGGAAACCTCCTCTTCGTCTTGAACAAGGTTAGGGTTTGGATCGGCCATTTTTTAAAAGCTTAAGGATTTCTGTGTTTGAGAGAAATGAGAGGCAGAGGATCAGAGAGATGGTGAGTTGTGGGATCAGCTTGGAGCAAATGTGCAACTCTTTAAAGGCGGTGAAGGCTGAGATGACCGTAGAATCAAATCCAGCCGTTGAGAAGATCAAGGTAAATCTGGGGCATTGAATACTCTTGCACCTTTTCGAAACAACTAACCCATTTAAAAAAAAAAAAAAAAACTTGCCCATTCAGAGAAGAGGGAGTCTGCCAACTGATAAGACGTGACTGGGCTTCTGAGTTTTGCCATAAATAGCTTCTGGGAAGTGCCAATCTAGCCGTTGGAGACATACTAAATCCTGGTTCCTTTCTGGCGATATATTCATCGTGCTAGAGGGATGTATGGGAACCTTTAATGTGGGTGAAAACAATGGAGCCAAACATACGTTCCCATACAAGGAATCAGGATAGGCTATTTATCCCATTGCACAATAATTCTCAGAGAGGATTTAGAGATGGATCATAGAGAATATTAAGTAATGAGGCAAGGGTAGGTCTTAGTACACAATCATCATTTCGACTTGTATTGTTGGGATAGAAATATGATCAGATTGTGACTTTTGGGCCATCAAAGAAACTTGAACAATGAGGAGTTGAAAGAATAATGAGGACCAAAAGGAAACGAACCAGAAAATATTATCTAAGCCTTTTTAAGAAACCATTATGACAAAAAGGGTTTGTAGCAAAATATATAACACAAGGACATCAAGACTCAACAAGTTAAATATCTTAAACTAGTCAATCAGGGGAACTGGAAAGAATTCTTTGAACTAAGGTCACTACTGAGTAATAGGAATCATTCCTAGTTCCAATCTAAGGTTCTCGAAAGGAACTCTATTCAATGCCTTGGTGAATATATCTGCAACCTGATCTTCAGTTCTACAAAATTTCATAATGATGTTTCCCTTCTCAACATGATCTCTAAGAAAATGATGTCTTATGTCAATATGCTTGGTCCTAGTATGATGCACATGATTCTTAGAGATGTTTATGGCACTAGTGTTATCACAAAGAATAGTGAGAGGGCCATAAGACATACCGAAATCCGCGAGTTGTTGCTTTAGCCAGAGAAGTTGGGAACAGCAGGAGGCAGTCGCAATGTACTCGGATTCTGTGGTGGAGAGGGAGACTGAAACTTGTTTCTTTGATCCCCATGACACAAGGCAAGGGCCTAGGAACTGTGCCATTCCAAAAGTGCTCTTCCTATCCACCAAGTATCCAGCATAATCAGCATCAGTGAAACCCATCAGCTCAAAGGGACATTCTTTGGGGTACCAAATGCAGAGATCGTCAGTTCCCTTGAGATATCGAAGTATTCTCTTCACAGCAGCCAAGTGGGTTTCTCTTGGACAAGATTGGAACCTAGCACACAAGCCAACAGCAAAGACAATGTCTGGTCGACTAGGGGTTAGGTACATGAGTGAACTGATCATACCTCTATAGAGCTTCTCTTCCACTAGAGGACTCGAATTGTCCTTATCCAGATGGGCAATGGTGGATATGGGAGTGGAGAGAGGCTTGTATGAATCCATTTTGAACTTCTTCAGTAGTTCCCTGACATACTTTTGTTGATGGATTTGAATACCCTCTTCCTTTTGAGTGATTTGTAATCCGAGGAAGAATGTGAGTTCCCCAATTAAACTCATTTCAAATTCATTGCTCATCAAGTCTTTGAACTTGTCTACAAGGGACATGTTAGTGGAGCCAAAAATAATATCATCAACATAGATTTGAACCAGTAAGATGTTACCTTCTTCTTCTAGTATGAAGAGAGTTTTATCAATGACTCCACGCCTGTAGCCATTTGAGAGTAGGAACTGGGCAAGACGATCATACCACGCTCTGGGAGCTTGCTTGAGGCCATAGAGTGCCTTGTCTAGAAAGTAGACATGATCTGGATGATTGTCGTCTTCGAAACCAAGAGGTTGTTTGACATAGACTTCTTCTTGAAGAATTCCATTGAGGAAGGCTGTCTTTACATCCATTTGGAACAACTTGAATCCTTTGTGTGAAGCGAAGGCAATCAACAATCTTATTGCCTCAATCCTTGCCACTGGAGCATAGGTTTCATCATAGTCGATGCCTTCTTGTTGATTGTATCCTTGAGCAACAAGTCTTGCTTTGTTCCTTATCACAGCTCCTGTATCATCCATCTTGTTTCTGAAGACCCATCTAGTTCCTATGATGTGTTTATCCTTGGGACGGGGAACTAGATGCCATACTTTGTTCCTTTCAAACTGATAAAGCTCTTATTGCATAGCTTGGATCCAGTCCGCATCCTTTAGTGCCTCACCTATGTTCTTTGGTTCCACAATGGACAGAAAGGCATTAAAAGCAAAGAAGGTTAGATGTTCATACCTGACTGGAGGCTTGACGATTCTTCTTTCTCTGTTGGGAGCTAGAGCATTTGATGTGGAGACATTCTGAGTTGAGCATTCAACTTCCTTGTTAGGATCACCTTCTCCATTGAAGATCATGTGGGAAGATGAATCATTGAAGTCTCCACAGATGTTGTCGTCATGCTCATGGTTCCCAGAAATGGATTGTTGTTCATTATCCATGGGAACTGGTGGGGGAGCCATTGGAGGGTTCCGATCAGCAGGACAGGAACTGGGAGGAGTGACATTTTCATCTGGATCTTCTTGAGATGACTTGGGAAATGGATCTTCAAAGGAACTGGTAGTGTTCTGCATAATCTTTCCAAGTGATTTTTCATTAAAAATAACATGAATACTTTCTTCTACCTTTTTAGTCCTTTTGTTGAAGACCTTGTATGCCTTACTGCCTGAGGCATAACCAATGAAGATTCCTTCATCACTTCTTGGGTCGAACTTGCCAAGATTGTCCTTCCCATTGTTGTGCACAAAGCATTTGCATCCGAACACCCTCAGATGTGAAATGTTAGGAACTCTTCCTCTTAGGAGTTCATAGGGTGTCTTCTCTGTGATTGGGCGAAGCATGGCTCGATTGATGATGTAGCAAGCTGTGTTGATCGCCTCAGCCCAGAATGATTGAGAGAGTCCACTTGAGATCAGCATAGTCCGAGCCATGTCTTCCAAAGTTCTGTTCTTCCTTTCCATTACTCCATTTTGTTGAGGAGTGTATGGTGCAGCGAAGTTGTGATCAATTCCATGCTCACTGCAAAAGGTTAGAAATTCTCCATTTTCGAATTCGGTACCATGGTCAGACCGAATAGCATTGAGTGAACAATCAAGAGATTTTTCTAACAAAGGAACCAGATCTTTAAAGCGGTCAATAACTTCACTCTTAGATTTAATAAAGATATTCCAAGTAAAGCGAGAGAAGTCATCGACAAGAACAAAGATATACCTGTTCCCTCCTAGGCTCTGAACTCTCATGCGTCCACACAGATCCATGTGGATGAGTTCAAGAGGCCTTGAGGTGCTTACCATGTTTTTGGACTTGAAGGAACTACGAGCCTGTTTCCCTTTTACACAGTCAGAGCACAGTTCCTTAGATGTGCCACTTAGCTTTGGCAGCCCTCTGACTAGCTTCTTTGAGTGTAGCTTTTGAATCAGCTTGGTGCTAGCATGTCCGAGGCATTGATGCCACAAATCAGCTTGGTCATTCACAGTTGAGAGACAAAGTTTCTCCATGGGAACAAAGGATGGATCAATTATGTAGACATTGTTGAATCTTTTCCCTTTTAGGATGATTTGTCCCGAGGAGTCAAGGATTGAACAATCGTTTGATCTGAATCTAACTTCATTGTCTCCTTGATCACACAGCTGTGACACACTTATTAGATCAAAACCAAGATTATCAACAAGGTGAACTTTGTTTACCTGAATGTGGTCGTTGAGTTTCACAGTTCCTATTCCACAGATTTTCCCTTTGCTTTTGTCTCCAAAGGATATGTTCCCTTCTTGGAGAGGTTGAAGAGAGGTCATTTGATTTCTTCTTCCAGTCATATGGCATGAGCAACCACTGTCGATGTACCATAGTTGGGGTTGCCTCTCTTCTTGCTGCACACAAGGGAACTAAGATTTCTGAACCCAACGAAGCTTGGCTTTACTGGGGGGATTAGCATTCCGAGTCTGTGAATAATCAGGGAACTGGTTCCTTTCATGGTAATGAGTAATTTTCTCCTTTTCAAAGTTCCTTTTCTTAGCACAATCAGTGTTGTAATGACCATTCTTACCGCAGTAGGTACACAAACTATTGTAAACAACATGTCCATATTTTCCTTTTCCTGGCCTAAAAGGTTTTTCAGTTTTCCTTTTGTTAAAATCAACATTGTTTCTAACCTTGCTATGGGCCATGTCAATATATCTTTTGTGAGCAAAGGAATTGGTGAACCATTGGTTTTCAGGAACCATCTTTTCTTTTCCCTTTGGTTCCTTCTTAGGACTTTGAGAGCCTTCATTGAGATGTTTGGCAACCTCATCCTTGTTCTCAAGGACCATGATCTTCTCTGATAGGAATTGATTCCTATCACGAGAAGTGGCAAGAACAATACTGAGATTTTCATTCATCTCAACAAGTTCTCGCCTAGCCTTTTCTTCTTCAGCATCATTGTTCCCTTTATTATTGACATATCCTATTCCATGGCGTTGTCTCACAAAAACAGTTTGATTTATCGTTTTTTCATTAATGGAATTAGTGAGAATGTCTAACCTGTCAATTATGGATTGAAGCATGTCATTTCCAGGTGGGTTAGCATGCAAGGAAACTTTGATAGAATCTATGCTAGTTTCATCACAAGATTTGCAAGTTTTAAGGTGACTAGCATGCACATTCCTAATATCAATGAGTTTGGAGTGAGTTTCAGCTAGGTCTTTCTCAATTTCATCAAGTTTCTTACTCCAAACAGAATTCTCAACAGTCAAGCAAGCAATTTCGTCTTCACAATCATCTAATTTCTGTTGAAGGGAACTGGTTTCCTTTCCTAGTTTCTTTATGATCTTAAGAAGTTATTTCTTATCACAATCAACTAGGGATTTTAAGAGATCGTCAGAAGTTATCTCAAGGTCTTCTGAGTCGCTTGAGTCTCCTTTTGCTATGAGACATCTTCCTCTAGAGAAGCCACTGAGATCCAGTTCCTCATCTGAGTCTTCTCCCCATTAGGCTACGAGAGCCTTCTTTCTCTGAGGTCTTTCTTCTTCCTTTGAGTCTTCCTTGTTGGGACAATTCTTAGCATAGTGTCCCTTTTCCTTGCACTTGTAACAAGAGACTTCCTTGAGATCTCTTCTGGGTCCATTGTGGGAGGAATTGCCCTTTTGGAACCTTCCCTTCACAAAGAATTTTTTGATGTTCTTTGTGAAGAGGGCCGTAAGTTCGTCCTCCTCTTCTTCTAAGTCTGAGTTCTCTTCCTCCATCTCGAGCCTAGAGAAGGCTTTGGAGATCTTGAGGGCAATTTCTTTCTCCAGTTTCTTGTCGGCATTGGATTTGGTGTGCTCTCCTTCTTCAACTTCTAGTTTCCCTATGACTTGGGTCAAGGGAAGGGATTGGATGCCTGGAGTGTTCTTCATGATTCCCTTGAGAAGGGTGAACTTGGAGTTGAGTCCATTGATGACCACCAGGGACTTGGAAACTTCATCCAGATCGACTCCCGCCGCTGTCAACTTTCCAATTAATCTGTTGGAGCGGGAGTAGTACTCTGAGATGGTCTCAGTTTCCATCATTTTGAAGGTGTAGTATTCTTCTTCCAAAGCAAACTTTCTGCTTTGCTTTAGTTCCTCACTTCCTTCATGCATCTCCTTGAGAGCTTTCCACATCTCCTTCGCTGTCTTGATGCCTATGACCTTGTCCATGTCTTCTCTGTCCAATCCATTGAGGATGAACTGCCTGGCCTTGGCATTCTTCTCCATGATGACATAGTGTTCTGGTTTCCAATCTTCTTCCTTCATGGTAAGATCGATATAGTCATCTCCATTTTCGACTATCCTCCAGCATTGGTAGTCGTTGGTCTTGATGTGACTTTCCATGCACTTTTCCCACTATGTTTCTTCTCCTTTCTTTCGGAGATGTGGCTTGTTGGTGGAGATTCCGAGCTCAAACTTGCTTGGTTGAGACATGATCTGCAAACTTAACAAAGATCTAGAGCTTTTCCTGCTCTGATACCAATTGTAGGATCGTGATTGTTAGATAAAAACTTAAGGAACTTAGAATATCAATTCTCAGTTCCTTTCACAGCGGAAATAAACAATCAAACAAATGACCAGTTCCTTATAGTGGAAACCTTTGATTACCAACTAGCAATCCAGGATAAAAACCACTACCTTTCTTTCGAAAGGATTTCAAAGTCTACTTCTTGATTTCTTATCTCTTTTGGTTACAGCTTATCCTAGGAACGAACACACAGTTCCTTTGCCTTACACACAGTTAGACAATCCTAGATAACTTAACACAATCAATAATCAATCCAAGAAATAGACTTTCGCACCTAGGAACTATCACTTACAGTCACAGGAGCTTAGCACTCAGCTCTTCTTCCTTGACTGGTTCCTCTTGATCTTGGTTTGCTTTGATGATCTTGTTTGGAGGTTCACACTAGATATTTGCTAATGAGTGTGAGTCGTGTTTTTGTGCTTGAAGATAACCCTTGGGTTAGTCTTCCTTTTATAGAGGATTCTTCGCAGCTCGATCCACTCTGGGTTCCCACAGATTGAGCTTGCCCTAGAATGAGTGGTTTCCCTTGATCCACGTTGTTCTTGGCAAGTGCAAACAACCTAGGCAGCTCAAAATCTCTCTTGGTTGGTCAACTACCTCAGACGAGCCTTGCTATGTCATTGTCCAAATACTTTCGTCCGAGGTTGAACAAGCTGGCCGCTTGGGAACTGTCTTCTGGACAGCGACGTCTCTATGTCTTGTCGCTTTTACCTTTTCTGTCCGAGGTTCAGCGTCTCTAGGTTTCTTGTTGTTTTGCTCTTGGACAATGGCAGGCTTTTGGAAGCTTCAGACAAGTCGTTTTCAACAACTTTTGTCCGAGGTTGTGTGTCCCCAGACTTCTCGGAAATCACAATGTCGCATGCTGCGTTCTGGGCACACCTGGGTTCCTCTGGTTTCCTTCATCTGTCTTGTTCCTTTGGTTCCCTTATCCTGTTTGGCTTTCTTGCCTTCGGTATATTCATGTGGTTCCTTAAAACACATCTTTGAGATAAAATATTAGTATCATAATATTTGTCATCGTCAAAAGTAGAGAAACTCAGGAAAGGAACTCTCAGGGGAACCTAAATTCCAGAGTTCCGTTTCCTAACACTAGGTTTTGTAGAAGTTGTGTGACATGCCAAAGAGCCAAAGCTAGGTCAAGCCTACACGGCCTCTACACACCATTGCCCATCCCTAGTGCCCCCTGGAAAGATTTGTCTATGGATTTCATCACGGGTTTGCCCCTCTCTAGACGAGGTAAAGACTCTATTTTTGTGGTCGTAGATGGATTTTCAAAGATGTCATATTTTATAACTTTTAAGACAACCCATAGTGCTAGGGAGATTGCCGATCTATTCTTTGAGCATGTCGTGCGTCTTCATGGAGTCCCACGTACCATAGTGAGTGATAGGGATTCTAAGTTCATTGGTTATTTTTGGAGAACTCTTTGGGGTAAGCGAGGAACAAAACTCCTATTTTCCACTATCTACCACCCCCAGACCAATGGCCAAACGGAGGTCACAAATCGAACCCTAGGAGCCCTCCTTCGCACGATGCTAAAAGCCAACCCTAGGCGTTGGGAGGACTTACTATCACTTGTCGAGTTTTGTTACAATAGATGCAGGCACACGGCGACCAAGTTGACACCTTTCGAAGTGGTGTATGGCATGAATCCATTGACGCCGCTTGATTTGTCGCCGCGACCACTGCGAGACCCAGTGCAGGTCTCCGTCGCCAATCGCGCCGAGCAAGTACAAGAGCTCCATCGATGGACCAGGGACCAATTGGAGAGAAGGGCCGTGCAGTATGCCTCCCAGAAGAACACTGGCCGACGCCGCGTCTTTTTTGCACCCGGGGATCTCGTCTGGGTGCACTTGCGAAAAGAAAGGTTCCCCTCACGGCACAAGCACAAATTGGCACCGCATGGAGATGGTCCATTCCGCGTGATAAAGGCCATTGGGGACAATGCCTATCAACTCGAGCTTCCCCCAGATTTTGGAGTCCACGCGTCCTTCAACATCGCGGACTTGACACCATATGTGGAGCCTGAGTTTGATGATGGTGAAGCGGGGACGCTTCACAACCAAGTGGGGGAGGGTGATGTGAACCTGCCTCCCATGACGACAATTGCTTGAACCTTCAAGCCAAGTCTTCCTTCGCATCTCCCTTCCTCCGTAGTCGACGCTACGACACCAAAGTCTTGTCTTTTCAAGTCATCTATCCCTCATCAAATCGCTTCCGCCATCGCTATCCATTCGCCCCATCAATCGCTTCCATCTCACCCATAATCGCCACCAATTCCATCGCGTTCGCCATCTCCTTCGCCATCAACATCGTCTTTGCCGTTGTGACACTCAACGTGACACTCAGCCTCGCCGACACTGCGATCTTCCAGACCACCTCCACCGGATTTGCTTTACAGCACCACCGTGTCCATCTTGTCAACCTTTCATGCAAGACAACGTGACTTCTCTCCCAAGACTAGATCCAAAGGTGTCGCCTTTGACAATTGGCTTGTCATCAGAGGCAAGAACACACCAGCCTTCCTTCCCACAATTATAACATACCCGCTTCTCCTTTGGCAAACAAAACTTTTATGCCCAGCTTCACCACAGTTGTGGCATTGAATCACACCGCTACTCCAACCTGAACCTTTGGCAGAGTCAGACTGAGTCATCTCGGTCTTAGCACGACCAGACTTCTCAAACATGGTGGGCGATGCCGGCCGCTTGAAGGTATTAGCCTTCCGGTCTTGTTGCCCACCCTTCGCCTTATTCTGTTCCTCCCGCTTTCGGGCGGATTCCTCCAGCGTGACCTCTATTCTATAGGCCGCATCCACATACTGCTCCAAGGTAGACCAACCGTGATGCACCATTAGAGGTTTGATTTCTGGATTCATCCATCCATGGAAGTACCAGATCTTCTGTTTTTCTGAATGCACGTCCGAACCAACATAATGCAGTAACTGATTAAACTTTGCCGCCAGTTCAGCCACTTTCAGTCCTTCAGTCTCTGGGTAGAGGAGCTCCTTCAACTCATCTTCCCTCATAGCACGAATAAGCGATCAATGAGCTTGGCCTTGAACATTGCCCAACTCAGATTTGGGTGATCGTCCAAACCAATTCCTTCCCACCACTCACTTGCTCCGTCTTTCAGATGTAACGAAGCAATGTGCACCTGTTCAGCCTCGGTGCATACCATGTTTTGGAACAGTCGTTCCATATAGGAAAACCAATAGGCAACCTTGACTGGTTCCCCGGTCCCATCGTAGCTATCCGGGCGCATCAAATTGATCGTCTTCAATGCCCGGTTGTAATTCCCGTCATTTCTCTCGCGAGACACTGGATGTGCAGGACCTTCACGTCCCTCTACATTAGTTTCAACTTGGGGAATGGGAGCCGCTTGAGCTTGCGGTATCCCCTGGGCCGTTAGTACCTCGACCACCTGCCTCACTATTTGCCCAATGACCGTCGCATCCAACACGATCAGGGCATGAGGTGGAACTTCCCTCGTAGCTTGAGGGTCCACTTGTCCCTGACGAACATCTTGCCGTAGGGTCGGTTGATTATTATACGAGCCAGATCTCGCGTCATCCCCTTGCTGAGTAGCACTCCTCAGCTGAACTCGGGAACCATTGTTAGGACCTTTATTAGCTGCTTGGTTGGTGATCGGGCGTTCACCATCTGTTGATGAACCATAACGTCAGTTTAGAACTTTTCCAACTTGTACATGATACTTAATCAATTACGTTATGATACGAATTGTAAGGGTCCAACCCAATAACTTTATATTAGTTTGACTGACCCTCCACCATTAACATTAAAATGACCTTATCCTCTTACTTGAGAATGGATCAATTAGGAGAAATGTCAACCTTTAAATGACATTTAACCTAAGAAAAGACGATATCCTTAAGAATGGATATAAGGTATAAGTAACAAAACCGAAGCTTGCAGAAGTTTGAAAAACCACTTAAATCCTATGCTTTCAAACTTTAAACTTTATACTTTTAAACCTTATATATTTAACTTAATAAAATAATTATTTATAAAGTTATTTTCTCAAACTAACGACACTGTTATCACCTAAAACCCTTACTACAACCAAAATCACACTTTTAAAGTTTATAACACGAATTAAATGTTAAACGTTTATAACACACCATTTATAAGGCAATTATAAAATAACTATTAAAGTCCTAATAGTTAAACCATTATTTTAAATTAAATTCTAAGAGATCATAAAACTTTAAATTTAATACTATCATTTAAACTCTCAAAATTCCAAGAATAAAATAGTTTCGAAAAAAACTTTTGAAAATTCTCAAACCTAACAATAAGCCAAGAATTTTAAAACCATTGCTCTGATACCATAATTGTAACACCCCCGACTTATGTCGGTAGTGCCACACGCTAGTGACCTCAGACGTTAATGTCCAAAGTCACCCTAGGCTTTAATCAGAACAATTAAGCTTAAATAAATACAAATATTACATAACGAAAGAATAATCAGCGGAAGACATTGTAAGTAAATAAAACTCCACCTTTTATTAAGATTTCTCTCGTAAAATGAGAAGGACGGTTTTACAACAAAGTATAGTGACAATGAAAGACTTTTAAATTACATCGGAAGACTCTTTTAAAATAGTCCTAATTACATGACTATGTAATACATTTATTTCAAAGTAAACATACACGCCTTGGAAACCTTACTCCTTAAAACGCAAACTTCAACTGCAAGCCTTCTCTTCGATTGATTACTTCAATTGTCGGGGACCAACCTCTGATGTGCCGTATAGGACGGATGACACCAGCCAACCATGCAAGGAATAAAATCCGGTTGGTTAGTCTAATGAAAGACTATGCAAGGGTGAAAACAGAATGATTCAAGTGATTGTAACAGTTTGCTATCATTGTCCTTCGGATAATAACCGAAGGAACGATACATAACCCGGAACTTTCACAGAATGATAAAAGAAGACATGCAACGAAAAGAAGACTCTAACGGAATTGAGTCTTATAGGAAAAGTATGAAGATTGTTTGGGAACGTTAAGTTTTTCACACAAGTTTATAAACACGACCTTGATTATTTGGGCCCACGACCAACCTCACCGCACAATGCGAATCCATATTGGAAAGAAGACTTACTCTAATAAGAGTCCGGGCGGTTTCCACGTTGTACTCCTCGCCCGAGGGTATATTAATTATGTGCGTAAAAGCACTTATCTTATTTACTTCCAAAACGTACATTCACGTTAAAGCTTTTAATTTCCACAACAGATCTCGCAATGAGATAAAGAACATGGGACAAATCCCGATTTTTGGCACTAGATAAGTGCACCACCACCTATATTTGGATAGGGGTAGGTCATGACCAGAAGCGTTAGGGCATTTATCTTCCTAACACAAAGTTATAAAGAAACGACTAGACCTCGTAAGGTACATAGCGTTCCTACGAATACTCGTGCTAACTAAGCATGTAAGTCCACATATAAATCCACATCAAAATCCATTTATCACTTTTCGATAATATCATATAGAATAATATATAATAGCATTGTTTCTAGCAATATATACAACCTATTATAAATCCATATTTTGACACAACGTTTTATCAAATCTGTTCCCAAACACGAAACAACAACTTTATTCCAACTTAATTAAACAATCAAATAATTGATAATCAAGGGAAATATGGAATAATAAGCAAGAGCAAACCGCCACTTGCCTTTTGAAGATCATACGTATACACCATGGATCCCTTCTAAGCACACGACGCTCACATCATAATCAACCACCCTAGTGATGACGGTTGGCCATCATGCGCGCTAGACCAAGACAAAGCTTGGTTTGTTGAGCGCCGAGGCAATGCCAGCGCCCCACCAATCTTCACAAAACCAATTAAGGTTTTGTGGTATAAGACCAACATTACCCTAAATTAAACTATGCTCTAAGAAGTGAAATAACTGAAAGAACTAAGCTGGAAAGTAATAAACTCAGAAACTTACGACTATGAAGAGGACACCAAGCTTCATCTCTCACTCTAGAAGAGATAACACTAAGATTGATGAGGAAATGTAAGAGGAGTCCCAAAAATTAAACTATTTCACAGTTGTGGGCCCGTCAAAAAGATTGGGCCTGCCGTAGCGAATACTTTTCAAATTTGAAGAGTTTCGCTTTTGTGGACCCACCAAAAGACTGGGTCCGCCGATAGCGAAACATCTTACAAATTATTAACTTTGGATGAATGGTAGAGAGTGTATAGACCTGTATATATAGTTGTTTCCCCAACCCTTCTTCTTCTCTCTTTCAGATGTGGGATGAGAGTTTTATCAATATTTCTAAGATGAGCAATGTGGGATAAAACGGTTTATCGACCCATATTGGTGGATAATTTCCAACCACTTACTATTGAAATTACGTCTCCATGCAAACTAGAGAATTGTAGATCTCCGAGTCTAGTTTCGAATGCATCTTGAATCATCGAAATCTGAGATTTGTGAAAAAAGATATGCCCGTTCTACGAAGCTGCCTTGAACACAAATATTCATGCGGGATTGCCTACGAAAATTCTAAACTTAAATCAAATTGGTCCATCATTAATCAAAACACCTAGTTTTTATCCGTCACTTTGATTTATTTCATTCCAATACTAACTAGGGCTTGTTTGGATAAATGTTAAAGATACCCACAAATGTTTCTAGCTCGTTCACATCAAACAGAAAGAGTAAGTTATCAAATTATATTTTTGGACTCAAAATTATCTTATCCGATTACAGATTATGCCTAACACGTCTTGCTTACAAAACGAGAGTTGAGACTTTTAGGGGTTATTACACTATGAGTAATCGGCTCACATACAACGCTATGTCTAACACCCAAGTGTCACGACTTACCATTATACTCTTGGCTATAAGCCTTAGCCAAAGTAGCTTGACCATCACAATGGATAGATATGGGAAACATCGGTTTCAGCCACAAATGAATCTTGTAGACTAGGTTCCTTAGCCATTCCGCCTTTTCTATCGGCAACCGTTAATGCTGCGAATTCTGTTTCCATAGTCGAACTTGTAACCCAAGTTTGCTTCTTAGAAGCCCATGAAATGGCACCTCCCCCATGCAAGAACACCCAACCACTTATAGAAGAATGATCTTCCACGTCAATGATTCAACTCGCATCCGAATACCCTTCTAGAACCGAAGGAACAAAACTGCCATTTGGAGTCCTAGAAATATTGCTTTTTACACTGAGGTCCAACTGAAGTTGATTGGAATAGGGAGAAAAAGAAGGAAAATATTTGAACAAACATCAAGGATTGGAACTGAAATGGGATCTCCATCAAAGCAGCAAGCGAGACTGTGTAGTATCGCACGTGTTAGAAATCAAAGGGATCTGAGAGTTTAGTTCCTTAGTGTTAGGAAACGGAACTCTGGAACTTAGGTTCCCCTGAGAGTTCCGTTCCTCAGTTTCTCTACTTTTGAAGATGACAAATATTATGATACTAATGTTTTATCTCAAAGATGTGTTTTAAGGAACCACAGGAAATTACCTAAGGCAGGAAATCCAAACAGAACAAGGGAACCAAAGGAACAAGACAGCTGAAGGAATCCAGAGGAACCCAGGTGTGCCCAGAAATGGAGCTTGCGACATTGCGATTCCCGAGAAATCTGGGAACACACAACCTCGGACAAAAGGTGTCGAAAACGACTTGTCCGAAGCTTACAAAAGTCTGCCAAGGTCCAAGAGCTAAAGAACAAGATGCCTAGAGAACCTCTACCTCGGACAGAGACGATGAAAGCGACAGCACATGAAGACGTCGCTGTCCAACAGACGGTTCCCAAGCGGCCAGCTTACTCAACCTCGGACGAAAGCGTTTTGACAATGACACCACAAGGCTCGTCTGAGGTAGTTGACCAACCAAGAGAGATTCTGAGCTGCCTAGGTTGTTTGCACATGCCAAGAACAACGTGGATCAAGGAGAACCACTAATCCTAGGGCAAGCTCAATCCGTGGGAACCAAGAGAGGATCGAGCTGCGAAGAATCCTCTATAAAAGGAAGACTAACCCAAGGGTTATCTTCATGCACTAAAACAAGAACTCACACTCATTAGCAAACATCTAGTGTGAACCTCAAAACAAAGATCATCAAAGCAAACCGAGATCAAGAGGAACCAGTCAAGGAAGAAGAGCTGAGTGCTAAGTTCCTGTGACTTAAGTGATAGTTCCTAGGTGTGAAAGTCTGTTTCTTGGAGTGATTATTGATTGTGTTAAGTTATCTAGGATTGTCTAACTGTGTGTAAGGCAAAGGAACTGTGTGTTCGTTCCTAGGATAAGTTGTAACCAAAAGAGATAAGAAATCAAGAAGTAGACTTTGAAATCCTTTCGAAAGAAAGGTAGTGGTTTTTATCCTGGATTGCTAGTTGGCAATCAAAGGTTTCCACTATAAGGAACTTGTCATTTGTTTGATTGTTTATCTTCCGCTGCTAAAGGAACTGAGAATCATTATTCTGAGTTCCTTAAGTTTTTATCTAACAATCACGATCCTACAATTGGTATCAGAGCAGGAAAAGCTCTAGATCTTTGATAAGTTTGCAGATCATGTCTCAACCAAGCAAGTTCGAGCTAGGAATCTCCACCAACAAGCCACACCTTCGCAAGAAAGGAGAAGAAACATGGTGGGAAAAGTGCATGGAAAGCCACATCAAGACCAACGACTACCAATGTTGGAGGATAGTAAAAAATGGAGATGGCCACGTCGATCTTACCATGAAGGAAGAAGACTGGAAACCAGAACATTATGTCATCATGGAGAAGAATGCCAAGGCAAGACAGTTCATCCTCAATGGATTGGACAGAGAGGACATGGACAAAGTCATAGGCATCAAGACGGCCAAGGAGATGTGGAAAGCTCTCAAGGAGATGCATGAAGGAAGTGAGGAACTAAAGCAAAGCAGAAAGTTTGCTTTGGAAGGAGAATACCACACCTTCAAAATGATGGAAACTGAGACCATCTCAGAGTACTACTCTCGCTTCAACAGATTAATTGGAAAGTTGACGGCGGCGGGAGTTGATCTTGATGAAGTCTCCAAGTCCTTGGTAATTATCAATGTACTCAACTCCAAGTTTACCCTTCTCAAGGGAATCATGAAGAACACTCCAGGCATCCAATCCCTTCCCTTGACCCAAGTCATAGGGAAACTGGAAGTTGAAGAAGGAGAGCACACTAAAGCCAATGCCGATAAGAAACTAGAGAAAGGAATCGCCCTCAAGATCTCCAAAGCCTTCTCTAGGCTCGAGATGGAGGAAGAGAACTCAGACCTTGAAGAAGAGGAGGACGAACTAACAGCCCTCTTCACAAAGAACATTAAAAAATTCTTTGTGAAGGGAAGGTTCCAAAAGGGCAGTTCCTCTCACAATGGACCAAGAAGAGATCTCAAGGAAGTCTCCTGTTACGAGTGCAAGGAGAAGGGACACTACGCTAAGAACTGTCCCAACAAAAAAGAGTCTAAGGAAGAGGAAAGACCTCAAAGAAAGAAGGCTCTCGTAGTATCATGGGGAGAAGACTCAGATGAGGAACTGGATCTGAGTGGCTTCTCTGGAGGGAGATGTCTCATGGCAAAAGGAGACTCAAGCGACTCAGAAGACCTTGAGAAAGAAGAGAGGCAACCCCAACTATGGTACATTGACAGTGGTTGCTCATGCCATATGACCGGAAGAAGAAATCAAATGACCTCTCTTCAACTTCTCCAAGGAGGGAACATATCCTTTGGAGACAAAAGCAAAGGGAAAATCTGTGGAATAGGAACTGTGAAACTCAACGATCACATTCAGGTAAACAAAGTTCACCTTGTTGATAGTCTTGGTTTTGATCTAATAAGTGTGTCACAGCTGTGTGATCAAGGAGACAATGAAGTCAGATTTAGATCAAACGAATGCTCAGTTCTTGACTCATCGGGACAAATCATCCTAAAAGGAAAGAGATTCAACAATGTTTACATTGTTGATCCATCCTTCGTCCCTAAGGAGAGTTGTGGCACCAACGCCTCGGTCATGCTAGCACTAAGCTGATTCAAAAGCTACACTCAAAGGAACTAGTCAGAGGATTGCCAAAGCTGAGTGGCACATCTAAGGAACCATGCTCTGACTGTGTAAAAGGAAAACAGGCTCGTAGTTCCTTCAAATCCAAAAACATGGTAAGCACCTCAAGGCCTCTTGAGCTCATCCACATGGATCTTTGTGGACCCATGAGAGTTCAAAGCCTAGGAGGGAACAGGTATATTTTTGTTATTGTCAATGACTTCTCTCGCTTTACTTGGACCATTTTCATTAAATCTAAAAGTAAAGTCATTGATCGCTTTAAAGACCTGGTTCCCTTGTTAGAAAAATCCCTTGATTGTTCACTTAATGCTATTCGGTCTGACCATGGTACCGAATTTGAAAATGGAGAATTTCTAACCTTTTGCAGTGAGCATGGCATTGATCACAACTTCTCTGCACCATACACTCCTCAACAGAATGGAGTAGTGGAGAGAAAGAATAGGACCTTGTAAGACATGGCTCGAACTATGTTGATCTCAAGTGGACTCTCCCAATCCTTTTGGGCTGAGGCGATTAACACATCATGCTACATCATCAACAGAGCCATGCTTCACCCTATCACAGAGAATACACCCTATGAACTCCTAAGAGGAAGACTTCCCAACATTTCTCATCTAAGGGTGTTCGGATGCAAGTGCTTTGTGCACAACAATGGGAAGGACAATCTTGGCAAGTTCGACCCAAGAAGTGATGAACGAATCTTCATTGGATATGCCTCAGGCAGCAAGGCATACAAAGTCTTCAACAAAAGGACTAAAAAGGTAGAAGAAAGTGTTCATGTTATTTTTAATGAAAAATCACTTGGAAAGATTGTGCAGAACACCACCAATTCCTTTAAAGACCCATTTCCCAAGTCATATCAAGAAGATCCAGATGAAGATGTCACTCCACCCAGTTCATGTCCTGCTGCTCGGAAGCCTCCAATGGCTCCTCCACCAGTTCCCATGGATAATGAACAACAATCCATTTCTGGGAACCATGAGCATGACGACAACATCTGTGGAGACCTCAATGATTCATCTTCCCACATGTTGTTCAATGGAGAAGGTGACCCCAACCAAGAAGCCGAATGCTCAACTCAGAATGTCTCCACATCAAATACTTTGGCTTCCAACAGAGAAAGAAGAGTCGTCAAGCCTCCAGTCAGGTACGAACATCTAACTTTCTTTGCCTTTAATGCCTTTTTGTCTATTGTGGAACCAAAGAACATAGGTGAGGCACTGAAGGATGCAGACTGGATCCAAGCCATGCAAGAAGAGCTTCATCAATTTGAAAGGAACAAAGTCTGGCATCTGGTTCCTCGCCCCAAGGATAAGCACATCATAGGAACCAAATGGGTTTTCAGAAACAGGCTAGATGATACAGGAGCTGTGATAAGGAACAAAGCAAGACTTGTGGCTCAAGGATACAATCAACAAGAAGGAATTGACTATGATGAAACCTATGCTCCAGTGGCAAGGATCGAAGCAATAAGGTTGTTGATTGCCTTCGCATCTCATAAAGGGTTCAAGTTGTTCCAAATGGATGTGAAGACAGCCTTCCTCAATGGAATTCTTCAAGAAGAAGTCTATGTCAAGCAACCTCCTAGTTTCGAAGACGACGATCATCCAGATCATGTCTACTTCCTAGACAAGGCATTGTATGGCCTCAAGCAAGCTCCCAGAGCATGGTATGATCGTCTTGCCCAGTTCCTACTTTCAAACGGCTATAGGCGTGGAATTATTGATAAGACCCTCTTCATCCTAGAAGAAGAAGGTAACATCTTAGTGGTTCAAATCTATGTTGATGATATCATTTTTGGTTCCACTAACCTGTCCCTTGTAGACAAGTTCAAAGACTTGATGAGCAGTGAATTTGAAATGAGTTTAATTGGGGAACTCACATTCTTCCTCGGATTACAAATCACTCAAAAGGAAGATGGTATTCAAATCCACCAACAGAAGTATTTCAGGGAACTACTGAAGAAGTTCAAAATGGATTCATGCAAGCCTCTTTCCACTCCCATATCCACCATTGCCCATCTGGATAAGGACCACTCGAGTAGACATTGTCTTTGCTGTTGACCAGACATTGTCTTTGCTGTTGTCTTGTGTGCTAGGTTCCAATCTTGTCCAAGAGAAACCCACTTGGCCGCTGTGAAGAGAATACTTCGATACCTCAAAGGAACTAACGATCTCTGCATTTGGTACCCCAAAGAATGTCCCTTTGAGCTCATGGGTTTCACTGATGCTGATTAGGCCGGATACTTGGTGGATAGGAAGAGCACTTCTGGAATGGCACAGTTCCTAGGCCCTTGCCTTGTGTCATGGGGATCAAAGAAACAAGTTTAAGTCTCTCTCTCCACCACAGAATCCGAGTACATTGCGGCTGCCTCTTGTTGTTCCCAACTTCTCTGGCTAAAGCAACAACTCGCGGACTTTGGTATGTCTTATGGCCCTCTCACTATTCTTTGTGACAACACTAGTGCCATAAACATTTTTAAGAATCCTGTGCATCATACTAGGACCAAGCATATTGACATTAGACATCATTTTCTTAGAGATCATGTTGAGAAGGGAAACATCATTATGAAATTTTGTAGAACTGAAGATCAAATTGCAGATATATTCACCAAGGCATTGAATAGAGTTCCTTTCGAGAACCTCAGATTGGAACTAGGAATGATTCCTATTACTCAATAGTGATCTTAGTTCTGAGAATTCTTTCCAGTTCCCCTGATTGACTAGTTTAAGATATTTAACTTGTTGAGTCTTGATGTCCTTGTGTTATATCTTTTGCCACAAACCCTTCTTGTCATAATGGTTTCTTAAAAGGGCTTCGATAAATTTTTCTGGTTCGTTTCCTGATATGTCCAAATCCTACCCCGCAAGTATACGGGTTCGGTTGTAGTACCAAGGTATCGAACTCAGGGACTATGTAGTATCAATTGTCAAATCAACTAATAGATTAAGTCGTAAGTAAGAAATGTTTGTGTTTTGGTTTCAATGGTAACAAATTGTCAAGTAAAAAGGAAATAATCAGTTGGGAAGAAGTTTCCAAGGTTAGGATCCCCACAATGGTGTTTCGATAAATTCTAAACAATATTCGATTAGATTTCAATATGAACGACAATTGAAGGACCAACTATCTAATGCCAACACTACCTCTTTTCAGACGAATAGTGCATGTACCTAGACTCGACTAGCGGTCACTTTCGCACAAAGCTAATCTCATCAAGGTCCATTAAGTTCTTTCAAGATCAATGAATGAATAGAAGCAACATCCGCTTTCGCGCTCCGCGGAATCTATTCATCCAAGAATCAATTCGATAGTCAAGTACCACAAGAGGATTAAGTCACTTTCGCACAAATAATCCTCAAGTTCTATCCTAGGGATCTATCTAGCATCAATCTCCTATTATCATTTTCTCCTTTCGGTCTCAAATTCCAATAGAAATCCCAATTACAAATCAATTAGGTCATTAAGCAACCTAGGATAGAATCAAACGACATTCATACATCCATACAATTAAATACCGCAATCAAACCTACCTAATTCACCATTGGGTTCACCCAACCTTAGAAGAGAAGATTTAGCTAGACATGAGAGAAAGAGAGAGTAAATTCATTGAAAGAGACAACATACCAATTGTATTCCAAAAGAGATTCGGTTCTCAAACGATCCAATCTAGCAAAATCTTCAAATCTTCCACTAGGGTTTTTAGAGAGAGACTAAGTTTAGAGCATAAAAAAAGTGTCTGTAATTTCGTCCCTAAATCTGATAATAATGGGGCTGAAGACGTTTCAGCAGAAGGAGAAAAAAAAACCGTTACGCATGCTGACTCGGTCCACAACTCGGCCGAGTTGTGGACCGAGTTGTCGCTTGTCTTCAAAGCTGGGCGAAAACTCGCTGACTCGGTCGACAACTCGGTCGAGTTGTTGACCGAGTTGTTGACTGTTGCTTGGTGGGGTGATGACTCGGTTGACAACTCGGTCGAGTTGTCGACCGAGTTGTTGACTGTTGCTTTGCTTCTCTCCACCAGCTCGGCCATGATGACTCGGTTGACAACTCGGTCGAGTTGTCGACCGAGTTGTCGACTGTTGTTCTTTGTCTTCACTAGCTTGGCCGGGCTTCCATTTAGAAGTCACCTCGTTCGATCTTGGCACTTGTATTCCGACCATGGCGCCATCCCTTCGAGTCGTCCACTCGAGCATCTTTACTGGCAACCCAAAAATCTTCAAAACGCCTCCAAAATATCCTGAAATCACAACAACGCAAGAGTAGACTCCGAACACTACTAATCTACTAAAACCAAATAAAACTAAAAGAAAAAGGAACAAAACAAACCAAGATAGCGGAAATAAACGTGACCTAAACTAGTCTAAAATGCATGCTATCAAATTCCCCCAAGCTTGAACCTTGCTTGTCCCAAGCAAGTACATACATAATGAGTCCACAAAATATGCAAAGGTTGTTTCAATCCAAGAGACAAGTGAGCAATGACCATGAAAAATCCAAACAAATGACAACTTCTTTCCTAGCATGCTTCTCAATCAATGACAAGATGAAATTAGTTCCTTCACTCAAGACCTCACCAGAATCGAAAAAAAAAAACAAGTCACTCACACTCATGTGTTTAAGCATGTGTTTCACTCAATATCAATTCTCAACTTTGAATGCTACACTACCATAAGCTTGCAACAGTGTTCTTAATCTCCACCACTAAAGACCATGCACACGACAAAAATCATGAGGGCTTTTCCAAGGTTGTAATGGGGCCAAGGTATAACACAGGGCATATGAGTATTTAGGCCATGAGGAGCTAAATCCGGGGAAGAGGATCTTACCAAGACAACGCCAAGCGAAAATACCCTTTAATTGAATTTCAACCTTCAAACCCATACAACTTAACCCTTACATATGACATGGTCTCTTTTTTTTTTTTTTTTTTTTGAAAAAAAAAGACACATGGAAAGGAGACACATTACAAATTTATACACATTTCTAACCACCATATATGTAACCTCCCCCAAGCTTGGCTAAAATCCACTTTAGCAACAACAATTCAACTATCCTAATCCCCGGATGGGAAGGATGAACTTATAGGCTCGGTATGCTTTTGTGGAGTTTCCAAAGAATAGGCAATAAGGCACAACGGGCTTCAAGCAAATGATACATGAATAGGGTGGCCAAGGATGAAAAGGGTTAATAAAAACAATGCCTCAATCCTATTAATGGCATGCACATAAGTCGTGAGCGTGGCCTCAAAGAAGATATTAATGCAAGTTCTAGAGTTAGCACACACAGAGAGTTCACACACATGAAGAAAACGAGAGACTTTTGCAAATGTAGTCCAAGGAAGGCCAACAAGCTCGCTAGGACATTTTGTCTAGAGTGTCGGTTCTAACGTATCTTAGTCAAAGTCCACATGCTCAGGTCATTGTCATAGGTTTGATCAATCATATCATGCTCATAATGCAATTTGCAACATTAACAACCAATGCATATTAAGAGGACTCATGGTACGTGTACCGTTAAAAGAACCCACAGAGGATAAAGCTGGGCAAATTTGCAATTAACACAAAAAGAAAACTAAAAAAAGTTCAAATGCAAACAAAAAATGCAACTAATCAAGCAAACTACATGTAATGCAATGCAAATACACCCCTCCCCCAAGCTTAAAACCTACATTGTCCCCAATGTAAAGAGTTAAAGTTAAGGAAGAGAAAGTACTCACAATGAATCTACTCTCTTCTAAGGTTGGGTGAGGTCCGGGTTGCCACCCAGAAGCACGCCAACTACGAACGTCAGTACGCAGATTGTCAATGCGGTTGTTGACGTCCACATGCATATTATCCATGCGCGTGTTCATGGCAGCAAATCCGGTCATGATATCCCGCTGCATAGACTCCATCATAGAATATAGACGCGAGTCGTGGCCATGTGAACCCTCAGCAGGTGGGTCATACTCTTCATCCTCATCCTCCTCATCGCCAGCTTCCTCATCATCATCTTCCTCATTAGCGGATCCCATGAGAGCGGGTGGACCAACCTTTAACTGGGCGTGAGATGCATCATAGGGTAGGGGAGTGACAATCCAATTGGCGCGCTGCTGGAGCGAGGTCCGCTCAGGGTTCGGGAGTTGGAGTAGTCGCCCACCCGATGGGAGAGCCCAATACCAATTGTTGTGATATTGGTATATCAACTTCATGTTGTTGAGCAGGGCGAAGCCAATGGGCTGTGGGGGTGTACCATCACGGCGCCCGTCCAAATTGATGTTGAAATGCCGAGCTAGACGAGTCACCAACCCCCCTATAGCAATGTCTCCAGCAGCCTTGTTGCTCACCAAGCTCAGATGGCCCATCAGAAACCCAGCAGAATTGATTTCATGGCCATACAAGGCTGCGCAGATGACAATGACTTCTTTCTTGGCGGCACTGTTCTCACCACCATCACCGCGTCCAAAAATGGTATGAGCCATGAAGCGATGGAAAATACGTAGGGCCGGGTTGCTGATGCTGGATGCCTTTGTCCGAGAGGCATCATAGAATTCTGTTCCTATCTCGTTCCAGAACGTTGCAGCGCGGCAGAAATCAACTCTGCTCTCCCCCCAAGGAACCCATGAATCTGTGACTACAGGAAGACCGAATATGGCATTCGCAGTCTCCAAGTCGAGCCTCCTGTCTGTGTTCCCAAGTCGGAATGTACAGAGCCCAGTTGAGGCACCCGGGCCTTTCAGGACCTGGGATTCAAGTGTGCTAAGGAATTCCAGCGTGAGGCCCTTGTAGGAAGGCTCCTGAAAATGAAGAAATTCTGTCCAGCCCAGACGTCCAGCCAGCCACTCAATATCGCCCCTAACACCCAAAGCTTCCAGCAACTCAAAATACAGGAATCGAGTGGGGATCAACTTCCTTTTCTTGATAAGCTCAAAGTGGGTGATGTGCTTTGGTGATGTGAAATGGATACCAAGAGACTCGGGAGAGTCCTCTCCAACGCGAGGAGGAGGAAGAGCCCTAGAGGAAGACCTAGACGCTTGTCTTTGTCGTTTAGGAGCCATGATCAAATCCTATTTCTACACACAAAAGACAAACAAACCAAGCCAAAGAAAAACCACAAATATGTCGTCCCGGCAAGGACGACCAACAACAGTAGCACAAAGTTTATCAACAGGGTCCCCACAAGAAATTCGAATAAAGCTAGACAAAATTTTACACGTGGACAAAATGACAAACTCAATCAACGATTCAATTTGATACGAAATTCCCGCGCATAAAATTTTGTCTATCAAAGTGAATGCACAACTCAAGTAATCTATCCAGCAAATACCCACAATTTAATCAATATTCATCCCCAATGCAGATCAATTTCAACAATTTAGCATTTAACCCTAAAATTAATTAATCCAAAAAGGGGGAAGATGGTACCAAATCAAATCTTGAAGGGTGGTGTTCGGTGGTGGCTAGGAGCACAGCGGGTGATGTGGTGGTGGTGGAGTCGGTTCGAGGTGAAGGCGGAGCGGCGGCAACAGATGTGGTGGTGAGGCACAGCGGGTGGAGGAACGACGATGGTGAGGAGGAAAGCTTGCAGCGGCGGCGAAGGTGAATGAAGGAGCAGCGGCTGGATGGCTGGGGGAGTGAGCAGCAGCGGCGGGATGATGGGAGAGCAGCAGCAGGGGGCGAGAGGCGGTAGTAGCGAAGGGCGAACAGCAGCGGGAGAAAGGGAGAAAGAAAGAAGGGAAAGAGAAGAAAGAAAGAGAAAGAAAAAGGAAAAGAAAAATAAAATAAAATTTCGAACAGATAGAATAGTCAATAGCTCGGTCCACAACTCGGTCGAGTTGTGGGCCGAGTTTCGTTCTGCTTTTTTTTTTTTTTTTTTGAAAGAAAGAAAGAAAACGTACCTGATGGGTTGCCTCCCACCCAGCGCTTGCTTACAGTCATTAGCTTGACCTTCCGTCGTCTTTTAGGGAACCGGATTGAGAAGGAGGGCGGAAACGGTCTTCTCAATCGGGGCTCCCGCGATGTACTTCTTCAACCGATGTCCGTTCACCTTGAATTGTCCCGTCCCTTCGCTCCATATCTCAATTGCACCATGAGGGTACACTTTACGCACTTGGAACGGACCATTCCATCGGGATCTCAGCTTTCCCGAAAAAAGTCTCAACCTATAGTTAAAAAGCAAGACGAGATCGCCTTCTTGAAATTCTCTAGGGACAATATGCTTGTCATGCCATCTCTTGGTCCTCTCCTTATAGATTCTGGCATTCTCATAAGCATCCAACCTCAGCTCCTCAAGCTCTTGTAATTGCAGCATCCTTTTCTCACCGGCTTCTTTCATGTCGTAATTGAATAACTTGATTGCCCAATACGCTCTATGCTCAAGTTCCACCGGCAAATGACAAGACTTCCCATATATCAACCGGTAAGGCATTGTGCCAATAGGGGTCTTGAATGCTGTCCTATAGGCCCAAAGAGCATCATCTAGTTTCATTGCCCAATCCTTCCGGGATCGGGACACAGTCTTCTCTAAGATGGCTTTGATCTCCCGGTTAGAGACCTCAACTTGTCCACTTGTTTGAGGATGATATGGAGTTGCAATCCGGTGCGTAACTCCATACTTCTTCAGAAAAGCCTCAAACTTCTTCTCAATAAAGTGTGATCCTCCATCACTTATTACAATTCTTGGAGTCCCAAACCTTGGAAAGATCACCTTATTAAAGAACTTGGACACCACTCTTGAGTCGTTTGTTGGAGATGCAATAGCTTCAACCCACTTGGAGACATAATCAACCGCTACAAGAATATACTTATTGGAGCATGACGGTGGAAAAGGTCCCATGAAATCTACTCCCCAAACATCAAAGATCTCAACCTCCTGAATGTTGTTAAGAGGCATTTCATTCCTCCTAGAAATGTTCCCCGTACGTTGACATGCATCACATGAAGCAATGAAACGGTGCACATCCTTAAACATAGAAGGCCAATAGAGAGCTGAATTCAAAATCTTGGTGGTTGTCTTTGAGGAACCATCATGCCCTCCACATGGTAGAGAATGACAATGAGTGATAACACTCTCTACCTCCTCCTCAGGGATACATCTTCTAATAACTCCATCAGCACACCTCTTGAAAAGCAATGGCTCATCCCAAAAATAATGTCGAACATCAAACATGAATTTCTTCTTCTGTTGGAATGATAGCTTCGGAGGTAACTCATTGCAAACCAAGTAGTTGATAAAATCAGCATACCATGGCATTCTTGAATTTGCAAGAGTCAAGACTTCATTGGTGACCCTGAAAAGATGATCGTCAGGAAATGAATCATTAATAGGTGGCTCATCTTTTGTGCACTCCAACTGCTCTTGAGTCAACCTAGAAAGATGGTCAGCAACCAAATTCTCCGTGCCCTTTTTGTCTCTGATCTCTAAGTCAAACTCTTGAAGAAGAAGAATCCAATGGATCAATCTAGGCTTGGCCTCCTTCTTGCTCAAGAGATACCTGATAGCAGCATGATCAGTATAGACAATGACTTTGGCACCCACCAGATAGGACCTGAACTTCTCAAAGGCAAAAACTATAGCAAGCAGCTATTTCTCAGTGGTAGCATAATTCACTTGGGCTTCATCAAGAGTCTTGCTAGCATAGTAGATGGCATGAAGCTTCTTATCCTTCCTTTGCCCCAAAACAGCTCCAACAGCATAATCACTAGCATCACACATGATCTCAAAGGGGAGATCCCAATCAGGGGGTTGCATAATTGGAGCTGAAATCAGTGCCTCCTTCAACCTGCAAAAAGAGACAAGACACTCCTTCGAAAAATCAAAGGAAACATCCTTCAAGAGCAAGTTAGTAAGAGGTTTAGAGATTTTGGAAAAATCCTTAATGAACCTTCTATAGAACCCAGCATGTCCAAGAAAACTTCTTATGCCCTTGACCGAAGTCGGAGGTGGCATCTTTTCTATAATCTCAATCTTGGCCTTGTCAACCTCAATCCCACGGTTAGAAACCAAGTGTCCCAACACAATTCCTTCACTTACCATGAAATGACATTTTTCCCAATTCAATACAAGGTTGACTTCCTCACACCGTTGTAAAACTCGAGACAAGTTAGACAAGCAAGCATCAAAAGAAGTACCATACACAGAGAAATCATCCATGAAAACCTCCATGATATCCTCAATCAAATCAGAAAATATAGCCATCATGCATCTTTGAAAGGTGCCCGGTGCATTACATAAACCAAATGGCATTCTCCTATATGCAAATGTGCCATAGGGGCATGTGAAAGTGGTCTTCTCTTGGTCATCAGGATGAATAGGGATTTGAAAGAATCCACTATAACCATCCAAATAACAGAAGTGTGAATGCTGGGCTAACCTTTCTAGCATCTGATCAATGAAGGGAAGCGGGAAATGATCTTTTCTAGTGGCTTTGTTCAATTTCCTATAGTCAATACACATCCTCCAACCTGTGACAGTCCTAGTAGGAATCAATTCATTTTTCTCATTCTTCACCACAGTCATTCCTCCTTTCTTGGGCACAACATGAACAGGACTAACCCATACACTATCAGAAATAGGATAAATAATGCCTGCATCTAACAATTTCAGCACTTCTTTTTTCACTACTTCTTTCATGATAGGATTAAGTCTTCTTTGATGCTCAATGGAGGGTTTATGGTCATCTTCCATTAAAATCCTATGCATGCACATTGAGGGACTAATTCCTTTTAAATCATCAATAGAATATCCAATGGCTTTTCTATGCAATCTAAGTTCATGCAACAATTTCTCAATTTCACAATCACTTAAACTAGCATTGACAATCACCGGATAAGTCGAATTAGGTCCAAGGAACTCATACCTCAAATTGGGTGGAAGCGACTTCAACTCCACCATTGGTGCCTTTTTGGTCTCCTCCTTCGGAATAAGGTCTTCTCTTGCAAGGGCCTCAACAATGGCCTCAGGCATCTCCTTAGTGGACTCCAAATCAAAGAGCACATCAGCAAGTAGCTCTAGATTTTCAGCTTGGGTCACAATTTCCATCAAGTAACGCTCTGAAGGGTCCTCAATCATGAGAGACATCATGGACTCTTGAGCTTCATGAGCAACCACCTCAATCCTGGATACATCATCCTCAAAAGAAGGTCGCTTAATAGCCCTGGACAGATTAAACTCAATTTTCTCATCCCCAATAGTAAAGGAAAGAATACCCTGTTTCACATCAATGAGTGTACCTGCAGTAGCTAAAAAGGGTCTTCCCAAAATAATAGGGACAGGAGAGTTAGCATCAATATCCAAAATAATGAAGTCAACAGGAATGAAGAACTTACCTATCTGGATGGGTATGTCCTCCAAAATACCTATAGGGCGAGTTGCAGACCTGTCAGCCATGTATAGAGTCATCTTCACAGGTCTCGGCTCTCCCAAGTCCAAGTCCTTGCATATGGAGAGCGGGATAATGCTCACACTAGCACCCAAATCACACAAAGCATCGTAGGTGCAATCACCAATCACCATGGGGACATTGAAACTACCAGGATCTCCAAGCTTTGAAGGCAACTTGTTTTGGATTAGAGCACTGCACTCCTGACTCAAAGAAACTGATTGGCAGTCATCCAGCTTCCTTTTGTTGGACAAGATCTCCTTCAAAAACTTCACATAGGATGGCATTTGCTTAAGAGCATCGGTGAAGGGAATGTTGATGTAGAGCTTTTTCAGCACCTCTACAAACTTGCCATACTGGTGATCCAACTGAGCTTGAGCTTTCCTTTGTGGGAAGGGAATAGGTGGTTTGTAGGGCGGTGGTGGCACATATTTGGGCACTTCCTCTTGCTCCTTCTCTTGGACCACTACTTCTTCGGGCTTTTCAGCAGCTTTGCCCTTTTGCTTGAGATCACCAACCTTTGGATCTTCAAGTTGTTTCCCACTCCTCAAGGACACAGCATTGATTTGTCCTTTTGGATTTGCCTCAGTTTGACCAGGAAGCTGACCTTGGGGTCTAGGAGCATTCAAAGCATATTGAGCATGCAAGCTATCATGATTCTTCAATACCTTGTTGATGTTCTGAAGCTCTTTCATTATCAAGTCAAGCTTGGAATCCCCGGATGATTGGGCACGTTCTTGATTTTGAGGTGGAGGAGCTCTTTGTTGGAACCCAGGAGGTGGTCTTTGAGCAGCTTGGTTGTTGGCATATGAAAAATTAGGATGATTCCTCCAACCGGGGTTATAGGTGTTGGAATATGGATCGTTCCTAGGACCCCGATTGAAGTTGTTCATGTAATTCACTTCTCCCTCTTGTGGCTCGTCCTTTGTAGCAAATAGTTGGCAAGATGATATAGTGTGATCACCTTCCCCACAGAATTGACAAACCGCATTTGAAACAACCTGAGCTGGACTCTCCTCATTCTTAAGCTTAGCTCTGCTCATACTCAGCTTCAGTTGCTTAATCTCATGAGCCATAGCCTCCATCCTTGCTTGTTGCGAGACCTCATTGTCAATCTCATAAAGACCAGCTTTTCTCTTAGAGCTTGGAGTAGATCGAGCATCATTATAATAGTGGTTGTGTTGGGCAATATTCTCAATCTTCTCCCAAGCCACATCAACATGCATATTCATGATTGTGCCTCCAGATGAGGCATCAATGAGCAATCTAGTAGCGTTGTCAACAGCATTGTAGAAGGTGTGCAGCAACACCCACTTATCTTGTCCATGGTGAGGACACAACAACAAAAGCTCCTTGAATCTCTCCCAACCTTCGTACAGAGACTCCCCATCTTTCATCTGAAATGAACTGATCTGATTCCTCATCTCAGCTGTCTTCTTTGGGGGGAAATACTTGGTTAGGAAAGCCTTAGCCAACTCATCCTATGTCGTGATAGTGCCTTGAGGCAGGGCCTTGAACCATGCTTTAGCCCTGTCTCTCAAAGAGAATGAGAAGGCGCGCAAATAAAGCGCGTCATTGGAGACATCATGAATCTTCACCGTGTCCATAAGCTCCAGAAAAGTGTTGAGATGTTGGTGAGGATTCTCAGACGGTAGACCTCCAAACTGATTTTGCTGAACCATATTTATCAAAGACGGCTTCAGCTCAAAATTCCTTGCCTGGACTGGAGGTCGGACCACACCAGATGTGGGTCCTTGGTGACGTGGCAGCACATAGTCACCCAATGTCATAGGCAGATGCACATTCAACAACTGTTGCATCTCCTGTTGCTGATTCAGTAGTTGTTGTTGCAACTCTTGCAATTGTAGTTGTTGTTGTTGCAGCAACTCCTGTTGTTGTTGTTGTAGTTGTGCCGCCTCATCCATTGCTCGGGCTCTAGTTTCTTCTTGCTCTCTTCTTTTTCTGTGAAAAGCACGCTCGGATTCAGGATCTGGATCATAGAAATCACCAGCGCTCAGGGCTCTTCGCATAGGAGTGAGAACAAATCTGAAACCAAAGACAAAAGAAACAAAGTCAAAAACAAAATGAGACCTAATCTATCGGTTGCGTGTAACAACCAATACTAGCAATAGTCCCCGGCAACGGCGCCAAAACTTGATATGTCCAAATCCTACCCCGCAAGTATACGGGTTCGGTTGTAGTACCAAGGTATCGAACTCAGGGACTATGTAGTATCAATTGTCAAATCAACTAATATATTAAGTCGTAAGTAAGAAATGTTTGTGTTTTGGTTTCAATGGTAACAAATTGTCAAGTAAAAAGGAAATAATCAGTTGGGAAGAAGTTTCCAAGGTTAGGATCCCCACAATGGTGTTTCGATAAATTCTAAACAATATTCGATTAGATTTCAATATGAACGACAATTGAAGGACCAACTATCTAATGCCAACACTACCTCTTTTCAGACGAATAGTGCATGTACCTAGACTCGACTAGCGGTCACTTTCGCACAAAGCTAATCTCATCAAGGTCCATTAAGTTCTTTCAAGATCAATGAATGAATAGAAGCAACATCCGCTTTCGCGCTCCGCGGAATCTATTCATCCAAGAATCAATTCGATAGTCAAGTACCACAAGAGGATTAAGTCACTTTCGCACAAATAATCCTCAAGTTCTATCCTAGGGATCTATCTAGCATCAATCTCCTATTATCATTTTCTCCTTTCGGTCTCAAATTCCAATAGAAATCCCAATTACAAATCAATTAGGTCATTAAGCAACCTAGGATAGAATCAAACGACATTCATACATCCATACAATTAAATACCGCAATCAAACCTACCTAATTCACCATTGGGTTCACCCAACCTTAGAAGAGAAGATTTAGCTAGACATGAGAGAAAGAGAGAGTAAATTCATTGAAAGAGACAACATACCAATTGTATTCCAAAAGAGATTCGGTTCTCAAACGATCCAATCTAGCAAAATCTTCAAATCTTCCACTAGGGTTTTTAGAGAGAGACTAAGTTTAGAGCATAAAAAAAGTGTCTGTAATTTCGTCCCTAAATCTGATAATAATGGGGCTGAAGACGTTTCAGCAGAAGGAGAAAAAAAAACCGTTACGCATGCTGACTCGGTCCACAACTCAGCCGAGTTGTGGACCGAGTTGTCGCTTGTCTTCAAAGCTGGGCGAAAACTCGCTGACTCGGTCGACAACTCGGTCGAGTTGTTGACCGAGTTGTTGACTGTTGCTTGGTGGGGTGATGACTCGGTTGACAACTCGGTCGAGTTGTCGACCGAGTTGTTGACTGTTGCTTTGCTTCTCTCCACCAGCTCGGCCATGATGACTCGGTTGACAACTCGGTCGAGTTGTCGACCGAGTTGTCGACTGTTGTTCCTTGTCTTCACTAGCTTGGCCGGGCTTCCATTTAGAAGTCACCTCGTTCGATCTTGGCACTTGTATTCCGACCATGGCGCCATCCCTTCGAGTCGTCCACTCGAGCATCTTTACTGGCAACCCAAAAATCTTCAAAACGCCTCCAAAATATCCTGAAATCACAACAACGCAAGAGTAGACTCCGAACACTACTAATCTACTAAAACCAAATAAAACTAAAAGAAAAAGGAACAAAACAAACCAAGCTAGCGGAAATAAACGTGACCTAAACTAGTCTAAAATGCATGCTATCATTTCCTTTTGGTCCTCATTACTTTTTTTAACTCCTCATTGTTCAAATTTTTTTGATGGCCCAAAAGTCACAATCTGATCATATTTCTAACCCAACATTACAAGCCGAGATGATGATTGTGTACTAAGACCTACCCTTGCCTCATTGCTCAATTTAATTCTCTATGATCCATCTCTAAACTCTCTCTGAGAATTATTGTGCAATGCGATAAATGGCCTACCCTGATTCCTTGTATGGAAACGTACTATTTTTGGTTCCTTTGTTTTAACCCACACCAAAGGTTCCCATACATTCCTCTAGCTCGCTGAAAATGTCGCCAGAAAAGAACCAGAATGTAGCGTCTCTCCAACGGCTCGCTTGGCTCTCCCAGACGCTATTTATGGCATATTGGCAGGGATAAGGCATGTCTTATCAGTGGTAGACCTCCCTCTTCTCTGAATGGGTCAAATTTTGAATTTAAGTTAGCCGTTCCGAAAAGCTGCAACTTTCTTCAATGCTTCGGATTTGCCTTGATCTTCTCAACGGCTGGATTTGCTTCAACGGTCACCTCAGCTCTTGGCCATTCCAGATCTTCAATGCCCTTAAAGAGGTGCTCAGTTGCTCCGAGTTGATCACACAAGCTCTCCATCTCTCTGATCTTCTACCTCTCTTTCTCTTCACACAACAATCTTCTTAAGCTCCTCTCAAATGGCCAACCCTAACCCAATCGTTGTTATGGATGAAGAGGAGGCTGCTTTTCTTCAAGCATTTCGCGAAAAGAAGGCTAAAGCCTCCTCCTCCAAGCCTGTTTCTGCCTCCACTTCTTCAAAATCCCTCCCCAAAGAAAACCCCATGGCGAAACCTGCAGAGAAACCAGAAGAGAAGCTTGAGAAACCACCAAAGGATAAGAAAAAGGTGGAAGAGGAACCAACCATGCCCAAAGAAGAGGAGCAAGCCATCACTTTGGGTTCAGAATCAGTCACAAAATCAGTTTCTGAAGGCGGGTCGCATGATTCCTCTCCGGATAAATCCCTTCAAGAGATCCTTAGCCCCGAGCCTTCCCCGATCAGCCTCAAATCCAAAACTTCCAACCCAGGCCCCTCTGTCGCCACAAGAATGTAACAAAGGAAGAGAAGCTCCCAAGCCATTGTTCCCTATGAAACCAAATCCACAAAAAAGGCCTAAACCACCACCCTCTCTGCCTCCTCTTACTTCTCCAAAAGGAAGATCCTAAAACCTCTCTTTATCGGTAGAGAATTCTGGACCCAGGAGTTAGAAGAAGAGGATGAGGAACTCTATGGAGAAGCTTTGGATGAGTTACACTCTCTGTTGCAGTTCCAAGGGTGGGACGAGATACTGTGCGAGCCTTTCTCTGCTTCCGACGAGGTTGTCCGGATGTTTTACCAATCTATGGAGTTTGTACCCCAGAAGGAGAACTCTCCCTGTCACGACGCCATTCTTATCTGGAAGGGAACCAACTATCCCTTGTCTGCCAACTTGATCGCGTCTGCTCTAAGGCTCGAGCCAAGGTCTGGGTTTGACATTCTGCCTCAGAAGAAGGGATGGCCTAAAGGAAAATGGTTCAAGTCCAAAGGAGCAATAGTGAAGAAAATTTATGATGGCGCATCCCCCTCATCTTTGGAGACGAAGGATCTCTCCATCGCAAACCGGCTACTGCATTTCTGGATCACTCGCAACTTGGTTCCCAGGGAAGAGCACAGGAACGAAGTCCTCATCACCGACGTCGTCTACATGGACAAGGTGCTCTCCGGTGCTCAGTTGGATCTTCCCCGTATTGTGCTGGCTCACATGCAATTCTGTGCATCCCATGACTCCCATGCTTTACCCTTCCCTCACATCATCAAGAAGCTACTCTCTAACCTCAATCAGTACCCAGAAGACTCACCCGAGACTGCCTACAGCAAATGTCTTACCATGCACACAGTTCGGAAGCTGAAATCTAAGGAACAACAACCCAACCCTGCTGAAACAGAAGAAATCATGTCTAAGGAAAAGGCGAGTTCCCAGGGCCGTTCTAGTTCCCACCCTCAGCAACCCCCCTCTTCAGACTCCTCTGCGATCCTCCTTGCGTTGGATCGTATTGAAAAAGCTATCTTAGAAGGCTCGACTGCCAACACGGTCGCCATCCATGATCAAGTAAGAGAGTTGGGGCGTATCAGTTCTATTGTCGAGAGTCTGGTGGAAGTTCTGCAGAAGGATTGGCAAGGTGCAATCAGTTCTCATCAGGACGCGGGCCAAAATGTAGGAACCGACGACAAGGATGCAGAAGAGGAGGCTGCTACTACGCCATAGGAACGCTTGTTCTAGGTTCCCAGTGCTGCAACGCCACAGCGAGCTAGTAGTTTCCCTTAGGATCCTACTCCCCTCTTCTATCCCTTTTGTTGTCTTTCCTAAAATTGCTTTTGTTGTCTTCCTTGCTATTTGTTGTTTGTGTTGTCAGTTGTCAGTTGTTATGTTGTGGTATAAGTGTTTTGAACAATGATCAATGAAGCTTTAATGACTATATTTGGAATCGTTCCAATGATCAATTTGTCTTTGCCTTAACGTTCTCATTATGATTTTTTTTAGGCTTGATGCAATTGCATATTCACTTGGATATCATGTTCTTAACTTGTACTTAATCTTTTCGATGATGTCAAAAGGGGGAAGAAAAGGATAGGAACCTTGAACTTTGGAGACTACTGAATTAATAGGAACTCTGAACTAGTTCTATTTCTAAGGGGGAATTTGAAATAAACGTGTTCACTTGCTTAGGGGGAATTCGCAACCATTGAATGTTCTATCACTAATCTGTAATGTTGTAAATCTCGTTATCTCAATATGGTCTCATAAGATTCAAAGTCCTATTATGTTGTCAGGTTCCTTGTATTTGTCATCATCAAAAAGGGGGAAATTGTTAGGAAACGGAACTCTGGAACTCAGGTTCCCCTGAGAGTTCCGTTCCTCAGTTTCTCTACTTTTGAAGATGACAAATATTATGATACTAATGTTTTATCTCAAAGATGTGTTTTAAGGAACCACAGGAAATTACCTAAGGCAGGAAAGCCAAACAGAACAAGGGAACCAAAGGAACAAGACAGCTGAAGGAATCCAGAGGAACCCAGGTGTGCCCAGAAATGGAGCTTGCGACATTGCGATTCCCGAGAAATCTGGGAACACACAACCTCAGATAAAAGGTGTCGAAAATGACTTGTCCGAAGCTTCCAAAAGTCTGCCAAGGTCCAAGAGCTAAAGAACAAGATGCCTAGAGAACCTCTACCTCGGACAGAGACGATGAAAGCGACAACACATGAAGACGTCGTTGTCCAACAGACGGTTCCCAAGCGGCCAGCTTACTCAACCTCGGACGAAAGCGTTTTGACAACGACACCACAAGGCTCGTCTGAGGTAGTTGACCAACCAAGAGAGATTCTGAGCTGCCTAGGTTGTTTGCACATGCCAAGAACAACGTGGATCAAGGAGAACCATTAATCCTAGGGCAAGCTCAATCCGTGGGAACCAAGAGAGGATCGGGCTGCGAAGAATCCTCTATAAAAGGAAGACTAACCCAAGGGTTATCTTCATGCACTAAAACAAGAACTCATACTCATTAGCAAACATCTAGTGTGAACCTCAAAACAAAGATCATCAAAGCAAACCGAGATCAAGAGGAACCAGTCAAGGAAGAAGAGCTGAGTGCTAAGTTCCTGTGACTGTAAGTGATAGTTCCTAGGTGCGAAAGTCTGTTTCTTGGAGTGATTATTGATTGTGTTAAGTTATCTAGGATTGTCTAACTGTGTGTAAGGCAAAGGAACTGTGTGTTCGTTCCTAGGATAAGCTGTAACCAAAAGAGATAAGAAATCAAGAAGTAGACTTTGAAATCCTTTCGAAAGAAAGGTAGTGGTTTTTATCCTGGATTGCTAGTTGGCAATCAAAGGTTTCCACTATAAGGAACTTGTCATTTGTTTGATTGTTTATCTTCCGCTGCTAAAGGAACTGAGAATCATTATTCTGAGTTCCTTAAGTTTTTATCTAACAATCACGATCTTACACTTAGCAGCGGAATGTGTAATAACACATAATCAAGACCAGTTCCTTAGAGTGGGAACCTTTGATAACCAACTAGTTATCCAGGATAAAACCCACTACCTCTTTTTCAAGAGGATTTAAAAGTCTACTTCTTTTATTAATGCTTCGATTACAATCAACTAGAATAGAACACACAGATTAAAGACTTAAGACACACTTAAGACTCTCTACCTAGTTCGACCTAATCAAGCACACAAAAAGCAAGTGACTTACACAATTCTTTTTACAAGAACAAGCTCTGTTTTCTTCACCTTCAACAATGAGTGAAAAATGTGTAAAATGAGAGAGTTTGATTACTTTATTTATACATAACAACCGTATAGAATCGTGATCTACAGCTGGTTGATATGCACAAATAAAATAACCAAAAAGAAATCAAAAAAGATAATCTTTGTTACCAAATATTATCTTTAACGATTTTATACTTTTGTTTCCATAAAAGCTATACAATTAATCCCTAAAGATATATGGAAACAAGGATATCTTAATCTTCTCTCTCCAAGATAAGATCTACCCTAAACTACCAGCCGTCGCTTCTTCAAATCTCTTTCCAGTTAAGCCTGGCTTCGGCATTCTTCAGTTCCTATGCCAGTTCCCAAATCTGGCATCTTGGTCTCTGTCTTGTATTTCTATTTGCTAAGTTCCCTGTTCATCTACACAGATGGAAATATTAATAGCAAAGTGTTTGTCATCGTCAAAACTAGGAAAACTGAAGGAGGGAACTTTCAAGGGAACTGGAGTTCCTGAAAGTTCACATCCTAACAATTTCCCCCTTTTAACGATGACAAACAAGTAGGACCTGGCATATCTAAAATAGGCATGAATGATATATGAGGAAAACAAACAAAGCTAGATGTAGAATAATTATCAGTGAATTGCATATTCCCCCTTAGCAAAAAAACCTGGTTCCTTAATTCCCCCTTAAGGAAACAACTAGTTCAGAGTTTCTTTCATCCTATTAGTTCCAAATTGCAGAGTTTATTCCCCCTTTTGACATCATCGAAAATAAATAGTTAAATGATAAGCACATAAAATTTAGAGTAAATCAAAGATTTATGCTGAACTCTAGAGAAATGGCATCGTAATAAGAGTTGAAAGCAGAACTTAACAACGTAAGGAACACAAAATATTTCATTAAACATAATAGGAACAGAGAGAACATATAACAAAATAAAGCACTCACAGACACACAAAAGAGGATCATAATATGGAAGTAGGATACTAGGGAACTAAGGTTCCATGTCTACTGAGTAGGGAACTAAACAACTACTCCTTGGCTTTTGCTTTGTCCTCAACGAGCTTCCTATTCACCAGCTTGGCAATCTCCTCCACCAGAGCAGCAGATGTTTTCCAAAACTCCACCACCATCTCATTGGTGAAGTTGCTACCTTTCTTAACAGCAGTTGCAACATGGTTAAAGCCTTCAACCAAGGCATGCTCAATACGCCCCATACCCTCCAGAATCACATGAGTGTCAGAAACTAGGCGGGGCTCAGAAGGACCTGGTTGGGTTTCCTCTTTGTCTTTCTCCTCATCAGACTCCCTCATCCATGAGCCTTATGCATTAGCCGCCCAATAGAGGTCATGGTTAGGAGTCGAGAAAAATGAGTTTCCTCAACCCCAGACGGATAAAGACCAAGGCGACATAGGAGTTTCTTGACCACATGTGGGTAAGGGAGAGCATGAGTGGAATGGGCCTTACAGTACTGCATGTGGCCTAGTGTAATGCAGGGGAGATCGATGGGAACTCCCAGAATCAGCTTTTCCATCAACACTGCATCTCCAACCAACACAGTATCACGCTTCTCTTGGCGGGGAATGTTGTTCTTTAGTAGGAAGGTGTGAAGCAGCTTCTTGTCCAGACGCATAAACTTGGTGAGCAGGGCACCCTTAGAAGGAGGGGAACCATCAAACACTGTCTTCAGAATGGCCTGTTTGTGCTTTGAGGGCCAGTTCTGTTTGACAATAACACCAAAACCTTCACCGATGGGGACCTCTAAGACGGAACCAATAACAACAGCAGAGAGTGGGATTAGATTACCTCCCCAGGTGAGAATAGCATCATTCGCAGGCTTGTCGTCCTGGGCTGGGACAAACTCCATGTTTTGATAGAAGAGACGGACAAGATCTTCATTGACTGCGAATGGCTCCACAATTAGGTTGTCCCACCCTTGAAGTTGGAGCAGAGAGTAGGAAGAAGAGATGAGATCATCGTCGGCGGAACTCCATAATTCTTGGCCAACGATCAACGATTCCAGGATGCGACAGGAAGCGAGAGCTGGTGCCACAACGAAGGGAACCAGAGAGGGAGACGACACTGGCTTGGTTTGGGGCTTCTTCCCCTTGTCGGTCTTGGCCGTCTTGGCTTTCTTGGCCTTGGGGGACTCTTCCAGTTGAAGGGAAGGGACACCTTCAGCCCCTTTGGCGGCACGACGTTTGACTCGATCGGCCACCGACTGTGAGTCACCAGGCAGTTTGAAAGATGCCGGAGGTGTTGGGAGAAGTTCCACGTTGATGGGTGCAATCCCCTAGGAAGGAGATGAGTGGTGGGAACCCTCCTTAGTCGGTGTGGGAGAGTTGTGCTTTGATGGCGTATGCTCCGATGAGGCAGATTGGGAGGGCTGCTCCTCTGGGACTGGTGGGGGAACAAATTTTACGGGTTCCTCCACCGTCGTTGGCGCCAAAGATGAGGCCTTTACCGGGGAAGGCACTTGAGAAGAGGAGGTGGTAGCCTTCTGCTTGCGGTATGCAGCCAACATCTCACGTTCATCGGCGGCAAGACTTTTGAGTTCGGAATCCATGAGAATAAGTTGAGAAAGTTGAGAACTTTGAGAGTTAAGAGCACATCAGATATTTGTGAGAGGCAAAGAGAATTTGAGGTTGGTGCCGATTTAGGGTTGTACTCACTGCCTTTTATAATTTCTGAGCAAAATTCTATCCAAATATAGCCGTTGCAGAATTGCTTCAAATAAGGGAACTCAAATTTTCCTTACTTAGATTTTCCTTCAAACGGCCACAATATCTTCAGCATTTAAGGGAACTCATAACTCTCCACATAAATTTTCTTCTTGAAATATCACATCAATCGGATCCAAAATAATAAAAAAAGGCAGAGAAGCAAACAGCTACAATTGTAATAACTGTCCTCGGGAAGCGGTCGCAGAGATAGCAGATTTTGAAATTTGGCCGTTGTAGAGCAATTCTCAGTTCCTTTCCTCAGTAGTGACACATAACCGGATGGATATGGGTACATTTCATGTAGGGAACCAAGCAACACTCAAGAAAAAGTACATACCCATATCAAGAAAAATAGGTTGGCATTTTTGACACCACAAAGATAATTCCCAATTGTGAAGTAAAGATGGATCATAAGGAATTATACAATGCAGTCAGGATTAGGACGGTTTGTAGTCAATTATCATTTCGGCTTATCATGATGGATAGATGAGATCAAATTGACTACTATGAGGCCAACAAAGAGATGTAATCAAGGTCGAATCATATCATAAAATCATGAGATCATGCAAGAGTGTTAAGAACATCCTTTAGAACAAATATTACAGGACATGCGAGGGCAGCACAAGATCAAATATCAATAATATTGTCAATGAAATCATAGAAAAGATCAAATCTAGTCAAAGCAAGGAAACTAGTAAAAGCAACTGGAACTACTAGTTTACGGAAATCATTCCTAGAAGTAACATGAAGGACTCATAAGGTTCTCGATTTAATCCTTTGGTGAATATGTCTGCAATTTGATCTTCAGTCATACAATGTTCTAGCAGAATGTTCCCTTTTTCAACATGATCGCGCAAGAAATGATGCCTAATATCTATATGCTTGGTCCTAGTGTGATGCACATGATTCCTTGAGATGTTGATTGCACTAGTGTTATCACAAAGAATCTTAAGAGGACCAAAAGACATACCAAAATCTGCAAGTTGTTGTTTGAGCCAGAGAAGTTGGGAACAACAGGCGGCAGCAGCAATGTACTCAGTTTTGGTGGTTGAGAGAGCAACGAAATTCTGTTTCTTTGAGCCCCAAGAGACCAAGCATGGTCCAAGGAACTGGGCCATTTCGGACGTGCTCTTTCGATTAACCAAGTAGCCTGTATAGTCAGCATCTGTATATCCAAGAATATTGAAATGGCAATCCTTGGGGTACCAAAGACATAGGTCGTCAGTTCCCTTGAGATAGCGAAATATGCGCTTCACTTCAGATAAGTGAGATTCCCTTGGATCAGCTTGAAACCTGGCACATAGACAAACAACAAACACAATATCTGGCCTACTAGTAGTGAGATACATCAAAGAACCAATCATGCCTCGATATAACTTTTCTTCCACTTTCTGTTTTGAATGATCTGCGGTTAGACGAGTGGCTGGAGAGATGGCGGTCGAGATGGCTTTGCTGGAATCCATTTTGAACTTCTTCAGGAGTTCCTTAAGATATTTATGTTGATAGATTTGAATGCCATCATCCTTCTCAGTAACTTGCGATCCCAGGAAGAAGGATAGTTCCCCAATCATACTCATTTCAAACTCGCTGCTCATTAGATTTTTGAACTTTTCTACAAGAGCCATGTTAGTGGAACCAAAAATAATATCATCAACATATACTTAGACTACAAGGATCTCACCTTTGACTTCCAGGATGAAGAGAGTTTTGTCGATCACACCACATCGATAGCCATTTGTGGTTAGGAACTGGGCAAGACGATCATACCAAGCCCGAGGGGCTTGCTTAAGACCATAGAGAGCCTTGTCCAAAAAAATTGACATGGTCAGGGTGATCATCATCTTCGAATCCGGGAGGTTGCTTCACATATACCTCATCTTGAAGAATTCCATTGAGAAATGCGGTCTTCACGTCCATTTGGTATAACTTGAAACCTTTGTGAGAAGCGTAAGCTATGAGTAGTCGAATAGCTTACAATCTTGCCACAGGGGCAAATGTCTCATCATAATCAATCCATTCTTGTTGATTGTATCCTTGAGCAACCAAGCAAGCCTTGTTTCTTGATACTGCACCGGAATCATCCAACTTGTTGCGAAACACCCACCTAGTTCCTATGATGTGTCTGTTTTGAGGGCGAGGAACTAGTCTCCAAACTTTGTTCCTTTCGAACTGATGAAGTTCCTATTGCATGGCTTGGATCCATTCAACATCTTTCAGAGCCACCGTGATGTTCTTTGGTTCTAAGAAACAGAAAGACATTGAAAGCACAATAGGACATATCCTCAAATCCATACCTGACTAGATGTTTAGTAGTTCTTTTGCCTCTGTTTGGAATAATCAGATCAGTTCCCGGAGCTTCAGCATCTACGAATACAACAGCTGAGTAAGAAGCTATAGCAGGATCAGCTACCGGAGCAGGAGCATCTTCATTAGTTGATGGGTCGGAGGGAATTGGGGCAACAACAACATCTTGAGGATTGGAGAGAACTGGAGTGCTGTCTGAAGATGTTGCCGCTTTTGGCTCAATCACAGTGGAGGGAATTGTGGGTGTGTGGTGACCAGATAGGTTGGGATAAGAGTTATTCTTGGGAGGAGCTTCATCATTGGAATCGTCATTTGGCCATTGAAACGGATCTAACGAGGGAATTGAGGAATCCTGCACAGACTTTGAAGGCAATTTTTCATTGAAAATAAAATGAATTCTTTCCTCTACCTTTTTAGTCCGTTTGTTGAAGACCTTGTATGCTTTTCTACTTGAAGCATATCCGATGAAGATTCCTTCATCACTCTGTAGATCAAACTTCCCCAAATTGTCTTTCCCATTGTTGTGAACAAAACACTTGCAGCCAAAAACTCTTGGATGAGCGATGTTGGGAACTCTGCCTCTAAGTAGCTCATAAGAAGTCTTCTCAAGCATAGGACGCATCATTGCCCTATTCAAAATGTAGCAAGCTGCATTGACAACTTCTGCCTAGAAGGATTGAGATAGTCCACTCGAGATGAGCATTGTTCGAGCCATATCTTCCAACGTCCTATTCTTTCTTTCGACAACTCCGTTCTATTGTGGAGTGTATGGAGCCGAGAAGTTATGATCAACTTCATGTTCCCTGCAAAATGTTAGAAAATCTCCATTCTCGGACTCAGTTCCATGATCGGAACAAATAGCGTGGAGAGATACATTCAAAGACTTTTCAAGTAAGGGAACTAACTCGTTGAACCTATCAAAAACTTCACTTTTATATTTTATGAATAATGTCCAAGTGAATCTAGAATAATCATCAACAAGTACCAGAATATACCTGTTTTCACCGATGCTTTGGACTCACATAGGACCACAAAGATCCATGTGAATGAGTTCCAGAGGTTTAGAGGAACTTACCATTGTTTTGGACTTGAAGGAACTACGAACCTGTTTCTCTTGAACATAGTCAGTACAAATTTCTGACCTTTCAGCATTGATTTTGGGAAGGCCATGAACTAGTTCCTTTTGATGTAGCTTATGGATTAGCTTGATACTTGCATGACCAAGTCGCTGATGCCATAGATTCGTCTGATCTTCAATAGACGAAAGACACAATTTCTTTTTAGGAACGATCTTTGGATCAATAACGTAAACGTTGTTGAACCTCTTGCCTTTTAAGATCACTTTTCCCCAACTATCTTCCACAATACATTCCTTGGAGGTAAAGTGAACCTCATTTCCTCTTTGATCACACAGTTGTGACACACTAATTATGTCAAAACCCAAATTTTCAACAAGGTTAACGTTACTTACCTTGATGTGATCTGTAAGATTCACATTTCCAGTTCCACAGATTGCTCCCTTTCTTTTGTCTCCGAAGGAAATAGTACATCCTCGGTGTTTCTGAAGTGATGACATTTTACTTCTGTTTCCGATCATATGGCACGAGCAACCACTTTCAATGTACCATTTGTCCTGTTGCCTCACTTCGTCCTGCACAAGGGAGCTCAAACTTTTTGAACCCAGCTAAGCTTAGCTTTTCTAGGTAAATTAGCTTGATAGCTTTTCTGTGGGTTAGGAACAGGAGCAAAGTAATAAGTATCATTCAAGTCAACAATAGTATGCAACTTCTTTTTATTGTTTATTTCCTGGTTCCTTTTCCTAGCATTTTCTTCCATTTGTCTTTTCTTGTGAATACACTCATGAATATAATGACCATTTTTACCACAATGCCAGCAAACATGGTTGTAAACAATATGACCATATGATCAGCTCTACTTTGTAGTGCTTATCTAGGAGTTGTTACCGGTGTTTAGGGTGCTATTCGTAGGGGTTTAGAGCACAACTGTGGAGTATGGAGTTGGAGAGAAGAAGTGTGGATATGGTGGTTTGGAGAAGCTAATTGAAGACATCCAGAAGAACAGAAGAAGAGCCACACAAATGAGCCAAGAAGAGGCTGCCGTGGGCCACCGCGACCAAGGGCAATGTCATGAAGCAGCCGCGGCGAGAGGCGAAGCGCGGAGCAGCGAAGGTCACGGCCGCGACCGCGAAATTTCCATCGCGCCCACGGAATATTCGGAGCTGTGCAAAGTCGAGAGCTCGAACCTATTTTCCGCGACCGCGGAATTGGTGCCGCGACCGCGGAAGCACACGGGAGGCGGCCCGAAGAGCTTTTCCGAACTTTGTTATTTTTCCCTTTTTCCGACTTTTCTGTATTTTTTTATTATTTTCGATACTTTAGTTTTATTTCCTTTTAGATGAGGTTTGTGATCTTGGGCTTTAGGTTAAGTCTATTTAACCTAAATTCCATAGCCTCCATTCATTCATCTTGGTATCATCGACATTCGCTATTACGTACTATTTTCCATTCAATATTATTTTCTTTTGAAGACTATGAGGAGCTAAGCACCTTTGCTTAGTCCGACAATTGAAGCCTAAGTTTGAATTTGATTGTGAGGTTATTCCTTTCCTTTATCCTTGAATGTTATTAATTCTTTTATGCTTCATCAAATTGGGTTATATTGATTTCTCTAGATTAGCTACCTAGTTTTATCGATATTATTCATACTGCAGGATTAGGATCTTGAATAGTATTGGTTGGATCTAACTCATCAGTTGTTGTGATTATCATTATTAATATTAGTTTCCCTAGCCTAACAACCTAGTTGAGATTAATATTATCTATAGTGTTAGTTACCTCTTTCTGGTCAACTTGTTGAGATTAATATTATTCATCCCTAATTCAGAAGTAGCAACCACGATTTACTAGAACGAGTTATGAATGTTTATTGTGAAGAGAATTAATTGCATGTCAAGTACTAACGAGTTGTTAGTATTGCATGAGCCTATCTATTCCTGAGCTTATTCTGATGTTAGATTTATCTTGATAGTTTCTTGATTGGTTTAATAGTTAGGGTTACCAGGCCGAGTTGGACTGAGAACTATTTCAGAACAGGGATTAGGACATTCATAAGGATTGAGGACTAGGAATAATTAATGATCAATCAACCAAACTGAAGGTGGATATTTGTTTGGCTAAGTATTTTTCCCTTAATTGAATACAAATCTTTGCTTTGTTTTTTTTGTTTGCTTATTTGAATTGAATCAACCTTACAAACCCCCCTTGTTACTTTGCATGCAAATCTACATAAAGAAAATAACTCCTCCCTGTGGGATTCGACCCTTGCTTACCCAGACTACTAGTTTAGGTTTGTTAGGATTTATTTTGACCAGGTAACACGACTAAAACCTGTCTTTCACCATACTTACCACGACCAGGTCTGAATGGTCTCTCATGCTTTCTCTGCTCAAAGTCAACTTTCTTACCTTTAGTTCCTTGAGCATGGTCAATGTATATCTTATGAGCATTTTGGCCATCGAACCAGGTCTGATTACCTTTTGGCTTCTGTTCTAGCACCTTTACCTTTTCTTCTAGGAACTGGTTTTTGTCACGAGAGGTTTGTAGGGCACAATTGAGAGTTTCATTTTTCTCTACCAGTTCCCTTCTCAGTTTCTCATTCTCAGCAGAGCATGTGTCCTCAGAATCTTTCTTACCAGGGTAACCAATACCATATCTTTTCTTAACAAACACAGTTTGATTCACCGTTTTTTCATTGATAAAGTCAGTAAGATGATCAAGTTTGTTCATTATTTCAGCAAGCATGGCAGAGGTGTTCTTTTCAGAGTCGGTAGAAGCAACAACATGAATATCAACATGCATGGGTTCCCTTTTTATAGTGATACAATAGTCACATTTTTTAGAGGAGTTAGCAAGTATTTTTTCAGTTTCATCAAGTTTTTTGCTCCAGACAGTGTTTTCAGTAGATAAGCATGAGATTTCGTCTTCATATTCTTCTAGTTTTTCCTGAAGGGAACTATTTTCCTTTCCAAGTTTCTTAATGATTTTAATCAATTGTTTCTTATCACATTCAAGAAGAGATTTGGTAAAGTCAGTAGAAGATACCTTAGAGTCATCCGATTCAGTTGAATCTTCTCTAGCCCTTAAGCACCTTCCTCCAGAGATTCCGTTCATATCCAGTTCCCCATCAGAGTCCTCTAAGTCGTCTCCAAAGGTAGCAAAGATAGTTTTCTTCTGCATAGGCTTATCATCATCATTTGAGTTCTTTGGACAATTCCTAGCAAGATGTCCTATTTCCTTGCATTAATAGCAAGCATATTCGGAGAGATCTCTCTTTTGGAAGGTTTTCTTGAATTTTCCCTTGATGAAGTGCTTCTTGATGTGCTTAGTGACAAGGGTTGTTATCTCATCTTCTTCATCTTCAAGATCTGAGTTTTCTTCCTCCATTTCCAATCTTGAGAAGGCCTTTGAGATTTTTAAGGCGATCCCCTTCTCCATCTTCTTTGCAGAATTTGTTTTGAGAGCCTCCCTTTATTCAACTTCAAGTTTCCCTATGATCTGAGTTAAGGGAAGACCTTGAATACCAGGGGTGGTTTTCAGAACTCTCTTGATGAGGTTGAACTTTGAGTTGAGTCCATTAATGATAACGCGAGATTTGGACCACTCATCAAGCTTGATGTCAGCATTGTTGAGTTTGGTGACAAGTCTTTGTTTCCAGCATCTCGAAAGTGTGGTATTCTCCTTCAAGAGCGAACTTTCTGCTCTGTTTGAGTTCCTCACTTCCTTCATGCATCTCCTTTAGGGCTTTGTTGGATCGTTAGAGTTACGTCTGAGGGAACAAAATCTTTGTTCCCACAAAAGTTGCAGCGGATAAATATAGCAAAAAAGATAATAGAATGAACTCACGATGTATAGTGGAAACCCTGATTGGCAAAACTAGCTTCTCAAGGAAAAACTACTACCTTCAAGCTTCCGCTTGAGAGGATTTTGAAGTGTGTACTTGTCTTATTGATTTCTTGTTTGATTACACTTGTAGCATGGACTCCAAAACACTAGACCTATCTGCTAGATTCGAAGATCACTCCTACAACGATGAATCCAAACTCAACCCTCAAAGACTTACACACACCTCACTCCTTTTCTTTCTCAATTTTCGTTCTCTCTGTTTTTCCCGTCGTCTGAGTTACATAGACATGAATCCACACATCTATTAAATACAACTCGACAAACCCTAAATGTAACAAGATAAGATTTATTCAAATATGGTAACAAGAAGATATGTTTTGCTGGAGGAATAATATCCCTAGCCGTATATATTAATAAAAGGAAAGGATTCCCTTAAATTAATATAAACGGATGTGATAAAATTCTTCTCTCTCCAATCCGTTTATCTAAGGAAAGAATCCCTAAGATAAGGAATCGAGCTTCTCTCTCCATATCTCCTCCAACGGCTAGATCCTTCCAGCCGATTTCTTCAATCCTTGACCGCGTGTGCGCCTTGATTTGTTTCCATAAATGACACGCTGGATTTCTTCCTTCCATTCGCGGCTTCGATCTTGTTCGTCACTGTTGTTCCTTCAGAGGTAACAAAGCACAAGAACAGAGCTTTGTTCCCTCTTCAATCCTTTGCTGCGAAGGTTCCCTGAGACAACTGTCTTTGTTCCTGAAACACTTAGTACCCAGATTAGTTGAATGTTTGTCACTATCAAAACCTAAAGAATTCAACAGGCTTTCCAGACTCCCTTTGCAGTTTCAATTCCTATCACATTGTCCATGTCTTCTCTTGTTAATCCATTGAGAATGAGTTGACGAGCTTTAGCATTCTTTTCCTTGATGGTATAGTACTCAGGCTTCCAATCTTTTTCAGTCAACTCTGCGGGAATAACACCATCACCATTTTCAATCACGCACCAGCACTGATAGTCCATGGTTTGAATGTAGTTGGTCATGCATTTCTCCCACCATTCTTCTTCTCCCTTCTTTCGGATGTGAGGCTTGTTGATTGAGATTCCCAAATTGAATTCACTTGAGCTAGTCATTTTGAAGTCTGTAAACTAACACAAATCTAGAGCGTCTGCTCTGATACCAATTGTAGGATCGCACATGTTAGAAATCAAAGGGAACTAAGAGTTTAGTTCCTTAGCAGCGGAATATGTAATAACACAGAATCAAGACCAGTTCCTTAGAGTGGGAACCTTTGATAACCAACTAGTTATCCAGGATAAAACTCACTACTTCTCTTTCAAGAGCATTTAAAAGTCTACTTCTTTTATTAATGCTTCGATTACAATCAACTAGAATAGAACACACATATTTAAGACTTAAGACACACTTAAGACTCTCTGTAACACCCCCAAATATATCCTTGAAAGCGTTACCGCTAGTGACCTCGGATTCCACATCCGAAGCCACCCAAGGCTCAACCAATTGATATAAATCATAAAACCACAGTTATAATACAAAATATCATAACTTTTGATTAAAGCAAATGTCTCGGAATTACGTCCATAATCCCAAAATACATAATCAGATATATTACAACGAAAGTCTTAATACATAACACGTTTTAATACAGCGGAAGTCTTTCAAATAAAGGACACAAGTGTCTTGATCAATCGATCTCACGCCTAGGATCTCAACCTGATAAAAACTCTTCAAAATACCATTTGCCTCAATCGTCGTTTCTAGCCTTCATGGAACAGACGTTTATCTGATGTGCCGTATGAGACGGATGACACCAGCCAACCATACAAGGGAATTAATCGGTTGGTTAGTCTAATGAAAGACTATGCAAGGGTAAAACAGAAAGGTTCTAAGTAGTCGTATTACGTTAGACCCATCGCTTCTCGAATGAAAGCCGATGACGATAGTCAACCTCAACACTTCTATAGAAATATACAAAACAGAATGATCGAAAGAAGACTCTAAAAGATTGAGTCTTATAGAAACTTATGAAGAGAAGACTCCAACGAATTGAGTCTTATCGAAAAGCATGACAAATGTTTGGGAACATTATAATTTCACACAAGAGTTTAAAAGTGACTTGACTATTTGGGTCCACAACCAACCTCACCGCGTAATACGAATTCAGATTAGGAAGGTGGACTTACTCTAATCGAAGCCCAGACGAGTTTCCACGTTGTACTTCTCGCCCAAGGTTCATTAATTACGTGCATAGCGGCACTTATCTTATTTCAATTCCAAAATGTATATTCACATTATAAGCTTTTATCATATAAATATATCATCTCGATACGAGAGATATCTTGGGAGTGTATCCCGAAAGGTTTGACGCCAGCTAAGCGCACCTCCCCTATATTCGGATAGGGGATAGTCATGACCAGAGAAAGGTGTTAGGGCTTAGACATCCTATCCACCATGGTTATAAAGAAACAGCTAGATCTCGCAAGGTATGTAGCGTTCCTTTGAATACTCGTGCTAACTATATTTCAAGTTCGCATAAAATCACAACAATACCATCACGGTAATAACAGATATAATAGCGTTGTTTCTAGCAATATATACAACCTATTATAATATTCATTTTAATCGCATCATTTATAAAATCTGTTCCCAATGAAAACAGTAATTCATCCCAATTTAATTAACAATTAAACAATTGATAATTAATAGAAATCTGGAATGATTAAGCAAGAGCGAACCGCCACTTGCCTTAGATTAGACGAAGCTCAAAGACAACGGGTTTCCGGGTCCGAAATGAGGACAGAACTCAGATTATGGATTCCTACGAAACGACCCATAACGAAACCCTAAGTTAGATTCGATAATAAAATATACGAATCTAAAGAAAAATGAACAAAATCGAAGGAACGGAAGTCCTAATCGAGATCACAAAGCCCAAGCCACAACCACGAGTGCCCAGGCACACCGCGGGTGCGGCGGCTCTGCCGCGGGTGCGGCCGAGCTACAGCGGTGACACAATAGAGAAGAAACTCACCGGAATCGACACGACGGGGTTCGATCTGGATGGGATTCGACTTCCAAACTCCTTGGGTCACCAAACACCACCTTGAAAGTACCTCCTCCTCCTATGGTAGCTCCGACGACAACTCCGGCGAATGCTTGCAAATCCGGCGACAATGGAACGAGAGAGAGATTTGAGAGAGATAGAGATTGGGATGGCTTCCTCCTCCAAGTCCCCTCCTTATATAGGCCAAGCAAGGAGCTCAAGCAACCAGCTCCCCCACTGCCTCACCGCCTCAACTCCGACAGGGGCGAAGCAGCTTAGGCGCACGACGGTCAAAGCTCGGCGAAGCAGAAAAGTAATGATGACGGCACGGGTGCGGTGGGTCTCACCGCGGGGTGCGGTGAAGGCCATTTCTGACTGCGGGTGCGGTGGGTATGACCGCGGGCGCGGTGGAGGCCAAATCCTGCCTCTTTCACCCTCTTTCGTCCGGGAAGAATTATGGGTATGGGTCTTAACCCCGGATTAAATATATTCGTATCCGAAGAAATATTCTAAACCCCAAAAATACGTCGAATGTATTTTATTCCACTCAGGGAATTATTACAGAGATCAAGCATTTAACAGAATGTCTGAACTTCTCTGAAATTAATTCGACTTCAGTATGAGTGTTTGGAAAATTACAAAAATGCCCTTACTAAAAATGAGGGGTATTACATCACTTCCCCCTTAAAAGAAGTTTCGACCCGAAACTTGGCCGAATAACCTAAATAAAAAAAGCGAGGCGTTACAACACTACCCCCTTAAAAAGGTTTCGACCGCGAAACTAGGCCGAAAACATCTCGGGAAAGCGTCTAAGCATATCCTCCTCAGTCTCCCAGGTTTCCCAAGTAACCTCCTCAGTTCCTGACTTGGACCACAAAATCCATACCAATGGTACCACCTTGTTCCGTAACTGCTTCTCACGGCGTTCGAGAATACGCACCGATATCTCCTCGTAGGTACCATTTGTCTGAATCTCGATGTCTTCATAACTCAGCACATGAGACTCATCAGGCACGTACTTCCTTAACAAGGATACGTGGAACACGTTATGCACTAGATGCGCCGATGGCGGCAATGCCAAACGATACGCTAGAGACCCCACTCTATCAAGGATCTCAAATGGTCTCACGTAGCGAGGGTTAAGCTTCCCACGCTTACCAAATCTAAACACACCCTTTGATGGCGTTACTCTGACAAACACTTTGTCACCAACCTCAAACTCGATATTCCTGCGCTTCAGATCTACATAAGACTTTTGTCGACTCTAAGCTGTCAACATCCTTTGTCTTATCAAAGCAATGTCAGAGGCAGTCCTTTCGACTAATTCCTGTCCGAGCAGAACCTTGTCGGCATTCTCATCCCAACAAATTGGAGATATGCACCTTCGATCGTACAAAGCCCCGAATGGAGCCATCTTTATGGTAGCATTCCAACTGTTGTTGTACGTGAACTCAATCAGACTCAGGCTGTTCTCCCAGCTAGTCAGACGATCGAGTGTACAAGCTCTTAGCATATCTTCCAAGGTCTGGATGGTCCTCTTAGACTGTCCATCCGTCTGAGGATGAAACGCAGTACTGAATCTCAACTCGGTTCCCATGGCCTTGTGTAATTCTTTCCAGAATCTTGACATGAATCGGCCATCTCGATCTGATACAATGGTCTTTGGAGTACCATGCAAACAGACAATCTCGTGTAAAAACACTTCTAATAGCTTCTGGGTTCCCCATGTTGACTTTATATCCACGAAGTGAGCACTCTTCATGAGCCCGTCAATGATTACCCATATAGCATCCTTCTGGCTTTGAGTCTTTGGCAGCCCCGTGACGAAATCCATAGCAATATCCTTCCATTTCCATTCTGGCACTAGAAGAGGTAGCAACTCACCACCTGGTCTGCGGTGTTCTTTCTTGACCTTCTGACAAGTCAAGCATTTTGCCACAAACTCTGCTACATCCCACTTCATGTTGGGCCACTAGAATTTCTTTCTGAGGTCCTTGTACATCTTGCTAGAGCCTGGATGTACAAAATAAGTTGACGAATGGGCCTCTTCATCACCAACTGGCGAAGACCATCAACATCAGGCACACAGATCTGGTCCTGAAACCAGAGCGATCCATCTTCCTGAATCACGAAACCGGGAGCTTTCCCGTTCATCACTTCACTGCTTAGCTTCACAATGACTACATCATCAACCTGCTTCTCCTTGATTTGATCAAGTAGTGTGGCCTGAATCTCAAGCATGCTCAGATATCCTCTACGCTGATCGTACAAGACTTCAATCTCGCACAACCCTTGGTTCAGCTTGGTCTGAGCAGTAAGTAGAAACACTATAGTCTCGTGCGGCGTCTTCTGGCTCAATGCATCGGCTACTACATTATCCTTGCCCGGATGATACAACATTTCAATGTCGTAGTCTTTGAGTAGCTCTAACCAGCGACGTGGTCTCATATTCAGCTCCTTCTGAGTGAACACGTACTTTAGACTCTTGTAATCGGTGAAGACTTGGCACCTCACACCATAGAGATAGTGTCTCCAAATCTTTAGCGCAAATACTACAGCTGCTAGTTCTAGATCATGCATCGGATAGTTTGCCTCATAAGTCTTCAACTGTCGGGATGCGTATGCAATAACTTTGCCCCTCTGCATTAGCACACATCCCAAACCACTCTTCGAAGCATCACTATAGACCACATAACCATCAATCCCTTCTGGTAGCGCTAATACTGGTACGGAGGTCAGACATTGCTTCAGCTTTTGAAAACTGGCCTCGCACTTGTCATCCCAGACAAACTTCTTATGGACTTTGCGGAGCAGACCGGTCATGGGTAGAGCGATCTTAGAAAATCCCTCAACGAATCGTCTGTAATATCCAGCGAGTCCTAGAAAACTGCGCACCTCCTTCACATTCTGAGGCCACTTCCAATTGGCTACCGTTTCAATCTTCTGGGGATCAACCATAACCCCATTCTCATTAATCACGTGGCCTAAGAAAGCCACTTCTTTTATCCAAAAGTCACACTTAGACAACTTTGCGTACAGCTGATTCTGTCTAAGGACTGACAAAGTAATCTGAAGATGTTCCTCGTGAACCTCCTCACTCGGGGAATAGATCAGAATATCGTCGATGAAGACCACTACAAACTTATCCAAGTATTGGTGGAAACATCGATGCATTAGATCCATGAAGACTGCTGGAGCATTTGTAAGTCCAAATGGCATGACTACGAACTCGTAGTGACCATATCTCGTTCGGAACGCAGTCCTCGGAATATCCTCCTCACGAATCCTGAGCTGATGGTAACCAGACCTCATATCGATTTTGGAAAAGAACTTTGCTCCCTGCAGTTGATCCAACAGATCATCAATCCTCGGAAATGGATACTTGTTCTTGATCGTGACTTTATTCAACTCTCGATAGTCGATACAAAGTCGGAACGATCCATCTTTCTTCTTGACGAACAAAACCGGAGCGCCCCAAGGTGATGCGCTCGGCCTTATATAGCCCTTCTCAAGAAGATCTTCGAGTTGCTTCTTCAACTCTTGCATCTCAGCAGGAGCCATCCGGTATAGTGCCTTAGAGATCGGCGCGGTACCAGGCTCGAGATCAATGGTAAACTCCACGTCACGATACAGGGGTAAACCAGGAATTTCCTCCGGAAAGACGTCTGGAAACTCACAAACGACCGGAATATCAAGAACTGATGGCTCATCTTTCTTGGGCTCGTCCAGATAGCACAGGTACCCGACACAACCTTGTCTAAGTAGCTTAAACGCAGTCATCGCATTGATGAGCCTGCCGTTATCAGCGTCATTATGACCCTTGAATTTGTATACAAACTGGCCCCCAGATGACACTGTCACAGTCCTTGAGCTGAAATCAATTACCGCCCTATGACGCGTCAGCCAATCCATACCGAGAACAATGTCGTATGGAGCCATGGCTATACAGATCAAATCTGCTTCGAACTTCTTACCCTGGATGGTAATCGGAAATTCTGACAGACACTTGGTTCTAACTAATTGTTCACCATTAGGAAGATTTACTACAAAATGATGTGCGTGAGCACATTCCAGGACCCGTACAGTACAAGAAGAAGGGCGCCAAGAACTCCTTTTTAGGGAACACTTGGCTAGACTCTCAAAAGACGACACTCTAATGTGTTTTGGGTTGTTTTTGGGTTTTTGACTTGATGGAGATTGGACTACAAAGGGAAATGGATATAACTCGTCACGAAGGATTCGGGACGAGTTTGGGATAGGTATCTTATGAGTCTTGGATACAACTCACCAAGAAACACAAGACGAGATTGATTGATCATGGATGGAACGCACCATGACCAAACAATCACCTCTGGATGTGACACACCAAAAGGTGTTTTGGATATAACTCACCAAAACGCGACTAAGGATTCGAGGATACAACTCACCTCGGAAACCATTGTCATGAGACTTGAAATGTACTAAACACTCGTTTTTATCTCCATTCAAATCTAAGGAATTACAATGCATGGCCACCATTATATAAGTGCCAAAATACAAAATAAGAAAATCAACTAATTAACTCCACTAACCTACCCACTAACCTAAGCATGACTTAGGCCACTAGATAGGCCACTAATTAAAACAACTACCTAGCTAATTAATTATGAAAATAACAAAAACAACAACTAACTAGTTAATTACCTACTTAATTAACGAAAAGGGAAATAATAGCAAAACACATAAAATATCATCCCATAGCTAATCTTCACGTCCTTGCATGAGGCTCCACCGATCTTTGGACGATCTCGTCTTTCGTGAGGTTCTTGATGGGATCCGTGATCACATCACAAAAGGTTCACAAGCCTCGTTGCATACTAAGCCTAGCTTATTGACACAACTTTCCGAGATGAAAGAATGAGTAGCACCCGAATCAAAAAGCATACACACAGAAGTAGAATGAAGGTATAGAGTACCTTGAGCAATTGGAACATTAGGTCCATCCGCCTCACGCATCTCGTAAAGGCGTTGACCTTGACCTCTAGAGGCAGCTGGGGCTTTCCCCTTGTTCTGTGCAGTTGTCTGCGTCGAAGGACTATGAGCCTCTACTGGTCTGAACCTGGGTCGATTGTTCTGACTAACAGATCCTTGTTGTGATTCAGCTCCTTTCTGCCTTCTCTGCGGACAGAACATCTGCACATGTCCCTCTTTTCCACAGCCATAGCATGTCTTCTTCTCCTTCGGACACGCATTGCTCTTGTGCCCGGGTGTACCACAGTTGTAGCACTGGATCAGATTCTTGCCTTGACCCGACTGCTGCGTAGACCCTCCATGAGTCATATCCATTTTTGCTCTGCCAGACTTGGAAGAATTAGACGGTGGCGCGGGACGCTTAAACCCACTCGCCTGAGGCTGGTTCTGCATTGACCTCTGGCGATTACGCTTCTTCGTTGACTCCTCCAGAGTCACCTCCAATTTGTAAGTAGCGTCCACGTACTCCTCCAAAGTAGAGCATCCGTGACTTACCATCAGTGGCTTAATGTCTGGGTTCATCCACTCATGGAAATGCCAGATCTTCTGCTCATCACTGGACACTTCCGGCCCAGCGTACTGCAACAAGTGATTGAACTTGGCCGCAAGCTCAGTCACTTTCAATCCATCCGTCTTCGGATAGAGAAACTCCTTATGCTTCTCTTCCCTCATAGCTCGGGAAAAGAAACGATTAGTCATCTTGGCCTTGAACATCCCCCAGTTCAAACCAGGGTGATCAGCAAGACCTGTACCTTCCCACCATTCACTGGTTACTTCCTTCATCTGAAGGGAAGCAATGTGCACCTTTTCAGCTTCAATGCACTCAACGTTTCTGAATAATCTTTCCATGTGTAAGAACCAATATGCCTCCCTAACTGGCTCTCCTTTCACGTCATAGATATCAGGCCTCATAGAGCTTATGGCCTTCAGTGCTCGGCCATAGTCGCCTCTATTCCTGACCGCTTCCTCTTGGGGTACATGGATATTAGGCTCCTCAAATCTAGGAACCGCTGGGGGAATTGGCACAGCTTGTGCCTGAGGCGCGTTTGGTCGCATAATGTCTGTGAATGTTTGCATCACAATTCCCCGAATAGCCTCTATTGCTACTGCATCAAATACCATTAGAGCGTTGACCGGAGCTTGGTCATTGCCCCCTGGATTGTTATTAGAAGCAGTCTCGTGTTCATCCATAGGGTTCGCAGTGTTCCTCACATTTGGTCTAGGGTCATTGCTTGGCCCAGCACCAACACGAATGGTGTTCCTTGTGTTCACCATCTATTTACCGATCAAATAACAAGTATTTTATAACATTAATATCATTCCAATGTACTCAATGTAATAAAATCACTTAGAATAGATCAAACTTGGAAATTTTCATTGATAAGCTCAAACTGAGCTAATAAGTTCTACAAAAGGGATCTCCCGAGCGTGAAGACAAAATTGCTCAGAGACTTAGGTTCTTAACAAAACGAACACTGAAATACAAGAAAAGAAACTGCTAATCAGCACTGGCCCAATCATGACGCCCTGAAACGTTTCCTGTAATCACAGCTCCTCATACATGGCTTCTTCGAACGGGGTTTACCATTGGAATCTGGTGATGGACTTCTTACCCTACTCGGTCCTGGAGCACATGGCTCTTTCCTTGGCCTTGCCCTTCTTCGAGCAAGCTCAACCGCCTCCTCTATCTGACGACGCTCTTCAGGGAAAATCATCTGACTCAGGCGAAGTGCCTCTCGCGAGTCAGGGCTCAACCTCAGCCTTCTCTGAGCAGGAATAGGCTGTGAGTCCTCAGATGCATTTTGTGGATCACTCCTTCTTCTGATGCCAAACTCAGCATAGAGTGTCTCCCAATCAGCCGGAGTCAATGGCGAGTACTCTCGCTCAGGCGGCAAATCCGGACTTAGATAGATAAACTCCATCCCTGGGTCCTCGCTGCCCACCAATAAGCGCTCTAAGCCATCGGACTCGTGGCCCTGATCCTCGAGGTCCTCTTCGGGGTCCTCCTCTGGATCTGTTTCAGGATCCTCTTCCTCTGGATCCTCCTCTGGATCCTCCTCGGGAATTGACTCGATCATAAAGTCATCGTCATAGTACCCTCTTGCGTACTCTGACGGATAACCCTCATCCTCAGTGTCCTCCCTTGGCTCCTCTTCGGGCTCTACCATAGGAACCTCGGTTTTATTGGACAGTAGCACTACCGACTCAGGGAGTACGGTCTTCACCTCCTCGGGTGGACTACTAGATTCTCCGATCTCAAAGTATCGCAGGGGAACTGGAAACTCAAGCCTCATTGGAGATGGCGGAGCCACCTCGACTTCTTTCGAGTCCCTCTGAAGAGAAAAGCATGCACCCATAATTTGCGGGTGACGAGAAGAGAGTTTAGTCTTTCTAAATATAGAAGCGAACTTACTATATTAGACTAAAATAAAGGCACGACTAGAACGGTTTGAAAAAAAAACTCTTTTTCATTTCAAAACGAGTAAACGGTTTATAAAAGTTTTGTTTCCCGCAAAACATTTTAAAACCCAACCCGAAAAAAAAAATCGGCTCTGATACCAAATCTGTAACACCCCCAAATATATCCTTGAAAGCGTTACCGCCAGTGACCTCGGATTCCACATCCGAAGCCACCCAAGGCTCAACCAATTGATATAAATCATAAAACCACAGTTATAATACAAAATATCATAACTTTTGATTAAAGCAAATATCTCGGAATTACGTCCATAATCCCAAAATACATAATCAGATATATTACAGCGGAAGTCTTAATACATAACACATTTTAATACGGCGGAAGTCTTTCAAATAAAGGACACGAGTGTCTTGATTAAGCGATCTCACGCCTAGGATCTCAACCTGATAAAAATTCTTCAAAATTCCATTTGCCTCCATCGTCGTTTCTAGCCTTCATGGAACAGACGTTTATCTGATGTGCCGTATGAGACGGATGACACCAGCCAACCATGCAAGAGAATTAATCGGTTGGTTAGTCTAATGAAAGGCTATGCAAGGGTAAAACAGAAAGGTTCTAAGTAGTCGTATTAGGTTAGACCCATCATTTCTCGAATGAAAGCCGATGACGATAGTCAACCTCAACACTTCTACAGAAATATACAAAATAGAATGATCGAAAGAAGACTCTAAAAGATTGAGTCTTATAGAAACTTATGAAGAGAAGACTCCAACGAATTGAGTCTTATCGGAAAGCATGACAAATGTTTGGGAACATTATAATTTCACACAAGAGTTTAAAAGCGACATGACTATTTGGGTCCACAACCAACCTCATCGCATAATGCGAATTCAGATTAGGAAGGTGGACTTACTCTAATCGAAGCCCAGACGAGTTTCCACGTTGTACTTCTCGCCCAAGGTTCATTAATTATGTGCATAGTGGCACTTATCTTATTTCAATTCCAAAACGTATATTCACGTTATAAGCTTTTATCATATAAATATATCATCTCAATACGAGAGATATCTTGGGAGCGTCCCGAAAGGTTTGACGCCAGCTAAGCGCACCTCCCCTATATTCAGATAGGGGATAGTCATGACCAGAGAAAGGTGTTAGGGCTTGGACATCCTATCCACCATGGTTATAAAGAAACAGCTAGACCTCGCAAGGTATGTAGCGTTCCTATGAATACTCGTGCTAACTATATTTCAAGTTCGCATAAAATCCACAACAATACCATCACGATAATAACATATATAATAGCGTTGTTTCTAGCAATATATACAACCTATTATAATATTCATTTTAATCGCATCATTTATAAAATCTGTTCCCAATGAAAATAGTAATTCATCTCAATTTAATTAACAATTAAACAATTGATAATTAATAGAAATCTGGAATGATTAAGCAAGAGCGAACCGCCACTTGCCTTAGATTAGACGAAGCTCAAAGACAACGGGTTTCGGGGTCCGAAACGAGGACAGAACTCAGATTATGGATTCTTACGAAATGACCCATAACGAAACCCTAAGTTAGATTCAATAATAAAATATACGAATCTAAAGAAAGACGAACGAAATCGAATGAACGGAAGTCCTAATCGAGATCACAAAGCCTAAGCCACAACCACGAGTGCCCAAGCACACCGCGGGTGCGGTCGAACTACAGCGGTGACACAACGGAGAAGAAACTCATCGGAATCGACACGACGGGGTTCGATCTGGATGGGCTTCGACTTCCAAACTCCTTGGGTCACCAAACACCACCTTGAGAGTACCTCCTCCTCCTATGGTAGCTCCGGCGACAACTTCGGCGAAAGCTTGCAAATCCGGTGACAATGGAACGAGAGAGAGATTGGGATGACTTCCTCCTCCAAGTCCCCTCCTTATATAGGCCAAGCAAGGAACTCAAGCAACCAACTCCCCTACCGCCTCACCGCCTCAGCTCCGACAGGGGCGAAGCAACTCAGGCGCACGACGGTCAAATCTCGGCGAAGCAGAAAAGTAATGATGATGGCGCGGGTGCGGTGGGTCTCACCGCGGGGTGCGGTGAAGGCCATTTCTGACCGCGGGTGCGGTGGGTATGACCGCGGGCGCGGTGGAGGCCAAATCCTGCCTCTTTCACCCTCTTTCGTCCAGGAAGAATTATGGGTATGGATCTTAACCCCGGATTAAATATATTCGTATCCGAACAAATATTCTAAACCCCAAAAATATGTCAAATGTATTTTATTCCACTCAGGGAATTATTACAGAGATCAAGCATTTAACAGAATGTCTGAACTTCTCTGAAATTAATTCGACTTCAGTACGAGTGTTTGGAAAATTACAAAAATGCCCTTACGAAAAATGAGGGGTATTACACTCTCTACCTAGTTCGACCTAATCAAGCACACAAAAAGCAAGTGACTTACACAATTCTTCTAACAAGAACAAGCTCTGTTTTCTTCACCTTCAGCAATGAGTGAAAAACGTGTAAAATGAGAGAGTTTGATTACTTTATTTATACATAACAACTGTATAGAATCGTGATCTACAGCTGGTTGATATGCACAAACAAAATAACCAAAAAGAAATCGGAAAAGATAATTTTTGTTACCAAATATTATCTTTAACGATTTTACACTTTTGTTTCCATAAAAGATATACAATTAATCCCTAAAGATATATGGAAACAAGGATATCTTAATCTTCTCTCTCCAAGATAAGATCTACCCTAAACTACCAGCCGCCGCTTCTTCAAATCTCTTTCCTGTTAAGTGCGGCTTCGGCATTCTTCAGTTCCTATGCCAGTTCCCAAATCTGGCATCTTGGTCTATGTCTTGTATTTCTGTTTGCTGAGTTCCCTGTTCATCTACACAAATGGAAATATTAATAGCGAAGTGTTGGTCATCGTCAAAACTAGGAAAACTGAAGGATGGAACTTTCAAGGGAACTGGAGTTCCTGAAAGTTCACATCCTAACAGACTGCCCGTGGGAAATTGAGTTAGTAGTGTTGTATATACTTCTTGACTTGCGACAATTCTCTTCTTGTCGCATTACCCACATTTTCCAGGAAATTAATACTATGACCGATTGTATAGCTAAACCTTACCACATGTCAATTTCACCAGACTGCAAGTGGTTCATTTGAAATTTACCACAGATCAATTAGAAGTTGAAGAAGGCGTAAGCTGTATCGGTGAAGGGTTGAAGGTAGAGATGAAAACGACAATCACTGGTTTCAAAGGGAATGCAACAAAAATTTCCCTCAAGAGAGCGGAGGCGGTGTTAATAAGGAGAGTAGAGGCGGTGTAGAGAAATATAGGTGTAAAGAAGAGAGAGTAACATTTGGATTAGGGTAACATGTTAATAAATTAGTAAAACCAAAGGTAAATATTCTATTGTTCATTTGCAATGCTTTGGCTTTTAGAATAGTATAGATATAGATAGATACACCAAAAAATGTAATAAAATATATGTTATATTGGTTTATGACTATATTTCCTAAAGTTTTGTTACCTTATATGGAATAAATCCCATACATATGTGAAAAAATAAACTTAAATTTTTTTAACCGCCTAATATTTACTTTAAATACATATGTTATTTTCATTTTTAAGTAGTCCATTCCTTCCCCAATTTTTTTAGCATTAAAAAATAACATAATTCTTATAATATTTTATATACGTTAGTCAATAACATATTATACAATAAAACTTGCTCAATAATAAATATATAGTTTATATTTATCCAAATTAAAAAGGTGCCAAATGTAAGTGGTCCTTTGAAATTTGACAACTCTATTTCATAAACTATTTGGTTTTGTAAATGTTGGATTTAATGATCGCGACATACTGAAAGCACACATCACACTAACATTTGGGTCCTTGGGGGATTGTTAATTGTCAGTTGTATATACAATAGGAATATATACGTGTGTGGCTCCTAATATACATTACATTGCTTATGATTTTTATAAGCCTCGCTCTACTCTTGTTTTTATCATTGTTTTTTAATATGTATTTATTATTATGAAAGTTTCATATTTGTTCTTGTTCAAGTAAGAGGGTCTGTTCTATAACAAAAACCCTATACAACTACTCAACGAAATCAAAGACAAAACCAGCATGAAAGTAATGGAAAAAATATCAATATGCTGGTGGAGCATATGGTACCAGAGAAACTAAAACTATTTGGAGACCCAAATAAGACTACAATTACTAATCTTATATTCTTTATCCAGAACCAACAACAAAACTGGAGGAATGCAAGGCTTGAAAAATAAATTGAGGATATACCAAAACAACAGACAAGACAAGGAACAAGAGGAAAATAAAAGAATATTAAATGGACAAAACCACCCATGAATGTGTACAAACTTAACTCAGATGCGTCCAAAAACACTAAAGAACCGGATACTTATGGATACATTATTCGGGATCACTTGGGCCAACCAATCTCTATGGTCAATGGAACCCTGAGAGACATCTCCCCAATCCTAGGTGAAGCAATGTTAATGCGTAATGGCATTCGAAATGCAATTCAGCTAGGGATCTCGGATATCGAGATCGAAGGCGACAACATTTTCCTTATAAATGCCTTAAATGGAAAATGAGATTGTCCGTGGGAAATTGAGTTAGTAGTGTCGGATATACTTCTCGACTTGGGACAATTCTCTTCTTGTCGCATTACCCATATTTTCCGGAAAATTAATATTGTGGCCAATTTTATAGCTAAACTTTACCACATATCAATTTCACCAAACTATGCACCCATTCCAGATCTCCGTGATCTCATCCGCAAGGATGCTCTAGGGCGGTCCACCTCAAGATAGAAAAGCCCCCCAATTCCTTTCTTTATAAAAAAAAAGCGGGACTGTTCTATTCCCATGTATAGATGTTGTCCTTTTGGGAATGAAGTCTAGGAAGCCTTTAGTAAAACAATACGGTAGAAATTAAAGCTTATAATATTTTGAGTTGCCTAAGCTTGCCCTAATGACCCAAACAAAATAGCAAGAGAATAGCGAGTTTTAAGCCATGCTTAAATTTATGGATTATAAAACTATAATTTAAGGAGGTCGAACGGATCAGGTGAGAATTAACGCTTGGGTGAGAACGTATGAATATGTATATATAGATAAAAATCTATGCATATCTTAAGGTATGGATAAATTTTTATTTGTATGTGTATGAGTTTTCACTTATATAATGATATGACGAGTATTAATGGATTTAGTCCTAGGTATATAATAAATTTTGGTTAGCCAAAAGATTTGCTTAAATTAGATCATAAATTGTGTGAGGACAATTAAATGTTAAAGGATTTATGAGTGAATAACAAACTCAGCCGATAAAAATTTGTTTTGATTTATGTGGAATAATGTAAATATAGAAGGCCTTGGAATCTACAACACTATGAGAGTATCTAGTGATCCCAGGTGTTTTAGTGTCTTTTAAAAGACACTTTCCCCTTTGAGCAAGAGCATAAAGAATAATAAAAGAGACAACTGAGGTAAAAAGGAATTTTTTTTAACTTTTTCATATTTGGCAACTAAAGCGTTTGCTTTCTTCTTCACACAATAAATGTCACCGAAAAATTACACTTACTGAAAATAGAAAAGTCAACTTCCTAGGAAAAGAAAGAAGAAGGAAGACTAAACCCTAAATCGCTTTTGACACCTCAAAAAACAAGCAGAAGCAACTAATCAAGAGCCAATATTGCTCTAATACCAATTTGTTGTTCTTATACTTGATCCGCTTCAATTGCTCAGTAAAGAGAGAAAAGGTAAATATTCTACTGTTCATTTGCAATGCTTTGGCTTTTAGAATACAATAGATATAGATATACATAGATATACCAAAAAATAAAATAAAATATATGTTATATTGTTTTATGACTGTATTTTCAAAAGTTTTGTTACCTTATATAGAATAAATCCCATACATATACGTAAAAAGAAACTTAAATTTTTTAACCGCCTAATATTTACTTTTATAACATTTGTTATTTTTTATTTTTAAGTAATCCATTCCTTCCCCAATTTTTTTAGCATTTTAAAATAACATAATTCTTATAATATTTTATATATGTTAGTCAATAACATATTATATAATAAAACTTGCTCAATAATAAATATATAGTTTATATTTATCCAAACTAAAAAAATGCCAAGTGTAACTGGTCCATTTGAAAATTGACAACTCTATTTCGTAAACTATTTGGTTTTGTAAATGATGGATTTAATGATCGCGACATACTGAAAGCACACATCACACTAACATTTGGGTCCTGGACTAGGGATTGTTATTTGCCAATTATATATACAATAGGAATATATACGTGTGTGGTTCCTAATATACATTACGTTGCTTATGATTTTTATAAGCCTCGCTCTACTCTTGTTTTTATCATTGTTTTTTTAATATGTATTTAATATTATGAAAGTTTCATATTTGTTCTTGTTCATGTAAGAGGGACTGTTTTTTTAATATGTATTTAATATTATAAATGCCTTAAATGGAAAATGAGACTGCCCGTGGGAAGTTGAGTTAGTAGTGTCGGATATACTTCTCGACTTGCGACAATTCTCTTCTTGTCGCATTGCCCACATTTTTCGGGAAATTAATACTCTGGCCGATTTTATAGCTAAACTTTACCACATATCAATTTCACCAAACTATGCACCCATTCCAGATCTCTGTGATCTCATCCGCAAGGATGCTCTAGAGCGGCCCATCTCGAGATAGAGGAGCCCCATAATTCCTTTCCTTATCAAAAAAAAGAGGGACTGTTCTATTCTCATGTATTGATGTTGGCCTTTGGGGAATGAAGTATTTTAGAAAACTATTGCATGTTTGGTGTAAATCTTTTCATTTGTTTGAATCTTTTTTGGTTTAAGTATGATATATTTTTTTGACCAAATAAATGTTTGATATAGAACTTGAAATGTCTTAAATCAATCTTAGCTCATTGTAATACCTTGGATGTTATAACCTGGTAAATGAGTAACTGAGAGGCTGTAGTTTTTTATATTTGAACATAACTGAAAGAACAAAACAAATCAATATCAATGTATATATCAACATGTAGGTTCAAGATCAGTATATATAATTTATGGATGTTATAACCTGCTAAATGACTTACTGAGATGTTGTAGTTTGTACTTAAAATAACTAAGAGGTTGTAATATATAGTTGCATGTATGAATGAGTTATACAGTCTTGTAAGACAATATTTGCTAGAAAAAAATTGATCTTTTTTAAAATTTGGAACTCATAGATTTTCTGTCTATATATCTATATATATTTCCATCTCTATCTCTCTCTTTATCTCTCTGTGTTTGAGTTTACAAATCTGATTTTTTTTTATTTCTTTGTCTTCGAGGGTTCAACCAAAAGCACTTTCCACCACCAAACGTACAGTTTCAAGGAGGAAGTTATGCAGATATCTCCCTACCGTCATCAACTAAATCTATACTCATATAAAATCTTTCTAGTCTTTTATTCCCCTTCTTTTGTTTAATTGGTTATACATAGGTTATTTTAGAAAACTATTGCATGTTTGGTGTAAATCTTTTCATTTGTTTGAATCTTTTTTGGTTTAAGTATGATATGTTTTTTTGACTAAATAAATGTTTGATATAGAACTTGAAATGTCTTAAATCAATCTTAGCTCACTGTAATACCTTGAATGTTATAACCTGGTAAATGAGTAACTGAGAGGCTGTAGTTTTTTATATTTGAAAATAACTGAAAGAACAAAACAAATCAATATCAATGTATATATCAACATGTAGGTTCAAGATCAGCATATATAATTTCTGGATGTTATAACATGCTAAATGACTTACTGAGATGTTGTAGTTTGTACTTAAAAAAATAACTAAGAGGTTGTAATATATAGCTGCATGTATGAATGAGTTATACAGTCTTGTAAGACAATATTTGCTAGACAAAAAATTATCTTTTTTTAAATTTGGAACTCATAGATTTTATGTCTATCTATCTATATATATTTCCATCTCTATCTCTCTCTTTATCTCTCTGTGTTTGAGTTTACAAATCTGATTTTTTTTTTACTTCTTTGTCTTCGAGGGTTCAACCAAAAGCACTTTCCACCACCAAACGTACAGTTTCAAGGAGGAAGTTATGCAGGTATCTCCCTACCGTCATCAACTAAATCTATACTAATATAAAATCTTTCTCTAAGTCTTTTATTCTCCTTCTTCTGTTTAATTGGTTATAAATAGGTTATTTTAGAAAACTATTGCATGTTTGGTGTAAATCTTTTCATTTTTTTGAATCTTTTTTTGGTTTAAGTATGATATGTTTTTTTGACCAAATAAATGTTTGATATAGAACTTGAAATGTCTTAAATCAATCTTAGCTCACTGTAATACCTTGGATGTTATAACCTGGTAAATGAGTAACTGAGAGAATGTAGTTGTTTATATTTGAAAATAACTGAAAGAACGAAACAAATCAATATCAAATGTATATATCAACATGTAGGTTCAAGATCAGCATATATAATTTCTGGATGTTATAACCTGCTAATTGACTTACTGAGATGTTGTAGTTTGTACTTAAAATAACTAAGAGGTTGTAATATATAGCTGCATGTATGAATGAGTTATACAGTCTTGTAAGACAATATTTGCTAGAAATTTTTTTTATTCTATCTCTCTCTTTATCTCTCTGTGTTTGAGTTTACAAATGTGATTTTTTTTACTTCTTTGTCTTCGAGGGTTCAACCAAAAACACTTTCCACCACCAAACGTACAGTTTCAAGGAGGAAGTTATGCAGTTATAACCTGTAAAATAGCATATGTACCAGTACTACATGAATGTCTAAATATTCATGCAAATCCCTGCTAATGTAAGAATAACCTGCAAAATAATCTTACCAACCCTAACTCAATTAGGGTAGCCATAAAAAATTCCCAACCTGCAACATGAAACATGCAAACTAACCTACAATATATGCAAAGAACACATAAATGACAAAATTACATCCATGCAAAGATACAACACTGAGTTGCTGCTTCAAATGACCTTAAAAAAACAACATAGGCATACGTACATAAATTACATAAAGAATAAACAATTACATAAAGAATAAACAATCTCGGCCCAAGGCATATCTTTTTCTCCATTGTGTAATCTACAAGGCAAGATTTTTTCCAATTTGAAGATGTATACAATACACGTACAAAATCAATTACATCCATTATGGCAGTTGAATATGTGCACAATCAAATAAAATCATCCAATATAATATAATCTCCATTGTGTAATCTTCAGTATGCACACTGAAGTAGAATGAAGGTATAAAGTACCTTGAGCAATTGGAGCGTTAGGTCCATCAGCCTTACGCATCTCGTATAGGCGCAGACCTTGACCTCCAATCGTTCCTCTAGTACTTGGGGCCTTGTCCTGACTGGTTGAGTCGGGACCACAACTGGTGTACCCATTGACTCCCACGGCCTTGCCCTCCAACGAGCACGCTCAACTGTCTCATCCACCTGGCGATGCGCTTTAGCACTAATCGCCTTCCAAGTGGCAGGAGACAATGGCGAGTATTCCCGCTCAGGTGACAACACCGGACTCGGATAGATAAACTCCACTACCGGGTCCTCGCTGCCCACCAATAAGCGCTCCAAGTCATCAGACTTATGGCCCTGCCCCTCGAGGTCTTCCTCGGGGTCCTTCTTCTCAGGATCTTCCTCAAGATCCTCCTCTAGATCTTCCTCAGGATCCTCTTCCTCAGGGTCCTCTTCGGAAATCATTTCGATCATGAAGTCGTCGTTATAGTACTCTCTAGCGTACTTTGACAACTTTTCTTCATCCTCAGTGTCCTCCCCTGGCTCCTTTGTAGGCTCTACCACAGGAACCATGGCCTCGTCGGACACTAGCACTACCGACTCAGGGAGTACGGTCTTCACCTCCTCGGGTGGACTACTTGGTTTACCGACCTCAAAACACGACGAGGGAACTGGGAACTCAAGCCTATCTAGAGATGGCTCCGCCATCTCGGCTTCTTCCGAGTCCCTCTGAAAAGAAACGAAAACACTCAGAATATACGAGTGACGAACAGAGAATTAGTCTTTCTAAATATGGAAGTTCGTTTCCATATCAGACTACAGAAAAGGCACGACTATAAACGGTAATATTTCAAATTCTTTTCATTTCGAAAACTCAGAGCCCTTGAAAACATTTTCAATTTAAAACGAGTAAATGGTTCATGAATTCCCAAACCCGTTTTAAAACCTTTGGCTCTGATACCAGATCTGTAACACCCCCAAATCGTAACCCATTTGGAAAGGTATTACCGTCAGTGACCTCGGTTTCCACACCGAAGCCACCCCAGGCTTTACCGGTTTAAATACAAATCATAAATAATAATCATGATGTAAACATCAAAATCTTTGGTTAAAACATATGTCTGGGGATTACATCTCAATCCCCATAGGACAAAACAGAGTAATCAGCGGAAGTCTTTGCAAAGTATAAATACAAGGGTCTTGATCGTAATGATCACCCGCCAAGGATCGCAACCTGATAAATCCATTAAAACACCGTTTGCTTTTATAGTCGTTCTAGCCTTTGTTTCTCGGATTTGTATCTGATGTGCCGAATCGAACGGATGACACCAGCCAACCATGTAGAGAACAATTACGGTTGGTTAGTCTAATGAAAGACTACGCAAGGGTACAAAGCAGAGTGGTTCGAAGTAGTCGTATTAGGTTAGACTGATCGTTTCTCGAATTAAAACCGATGACGATAGTCAACCACAATACTCCTACTGGAATATATCAAGCAGCATGATCAAGAGAAGATTCTGGAGCCCGAGTCTCACAACAATCAATCCCAAAGAAGACTCCAACGAATTCAGTCTTATCGAAAGTATGACAAATGTTGGGGAACATTAATTAATCATACAAGCGTTCAATAACGACTTGATGTTTCGGTTCACGACCAACCTCACCGCTTAATGCGAATCCAGATTGGAAAGAGAACGATACTCTGATCAATGTCAAGATGAGCTTTCCTAGCTGCACTATTCCCTAGCTGCACTACTCGTCTGAGGTATATTAATCATGTGCTATGACGGCACTTATCTTATTTAAATTCCCAAATGCGTACCACGTTATAGACTTTTAAATATATGTTTCGCCATGAGGGACATATATTGAGTATATGTTTCGCCATGAGGGACATATAGGATATATGTTTCGCCATGAGGGACATATAGGATATATGTTTCGCCATGAGGGACATACTCCTGAATGGGACGAATCCCAAGATTTGTAGCATCAGTTAAGTGTCACCATCTCTATACCCGAGTATAGAGATCGGTCATGACCCAGCAAATGGTTTTTGGGTTTATCACCCTTTGCACCATTAATCATTATTAAGAAACGACTGGACCTCGAATAGTCCATCGCTCCTACGAATACTCGTGCTAACTAAACAGTTCAACACAGTAATAATCATATCAAAGCCCTCCAGGCTAATATCATAAATATATATCTATAATAGCGTTTTTCTAGCAGATATACAACCTATTATAATATCATATTTTAATCCATATCATTTATCAAAACTGTTCCCAACAAAACAGTAAATCATTCCAAATTAATTAACAATCAAACCATTGATAATTAATGGAAATATGGAATGATGAGCAAGAGCGAACCGCCACTTGCCTTAGATCAGACGAAGCTTTAACAAGCTTAGAGATAACGGTTCATGAGTCTGAAACTGGGACAGATCCTGGATATTAAATCCCTCTGGAACGACCCATAATGAGACCCTAAGTTAGATTCAATATCTACATATATGAATCTAAAAGAATACAAAAGGAATTGAAGGAACCAAGCCTCGCTCGCAACCAAACACCCAAGAAGACACACACAAACCCAGCCTGCCGCGGGTGCGGTCGGCTCTCACCGTGGGGTGCGGTGGGGTGCGGTGGTGCCTTGTCGCGGGTGCGGCGAGATGACAGAGGAGAGAGCCTTCGACAGATTTTCGATGGAAGACTCACCCAAATCGATCCGTTCGACTTCGATTTGTTGTGGTTTTGATCTCCCAACACTTTAGACCTTTGAATACCTCTTAGGAGCACCTTTGTGAACACTCAAAGAGATCCGATCACTTCTCAAACAAAGCTCAAAAGCTTGGCTTCAATGGAGATTTTCAGAGGAGAGGAGGAAAATGAAGTTGACTTTGTGCCTTCTCCTCTACGCCTTTCCTTCCATTTATAGGCCAAGCTAGCAGCTGACCACCAGATGACAACAAGGAGGAGGTGGCCCGACCAAAGAACATGCTAGGAAGCCAACTAAGGCGAGCTACAACCTGCAACTCCGATGTTGACGACAAGGGTGACGACGACCGCGGGGTGCGGTGGGGGTGCGGTGGCCGACTCATGACCGCCACTGGCATTGGCCTTCGCCGCGGGTGCGGCAGGGTGTGGCCAGGGTGCGGTCAAGGCCAATTTTGCCCCCTTTTGCCCGTTTTGTCGTTTTTACCAAGTGGTTAGATATTTTTAACCACGGGTTAAATATATTCGTACACGAATGACCTTTTAACCCAAAAATACATTAACTGTATTTTATATTACTCAAAAAAATATTACAGAGATCAAACATCTCATAGAATGTCCGTACTTCTCTGAATTTAATCTGACTTGTAATATGGGCATAAGAAAATTCAAAATTTTCCTTACAAAATGAGGGATATTACATTACCTTCCCCTTAAAAGAAGTTTCGACCCCGAAACTTAGGCCGAAAACAACTCGGAAAAGCGTATAAGCATATCCTCCTCAGTCTCCCAAGTCTCCCAGGTAACTTCTTCGGTTCCTGACTTGGACCACAGAATCCGTACCAACGGTACTATCTTGTTGCACAAGTGCTTCCCACGGCGCTCGAGAATACGCACAAGTATCTCTTCATAAGTACCATTTGCTTGAATCTCAATGTCTTCATAGCTCAGCACATGAGACTCATCAGGCACGTATTTCCTCAGCAAGGATACGTGGAACACATTATGCATTGGATGTGCCGATGGCGGCAATGCCAAACGGTACGCTAGAGATCCCAATCTGTCGAGAATTTCAAATGGTCCCACGTAGCGAGGGTTGAGCTTCCCACGCTTACCAAATCTGAACACGCCCTTGGAGGGCGAGACTTTGACAAAGACCTTGTCACCAACCTCAAATTCAACATTCCTACGCTTCGGATCAGCGTAAGACTTTTGCCAACTTTGAGCTGTCAACATCCTTTGTCTTATTAAGGCAATATCCGAAGCAGTTCTCTCGACCAATTCTGGTCTGAGAAGAATCTTGTCGGCGTTCTCATCCCAACAAATCGGAGATCTGCATCTGCGACCATACAAAGCTTCGAATGGAGCCATCTTGATAGTAGCATGCCAGCTATTGTTATATGTGAACTCGATTAGACTCAGGCTGTCCTCCCAGCTAGTAGGACGATCGAGTATACATGCTCTCAACATATCCTCCAGGGTCTGGATAGTCCTCTCAGACTGTCCATCCGTTTGAGGATGAAACGCAGTGCTGGATCTCAATTCAGTTCCCATGGCCTTGTGGAGTTCCTTCCAGAATCTTGACATGAATCGGCCATCACGATCCGATACAATGGTCTTTGGAGTACCATGCAAATGGATAACCTCGTATAAAAACACTTCTGCTAACCTCTGGGTTCCCCACGTTGACTTGATAGCCAAGAAGTGAGCACTCTTCGTGAGCCTATCAATGATAACCCAAATAACATCTTTCTGACTCTTAGTCTTGGGTAATCCTGTGACGAAATCCATTGTGATATCTTCCCATTTCCATTCTGTAACTGGAAGAGGTAGCAATTCACCACCTGGTCTACGGTGCTCTATCTTGACTTTCAGACAAGTCAAGCATTTCGCCACAAATTCTGCTACATCTCATTTCATGTTGGGCCACTAGAAATTCTTCAGGAGGTCCTTGTACATTTTGCTAGAGCCTGGATGTACAGAGTAGGCTGATGAATGGGCTTCTCTCATTACCAATGGGCGAAGACCATCAACGTCAGGCACACAAATTCAGTTTTGAAACCAAAGTGATCCATCCTCATGGATCACAAAACCGAGAGCCTTCCCGTTCATCACTTCATCACACAGCTTCACCAAGATCACGTCATCAACCTTTTTTTCCCTGATCTGATCAAGAAGTGTAGCTTGGATTTCAAGCATACTCATGTATCCTCGACGTTGATCGTACAAGACTTTTGCTTCGCACAATCCTTGGTTCAATTCGGTCTGAGCCATAAGCAAAGCCACTACTGCCTCGTGCGGCGTCTTCTGGCTCAATGCATCGGCTACTACATTAGCCTTGCCCGGATGATACAGCAATTCGAGGTCGTAGTCTTTGAGTAGCTCTAACCAACGACGTTGTCTCATATTCAACTCCTTCTGAGTGAATACATACTTGAGACTCTTGTGATCGGTGAAGACTTGGCATCTCACGCCATAGAGATAATGTCTCCAAATCTTCAGGGAAAACACTACCGCCGCTAACTCCAGATCATGCGTCGGATAGTTTTCTTCATAGGTTTTCAGCTGCCTTGATGCGTAAGCAATAACCTTGCCTCTTTGCATCAACACGCATCCTAAACCACTCTTCGAAGCATCACTATAGACCGCATAATCATCGGTTCCGTCTGGTAGCGTTAGCACTGGTGCGGAGGTCAGACATTGCTTCAATTTCTGAAAATTGGCCTCGCACTTGTCATTCCAGACAAACTTCTTGTGGACCTTGCGAAGTAGACCGGTCATAGGTAGAGCGATCTTAGAAAATTCCTCTACAAACCGTCTATAATATCCGGCAAGTCCAAGGAAACTGCGCACCTCCTTCACATTCTGAGGCCGCTTCCAGTTAGCTACTGCTTCAATCTTTTGGGGATCAACCATTACCCCCTTCTCATTGATCACATGGCCTAAGAAAGCCACTTCCTTGATCCAAAAATTGCACTTAGACAATTTAGCGTACAACTCATTTTGTCTAAGGATTGACAACACAATCCGAAGGCGTTCCTCGTGAACTTCCTCATTCGGAGAATAAATCAAAATGTCATCGATGAAAACCACCACGAACTTATCCAAGTACTGGTGAAAACATCGATTCATTAAGTCCATAAAGACCGCTGGAGCGTTGGTAAGTCCGAATGGCATGACTACGAACTCGTAGTGACCATACCTCGTCCGGAATACAGTCCTCGGAATATCTTCCTCACGAATTCTAAGCTGATGATAACCAGATCTCATATCGATCTTGGAAAAGACTTTAGCTCCCTGTAATTGATCCAACAGATCATCAATCCTTGGCAAAGGATATTTGTTCTTGATCGTGACTTTATTCAACTCACGATAGTCGATACAAAGTCGAAACGATCCATCCTTCTTCTTGACAAACAAGACCGGAGCACCCCAATGAGATGCACTCGGTCTTATATAACCTTTGTCGAGAAGATCCTCTAGTTGCTTCTTCAACTCTTGCATCTCAGCAGGAGCCATCCGGTACGGTGCCTTCGAGATCGGCACAGTACCCGATTCAAGATCAATAGAAAATTCCACGACACGATGCGGGGGTAATCCAGGAATCTCTTCCGGAAAAACATCAGGAAATTCACGAATCACAGGAATATCAAGAATTGTTGGTTCATCTTTCATGGGCGAATCCAGATAGCAAAGGTACCCGACACAACCCTGGCGAAGTAGCTTAAACGCAACCATCGCATTGATAAGCCTACCGTTATCAGCGTCATTCTGACCCTTAAATTTTCACTCACTCTGGCCCCCAGATGACACCGTCACAGTTCTTGCACTGAAGTCGATTACCGCCCCATGACGTGTCAGCCAATCCATACCGAGAATAATGTCGTATGGAGACATGGCAATACAGATCAAATCTGCCTCGAATTTCTTACCCTGAATGGTAATCGGAAATTCAGACAGACACTTAGTCCCCACTAAGCGTTCACTATTAGGAAGATTTACAACGAAAGGCTCACAAACCTCGTTGCAGACTAATCCTAACTTACTAACACAACTCTCTGAAATAAAGGAATGGGTAGCACCTGAATCAAATAGTATGCACACTGAAGTAGAATGAAGGTATAAAGTACCTTGAGAAATTGGAGCGTTAGGTCCATCAGCCTCACGCATCTCGTACAGGCGCTGACCTTGACCTCCAATCGTTCCTCTAGTACTTGGGGCCTTGGCCTGATTGGTTGAGTCGGAACCACAACTGGTGTACCCATTGACTCCCACGGCCTTGCTCTCCAACGAGCACGCTCAACTGTCTCATCCACCTGGCGATGCGCTTTAGCACTAATCGCCTTCCAAGTGGCAGGAGACAATGGCGAGTATTCCCGCTCAGGTGACAACACCGGACTCGGATAGATAAACTCTACTACCGGGTCCTCGCTGCCCACCAATAAGCGCTCCAAGTCATCAGACTTGTGGCCCTGCCCCTCGAGGTCTTCCTCGGGGTCCTTCTTCTCAGGATCTTCCTCAAGATCCTCCTCTAGATCTTCCTCAGGATCCTCTTTCTCAGGGTCCTCTTCGGAAATCATTTCGATCATGAAGTCGTCGTTATAGTACTCTCTAGCATACTTTGACAACTTTTCTTCATCCTCAGTGTCATCCCCTGGCTCCTTTGTAGGCTCTACCACAGGAACCACGGCCTCGTCGGACACTAGCACTACCGACTTAGGGAGTACGGTCTTCACCTCCTCGGGTGGACTACTTGGTTTACCGACCTCAAAACACGACGAGGGAACCGGGAACTCAAGCCTATCTAGAGATGGCGGAGCCATCTCGGCTTCTTTCGAGTCCCTCTGAAGAGAAACGAAAACACTCAGAATCTACGAGTGACGAACAAAGAATTAGTCTTTCTAAATATGGAAGTTCGTTTCCATATCAGACTATAGAAAAGGCACGACTATAAACGGTAATATTTCAAATTCTTTTCATTTCGAAAACTCAGAGCCCTTTAAAAGATTTTCAATTTAAAACGAGTAAATGGTTCATGAATTCCCAAACCCGTTTTAAAACCTTTGGCTCTGATACCAGATCTATAACACCCCCAAATCGTAACCCATTTGGAAAAGTATTACCGCCAGTGACCTCGGTTTCTACACCGAAGCCACCCCAGGGTTTACCGGTTTAAATACAAATCATAAATAATAATCATGATGTAAACATCAAAATCTTTGGTTAAAACATATGTCTGGGGATTACATCCCAATCCCCATAGGACAAAACAGAGTAATCAGCGGAAGTCTTTGCAAAGTATAAATACAAGGGTCTTGATCGTAATGATCACCCGCCAAGGATCGCAACCTGATAAATCCATTAAAACACCGTTTGCTTTTATAGTCGTTCTAGCCTTTGTTTCTCGGATTCGTATCTGATGTGCCGAATCAAACGGATGACACCAGCCAACCATGCAGAGAACAATTACGGTTGGTTAGTCTAATGAAAGACTACGCAAGGGTATAAAGCAGAGTGGTTCGAAGTAGTCGTATTAGGTTAGACTCATCGTTTCTCGAATTAAAACCGATGATGATAGTCGACCACCATACTCCTATTGGAATATATCAAACAGCATGATCAAGAGAAGATTCTGGAGACCGAGTCTCACAGCAATCAATCCCAAAGAAGACTCCAACGAATTGAGTCTTATCGAAAGTATGACAAATGTTGGGGAACATTAATTAATCATACAAGCATTCAATAACGACTTGATGTTTTGGTTCACGACCAACCTCACCGCTTAATGCGAATCCAGATTGGAAAGAGAACGGTACTATGATCAAAGTGAAGACGAGCTTTCCTAGCTGTACTATTCCCTAGCTGCACTATTCCCTAGTTGCACTACTCGTCTGAGGTATATTAATCATGTGCTACGACGGCACTTATCTTATTTAAATTCCCAAACGCGTATCACGTTATAGACTTTTAAAAATATGTTTCGCCATGAGGGACATATATTGAGTATATGTTTCGCCATGAGGGACATATAGGATATATGTTTCGCCATGAGGGACATATAGGATATATGTTTCGCCATGAGGGACATACTCCTGAATGGGACGAATCCCAAGATTTATAGCATCAGTTAAGTGCCACCATCTCTATACCTGAGTATAGAGATCGGTCATGACCCACCAAATGGTTTTTGGGTTTATCACCCTTTGCACCATTAATCATTATTAAGAAACGACTGGACCTCGAATAGTCCATCGCTCCTACGAATACTCGTGCTAACTAAACAGTTCCACACAGTAATAATCATATCAAAGCCCTCCAGGCTAATATCATAAATATATATCTTTAATAGCGTTGTTCTAGCAAATATACAACCTATTATAATATCATATTTTAATCCATATCATTTATCAAAACTGTTCCTAACAAAACAGTAAATCATTCCAAATTAATTAACAATCAAACCATTGATAATTAATGGAAATATGGAATGATGATCAAGAGCGAACCGCCACTTGCCTTAGATCAGACGAAGCTTTAACAAGCTTAGAGATAACGGTTCATGAGTCTGAAACTGGGACAGATCCTGGATATTAAATCCCTCTGGAACGACCCATAACGAGACCCTAAGTTAGATTCAATATCTACATATATGAATTTAAAAGAATACAAAAGGAATCGAAGGAACCAAGCCTCGCTCGCAACCAAACACCCAAGAACACACACACGAACCCAGCCTGCCGCGGGTGCGGTCGGCTCTGGTGCCTTGCCGCGGGTGCGGCGAGATGACAGAGGCGAGAGCCTTCGACAGATTTTCGATGGAAGACTCACCCAAATCGATCCATTCGACTTCGATTTGTTGTGGTTTTGATCTCCCAACACTTTATACCTTTGAATACCTCTTAGGAGCACCTTTGTAAACACTCAAAGAGATCCGATCACTTCTCAAACAAAGCTCAAAGCTTGGCTTCAATGGAGATTTTCAGAGGAGAGGAGGAAAATGAAGTTGACTTTGTGCCTTCTCCTCCACGCCTTTCCTTCCATTTATAGGCCAAGCTAGCAGCTGACCACCAGATGACAACAAGGAGGAGGTGGCCCGACCAAAGAACAGGCTAGGAGGCCAACTAAGGCGAGCTACAACCTGCAACTCCGACGCTGACGACAAGGGTGACGACGACCGCGGGGTGCGGTGGGGGTGCGATGGTCGACTCGTGACCGCCACTGGCATTGGCCTTCGCCGCGGGTGCGGCAGGGTGCGGCCAGGGTGCGGTCAAGGCTAATTTTTCCCCATTTTTCCCGTTTTGTCATTTTTACCAAGTGGTTAGATATTTTTAACCACGGGTTAAATATATTCGTACACAAACGACCTTTTAACCCAAAAATACATTAACTGTATTTTATATTACTCAGAAAAATATTACAGAGATCAAACATCTCATAGAATGTCCGTACTTCTCTGAATTTAATCTGACTTGTAATATGGGCATAAGAAAATTCAAAAATTTCCTTACAAAATGAGGGATATTACATTACCTCCCCCTTAAAAGAAGTTTCGACCCCGAAACTTAGGCCGAAAATAACTCGGGAAAGCGTCTAAGCATATCCTCCTCAGTCTCCCAAGTCTCCCAGGTAACTTCTTCGATTCCTGACTTGGACCACAGAATCCGTACCAACGGTACTATCTTGTTGCGCAAGTGCTTCCCACGGCGCTCGAGAATACGCACAAGTATCTCTTCATAAGTACCATTTGCTTGAATCGCAATGTCTTCATAGCTCAGCACATGAGACTCATCAGGCACGTATTTCCTCAGCAAGGATACGTGGAACACATTATGCACTGGATGTGCCGATGGCGGTAATGCCAAACGGTATGCTAGAGATCCCAATCTGTCGAGAATTTCAAATGGTCTAACGTAGCGAGGGTTGAGCTTCCCACGCTTACCAAATCTGAACACGCCCTTGGAGGGCGAGACTTTGACAAAGACCTTGTCACCAACCTCAAATTCGACATTCCTACGCTTCGGATCAGCGTAAGACGTTTGCCGACTTTGAGCTGTCAACATCCTTTGTCTTATTAAGGCAATATCCGAAGCAGTTCTCTCGACCAATTCTGGTCCGAGAAGAATCTTGTCGGCGTTCTCTTCCCAACAAATCGGAGATCTGCATCTGCGACCATACAAAGCTTCAAATGGAGCCATCTTGATAGTAGCATGCCAGCTATTGTTATGGCAATATCCCAAACCCGTTTTAAAACCTATGGCTCTGATACCAGATCTATAACACCCCCAAATCGTAACCCATTTGGAAATGTATTACCACGAGTGACCTCGGTTTCCACACCGAAGCTATAACACCCCCAAAACTTAACCCTTTTGGAAAGGTATTATCGCCAGTGACCCCAGTGTTCCTTATCGAGATCACCCAAGGCTTTACCGTTTAAATACAATTCATGAAATATAATGATACAAAATGATAACCTTATTTATAAAACATGAGTCCCGAGATTACATCACAAACCCGAATAGGACAAACACAGAGTTTAAATAAATTACAGTGGAAGTCTTAAACAAAGTACAGCGGAAGTCTTATAAAAGATATTACAAACAAGGATCTTGACCACAATGGTCATCTCCCAAGAATCTCAACCCGATTAAAAGAAATTATTAACAACGTCGAAAAACCACCGTCGACTCCATAGTCCTTCTAGTCTTCTCATCTACACTCTATCTGATGTGCCGAATCGAACGGATGACACCGGCCCACATGTAGAGAACAAAGTTCGTGGGTTAGTCTACTTGAATAGACTAGCAAGGGTAAAAAGCAGAATGGTTCGAATGATCATAACTGTTTACTATCATTGTCCCTCGAATAATAACCGAAGGGACGATACATAACCCGGTACTTTCACGGAATAACAACAAGAGGTATGCACAAGAGAAGATTCTGGAAGACTTAATCTTCACAGAAATCGACCCGAAAGAAGACTCCAAAGGAAATGAGTCTTTAAGGAAATATGACAAATCTGGAATGTTTACAGCAACATACAATAATGATTTAAAAGCTGATTGAGATGCTTCGGTTCACGACCAATCTCACCGCTTACAGCGAATCTAGATTGGAAAGAGAACGTACTACATTCAAGTCTGGATCTTACAGAACCACATAACGAAGATTTAAAAACTGACTAAGATGCTTCGGTTCACGACCAACCTCACCGCTTACAGCGATTCCAGATCGGAAAGTGAACGTACTATGATCAAAGTCGAGACGAGCTTTCCTAGCTGCACTATTACTTAGCTGCACTACTCGCCGAAGGTTTATTAATCATGTGCACTCGGGCACATATCTTATTTAATTATAGAACACACATTATTGAAAACCATTAATGTTATTAAGAGCGGCACACAACTTAATCACAGGGTGACCATTATGTCGACCCAAATTAGTACAACACACAAACACATACACACACGCACACACGAGGCTTAATATTATTTCGAGAACAACTGAAGTTATTGTTACACAGGGTGATCTTATGTTCACCTAGATTGCACTGCCACAACGCTTACACTTTAATTTACAGGGTGACAGTTACGTCCACCCCAATTGCACTAGCTAGGTGCTTAATACACAGGACTACTATTAAGCTCATCCATTGGCGCTAGCAAGGCGCTTAAACACTTCAGATCCTTAAAGGTGGATAAGAAGCATAGGTCATGACCCTTAAATTATTATTCGGAAATTATCCCGAGGAATATTACGATTTAAAGAAACGACAAATCCTTACTTGGATTAGCGTTCCCACGCATTAAGTTATAAAGAAACGACTAATCCTTACTTGGATTAACGTTCCCACAAACACTCGTGTTAACTAAACAGTCTAACACATCAATTATTCACATTAAAGCCGTCCAGGCAATCAACTTAAACATAGAGATAATAGAAACAGCTAATCCTTACTTGGATTAGTTTTCCTATTAACCCACATGCTATTATAGCATTAAGATTAATTTCACAACAATACCATCACGGTAATTATCACATATGATAACGTTGTTCTAACAGATATACAACCTATCATAACATTACTTTAATCACGTTTATTTATGAAATTAGTTCCCAAGCAAAACAACAGTTCTAGATAAATCCACATAAATGCCCGGAAGGCGATCACAGAGAATAGCGTTGTTCTAACAGATATACAACCTATTATATGATTTTCAAAACAGTTTATCAAAACCGTTTCCAGACAAACACAGTAATCATTCCAAATTAATTACTCAGATAAACAGCTGATAATTAATGTAAATATGGAACGATGAGCAAGAGCGAACCGCCACTTGCCTTAGTCCGCAGATCTGGAACAAAGCAGAGACAACGGGATTCCGGGCTCGACACAGGTATAGCTCCGACAGCACAACGACCTTCGAGTCGACCCAAAAGGAAACCCTAAGTTAGATCCGACATAAACTAGTACGAATCTAAGGAAAGACGAAAGAAATCGAAAGGAACGAGTCCATAACGACGACCACCAAGACCAAGGCACAAAGGGGCTTCTGGCCACTAGCGGCGGTCGATGTGTTCATCACGGCGGTCGCCGCCACGAACACGGCGGTCGCCGCCACGAACACGGCGGTCGCCGTGAAGAACGGCGGCCAACAGAACGGTGAGAAAACTCACCAATACACACACGAGGGTCACTCCTTTGGCCTGGCTTTGGGTTCAGACCTCCACTAAGCTTCCAAAGGGACCTCTAGGCTATAGGAAAACACACCAAACAACACCGGCGATTGCTCCAAAGAACTCCGGCGAGGGCAAGCTTTTTCGGTGAGACAAATTCTGAGATTGAGCTTTTGATTTTAGCTTGAATCTGACCCCCAAGCCTCTCCTTTTATAGCCACAGATCGAGGGAGCACAATGATGGCCTAAATGGAGGCGTGTCGGGGCTAGTTCGGCGTCGTCAGATGTTCGGCGGCGACCTTCGGGCAAGGACCTCCGGACAACAACGACGGCGGGCACCGTCATAAATGCGGCGGGCGCCGCCATGGGCCTGGCGTCCCCAGCTAGGAGAAGACTCGCCGGCTCCTCGAGCCCAGCGACGGCGGGCGCCGCCATACCCACGGCGGGCGCCGCCACCCTGGCTTCGCCGCCTCCTCAGCTCCTAGACGAGAACGATGTTAACCCGGGATAAATATATCGTACGCAAACGAGTATTAACATCCAAAGTACGTCATCTGTATATTATTTCACTGAGAAAAATATTACAGATACAGAGCACATTACAGAATGCCTCCAACTTTCTGAATTAAATCCGACGTACTAAACGGGTATTCGGGAAAATTCCCAAAATTCCCAAAATAATCCTTACAGAATTACGGGATATCACAGAAGCCACCCCAGGCTTTACCGGTTTAAATACAAATCATAAACAATAATCATGATGTAAACATCAAAATCTTTGGTTAAAACATATGTCTGGGGATTACATCACAATCCCCATAGGACAAAACAGATTAATCAGCGGAAGTCTTTGCAAAGTATAAATACAAGGGTCTTGATCGTAATGATCACCCGCCAAGGATCGCAACCTGATAAATCCATTAAAATACCGTTTGCTTTTATAGTCGTTCTAGCCTTTGTTTCTCAGATTCGTATCTGATGTGCCGAATCGAACGGATGACACCAGCCAACCATGCAGAGAACAATTACGGTTGGTTAGTCTAATGAAAGACTACGCAAGGGTACAAAGCAGAGTGGTTCGAAGTAGTCGTATTAGGTTAGACTCATCGTTTCTCGAATTAAAACCGATGACGATAGTCAACCACCATACTCCTACTGGAATATATCAAGCAGCATGATCAAGAGAAGATTTTGGAGACCGAGTCTCACAGCAATCAATCCCAAAGAAGACTCCAACGAATTGAGTCTTATCGGAAGTATGACAAATGTTGGGGAACATTAATTAATCATACAAGCGTTCAATAACGACTTGATATTTCGGTTCACGACTAACCTCATCGCTTAATGCGAATCCAGATTGGAAAGAGAACGATACTCTGATCAAAGTCAAGACGAGCTTTCCTAGCTGCACTATTCCCTAGCTGTACTACTCGTCTGAGGTATATTAATCATGTTCTACGACGACACTTATCTTATTTAAATTCCCAAACGCGTATCACGTTATAGACTTTTAAATATATGTTTCGCCATGAGGGACATATATTGAGTATATGTTTCGACATGAGAGACATATAGGATATATGTTTCGCCATGAGGGACATACTCCTAAATGGGACGAATCCCAAGATTTGTAGCATCAGTTAAGTGCCACCATCTCTATACCCGAGTATAGAGATCGGTCATGACCCACCAAATGGTTTTTGGGTTTGTCACCCTTTGCACCACTAATCATTATTAAGAAACGACTGGACCTCGAATAGTTCATCGCTCCTACGAATACTCATGCTAACTAAACAGTTCAACACAGTAATAATCATATCAAAGCCCTCCAGGCTAATATCATAATTATATATCTATAATAGCGTTGTTCTAGTAGATATACAACCTATTATAATATCATAATTTAATCCATATCATTTATCAAAACTATTCCCAACAAAACATAAATCATTCCAAATTAATTAACAATCAAACCATTGATAATTAATGGAAATATGGAATGATGAGCAAGAGCGAACCGCCACTTGCCTTAGATCAGACGAAGCTTTAACAAGCTTAGAGATAACGGTTCCTGAGTCTGAAACTGGGACAGATCCTGGATATTAAATCCCTCTGGAACGACCCATAACGAGACCCTAAGTTAGATTCAATATCTACATATATGAATCTAAAAGAATACAAAAGGAATCGAAAGAACCAAGCCTCGCTCGCAACCAAACACCCAAGAACACACACGAACCCAGCCTGCCACGGGTGCGGTCGTCTCTCACCGCGGGGTGCGGTGGGGTGCGGTGGTGCCTTGCCGCGGGTGCGGCGAGATGACAGAGGTGAGAGCCTTCGAAAGATTTTCGATGGAAGACTCACCCAAATCGATCCGTTCGACTTCGATTTGTTGTGGTTTTGATCTCCTAACACTTTAGACCTTTGAATACCTCTTAGGAGCACCTTTGTGAACACTCAAAGATATCCGATCACTTCTCAAACAAAGCTCAAAAGCTTGGCTTCAATGGAGATTTTCAGAGGAGAGGAGGAAGATGAAGCTGACTTTGTGCCTTCTCCTCCACGCCTTTCCTTCCATTTATAGGCCAAGCTAGCAGCTGACCACCAGATGACAACAAGGAGGAGGTGGCCCGACCAAAGAACAGGCTAGGAAGCCAACTAAGGCGAGCTACAACCTGCAACTCCGACGCTGACGACAAGGGTGACGACGACCGTGGGGTGCGGTGGGGGTGCGGTGGCCGACTCGTGACCGCCACTGGCATTGGCCTTCGCCGCGGGTGCGGCAGGGTGCGGTCAAGGCCAATTTTGCCCCCTTTTGCCCCCTTTTGCCCGTTTTGTCTTTTTTACCAAGTGGTTAGATATTTTTAACCACAGGTTAAATATATTCGTACACGAACGACCTTTTAACCCAAAAATACATTAATTGTATTTTATATTACTCAGAAAAATATTACAGAGGTCAAACATCTCATAGAATGTCCGTACTTCTCTGAATTTAATCTGACTTGTAATAGGGGCATAAGAAAATTCAAAATTTTCCTTACAAAATGAGGGATATTATAGGGTTTAAGTAACTTGAGCATGAGGAAGACGATGGTGTGGTCAGATTTTGAATTTAATGAATCAAAAGGTGTTTTTTTGGGGTCGAACAAGGCTTGGTGGTGATGTCCACATGGGTTGCTTTGATCTTGAATGAACACTGAAGCTGAACACGGATCACTATGCCTCATTCGTGTCATACCTTGGTGGTGCAAAGCTGGTACTCTATAATGGTCCATAACTAATAAATGCAAATTTAAGTGTTTCAAATTTAAAGGTAGGTTATATAACAGAGTAATGACCTGACTACGTACAAATGTGGCCTGACAAAGGGAATATTGCTATGAAATTTAAAATTGGCTAACATTTGAAATTTTATGATATAACAGAGCATTGACCTGACTTTGTATAAATGTGGTCTGATTTCATACAAATGTGGTCTGATAAAGTACATAATGCTCTGTTATGTAACACAAATACCTCTTGTTCTTGCTTGTTATCCACCAACTTTTCCATTAGCTCCCTTTTTCATAGTTTCCAATAAGCTGATCAATACTCTTAACTGTTTATGGAGACAGAAACTTGAGTTTGAATTCTCTTGAAGGGTCCTTACCAGTTGGACTTTGTCAACTTCCTCTTATATGAATGTGAGTACAATATTTCTCTTGTTGTAACCTTTTCAATTTTGTTTCTTTTCTTACGTTAAGTTGTCTGCATTTTCTGCAGTATTTATTATTTGCAATCTTTGTATCTGAGTTTCTATATGCGATCATGTCCTGTGATTTGAAACATCTTAATTGTTCTTATGGATTGCTCGGTTTCTCTCAGATGAGTTTTACTTGCATTTTGCCGATGAGTTGAGTACTTGAGTTTATTAGAACTGTGAATTCAGATTGCCGAAACTACAAAGATGGGAATCTTGGTGATTGTTGATGAAGTCTACGGGCACGTCGCATTTGTGTACTTCAATTCAAGCCACATTTAGATGAACATATATACATCACCACCAGGCCTTGTTCTACCCCAAGTAAATCACGTTTCGATTCATTAAATTCAAAATCTGACCACACCTCTTGAATCATTTGAAATCATCTCCAAACGACATCGAATCACCTTCGTATAGTCCAGTGTATATAACTGTGAAATTATATGGTTTTTAATAGAAAATTATTTCTTTCAATTTAAAAATGTACCATGACTATTGTAAGGGCATCTTTTTTGGATGAATTAATTGCTAAAAGACCCATGGTGTAGGAGGGGTTTTTATTGGGGGCTTTTAGGAAGGGCTTTTGGATTTAGTTTAAATTATAATTATATCATTTTGTTTATACTAAATTACTAATATATTTTTTATTATATTAAATTATACTTATACCCCTTATTATATATTAAATAAATAAAAAATTGATTTTAAAAAAACCATACATAAAATTTATTGCTAATGTAATTTAATTATTTTGTTATATTATTTATTTAAAATTAAGACAAACATACATTGATATTAAAATAAAAAAAAGCGATGCATAAATTTAGTTAGTACATATTTTGAAATTAAAACTATCCTAAATAATAATAATATGGTTTATTTGGACTTAATTATATCAAAATTTGTAAAAAAAATACATAAATTTAAAAAATTTATTTACAATGTAATTTTCATATAAAGAAATTAAATTGGTATTTATTTTATTTTAAACCACCAATAATAATAATAAAATGATTTATTTCCACTTAATGATACCTATAATATAAAAAAAAAATTAAAATCTACCAAGTAGATACAAAATGGATGTCTATGGATAGATAAAAATATAATTAGAGTTATGGTAATTTTTAATTTTTATTTTAACCAACAGATTTTTATATAAATGAATTTAAAAAAAACGGACGGCCATGAATAAATCCTGGCCGTCCGTGGCATGCCACGTGGCGCACGCCAATCAGTGCGCGCCATATGGCACTTTCATGTCAGCAATAAATAGGGGCGCGTTTGGTTCAGGGGAAAAACGATGCCGTTTTAATTCCATTTCAAGGCAAAAAAAAAGGTGAAGCCAAACAACTCCTTAGGTTAAACGTATGGGACGGTCCCCAAATATGCCTAATTCTTGGGACCCTTTGCTGGGTCTTTTAAGATGAATTCATTTTTTTATTATATTTTGCTAAAAGACCCAGCTAAAAGCCTGGGATAAAAATGCTCTAAGAGGCATGGAAAAATATTAAAATTTAAAGTTAATATAACAAAAAAATGACCTGACTACGTACAAATGTGGCCTGATAAAGTGAATATTGCTCTGACATTTAAAATCGGATAACATTTGAAATTTGTGATATAACAGAGCATTAACCTGACTACGTATACATGTGGCCTGATAAAGTGAACATTGCTCTGACATTTAAAATCGGCTAACATTTGAAATTTTGTGATATAACATAGCATTGACCTGACTACATACAAATGTGGCCTGATAAAGTGAATATTGCTCTGAAATTTGAAATCGGCGAACATTTAAAATTTTGTGATATAACAGAACATTGACCTGACTTCGTATAAATGTGGCAAATTAGAATGAGTCAAGTGGAACAAACAATAAAAATCGAAGTTGTTCTCTAACTCAGATAAATATTAGAGTCATATCTTCTCCTTGACCTTACTAAAAGGTCTCGAAGTGAGTTGGGTAGATCTGACATTTATCATCACTGCATACCATGATACGTTATCAAACACAATAATCAAAGGATGAAAATAGAAACAGATCCAACTGAAATTGAAAAATGTTATATGTGATGGGAGCTCAGAAAAATGTTGGAGTCTACTTTTCCTTGACCTTGTAACAGGTCTCAAAGTGGTTCTGCTTAAAGCTAATATAACAACGTAATGACCTGACTACGTATAAATGTGGCTTGACAAAGTGAATATTGCTCTGAAATTTGAAATGGGCTAACATTTGAAATTTTGTGATATAACAGAGCATTGACCTGACTTCGTATAAATGTGGCCTAATTTCGTACAAATTTGGCCTGATAACGAACATAATGCTCTATTATGTAACAGAGCAATATATACTTTGTCAGAGCACATGTGTACATAGTCAGGTCATTACTCTGTTATATTAACTTTAAATTTAAAACGAACATTGGTTGGTTTCGTAACGAGGAACACTTAAATCTGCATTTATTAGTTGTGATTCTCGTTGAATTGATAATCACTAAAAATATTTACGTGTTTTCAAAGGAAAACTTCGTAAAAGAAACACCAACTTTGGGGTGAACAGAGTCGACTCCCTTCTTGTAAACACTTTGACTTGAAATTCTCTACACTCTTCAGTGCCGCTCTCAGAGTCGACTCCCTTCTTGTACACTCTTTGGTGCCCCGGTATAAATGTGGTCTGATAAAATGAATATTGCTCTGACATTTAAAACCGACTAACATTTAAAACAGTATTCAAATCTACTTTATCAGGACACAATTATACGAAGTCAGACCACATATATACGAAGTCAGGTCAACGCTTTGTTATATCACAAAATTTCAAATGTTAGCCGATTGCGAATTTCATAGCAATATTCAATTTATCAGGCCACATTTGTACGTTGTCAGGTTATTACTCTATTATTTTATTAAATTTAAATTTAAAACAAATGTTGGTTGGTTCCGTAATGAGAAACACTTAAATTTAAAATGAACGTTGGTTGGTTCCATAACGAGATACAAGATCAATTAACCTATAAATTTGAACCAACTTTACATTCAATTACAACGTATTGTTTATGTTACTAAAATCTAAGTTTATACCAAGTTACCTACAATATAATCAAAAACACCTACAAATCAAAAGATAATAGTGATTACAGTTTCTATGTCAACACCTTTTCTTTCTTAACCAAAGATAAGAGCTTTTCTTAACAGTTAACTCAAACAAAAATGTCAAATACTGCCAATATGTATGAAGAATATCACAATTTGAATTATTATCATATGACATGAGCTCTGGTACATATCTACACATAGTACACATCAATCTCTAACTAAACATATCAATCTAATGCTCCATACATGAACAAATCTTCAAAAACAACTCAAAGATTAATTTACCCATATACAATCCAAACATATCAATCTAATGCTCCATACGTGACAATACTGCACCTACTTTAGGTGACTATGCAATTATCTATGATTGCTGAAAACTCATTCCAAGCATTAGAACTAAGGAACAAATGTAAATGTTTGATATATATCTTGACAGTCACTGTATCTCCAATAATTTTTGAAGACTTCTCAACAACTTCACAAGAAACATACTTCCAAAATTCCAATTCAGACCTAGGCACTTGTTTGAATTCCTATTTACCATCATCTGAAAAAACATACCTAATGTAAGGATATTCAATAGCTAGCAATGCAAAAGAGGCAAAGTTCATGAAATTACTCTTTATATAGATAACAATTGTAAGAATTGTAAGAAACACTAACCATGCATTTGGGGCCATATCGGCAAGCAAAACCAGATCACTTGAGCAAGCTTCGTGAAATCCCCAAATAACAACATATAATCAAGAAACCAACAAAACAAAAAGCCATATACTTGATAGAGTTTGCTGGCTTCGTTGACCCAAAGGAGGAGTTCCTTGGCCGAATTCAGAGCAACCCACAAGGATCTGAGAGCTCGAACCTCTCCATCACCGAGCCCACACCGCCTTTTAAACGGCACCGTTTCCGGGAAATCTGAGTATAGACACGTCACGCCACAGTCCACCTCAGTCTTCTGTCTGTACTCTAGACAGTGCCCCACATCGCTTTCTCCGAACTCCTTGCCCTGCAATGATGCCGACGAGCCTTCTCCGAACTCGATCGAACAAAGGACGAAAATGGCGACGATTCGGTCCCGCAGCACGCCCTGCCCTGTGTAATACCCCTCATTTTTAGTAAGGGTATTTGGGTAAATTTTCCAACCCTCGTTGGGAAAACAAGACTCGTTTGGCGAAGTTCGGAATTTTCTGTAATGTGTTTGATCTCTGTAGTAGTTCCCTGAGCCTTGGAATATTCATTAGAGGTATTTTGGAAGCTTAGAATATTTTTTCGGGTACAAATATATATAATCCGGGGTTTAAACCCATGCCAAACCTTTTCCCGGGCAAACAGACGCGAAAATGCCTCTGCCGCGACTGCGGAAGAATTTCGGCGACCGCGGAAAAATAGCTCCCAGAGGAGCTGGGCATTGGAATTTTCCGCGACCGCGGAAGCATTTTTGCGACCGCGGAAGCATTTCCGCGACTGCGGAAATGTGCAGAATGTGCAGACCGGCATGCGTGCCGCGTGTTCTTCGTCGCCGTCGATCTTCTGAGCCACCGTCGATCTGGGCAGGGGCTGCTCTCCTCCTTTGGCTATAAATAGAGGCCGAGATAGGAGGGTTTTTGGCACCCAAATCCGATATCTCTCTCTCTCTCTCTCGTTTGTTTGCTCGCCGGAATTTTCGAAGTGTCGCCGGAGGCCTCGCCTGGAGTTGTAGGAGCTTTGGAGTGGTGCATTAGAGGCGCAAGGAGGTCAGGAGTCGAAGCCCCCTCGAATCGAGCCCCGTCGCGTCGTCGCCGGTGAGGTTTTCTCCATTTTGGGTTGCCAGAGTTCATGGCCGCGACCGCGGACATGAACTTCCGCGACCGCGGCAGTGACAATGCCGGCCGGTCCGCGGCCGCTGTCTTTGACACTCGCGGATGCTGTCCTCGACGCCCGCGACCGCGGAATCCCTGCTGCGACCGCGGATTGCTTTGGCAATCGCGATCGTGGCCTTGGACGATCCGGTCTCGGGCAGGACTTTCGTTCTTTCGATTTCGTTCATTCTTCCTTAGATTCGTATCATTTTATTGTCGAGTCTAACCTAGGGTCTCGTTGTGGGTCATCATCATAGGAATCCGTAATCCGATTTCTGTTCCCGTTCCGGACCCAGAAACCCGTCGTCGCTCAATCGTTCGTCTAGACTAAGGCAAGTGGCGGTTCGCTCTTGCTTAATCATTCCATTTTCCATTAATTATTAATTGCTTTTAATTGTTAATTAAATCGGAGTGAACTGTTATTTTCGTTTGGGAACAGATTTTATAAATAACGTGATTAAAAAAAATGATATTATAATAGGTTGTATATATTGCTAGAAACAACGCTATTATAATTGTTAATGACCGTAATGGTTTTGTTGTGGATTTAAATGTAAACTTTAATGCTAGATTAGCACGAGTATTCGTAGGAACGATAATTCCTTATGAGGATTAGTCGTTTCTTTATAACTCAATATTAGTGGAACCAGTCTCTAAATGCTTTCCAGATCGTAAACTTTCGTAGTCATTCGAGATCGTAAACTGTTGTAGTCACTCGAGATCATAAACTTTCGTAGTCACTCAAGATCGTAAACTTTCGTAGTCACTCGAGATCATAAACTTTCGTAGTCACTCGAGATCATAAACTTTCGTAGTCACTCGAGATCGTAAACTTTCGTAGTTACTCGATATCGTAAACTTTCGTAGTTACTCGAGATGATATATTTATATGATAAAAGCTTATAACGTAAATGTGCGTTTTGGAATTAAATAAGATAAGTGCGATTATGCACATAATTAATATACCCTCGAGCGAGGAGTACAACTTGGAAACTCGCCTGGACTTCGATTAGAGTAAGTCCTCCTTCCAAATCTGAATTTGCATTACGCGGTGAGGTTGGTCGTGGACCCAAATGGTCAAGTCTTTTTAAACGCTTGTGTGAAATTATAACGTTCCCAAACATTTGTCATTCTTTCCCGTAAGACTCAACCTTTTGGAGTCTTCTCTTCATACGTTTCCCATAAGGCTCATTTCTTTTACTGCTTGTCTAAACTTTAATCATTCTATGAAAGTTTCGGGTTATATATCGTTCCTTCAGTTGTTATTCGAGGGACAATGATAGTAAACGGTTACGATCACTAGAACCATCTGTTTTCACCCTTGCATAGTCTTTCATTACACTAAGCAACCGGGTTTTATTCCTTGCATGGTTGGCTGGTGTCATCCGTCCTATACGGCACATCAGTGGTTGTTTCCCGAGGACTCGAAGTAAACAAATTGAAGAAGAGACTTGTAGTCGCAAATTTAAGTGCCGGTATTTCAAGATCGTTAAGTATTACTTTAATATGTATTTTTATAACCTAGTCATGTATTAGGTTTATTCTTAAAGTCTTCCGCTGTGTAATTTATAAGTTTTCCGCTGTGATTTCACTCTGTTGTAAAACACTCATCTCGTATTGGGAGAAATATTTTAATAAAAGTATTGAGGTTTCTATGAAAATGTCTTCCGCTGTTTAATCCTTCGTTGTTTAACATGTTTATTTAAGATTAATTGTTCCGATTAAAGCCTTGGGTGACATCAGACAGCAACGTCTGAGGTCACTGGCGTGTGGAACTACCGACGTAAGTCGGGGGTGTTACACCCTGGGAGAAATGTACAGAACCAAATTAAAAATCAATTTTAATCATCGCTCAGAGGAGGTAGCCGAAAGCGAGGGCGAGCACAGAGGCAAAGGCAGCGGCGGGGCCGAATGTGGCGGCGTTAGAAGAGGGGCCTGGTGCCGGAGACTCCTGAGCGGCGGCAGCCGCGATGAGCAGGCGAGCGACCGTAGCCCACTTGTTGTCGTCGACCTCCACCTCGGCCAGCTCGCTTCCAAGACCAACCAGTCCCTCCGGCCCTCCTTCGCCAACGACGGTTTCCTCGCGCTCTCTCACTCCTGCAGCGACTACTCTGATGCAGCGTTCGGATATTCTGTTTCACTCCGACTCCTACATTGACAGCATCCTCCAAGACATCTCAGAGAAACCAAACACAATTTCAGCCACAGTACATCAACAGTAGTCGAAAAACAGTTTCTGGGTATTTGTCGAGTTCGAATGAGTTTTTCTGTGGAAGCCACAGCTATGGCGGGTGTGGAGGAGAGAGCTTGATGATTAGGTTTCTGGAGGAAATAGACGAAGAAAGACAACATCGAAGGAGAAATTGGAGCCGGAAGCGGCGGCGGCGGAGGGCCATAGATGGTGAAGGAAACAACGCCGAAGAGAAGAAATCCGAAGCAAGACGAAGCTTAAACATGTTATAGTTATTAAGTACAATTAGTCTCTTTAAAAGTATAATTCTCACCTAAAAGAAAAGGTAAATATAAATATGAATTTACCTTTTCTTTTTTAAAAAATTTTGCAGCTTTATGGTATTTGTGCAATACTTTCTAAAATCTGATATTTTTGCAAACACCCTTTTAAAAGTTGGTATTTTTTGCAATTTCGCCTTAAATTTATATATAGTTACATTACATGTTTTGTATTTTCAAATATAAATAAATAAGAAATAAAATATATAAATATGAAAATTAGAGAGGAATAAAATTATAACTGTACATTAAAATTAACTTACGTAGCATGCTTACGGGCTCTTATTAAAGATAAAACTAGAACTTTAGTACTCCCTCCGTCCCATATTGTTTGACCTGTTTGATTTTTGTACACTATTCATAGTTGAAGAGAATTTTTAAGATTTCTTCCAATATATAAGAAAAAACATAGTCATGTGGGGTCTTGTTTAATTCGTCTCAACAAGTACTTTGATAATATAAAAAAAACTATAATTTTTATTATAATGTAATTAGAGATATTAACGATACAAAACCCGCTTCGATAAATATGCCCAGTCAAAACAGTACAAATATTATGGAACGGAGGGAGTATAATATATATATAGAGGTATGAAAATCCCCTATGTAATTAGAAAGTTATTGATCGATCAAACAAGAACATAAACATGGTAATATGTAAAATCATGGATGTTATTATAATAGTAATAAACTTTTGAATTATAATAACCGGAATTTCAAGGAATTTGGCTCTCATTGGTCGCCTAACTGCATTGAAATATCATTTGCGGCTGAATTTTTATCAAGTTAAAGTTGAGCACGTTTTTGCCGTATCCGTTACTTCAGGTTGAAAGAGGGGTGCAAATGGAATCATTGAATTAGTTCACTGAGTGAGTGTACCTTCCAACTTCAAAAATCATACGAGGAACCACACAATCACTCATCAAGGACACGCAACTCATCGGCAAACCAATCACTGTCCTTTCCATCTTCTCACAAACCCATAGAAACCCTTGTGCTCCACATGTAATCTGATCTTCATCTTCCATTAGTTATTGTTCTGATCTCACAGAGAGACAGCAGAAGAGATGTACAATTCCGAAGGGAGATTGAAGTCCTTTGCAAACAACAGATGGCTGGTGTTTGTGGCTTCAATGTGGATACAATCCTGCGCCGGAATTGGGTATCTATTTGGGAGCATATCGCCTGTGATTAAGAGCGCAATGGGCTACAACCAGAGGCAGGTTGCTTTGCTGGGTGTGGCAAAGGACTTGGGAGACAGTATTGGGTTCATAGCCGGTCATTTCTCTGAGGTTTTGCCGATTTGGGTGATCCTTGTCATTGGGGTGGTCCAGAATTTTGTCGGGTATGGCCTCGTCTGGCTTGCTGTCGCCGGTGTCTTGCCCTCTTTGCCATTTTGGGTGGTGAGTATTTTCATCACTAGCACTCTACCTGTTTGAATTAATTCCTGACTGAAGACTTCTTCTTCTTCAATTTGTCTCTCTGGGTGAACTGGAGGCAAAGAACTTGCTATTTGAGTATTTGATCTTGTTTTCCCAGAAGTTTGGAGCTCACTTCATCCTACCCAGTTTGTGGTTTCGTGCAATTCAGCTTCTTATCATTTTCCCTATCTTATAATAATGATATAACTAACATAAAAGAAATCACCATATCATAATTTGAGGTCTAGGATATTTTGGTTCTATCTTGTTATATACTTAGTATCATTACTATATGTGTACATGTAGGTGCCAGAAATGAAATGAGTTGTTTATGCAGAACACAACATTCTGTATCTTTCTTGTGCCAGCCTCTTATTTCCTTTGTGTATCAATCGCTATCTTATTCTGCAATGAATTACTGAATCAGGAAATTTAATAAAGATGAAATCAGGAGGTTTTTTGCATCCGTAGCAGGATTAGCAGTAGCCAAGTGCTAGGTTTTACAGCTGCTTCTGTCTTGGAAAGTGGATAGAATAACTCTTGTATATTAGCCGTGTTTATTTTGAACTTTGGTTATCTAGAGTGTTTATTTGAAGCAAAAACAAGTAGATCTTGAACATAATTATCTTATTCTCGGGATGAACATGAAGAAGTATTTTTTTCGTGTTGCCGGTTAAGACCAGAAACATGTCTAAACCCTTAAACCATTGTAGATATTGACTACAGTTGTATTGCCCAGCTATGCATTGCTATCTTTGTAGGAACTAACGGGGAGACCTACTTCAACACAGCAACTCTGGTTTCCTCTGTCCAGAACTTCCCCAAAAGCCGTGGCCCAGTTGTGGGGATACTCAAAGGGTTTGCCGGGTTGAGTGGTGCTATTCTAAACCAAATCTATGCCATGTTCAACTTCTCTAGCAAGAGTCCGTTGATACTGATGATTGCAGTTGGCCCGTCTGTCGTGATCCTCGCTTTGATGTTCTTAATAAGACCGGTACGAGGTCACAAGCAGACAAAGCCATCTGATGGCTTGAGTTTCAGCTTTGTCTATGGAATCTGTCTTCTTCTGGCTACTTATTTGTTGGGCGTTTTGATTCTTGAGGATTTGGTTGATCTGTCTCAATCTGTGATCGTAATCCTCTCGGTTCTCCTTCTGGTAATCTTGCTTGCCCCCATCATAATTCCCATCATACTGGCATTCCTCTCTGAGCTGAGACCCACAGCTGCAGAAACCCTCCTGCCTGATCCTCAAGCCCAAGGGACGAGCAATTCCGGGAATGTGAGTGAAGGTGAAGTTATCTTCAGTGAGGCTGAGAGTGAAGTGGAAGATATGAAGAGGGCAGAATCAGAGTTGGTTGAACCTTCAGTTAGGAAAAAGCGCATTGCTCAGCTGCAAGCGAAGCTTTTCCAAGCAGCGGCTGAAGGAGCTGTGAGGGTGAAGAGGAGTAAAGGACCTCGAAGAGGAGAGGACTTCACCCTTGTGCAAGCGCTGAGAAAGGCTGATTTCTGGCTCATTTTCGTCTCCCTTGTGCTCGCTTCGGGCTCTGGCTTGACAATAATCGACAACATGGGCCAGTTGTGCGAGTCTGTGGGTTACTCCGACTCAAGCATATTCGTGTCAATGTTCAGCATCTTTAACTTTGTTGGCCGTGTTGGAGCTGGATACTTCTCTGAGCTTGTTGTCAGGTAAATTCTGATCTCATCTTCTGAACCTCTTTTACCTGGATTTGTAAGGTGAAATGCAATTGCTATCAAGCATCTGCCTTCATGTCGCATCATGTAGACTGATTCTTGGTGTATGGTGGATTTCAAACAGAGCTAAAATTATGGGTGGTTTTCTATATATAATGGGTAGTTAAGCGCAAATCCGACTACACAACAGGAAAATGTTTGAGCATTGGAGGTGTAGATTAGATCGTCTAGTTTTTAGGGGCCGGATTTGGGGTCTTGGGCTGTGGGTGGTATAGTATAGGATCTTAGTTTAGGGGTTTTAGGATCTAAAACATCCTCTCGACTTGCTCGAGGAAAGAATGTGTACATCTGACCCCCCAGATCCTGCATATGCGGGAGTGGCCGGACACACTAGGCCGATGTTGTTGTTATTTTACTAGGAAAGGAAAACTTGAGAGCTTAAGCTGTAGGGATTTAGATGCTTAAAGCAGAATTTCAGGAAAACGTTTTTCCTAACATCTAGCCAAGTATCTCATGCATAAACTAAATAGATCATAGATAAGAAGAATTAATTACCTCTTGATGCATGTTTGAATCTTCTTGGAATGGGGAGATTATAGTCTCAAGTATGACTCCTCTAGTTGGTCCACCCGAGTATGGATCTGGATCGCCTAGGGCTCGATTGCTAGAACGAGGAACGAAGGCGAACGAGGGAGAACTCCATGGAAGAAGGCAGCCGTGTGGTTGTGTATATTCGTTAGGGTTTTCTCCTAGAAAGCCCTCCTTTTATAATACCATATGTAGATATATTATTTCCTAAATTAATATATTTTTTATTATCAGTAATAACTCTTTATTATTAATAAGCCTTATCTCCCAAGTTATATCATATATAACTTTATATCATATACTTTATATAATATGTCTCCCAATAAACTGATCCAGTCCATAAACTCTAAGAGTGTGACCTCGTAGGACCCGATAATAATAGCAATAGACTTTATAACATATAATCCATAAATCATAGTTGACTTCTAGCAAAGTACTATGACTACCTAAGATAACCGGATTATGAATCTCCATAAATGATCCCACTTCATAATTAGTAATTGCACCTTTGATTAAATCACACAATTCCTTCATAAGCCTCATTAACACTTGCACTTGTGCATTGCAGAAACTATGCATATCCGAGGCTAGTGTCAATGGCGGTTGTGCAGGTGATAATGGCGGTTGGGCTATTGTACTACGCAGTGGCATGGCCAGGGGGGATGTATGTGGTGACGGTTCTAACAGGACTCTGCTACGGGGCTCACTGGGCGATCGTCCCAGCTGCAGCTTCAGAGCTCTTTGGGTTAAAAAGCTTTGGAGCTCTCTACAACTTCCTGAATCTATCAAGCACGGTCGGATCCCTAATCTTCTCCGGTGTGATTGCCAGTGGCATATACGACTACGAAGCAGAAAAACAGGCTACTCTGAGGATGATGCCTCAAAGTGATGGTGATTCCTTGACCTGCACAGGTACCATTTGCTACTCTGTCACCTGTGGGATATTGTCAGGGTTCTGTGTCGTTGCGGTTGCGTTGAGCATGGTTGTCGTTTATCGAACGAAGATGGTGTATGCGCAGCTCTACATAAGGTTGCACACTTGAAATGGTATTTGCAAGAATCCCAAGTGGTTTTGTAGTGTGAATAAGAAGCACCAATTGCCAAGAATGCAGAGTGTTATATAGTTCATTGCTATTCTTCAAGAATAAAACTTGAGAATCGATTATTATTCGTTCTTCCAAGTCCATTATATTGAATTTTGTTTCTTTGGATTGTAAGAAGTATTTTTTTCTTATACTTGGTGTTAATTTTTCTGGGAGTTCAGCAACATTCAGACCCTTGAACGCTTTGAGTAAAACGCACTTGTATATATGTGAAGTCGGAGATCAGAAAATGTTGGGTTCTACGGCTCATGTTAAGTGCTAGTAGTTGGGTTAATTTGAAACATTTTTGTCAACAAATGTTGATAAATTCCAGATGTGAAAATTCAGCCTCATAAGATGGTTTCATGAGCGAACCAACAAGTAGTTTAAGAAAGCAAAAGAAAAAGCGACAGAAACAAAAATGGAGATACAAGTACAGAGGACTCTCTGTTACAACTTACAACAAATAGAAGAGGACTCTTTGTTACAACATTAACCAGCTAACAAAAAGTAAAATTGTATCACCATATGTTGTATATAGGGTGTAGCGTCGATCAATCTTCGGTTCACTTGGATTGCAAATGAATCGTGCAAGAGCACTTTACAAAACCAATATTTCGACCTTACACTTATGCCTTCGGGTTGCACGGATTTTGATTCGGGATAATACGAACACATCCTTTAATGATCAAGGCAAGATCAATAGAGAGACTTGAACTTTTCGGTTTTTGTTCAATGTGATCCACAGAAGAGATTCATCTCTTAGGGTGTCCCAAGATTTGCCCCAACCACACCCTTATTTAAGGCATAAGGTAGTTGGGCAGTTGCATGTCGGTTGGAGTCGGTTTAGGCAGTTGAAATCGGTAAAAATCCCGCCAAACCACTTAACCGTGCAAAGTGCATGGATAGTGCACTTAATTCGAGTGGAAAACAACTTTGTACAACAAAGTGCACAGACCGTGCACTTAATCCGAATGCAAATATACTTGGCATCACAATGTGCACAGACCAAACGGTCCGTGCACTTCCACTAAAGCCAATCATGGCTTCTCGGCACGGTGTGCACGGTTTGTGCACCAAAGTGTACGGCCTGTGCACCTTTCTTGGACCCGAATGTGCCTTCTCGGTCCTTTCCCAGACCCCGAATATGCCTTCTCCGTGTCTGCCTCTCAAATCCCGACACGTTCCGTAACCCCGAGGTCGTATCCACGCATACGAGTGTGCACTCCGCACCCCCGAAACTCGTTATGCGCCAAACGAACTCCTCAAGTCTTGAGCGAATCCAGACTACACCAAATGGCCGATGACACTAAAATCACCAACATTCCTCCCCCATTTTTGTGTAATCCTTGATTCACTTAAATTACATACATTAAACACAAACTCATGCATAGATGATAATGTCCTTAGGATTGATTTTTTACATTAGTGTAGTACACATTCCAAATACTTGAGAATCATGGTGTCCTATAGATTGAACCCTTCAACCCATCTGAATACTTGAAGATACAACACACACTAGTGGAAAAAACCCTAATAGAGGCTGGCCTTTGGACACTTATTGAGGCGAACACCGTTCGCCTCAATTGAGAGGGCCGCAACAAGTAGGGACCCTTTTTGAGGCGGGTAATATACGCCTCTAAAAGCCACTTGTTGAGGCGGGCCTCCGAAGCCCGCCTCAACAAGTCCTTCACTTCGGCGCCAAAATGAGGGACTTGTTGAGGCGGGCCTCTATAGGCCGGCCTCAACAAGTCGCATTTTCCCACTTTTTAGCCCGGATCTGGGTAAGTCCGGGCTAAAAAGCATTGTGTTTTAACAAAAAAAAAACTGGACATTTTAGCCCGGATCTCTTCCACATCCGGGCTAAAAAGTCCAATTTTATGACAGAATCACCAAATCTGTGCATCCCATGCCCTTTTAGCTGCCCAACTAACCCTCAACACTAAATTTGAGTACTTCAAAGTATTCATTACAAGTAATTAATCAGATTAAAAGCCTGCCGAATAATGATTCCAAAGAAAGAAGAATAAAGGAGAGTAGGAAAACACACAAATATGGAAACACATTGGTCTGTTCATTCTTCAGGAAATGTCGCTTACAAAGTACTTGTACTACATAAAATCCAACACTAGCTAGCTGATAACCTCTGACTCTTCCACTATAACTAAACTAGGACAAATTAAACGACACAACATATATATATATACATAAAACAAGCAAGAGTTCACAGCTTTTAGAGCATGCACATATAACCAATGGGGCTCCCAAACAATATGCATCGATTCGAGAGGAATCCCCTTTTTAATCTTCGGTGGTTTTGAAGGAAGAATGTTTAATCTTCAATTCGGTGGTAAGTTGTCTGACCTATGACATGTTATCTCTTTGAACACCCCCTCTATGACATGTTATATAAAACAGGAAGTAAGAATAATACCATAGAAACATAAACACATCACTGTTAAGAGTGTTAGTCCTACCCTATAATCATAGTGCAACATCTTCAAAGATGGGATGTTGTATGTTTGTTCATCCTCCACAAACATGCAAACTGAACCCAGGTTATTGACCCTACTTGAATATTCCAATTATAGTTATATAGAAGAATCATTTCTGAGGTTGGAGGAACCAGTTAAAAATCTCATGCCTATGTTAAACTCTTTTGATATAAGAAGAGAAAGTGCACCAGTTGCCAAGCTTCACTTACAATTTTAGGCATTAAGTTTTGCTCTGAGATCTGCTGCCATAACATCAATGAACTCCTCTGTGTTGAGGTATTTGTCCCTGGAAAGCCTGCAACATCAGCATAAAAGAAAGGCAGGTTAAAATCGTATTCAAACACAGAAGATTAAGCTAAACAATTAAAAATATGACAAGACGATTACTTGGATCCGTGGATAATAAGTGCAAGATCCTTGGTCATTAGCAATCTGAATCTAATGCATCATCTGAACAAGGTTATCTAAGAAGAGTAGTTTTGCTTCTTGATAGAAGTTTAGGGTAGGAAAACACATTAATTACATAACAAATGTAATTTGGAAGCTTACCAATCTGCTGTCATTCCATCTTGACTCGTGATAGCTCTAAGAGCTACAGCACGGCCATATGTTCTTTGATCCCCTTGAACCCCGACTGTGTTACCAGGAAGCAATACAACAAATGCTTGCCATATGGCATCATAAAGCCCAGCATCTTTGATCGACTGAATGAAGATCTCATCAGCCTGGAAAACATATGAAAAAGCTTCAGATCAAGTAGTCAAAGCACAACAGAAATTTGAAAGCACAACAGAAATTGATATCCAAGAAAATAGGGACCCCGGTTTTTTGTAATACCGGGGTCCCATTTCTTAAAAAAAAAAAACAGCTCAAATCATTTAAAGCTTCAACAAAATACAGGTTCTAGCAATTAATCTGTACACGTGCCAGCCAAAATCCAGAATACCGAAATGTTCAAGCACACCAACTTGAAACAACACAACCCAGAAGGGAATATGCAAGTAAATGCAATATTCACATGTTGAATGCAAGGTTAAATTCCCTTAAATTCGAAGTGAAATTTAATTCTGATATCTGCCGAGCAATGTGGACCGTGATACATCTCAAGTGTTGCTCTTTCAAATCTCAAGGGTGTCACATACTGAGACACAAGAGACTTTACCAACCTGAATGTGGGTCTTCACCATGAGTACAATAAACTATATAAGGAACTATAGCTTTTAGCACAAATGAGGACTGCAAAATATATCAACAATATGTAGTGCGAATAACAACATACAAGTACAAATTCAGCATGTATAGTGGAGTAAGGATCGTGTCTACAGACGTAAGGTGAACGAGTAAGACAACAGAGATAAGAGTAAACGGAGTGTTAATAATGGACCGGAACACACTGATGCCAATGTTGCTTCTACTGAATACTGAACCATTTAGCTGAGTTCTAAATAATTTCATAAGATTTTAACAGGGTCGCCAGAATAATACACACATACGTCTACTCTAAGAGAAGTAAAAAAAGGAGTGTTAATAATGGACCGGAACAATGTAGCTGCTATGATGATTACAAGTAAGCATATTGTTGTTATCTATCTCCTCCATTGAACTGTTAGGAGGTCAGTTTATAGCATAAAAAATAAACCTAAAATATATAAAAAAGTAACCTCTGAATACAAGTCAAGATATGCAAAAACTATCTATATAAAATTTCATAATTACTCTTGATTGACAACCCTAAATATATGACTAAAATGCCATGCAAAAACGAAGTGTGATATTCAAAGACTAGAAGAAACATGTATGCTCGAACACATCATAGCCTATTTAATTTTCTCCTAGTTCTTCATAGTTATGCAATCTTCCTTTACCATGAGCCAACATGGTTTCACATATGAAGACACTAATATCACAAATCACATTGACATATTCTCATATCTAGGCCATAGCCTAACCTGGTTCTCATGGGAAGCCCAAAGAGAGCACCATCGATGAACAATGCACATTCCACATATATATAACTCTGCTCTTCTCTCCTCTGTCGTGTTACCAACATCTACAATAATTTCCAAATATTAAAAATGTAACCAGAAGTATTAAATGACTAAGAGAAAATCCAAGTTAAAAAATCTATATGAGCGCCATATTTCATGCCGAAAATTGGAAATAAGTAAGGAGACATGGTGAGAAATAGAGTAGACACACAAACTTACAGATTATTTCCAGTTCTCAATTTTGATTATTTCCAGTTCTCAAATTGCAAATAAGTAAAGGGCTCGGATTTGGGTTGGGAATGGGTCGCCGGTCGGAATGGAGTCGCCGGTGGTCGTCTGGGAGCGAGCGGGGTTTGGGCTCCGTCCGGTGTGGATGCGGGCTCGAATCTGGGCTGGGAATGGTGCTAGCGCGGGTTGTGCATCGGCGGAGGCGAGTCGTGGTCGGCGAACAGGTGGTGTGGGTTCGCGAGCAGGAAGGGACTGCTCTGGGCTCGTTGGGGAAAGGAGGATCGCCGGACGTCGGTGATCGTTGCCGGTGTGGGTCGGTGGTGAGGGAGATGGAGAGGGAGGCGGTGAGGGGGATCGGAGGTGAGAGATGGTTAGGCTTAGGGCTGAGAGAGTGAGAGGTATCGGGGCTGGGAGAAAAGAAAGAGAGGAGAGAGAGAAAGAAAAGAAAAGAGGGAGAGAGAAAGAAAAGAAAAGAGAAAAAAAAAACGTTTTTTCGGATACTTGTTGAGGCGGGCTTTAAGAGGCCCGCCTCAACAAGTTTTAATTGAGGCGGGCCAAGTAGCCCGCCTCAATTAGTTAGCATTAGAGGCGGGCCTTACCCTGGCCCGCCTCTAATACTTTAGCGGGGAATATTTTTTCGGATACTTGTTGAGGCGTATATTAATTTGCCCGCCTCAAAAGATGTTTTTGAGGCGTATAAATTAATTATCCACCTCAAAAACGAAAAAAAAGGATTGTCAAAAAGCATTTTGAACTATGTACGCCTCTAAAAGGGAGCCTCAAAAAGTGTTTTTTCCACTAGTGACACATAAGTTTCCACACTACTCATAGTGCTAACTTGACACTATTATAGCCTTGTGTCCTTATCCATTCATGAGTGCATACAAAGCCAAGCCCAGGATAATTGAAGCTGCACCGCTTCGCACTCACATAGGTGGACTCTTTTCAATCATGCACCTACAAGTGCATTTTTTCAAAAGATCCATTAAAAAGATAAACTTTACCCTAACTTTTCTTACAGGTCCAAAAACATTCCTTGGGATGTTATTGAACATATGCTCCAATCTCCAAGTGTAGGCTTTTCACATTGAATCCAACCTCTAACGTCATATTATAGGGGAATTGGGTATCCTACCATTAGAGATTTCAAACAAGCTTAAAACCCATCCCTAAACCTGACTTGATTACCAAGTCCCTGGTTTACCCCTTCGTCAAGTGGTCCGCTAGTTTTTATTGAGACAGAACAAACTCAATAGTAATCACCCTATGAGTAATCGGCTCACGTACCGTGCAATGTCTAACACCCAGGTGTCACGACTTACCATTATACTCTTGGCTATAAGCCTTAGCGAAAGTAGCTTGACCATCACAATGGATAGATATGGGAAACATCGGTTTCTGCCACAAAGGAATCTCGTAGACTAGGTTCCTTAGCCATTCTGCCTTTTCTACCGGCAGCCGCTAATGCTATGAATTTTGTTTCCATAGTCGAACTTGTAACGCAAGTTTGCTTCTTAGAAGCCCATGAAATGGCACCTCCCCCAAGCAAGAACACCCAACCACTTGTAGAAGAATGATCTTCCACGTCAGTGATCCAACTCGCATCTGAATACCCTTCTAAAATCGAAGGAAATTCGACATATGACAAACCATAATTCATGGTTCCCTTTAAGGTCCTTGAGCACCCGCCTTATTGCTTGCCAATGGTGAGTACTAGGATTACTAGTGTATCTACTCAACCTTTCCTACCGCATAAGTGATATTCGGCCTCGTGCTCGTCATGACATACATTAAACAAACAATCACTTATGAGTACTCGAGTTGTGATACCGCTTGACCCGTATTGGGCATAAGCTTCACACTCGGATCCATAGGAGTGCTCACCGGAGAACAAGTCTCACAATTGAACTTCTTAAGCACTTTCTCAATGTAATAAGATTGTGTTAAAGACAATTCCTTGTTTTCACGTTTGGTCCTAATACCAAGGATCACATTCGCCTCTCTCATGTCCTTTATGTCAAAACTTGATGACAAAACCGCCTTTGTAAGGTCTACTTGTATTTGGTCCGTACCAAAGATCAACATGTCATCAACATACAAGCAATGATTACTCCATTACTGGACTTATCAAACTTGTTGTATACATACTTGTCCGACTGATTTAACTCAAATCCGCTCGACAAGACAACCTCGTCAAACTTTTGATGACACTGCTAAGGTGTTTGCTTTACCCCATACAATGACTTTACCAACTTACACATCTTATGCTCATTACCGGGCATAATAAATCCTACAGATTGCTTCATGTACACCTCCTCCTCCAAATCACCATTCAAGAATGTCATCTTGACATCCATTTGGTGAATCACAAGATTGTTAATAGCCGCCAAGGTAATCAACAACCTAATGGTGGAGATTCGAGCAACCGGAACATAGGTATCGAAATAATCAATTCCTTTCCCTTTGTCTTAAGCCTTGGATAACCAATCCGACCTTAAACTTGTCGATAGTACCATCTACCTTCATCTTCTTCTTGAAGATCCACTTGCAGCTCAAAAGCTTGCAACCTGATGGGAGATCCGATAAGACCCGCATTGGCCGCGTATTATTTCCCATGATGGAATCCATCTCATCATTTATTGCTTCTTTCCAGAATGAAACATCTTGAGACCTCATTGCCTCATCAAAAGTCCAAGGATCCTCATCAACATTATAACATCATGAGTATTGGAACCCAACTTCATCTCTAGACCCCTCAACCAAATAAATTTGGAAATCTGGACCGGAAGTTTTTCAATCTTCCCTCACTTGCTCCTACGGAGCATAGGTGACTCGTTAGGAGACACAGTTGAGTCGTCTCTTTCTTTAGTTCCATTTGAACTAGGAACCAAATCCTTTGGTCTAGATAAGGGCGAGAATCGATTCTCATCAAATATTGCATCTCTTGACTCAATCACGGTGTGAACCGGAATAGAATCATTAGGTTCTATCACATAAAACCTATAAGCCGTGAAATGCTCAACATATCCAATAATGATGCAATCAATACCTCTTTCCCCCAATGTTTTTATCTTGGGCTGAGGCAGCCTAACGACCGCCCTACATCTCCAAACTCGAAGGTAATTCAAGCTTGGTTTTTTTTTGTACCAAAGTTCATAAAGGGTAACCTTGTTCCTTTTGTTAGGAAACCTATTTAGCAAATAGCAAGTTGTTAAACATGGCTTCTCTCCAAAATTTGTCACTCAATCCCGAGTAGGATAACATGGAATTAACCATTTCATTTAGGACTCGATTCTTCCTCTCTGACACACCATTTTGTTGTGGTGTATAAGGAGCCTTAGTCTCATGTGTAATGCCTACGGATTGAAAATATGTGACAGGCTTAAAGTCGTATGCCTAATCAAAGAAATCCTAAAGTACCTACTAAAGAGTATAGCAAGCAAGTCAGGGTCGAACCCAAGAGAATCATGTTATCAATTCTTGTGTTTTTCAAGTCACCAACTAGGAACTGGGGGGGGGGGGTTGTATCGGTTTCTTAGTGAGTAAACAAGTTCGCAAGTAAAGGTTGTGAATATGGTTGGGAAAAGCGCTACACCTGACAAAGATCCATACAACAAGAGATATGGTTGATCACTGAATTCTATCAATCTCAAGTTCTTATCTTTCCCTTAGTTGTTCTTATCCCGATCATATGTAACTATTAGTTCTACCAGCCCTAATAGTACTTATTACTAAATCAAATCCGAAAACCTTCAAGACTCAATAAAGCAATAGCATTCAAACAAGGATTCAACAAGATACATGCAATAGAAACAACCCGTTACTATAAACATGCAATTAACTCTCTCTCACGATGAACACTCGCAACCCGCTTCTTAGTGAGTAAACAAGTTCGCAAGTAAAGGTTGTGAATATGGTTGGGAAAAGCGCTACACCTGACAAAGATCCACACAACAAGAGATATGGTTGATCACTGAATTCTATCAATCTCAAGTTCTTATCTTTCCTTTAGTTGTTCTTATCCCGATCATATGTAACTATTAGTTCTACCAGCCCTAATAGTACTTATTACTAAATCAAATCCGAAAACCTTCAAGACTCAATAAAGCAATAGCATTCAAACAAGGATTCAACAAGATACATGCAATAAAACAACCCGTTACTATAAACATGCAATTAACTCTCTCTCACGATGAACACTCGCAACCCGCTTATGTAAATCGTGTTTGCTACTAGATATGCAACCCGAACCCGGAATCACAAATCCTAGCAATTAGGAAGATATCAATAGACCTAGTTAGCAACTCTAGATAAATCAACATAAATCAATAAACATTCAAGCACAAGAGAATTAATCCAACTAGATAGGAAATCGAACAAGAGTAGAAAACTCACAACCAATCAATTGAAGGCTTCAAAATGTCAAGTGCAACAATGGAAGCTTAGTTCTTCATAGGGTTTGTGAGAGAAAAACTAAGATAGGTGGCAACTAGGTTCTTCCTAAACAAAGTCTAGGTTAGAACCTTAAATACTGTGACGCAGATAGACTTTTCCGAAATCTCCAAAGGTGTAGCGATCTAATATATCAGCACTGTTGTATGAATGAAACGAAGCTCCAGAGTCTAACACCCAAGACTCCAATGGATTGCTCGCGCTCAGAATCGATGCATCTGCAGTGGTTCCTATCGTTGAATCGCTCAGAGTCAACGCGTCTGCAATATCTTCACTGGCTGAATTCGCTGATTTATCTTTCAACGGTGCCTTACATTCACTCTTGTAATGACCGTTTTCATCACAATTCCAACACTTGATTCTGCTCTTGTCTTTGGGCTTATCCTTCCCTCTAGACTTCGATCTGCCACGATTCGACTTCTTAGAGTCTGACCTCCCCCTGCTACCCGTATTCAAAGCTGATCCAGAAGCAGTACCTGACGCCTTCCTGCGAATTTCTTCGCTGATAATCAGATCCCTGACTTCATCAAACTTGATCTTTGCCTTCCCCGCCGAAGCACTGACAGCAGTAACTGTCCCGCTCCAACTTTCTGGTAAAGAGGATAACAAAATTAGGGCTTGTACCTCATCGTCGAAATCAATCTCAACTGAACTCAGTTGTGCGATCGTCATGTTGAACTCGTTCAAGTGATTGGTGACCGCTGTACTCTCCGTCATCCGCAGATTGAACAACCGCCGCATTAGGTGAACCTTGTTCACCACAGAGGGTTTCTCATACATCGCGAAAAGAATTTCCAGCATACCCTTCGTCGTCTCTGCCTTGACTGTGTGATGCGCCACGTTCCTGGACAGCGATAGGCGGACCACGCTCATCGCTTTCCTCTCCAGCAACTTCCACTCTTCGTCCTTCATGTCCTCTGGTTTCTCACCCAGCGACAAATACAGATCTTTACCGTACAGGTAATCCTCGATCTGCATCTTACAGAAGCCGAAATCCGTTCCATCGAACTTCTCCACCGGTGATTTTCCGCTTCCCATCGTCACCACTAGAACCAGCTCTGATACTAGTTGTTAGGATTCGAACGTAGTAACGAAGGAAAAACGAAGCAAAGAACACGAGAATTGTTAACCCAGTTCGTCAAAGAATTGACTACGTCAGGGGACACTACCAAGCAAGGGTTTTCTCCTCTCAATAATGTGATGACAACGATAACGACGATCTTAAGATTACAATTGAACAACTAGGGTTAAATAGCAACACGGACAAGACCTATAAAAGCCCATAAATGCAACACCCGAAATCGGCCCATGTTCCACCGCGGGGCGGCGGCAACTCTCAATTGCGTCCACCGCAGGGCGTCCAATTCCACCGCGGGGCGGCGACTCCTCTCAGTTGCCAAAAAACCGGCGTCCACCGCAGGGCGTCCAGTTCCACCGCGACCCAACGACAACTCTCAGTTGCCTTCTCTACAAACTGTGTCGGTGACCGTGCGAGCCTTTACGCGTACTTCCTTTACACTTCAGGCTCCATAACCCAACAGTGGGAAACACCTTCTTCAATTCGCATAGGGTCTCCTCCATGCAGGTTAGTCGGAAACAAAGAAAAAACAAAAACAAAGCAAAAATACACTAAAAACAAATACAAAAACAAAGAAGGAAAAGCAAAGAAAGAAAAACATACCTCGGGTTGCCTCCCGGATAGCGCCTTAGTTATTGTCATGGATTGACATGATACTCTTCCTCTCAACCTGGTTCACTCACCTCCACTGAGCACTCGGGGTTCCCATCTAGAGGGTGTCTCTTTGTATACTCCATGTTTAGCCTTTCCCTCATGCTTGTGCACTTACTGCTGGTTGGACCGCTGGTCATACCCATAAATGCACTTGCCATCTTCTGAAATGGCCTACCCAACATCTCAGGGGCTGCATGTTTGTCCTGCCCCGTATCCAGCGTGTAGAAATCCGCCATTTGTACCAAGGCCGCCTTCTTGTGCTCCCCCTTCGGTTTCTTTTTGATATTGCCCAGCGCCCTTAAAAATTCTATGCAGCGAGGGATGCTGTTGGCCAGTGTGACCAAAGAAACGGTTTCTGCGCAGTTACTGAAGGCCTCATAGATTTCATTGCTGTTCTTCACCCTTCGAGTAACATGTAATGCCTCAGGGAAGGGTGTGACGGGGTGCAGCGCAACAAGTGGGGAGGAGTTTAGACGCACATACTCATCATATACAGCCTCGAGAGGATCGGGAGCTACATGGGTGTTTTCGAGGGGAACGGGCGTCTCTGGAGTATTTCCGCGGTCACGGCCCTCCTCCTCATGGTCCCTGAATTCATCCAGTCTCAAAAAGTACTCCTCTTCCGAAGGCACCTCTGGGAATGGGGTGGATGGCTTCTCAAAACCGAGAGGGGGGAAGTATGGACGAACATAGGTATCCACATATGGTTCTTTAACAACTCCAGAAGGTCCACCGCGGGTGCGGTCAGAATCCACCGCGGGTGCGGTTATGTCAGTAGAGGAATTCTCGAGATTTTGTTCACCGTCACTGCGGGTGCGGCTAGAGTGCCGCGGGTGCGGTGAAATTGCAGGAGTCTCAGTTTGTCCTGCCGCTGGGTGCGGTGAGAGTGGCGCGGGGTGCGGTCGGTCTTCTGGAGTCCCACCACGGGTGTGGTGAACTCGATAGAGAGTTCTCGTCTTCTGGGTCGTCCTCTTCAGCACTAGGAGCGACGTTTAGCTGCTTACCACTTCTGAGCGTCACGGCACTAACATTTGCTCTCGGGTTAACTACCGTTTGAGATGGTAGATTCCCCGAAGTCCTTGCATCGATCCTTGTGATAGCCTCAGCCATTTGTCTCATCTGCTTCTCTAGATTCTTGATGCTTGACTCCCTAGTTTCAACACTAGTGCTGAAATGTTTAGTCAGAGCTTGGAGCATATCTTCAGTTGACATGGAGGAACTTGGATTGGACACTGGCGGGCTATGCTCATAGGCCGGATTGTACTGTCGTGGAGTACCTTGCTGGTAGAACGATTGTGGCTCCGGGTAGAACTCCTGGTAGTCATGACCATATGGAGGGTATTGCTGGTATCCATAACTCGAATTGGGGTAATCTCTCCACCCTAGAGCGTATGCGTAGGAGTATGGGTCATATCGCGGCTCTCCCCAGAACTCCATATCTGTAACAAAGAAAAATAAATCAGTAGCACGAGTGTGGACCGTAAGATAGGTCCACACGAAAGTTGGTAACAAACAAAACCACAAAAATAGAAATTTTAATTCCCCGGCAACGGCGCCAAATTTGACAAACTTAAAGTCCTATGCCTAATCAACGAAATCCTAAAGTACCTACTAAAGAGTATAGCAAGCAAGTCAGGGTCGAACCCAAGGGAATCATATTATCAATTCTTGTGTTTTTCAAGTCACCAACTAGGAACTGGGGGGGGAGGGGGGGGGGGGGTTGTATCGGTTTCTTAGTGACCAAGTAACAAGTATACAAGTTCGCAAGTAAAGGTTGTGAATATGGTTGGGAAAAGCGCTACACCTGACAAAGATTCACACAACAAGAGATATGGTTGATCACTGAATTCTATCAATCTCAAGTTCTTATCTTTTCCTTAGTTGTTCTTATCCCGATCATATGTAACTATTAGTTCTACCAGCCCTAATAGTACTTATTACTAAATCAAATCCGAAAACCTTCAAGACTCAATAAAGCAATAACAGTCAAACAAGGATTCAACAAGATACATGCAATAGAAACAACCCGTTACTATAAACATGCAATTAACTCTCTCTCACGATGAACACTCGCAACCCGCTTATGTAAATCGTGTTTGCTACTAGATATGCAACCCGAACCCGGAATCACAAATCCTAGCAATTAGGAAGATATCAATAGACCTAGTTAGCAACTCTAGATAAATCAACATAAACCAATAAACATTCAAGCACAAGATAATTAATCCAACTAGATAGGAAATCGAACAAGAGTAGAAAACTCACAACCAATCAATTGAAGGCTTCAAAATGTCAAGTGCAACAATGGAAGCTTAGTTCTTCATAGGGTTTGTGAGAGAAAAACTAAGATAGGTGGCAACTAGGTTATTCCTAAACAAAGTCTAGGTTAGAACCTTAAATACTAGGGCAAATAATCCAGAAATAAATAAAAGGAAATAACAAACTTGGAAACAAAGTTTCAGAAATAAAATAAAAACAGATAAAAGATCTCGGAAATAAGCCGAGAAAAGTCTTCAGCGCGTCGTCATCGCGGGTGCGGCAACACCCACCGCGGAGTGCGGTGGTGTTCCAGAACTTCGCGCCTTCTTCTCTGCTGGCTCACCGCGGGGTGCGGTGATGTTGCCGCGGGTGCGGTGGTACTCCAGCAGCTGTGACACTTCCGTACAAACGTCATAACGTTTTATTCCCAACTCGGATTGCGCTCATATTTTGAGGACTTTCAGTAGACTTCACGATCTAACTCCTCGAATTGGAATCACTCCATTTGGATATCTGAGTAAAGAGAACGAACCAATTGAATTCAGCACAATGTCCTTCTACTCTTTAATGCACTTCAAACCTCTGTAAATCCCATGATTTCTTCACTTCTAGTCTTCTCTTTCGGATTACAGAATTACCATCAAATCATATCCAAACATCATCTAAATCATGCTAATAACCACTAGATGTGCTATATAATATATCGCATATCAATATGTAGGATTACAATATTATCCACCTCTATCAGTGCGTAGTTTCTTAATTAAGTCATTTCGTTGCAATTCAACCTCGGTTTTATAAACCTTAAACTTATCATGTTCCTCGTCTTTAGCATGTAATAAATACACATAACAATAACGAGAATAATCTGGTTAATAAAATGCACACCATAAATCGCATAGCATATATACAAAATATAAATAACTGACCAGTCTATACAGAGTATAGTAGGATCTAATGACTAATCTATTTGGAAACATTTGAGTCAAGTTTTGCCAATCAGTGTAACTATACTGTAGGGCATAACATGACTAGTAGACTAAAAAGTAATCTGGTCAACCTAGTAGACTTATCATCAAGTAATCTGTATTAAATACAATAGACTTGAATCAAGTAATCTAGAAACATGAGTAGTCTATGCAAAGTATAGTAGACTCATAAAAACACACAAGAACTCATCTAACTCATGATATACTTGTACTTAGTCTCTTGAGACTTAAATTACGATAATGCTATATATACTTATATACATACACATATATCCACACGAGGAAACAAAATTATATACATTCCTCATTCACCCATTTAACTATTTAAGTTAAAATATCATGATCATTATTTTTATCATCTAGTCACATAAAATGAGAATTTGAACTAATGTGACTTATATCATGGTCATACGTATTTTACTTATACATAGATTATATACCATACACCTCCATCACCCAATAATAGGGAATGAATCCGAGGAATTAGATTTTCCAACCATGATCATACCATGACCAAATCTTTTCCATGGTCATACACATGTGCTTCCACCAATTTAATGGTACATAATCACACATATTTCATATATATAGAGGCTTGAACACTTCCTCATCTATTAAAATTACGTACATGTACTTACGTGTATTATGCATATGAACATCCACGTATGAGATTTCAACTGCCACCATATACGGTTAGCATACAATGCATGATACATATAAATATGTTATATGTATACATGTCCAGAGATTACACAACCTCTTGCATATATCTCAAGATCATCAACATGGCTTAAATATCACGATCTTCGCATAACCGCACAAAAATAAAATTTCCATGTCTATTTACATATTTAACACCACATCCAAGACCATAAAGGGACTAGTCTTACATATATATGTATATATATGTAAGACCCAATACATAAATAACATAGATGTATGAAACCTCCATTTTCGCGGCCCCATATCACAACCGTTCATGCTTAATTAGCATTAGCCTTTATCGCGATTAGGATGTGTGGCCTCTCAAATTAAATTTGATAGCCAGCTGTCGCACATGACAACCAATCGTCCGATCTTGCCATTTTCCACTTGTTGCGCCTTGTCATCTCCTCCAAGGGTTCGTTCTCTACATCCTCCGGCATAGGGGGCATTGGCATGCTTAGAACGTACACCCCTTGAGTAGGGGTGGGCATGGTCGGTTAACCGGACTTCGGTTAACCGAGATTTTGGTTAGTGCATTTATCATACCATTAACCATACTGTTATCCCAGTTCACCATACATCGGTTAACCATCGGTTTCGGTATGGTTATTCGGTTTACCAAAAAACCGTAATGTTCAAAAATAAATGTATTTTAGTGCTCTAGGGAAGCTTACTCCTTTTTTCAACTTTCTTAATATTGCAACTTGTTGTACAATGCATAAAAGAAAAATAAAAAATATCAATCATAAAATAAAATCAAGTTATTTAGTTTACCACCCCTATTATTTTGACACGAAACAAAATAATATAATACTAAAGTCGAAGAACGAATAGACTTGTTCAACCCATTGACCCTTTCAACACTATCTTCCTTACTTTCATCTCTTATATGAGTTATCTCCACTAGGTTGGTGTTCAACATCGATATAATTAAAACAAGATTAACGCCATTCAATATTAATTAGTACTCTAGCCTAAATCTCCCTCAATTCCAATATCTCGTGCTAATAAACTTAGTTTTTTCTCTTATTCCAATTTTTTTAAATCCAAATATATCCATTATATTATATATTCTACTAATATACTAAATATTCTAACAAATAAGTAAAATAAATGGATGGAAAACTCAGCTCTTTAAATATAAAATTAATCGGTAGTATATTGTTCTGAGTTTTGTCTCTTCCACTTAACACAATTACTTGTTTCCTGATAGACAATTAGTCGTGTATACCTATCAAAGAAACCTTAAAAACCCAACTAGTATAGTCTGGCAAGTAAGGGTCGAACCCACAGAGAATCAAGCTATCTATCTTGTTTGTAAAAATTGTTTATCAATAGTAACAAAAGGTTTTTTTTGATTGGTTTGTTCTAAACTATGAAATTAACTAACAAAATTAATGATGATGTAAACATATATTGATGAAAGTACTCAGCCAGACAGATATTCACACTTCAGTTTGATTGATTGATCATCGACTATCTCTAGTTCTTTAACCCAGTGAATGTTCCAATTCATTTTCTTAAGTTTAATAACAGGACAACCAGACCCTGATAACACTAACTACTAAACAATCAAGAGACTATCGAGATTCAATTCAATAGCAGCAGTAAGTTCCAACAATTTCAGCAGATACATGCAACATAAAACAGCCAGTTTTACTTAGCATGCAAATCAATTCTCCTCTACAATAAACTATCACAACTAGTTCTAGAATATCGCAGTTGCTACTCTGAATCAGATATTTCAACTAGAAACAATCCAACTCTAGCATAAGAGTATTACTAATGGCCAATTAGCAAAACTCAAAGGGATAAAGTACAAGAGAATCAATAACATTCAAAGAAGTAGAACAAGAGTTCTAATCTTCAACCAAATCAAACGAAGGCTTCAATTGTCTGAGTAAGCAAAGAAACTTAGTTGTTCATAGTCTTGCAAAACACAAAAGCTCTCAATGAAAAAGGTAGACTGCCGTTCTGACAAATGATGAATGAATATTTTAAACCTAATGAAAATTTAGTCTTTTTAACCTAGTTCACAACTTCTAAAAATAATAAAACCGAGAATATAAAAATATGAAATAAAGGAAACAAGATAAAAGTGGATCGCGTGTGAAGATCTTCCGCGTCGGGCTTGCCTTGCAGAGCCACGACCGCGGTATTCCTGGCCGCGAAAATGGCATACACTTCTTGGCACAAACACGAAATCCTCCTTGACCGCGCCCGCTGCCTCCAATCCGCTCCCGTAGCTTACTCTTCTTCACACCTCTAAGCTCCAAAACTCACTAAAATCATCACTTTTTCCCCTTCTTCTCTACAGCTCCATCATCCCAAATAGAAACCTACTCCTCCAATGTAATACCTAAGGTCTCAGGAAGCACAAACAACATTCTCCACTAAGAACTGTACCTATCATGAATCCCCAACAATACCAACACAGAAACGCAGCACACCAGCCTTAAGAAAAACAGAGTATTTCCCCCAAGTTGAACCCGAACTCCAGATGTGAATGATAATTTCTAATCATAGCTTCAGTCTATCTCCTTATGCCTCCACCACAGTGACCTACCCGAAACCTCCTTATAGCTCTACCACTTATGTCGTCACGCCAAAATGAATGAATCCTAATAATCACTCCTCTCTTTTTTTCACTCATTTTGCCTAGGCGCCCTTTCGGGTTTTCACCTAACCACTCATTTCATTTTTCTTAGTTGGGCTCACCAATCCTCACATCACTCTTTAGCCTCTTATTACCCCAGCCTAATGCCGGTCTAGGCCCCTGAATTTTGCCTAAGCCGCCCTTTCGGGTGTTCAGCTTAGCCAGGCTTTTTTTTTTAATTATTTATAACCAACAGCAAGTATAAATCTCTCCCCCATGCTTAAACATTGCATTGTCCTCAATGTAATGAAATATGAAAATGAAAATCTAGGGAAAAAGAAAAATACCCACTAGGGCTGCCGAGGTGGTCCGCGTCTCGGACGTCGGGGCTGGCGTGGCGGTGGAAAATTAGTGAAGCAGAAGTTCTGGCGGCCTTGGCGGGTGATAATATTTTGCAAGTGATCATCTCTTGGTCCCCTGTACGACGGCTACTCATGACGAGCAAACTCGTCCCAGTGTTCGCTGTAAGCGCACACCACCATCTATTGTTCCCGGAGCCGCCGAACATCCTCATCTAACTCAGTTATCCACGCACCATGCTGAGACTGGTCGCTCCTGATGTTACCGACATCGGCAGCCAAATGATCTAAGAGAGTGGCACACCGATGCTGCTCATCCAGAATATGCCGCTGATTTGCATCCATCTCTCTCATCGTCATGTCCATCTCAGCTTGGCGGTAAGCCATCTCCTCCTGTCGAATAGAAAAGCTGGACATAGCAGCTAGCATCTGCTCATGCCAAGAACTAGATGCACCAGAATGGCCTGCAGGACCACTCGAAGTGCCCGCCTCATACCGCCGATCTGTATTTGCGGCCTTATCATGGAGTCCCATGTCCATCATCATATCGATAGTCGCCTCGGAAAACTCCTCCTCAGCAACTGTTGTATCCTCATCATCATCATCAACCATATAAAACTCTCGAGCCGTCGGTCCAAAGGGAATGAAACGAGGTAGGGAAAGATGATGGATGCCACCCTTTCCTGCCTTCCAGAAATACTGTCCCCGTGTAGAACCCAACAACCCCGCCTTCTTCAGAGAGTGCTCATCATAGACATATGCACCAGGCAATTGCGTATAACTCTCTGATGCTTCTGGGTCCCAAATACGAGCAATCAGGGTGATCATCCCACCCAAAGATATTATGCTGGATCCCTTGTCGCAAGCCTGGAAACAACTGGCTACAAATAGAGCAACCCAGTCAAGAATAGACTCACTCTCTGGAGTCATGCACCAGAGCACTGACAGATCAGCAACATAAACTTTGTTGACCTCTCCATGCCCCAAGAACGCCATATCTATCACCTTGTTGGCCAATCTCAGGCAAGGATGCGTAATCGCGTAATTGTACTCCCCTTTCCTCAGGTTGAAAACCTATCCAGTAGCTGCTTGCTAGAATTCATAATGCTGGGTGCCCACAACAGTCCACGCCTCAGTTGGTAGAACAGACACCCCAAAAATCTGTCTAAGCTCATTAAATGATAATGACCGCTCCACATCATTCAGGTGAAATGTAATCCTATCCTCGTCTCTTTCCAAAGTAGCCAAATATTCCAACACATAAAGGGGATAGGTAGGAGCCCCCTTATGCACAAAATCACCCAAACCATCCTTCTCAAACACAAGCCTTGTACGGTCAAACAACCCTAAAGTATGTAAAATGGGCACATCAAGGAAGCGGGTTTGCACAATTTCACGATGACAAAGTGCATCCCAATGCTTCATTTGCTCCTTGTTCAACCTTTGCAAACCTCTTCCAGACATTATCAACCTTAGATCTTGAAATCAACATAAGAGGAAGGGAGAACTCACCACAAACCCAAAGAACTCGGCTCAGAAGAGGAAGCAGCGGCCGTGGTTCATCTGGCGGCGGTCGCGGCGTCAAAGGAGAGGATGCGGCGAGGAGGATGGACCCAGATCTGGCCGCGGCGTGAGGTGAAGGAGAGGGGCGGCGTTCATGGCGTCAAAGGAGAAAAAAATTTTGAGGAAGAAGATAGAGAACAAGGGTTTAAACCCGTGAAACGTAGGGCATCGATCGTGGTTTTCAGGCCGCGACTGAGGCTTTCAAAATAGCCGATTTCTTCTTCTTCTTTTTTAACGACCCCGGTTGCATCTTTCTCGTACATGACATGGTCGCGGTTTTGAGGCTGCGGTTGCGGCTTTGCCTTGGAAATCGTCCTTACCTGCATGTTAGTCTAGAAAACGAAACAAAGAACAATAATAATCGAAAACAATGAGAAAATGACAAGAAAAACTTCATACCTCGGGTTGCCTTCCGAGAAGCGCCTTGGTTAATGTCGTGGCTCGACAGAGTGCCATGGTGATCAAACTGAGTTACTTAGCATCATAAATGTTATACTCTACCCTTTCCCCATCAAATTCCATAGTCAGTGAACCACTACTCATATCAATTTTTGTGTTGGCGGTCTTAAGAAAGGGCCTACCTAACATAACAGGGCATGCATGCTTGTCATGTCCCATATCCATCTCAAAGAAATCAGCAGGAAAAATCAAATTGTCAACTTTCACAAGGACGTCCTCTACTACTCCTTTCGGATAAACATTAGACAAATCAGCTAATTGAATCATTGTCCCAGTTTCATGCAATGGTCCAATCCCCAAAGATTCATATAAAGAGTAAGGCAACACATTAATAGATGCACCCAAATCTAACATGGCACTTTCAAACTTGGTGTTACCTATCATACAAGGAAGGATAAACATGCCAGGGTCGTCACACTTCTTAGGCATTCCCCTTTGAAGCACAGCAGACAAATGCTCACTTACTTTAACCTTTTTCTTGCTTTTCATTTTTTGATTCCTCTTAAATGTACACAATTCTTTAAGAAATTTTGCATAGTGAGGAACACTTTTAATCAATTTAAGCAAGGGAATGTTTACCTCACACTTACTGAAGGTTTCAAAAATCTCTTTGTCATTCTCCAGCCTCCTTGTGTCTTTCAGTGCTTCAGGAAATGGCGGAACTGGCTTCTGGGAAGCCAGCGGAGGAAAATCCGGCCTCACATATGAATTTGCAGCTTCTGAGGCAAGGCCGCGATCGTGGTTTTCTGGCCGCGGTCGCGACTTTGCCTGAGTTTCGGTCTCTGCTTCGGCATTCATTAGCTGCAATCGGGGCTCCCTTTCCGTGCCTGTGGTTTCTTCAATTGCATCAGATTCGTCCCTTTTAGCTAAGGGGACATTGCTCTCCATTGTTTCGTCTAGCTTCCTCCCACTCCTCAACATAATTGCACTCACATTTTGTCTTGGGTTCAACTCCGTTTGTGATGGTAGCTTACTCGCCTCCTTAGCCTCCAATCTGCTTACTGCTAGGGAGATTTGCCCAACCTGATTCTCCAAATTCTGAATGCTAGACTTGGTCTCATGTTGAAATTGCACTAGATTGCTCTACATGGTGGTTATGTTCTGTGCAAGGGTGATCATATCCTCTGCAGACATAGATGAATTCGAATTCTGCCCCTAAGGTCTAGGATCATATGGTGGTCTGAATTATTGTTGTTGTTGACCTCCAGGCTGTTGAAATTGCTGCTTCTGTTGCTATTGCTGGAATTGCTGGTTTTGTGGGTTTCCATATCTCAACGTAGGGTGATCTCGCCACCCAGGATTGTAGGTTTTGGAGTATGGGTCATATCTTGGTCTAGGAGGTCTGAAACCTCCCACAACATTCACTTCAGTTGCAGGCTCTTGCAGTGTCGGACACTGATAACAACAATTTGTCGTGCTAATTACTGCTATGCAAGTTATCCAAATAAACCTAATACGTAGTCCTAGGCAAGTAAGGGTCGAGTCCTCAGGGAGACAGATTCTATCTTTATATGCGATTTCTATGTCAATCTTATGTAACCAGAGGGGGGTTTTGTGTGTTTAGGAAGATTTAAGCATGCAAAGGCAAACAAACTAAAGATTATGAATTCAGTAATTGGGGAAATAGCTCAGCCAAACAAAATATCCACTATTCGTATGACAAGTTGATCATAGATAATCATTCAATATCTCATGCAATGGAAATTCCTATTCCTTTTCTAAAGTAACTACAAGCACAACCAGATACTTATAGCACTAACTAGTTAAACAACCATGAAACCATCAAGATTCAGTTTAACAGCAGCATTAAGCCTAGGAATATAATTAGGATACAATCTAGCATAAAACAACCAGCTTTTATCCTAGAATGTAAATCAATTGTCTTCTACATAAGACTAGCACAACCAAATACTAGTACGATGCAGTTGCTACTACGAAATAGATATGCTCAACCAGTAACAATCTAATTCTAGCAATCAATCAATAAAGACAATACCTAGTTGCGCAGGCTAGAAACTGTCAATATTAATCATAAGCAATTCAAACAAGAGAATAGATAAAATCCATGCGATAGATAAGGAACGAAAATCTCACAACTAAATCAAGACGAAAGCTTCAATTGTCTGACTAAGCAAAAGTGGCTTAGTTCTTCATAGAAAAGTACGCAGAATAGATGAAAAGATGAAAGTAGGGTTAGAGAGGAAAACAAGCCTTCCCTCTAACCTTAAATACTACAGATAATAAGTCTCTAAAAATAATCCAAAACGAAATTACATAAAAATACTTAATAATAAGAAAATAACGAAATAAGGAAATAAAAGCCCGGATCCCTTCTGACGGCGGCGGCGGTCGCCGTAAGCCTGGCGGCGGCGGTCGCCGCCAGAACACTTGCTGAGATCTTCTTTGGTTCAGCTCCAGAAAAGTCCTAAAATGCCTCCAAGTGACATCTTCAGTGTCTCCACTCCAAAGCTCCAGAAAGACTCCAATGCTCCCCTAAACACCACTAAACATATGCTAAAACTCCGTATATACACACAACATAATCGTGTGTATCAAACTCCCCCACACTTGAATCTCTACTCGTCTCGAGTGGATAGAAAACTACCACCCATCATCACTAAAATCCTAGATCATCAAAATGCACAAGAGCTCACAACTAAGAGAAATAGCACCTAACATGAAAGCTCAACATCCAAACTAATCATCAACATAAAGCTCCATACCAATCAACATCAAACCAACCAAAACACCACTCCAAAACAACACAACAACGAATACAACATCAATCTAACATCAGTCCAAACATACACACCAAACAAGCATAAAGGAAAGCAAAGTACTTCCCCCAAGCTTATCCCAAACACCATAGAGTGAATCAAATCTAATCCTATCTCCCATCTAACTTCTTATCGCTCCAGAGTGACCTACCCGAATCCTCCTTATATCTCCTCTTCTTATGTCGCCATGCCAGGTAAAATGAGGAATCCTAAAAATCGCTCTTCTTCTTTTCACTCATTTTGCTAAGGCGCCCTTTCGGGTTTTCACCAAGCCACTCATTTCATTTTTCAATAGATGGGCTCACAATATGCTCACATCACTCTTGACCAATTATTACCCCAGCCTAATCCTGGTCCAAGCCACCTGCTTATTACCTAGGCCGCCTTTTCAGGTTTTCGACCTATCCCAGGATTTCAATTTTAGCCTTTTTTCAAAAAAATTGTCTCTTTTTCATTTTTTATTTTCCTTAACGACGCAGCAAGTATAGAATCCTCCCCCATGCTTAAACATTGCATTGTCCTCAATGTAATGAAAGACAAAAAGAATAAAGCACAGGGAAGACAAAGAATGGACTCACAAACGTCGCCAAGCTGCTTGGACACTGAAGGTGTCGCTGGCGGTCTTCACAATATATGCCCAGGTCTCTAGTGTTGGGCATGTGTCTTCATCTCAACTCTACCGAGCAACCATAGGGAACCACTATAAGGTGTGGTGGTCATTAAGGAAATCAGGGTTGCATGGCCTTCAACTCCATCAACGCCTACCATGCAACCAAAAGGAACCACTCTGGTGAATAGTGGTATAACAAGTATGGCGGGGTTGCATGGTCTTCAACGAACACAAAAATGGGGCCCATATGTAATCGTGGTGTGGGCCCTAGTGTTCCTCCTCCTCAGCTGCCAATTGTAGGGTCATCATCGTTGTCAATTAAAAGTGTAGGTCTAATGTCTCCTCCATGACAACATGATGCGCACCATCTCCGTGGGGGACTCTGGACAGCTGGCCTTGGTCATTTTTTTTTCTTAGGGAAGTCGATTTATACCTGAGAAATGGCGGCGATCGCCGCAATTAAGCGGCGGTCGCTGCCATTTGTGCGAACTTTACGAAGCCAGTGGGGCCAAAACGGCGGGCGCCGTTTCGTGGCGGCGGTCGCCGCCACGATGTTTTCCGAAAATTCTTCTGAAAAAGGCAGCGATCGCCGTAATTAAATGGCGGTCGCCGCCATTTACTTTGGGCTCTTCGAAGTCAGCTTGCTAAAACAGCGGTCCCCGTAAGAACAGCGGCGGGCGTCGCCCCTGTGTTCGTCCTTTTCACACTTCCTACAGGTTAGTTCGACACAGAACTACAAAAACTACAAAACTTAAAAAAAAATAAACAGAAAATAAACAAAGGGAAGGGGAAGAAAGTACCTAACATCGGGTTGCCTCCCGAGAAGCGCCTTGGTTACCGTCATGGCTCGACGTCATGCTAGCTCATTCTGTCTCAGCTTTAGGCTCCTTTAGGAACGCCTCTTCAATGTTGTCCTTGGTGAATCCCTCATGGTACTTCTTCACTCTTTGCCTATTCACCTTGAACACTGTATGTGTTGCATCATCACATAGCTCTATGGCACCATGTGGGAATACTTGGGCAACTATGTAAGGACCTGCCCAACGCGATCTCAGCTTGCCTGGGAAAAATCTAAGGCGTGACTGAAATAAGAGGACTTTGTCACCAATCTTGAAGTCCTTCCTCAATATGTTTCTGTCATGCCATGCCTTAGTCCTTTCCTTATAGTGAATGGCATTGTCATAAGCCTCGATCCTTGCTTCATCCAGCTCTTGCAACTGTAGCTTACGAAGCTCTCCAGCCTCATCAAGTCTCAAGCTGCAATTCTTGACAGCCCAATATGCCTTGTGCTCTAGCTCAATTGGAAGGTGACAAGCCTTACCAAACACCAACCTAAAGGGTGACATTCCAATCGGTGTTTTATAAGCTGTCCTATATGCCCATAGTGCATCATCAAGCCTTAAACTCCTGTCTTTTCTATTGGGAGACACTGTTTTTCCAAGATGGATTTTATCTCCCTATTTGACACTTCAGCTTGCCCATTTGTTTGGGGATGATATGCAGTAGAAACTCTCTGCGTGACATGGTATTTCTTCAATAGCACAGTGATTGTCCTATTGCATAAGTGAGTTCCTCTATCACTTATGAGAGCTTTTGGGATCCCAAACCTGGTAAATATATTTGACTTCAAGAAATTTGCCACCACTTTAGAGTCATTAGTTCTGGTGGCTTTCGCTTGCACCCATTTGGAAACGTAGTCCACCGCAAACAAAATATATATATTACCGCAAGAGGATGGAAATGGTCCCATGAAGTCAATGCCCCAAACATCGAAGATTTCACAAAAAATCAAACCAGTTTGTGGCATCTCATCCCTACTAGACATGTTTCCAACTCTTTGGCACCTGTCGCAAGATTTACAATGGCTATGCACATCCTTGAAGATGGAAGGCCACCAAAATCCTGCGTCAAGTACCTTTCTTGCGGTTCGCTGAACCCCAAAATGCCCACCACATGCTTCTGAATGACAAAAAGTAAGGAGAGAATTTACCTCATTTTCTGGGATGCACCGACGAATTACCTGATTAGAGCAATGCTTCCATAGGTAAGGGTCGTCCCAGACAAAGAATCTGGCTGAACTGTGTAGCCTGTCCCTCTGAGCCTTGTTGAAAGGTGGAGGAAATTCACCCGTTGTGAGAAAATTCACCAAATCAGCATACCATGGCTCTACAGTAGTTAGCCTGAATAGAGACTCATCAGGAAAACTTGTCTGAATCTGAGTCTGTGGGGTGCCATCTTCATGGACAATCCTGTTGAGATGATCAACAACAAGATTCTCAGCCCTCCTCTTATCCTTGATCTCTACATCAAACTCGTTGAGTAATAGAATCCACCGAATCAGCCTCGGCTTAGCTTCTTTCTTTGTCAGCAGGTAGCGCAGAGCGGCATGATCTGTATAGACAATGACCTTTGTACCAAGGAGGTACTGCCTGAATTTCTCAAGAGCAAACACTATAGCAAGCATCTCCTTCTCTGTAGTGGAGTAATTTCTTTGTGCACCATTTAGTGTCATGGATGCATACTGGATTACATAAGAAGCTCTTGCTTCCTTTTGGCCTAACACAGCCCCCACAGCATAGTCACTGGCATCGCACATGATCTCAAAGGTCTTAGACCAATCAGGAGCCTGGATTATCGGGGCACTTGTCAGGCGAGCCTTCAAGTCATCAAAGGCAGCCTGACACTCTGTTGTAAACTCAAAACCAACTTCCTTATTCAGCAGTTCGCATAGAGGTGATGAGATCTTTGAAAAGTCTTTAATAAACCTGCGATAAAAGACTGCATGGCCTAGAAAAGAGCGAACTTCGCGAACATTAGTAGGATAGGGCAAAGACTGAATTACTTCAATCTTCGCCTTATCGACCTCAATACCTCTAGACGAAACAATATGACCAAGTACAATACCCTGCTCTACCATGAAGTGACACTTCTCAGAATTAAGCACTAAATTAGTGTCAACACATCTAGCAAGTACAAGTGATAGGTGATTCAGGCATGCATCAAAATTATCTCCATGTACAGTAAAATCATCCATAAAGACCTCTGTGAAATGCTTAATGTACTCAGAGAAGATGTGTAGGATCGAGATTGTTAGACAAATAACTAAGGAACTAAGAATAGCAATTCTCAGTTCCCTTCGCAGCAGAATTTAAACAATCAAGCACAAATGAACAAGTTCCTTATAGTGGAAGCCTTTGATTGCCAACTAGCAATCCAGGATAAAAACCACTACCTTTCTTTTGAAAGGATTTCAAGGTCTACTTCTTGATTTCTTATCTCTTTTGGTTACAACTTATCCTAGGAACAAACACACAGTTTCTTTACCTTAGACACAGTTAGGCAATCCTAGATAACTTAACACAATCAATAATCAATCCAAGAAACAAACCTTAGCACCTAGGAACTATCTCACTTACAGTCACAGGAACTTATCACTCAGCTCTTCGATTCCTTGACTGGTTCCTCTTGATCTCGGTTTGCTTTGATGATCTTGTTTGAAGGCTCACACTTTGATGTTTGCTATTGAGTGTGATTCGTGTTTTTGTGCTTAAAGATAACCTCTGAGTTAGTCTTCCTTATATAGTGGATTCTTTGCGATTTGATCTTCTCTTGGTTCCCACAGATCAAGCTTGCCCTAGGATGTGTGGTGATCCGTGATCCACGTTGTGTTTGACATGTACCAACAACCTAGGTAGCTCAGAATCCTTCTTTGTTGGTCAACTGCTTCAGCCAAGTCGTTCTCCAACTTTCTTCTTTCGAGGTTCGACAAGCTGGGCACTTTGGAACTGTCTTCTGGACAGCGACAGGTTCTATGACAAGTCGCTTTCACCTTTCTCTATCCGAGGTTATGTGTTCTAGGCGTCTTGTTGTTTTGCTCTGGACAATGACAGCCTTTGGAAGCTTCGCAGAAGTCGCTTTCACCTTTCTCTTGTCCGAGATTGGTGTTCCCAGATTTCTCGGGAAGCGCAACATCACATGTTGCATTTCTGGGCACACCTGGGTTCCTTCCTTTGGCTTGGTGCTTGGTTCTCTTGTCCTGTTTGGCTTTCATGCTTTCGGTAATTGTCTTGTGGTTCCTTAACATACATCTTTGAGATAAAACATTAATATCAAAATATTTGTCATCTTCAAAAGTAGAGAAACTGAGGAAATGAACTCTCAGGGGAACTAAGGTTCCAAAGTTCCATTTCCTAACAATTTCCTCCTTTTTGATGATGACAAATACAAGGAACCTGGCAACATAATAGGACGTGAATTTCATGAGACCAGTTGATTTTAAGAGATTTACAAGGTTATAAAATAATGAGAGAGCATTCAATGGTTGCAAATTCCCCTTAAGCAGATGAACGAAGTTATTCAAATTCCCCCTTAGAATAGAACGAGTTCAAAGTTCCTATTAGTCGAGTAGTTTTCAAAGTTCAAGGTTCCTATCCTTCTTCCCCCTTTTGACATCATCGAAAAGATCAGTTAACATGTTAAGAACAGGATATCCAAGGAAATAAACAATTGCGTCAAACCCATAACAGAAACCATAATAGAAACTTGAGGCAAAGACAAATCATTCATAGAAACGTAGCCAAAAGTAGTCATTAAACTTAATAAAACCTTAACATTGTTTAGGAGCAGGGTAAGACAAACCACAAAACATCACAAAACAACCTACAAAGACAACAACATAAGCAACCTTTAAGGAAAATGACAGGAAGGGTAGAAGAGGGAGTAGGATCCTAGGGGAACTACTAGCACACTGTGATGTTACAGCACTGGGAACTAGGAGAAGCGTTCCTATGGCAAGTCAGTGGCCTCCTCTTCATCAGCCTTGTTGTTGTCAGTTCCTTCATTTTGGCCCATGGCCTGATTTGTGCCGGTTGCATCCTCCCATGTTTTCTGAAGTACTTCCACCAAACTGGAGACAGCAGTGCTCATTTTCCCCAGCTCATTTACTTGATCGCGAAGAGCGACCGTGATAACAGTCGAGCCTTCCGTGACGGCTTTTTCAATACGACCCAGAGAAGAGAGGATCGCAGAGGAGTCTTTGAGCGGTGGTAGGGAACTTGAAGGGGCCTGGGAACTAGCCTTTTCCTTAGGCGGATCAGCTTGAACTTCAGACGTGTCTGAGATCATGGAAGATCTGGAGCATTGAAGAGGCTTGCAGCTTTTCCGAATGGTCAAAAGAAATTCAAAAGTTACTCATTCAGAGAGGGAAGCACTGCCACTGACGAGACGTGTCTGAGTTCTGCAAATTTGCCATAAATGTCGTCTTGGGAGGATCAAGCGTCTAACTAGCCGTTTGGAGACAATTTCATCATGGTTCCTTTCTGGCGATATATTCAGTGTGCTAGAGGGATATATGGGAACTTTGATGTGGGTTTAAAAACATGGAACCGAAAAATACGTTCCCATACAAGGAATCAAGGAGGCCATTTATCGCATTGCACAATAATTCCCAGAGAGGGTTAAGAAATGGATCATAGGGAATTGAATTGTGCAATGAGGCAAGGGAGGGTCATAGTACACAATCATCATTTCGGCTTGTATTGTTGGGTTAGAATATGATCATGTTGTGACTTTTGGGCCAACAAAGAAACTTGAACAATGAAAGAGTTTGAAAGAATAATGAGGACCAAAGGACACGAACTAAGAAGTTTTTATCAAATCCTTTTTAAGAAACCATTATGGAAAAGAGGGTTTGTAGCAAAAGATATAACACAGAGATACCAAGACTTAACAAGTAAATGATCTTATACTAGTTAATCAAGGGAACTGGAGAAGAGCCTTTAAGCTAAGGTCACTGCTAGGTTATAGGAATCATTCCCAGTTCTAATCTAAGGTTCTCAAAGAGAACTCTATTCAAAGCTTTGGTGAATATGTCTACAACCTGATCTTCAGTTCTACAAAATTTCATAATGATGTTCCCTTTTTCAACATGATCTCTAAGAAAATGATATCTTATGTCTATATGCTTGGTCCTAGTATGATGCACAAGATTCTTAGAAATGTTCATAGCACTGGTGTTATCACAAAAAATAGTGAGAGGACCATAAGACATACCAAAATCCGTGAGTTGTTGCTTTAGCCAGAGGAGTTGGGAACAGCAGGAGGTAACAACGATGTACTCGGATTCTGTGGTGGAGAGAGAGACTGAGACTTGTTTCTTTGAGCCCCATGACACGGGGCAAGGGCCAAGGAACTGTGCCATTCCAGATGTGCTCTTCCTATCCACCAAGTATCCAGCATAATCCGCATCAGTGAAACCCATAAGCTCAAAGGGATATTCTTTGGGGTACCAAATGCAGAGTGAGTCAGTTCCCTTGAGATATCGGAGTATCCTTTTTACAGCAGTCAAGTGGGTTTCTCTTGGACAAGATTGGAACCTAGCACACAAGCCAACAACAAAAACAATGTCTGGGCGACTAGCGGTTAGATACATGAGTGAGCCTATCATACATCTATAGAGTTTCTCTTCCACTAGAGGACTCGAATGGTCCTTGTCCATATGAGCAATGGTGAAGATGGGAGTGGAGAGAGGCTTGCATGAATCCATTTTGAACTTCTTCAGTAGTTCCCTGACATACTTCTGTTGGTGAATTTGTATACCATCTTTCTTTTGAGTGATTTGCAATCCGAGGAAGAAGTGAGTTCCCCAATTAGGCATTTCAAATTCACTGCTCATCAAGTCTTTGAACTTGTCTACAAGGGACAGGTTAGTGGAACCAAAAATGATATCATCGACATAAATTTGAACCACTAAGATGTTACCTTCTTCTTCTAGGATGAAGAGAGTCTTATCAATAACCCCACGCCTGTAGCCATTTGAGAGTAGGAACTGGGCAAGACGATCATACCAAGCTCTGGGAGCTTGCTTGAGGCCATACAGTGCTTTGTCTAGAAAGTAGACATGGTCTGGATAATCATCATCTTCAAAACCAGGTGGTTGCTTGACATAGACTTCTTCTTGAAGAATTCCATTGAGGAAGGTCGTCTTTACATCCATTTGGAACAGCTTGAACCCTTTGTGTGATGCGAAGGCAATCAATAACCTTATTGCTTCAATCCTTGCCACTGGAGCATAGGTTTCATCATAGTCGATTCCTTCTTGTTGATTGTATCCTTGAGCTACAAGCCTTGCTTTGTTCCTTATCACAGCTCCTGAATCATCGAGCTTGTTTCTGAAGACCCATCTAGTTCCTATGATATGCTTATCCTTGGGACGGGGAACTAGATGCCACACTTTATTCCTTTCAAACTGATGAAGTTCTTCTTGCATGGCTTGGATCCAGTCTACATCCTTCAGTGCCTCACCCATATTCTTTGGTTCCACAACAGATAAGAAAGCATTGGAGGCAAAGAAGGTTAGATATTCGAACCTGATTAGAGGCTTGATGGTTCTTCTTTCTCTATTGGGAGCTAGAGCATTTGATGTGGAGGCATTTTGATTTGAACATTCAGCTTCAACTTATGTGTTGGGATGACCTTCTCCATTGAAGAACATGTGAGAGGATGAATCATTGATGTCTCCACAGGTATTGTCTTCATGTTCATGGTCCCCAGAGGTGGATTATTGTTGATTATCCATGGGAACTGATGGAACAATTTGTGCAGCTGGGTAGGAACTGGGAGGTGTGATGTCTTCATCCGGATCTTCTTAAGGTGGCTTGGGAAATGGATCTTCAAATGGACTGGTGGTGTTCTGCATAATTCCACCAAGTGATTTCTCATTAAAAATAACATGAACACTTTCTTCTACCTTTTTAGTCCTTTTGTTGAAGACCTTGTATGCCTTGCTGCTTGAGGCATATACAATGAAGATCCCTTCATCACTCCTTGGGTCGAATTTTCCAAGATTATCTTTCCCATTATTATGCACAAAGCATTTGCATCCGAACACCCTAAGATATGAAATGTTGGGAACTCTTCCTCTTAGAAGTTCATAGGGTGTCTTCTCTGTGATTTGGGCGAAGCATAGCGCGATTGATGATGTAGCAGGCTGCATTGATTGCTTCAGCCCAGAATGATTGAGAGAGTCCTCTTGAGATGAACATAGTCCGAGCCATGTCTTCTAAGGTTCTATTCTTCCTTTCCACGAACCTGAGTTCCCTGCTCAACTACACATGTGGAACTATTAGTAGCAAAGTGTTTGTCATCGTCAAAACTAGGAAAACTGAGGAAGGGAACCAGGTATGGAACTGGAGTTCCCAAAAGTTCACTTCCTACCAATTTCCCCCTTTTTGATGATGACAAACATGTAGAACTTGGCATATCTAAAATAGGCATGAATGATATATGAGGAAAAGAAGAACATAACTAGATGTAGAATAATCATTAGTGAATTGCATATTCCCCCTTAATATCAAACCGGGTTCCTTAATTCCCCCTTAAGGAGACAACCAGTTCAGAGTTCCTTTCATCCTATTAGTACCAGGTTGCAGAGATCATTACCCCTTGACCACCAAGATGATTCCAACAATAGAACTTGGGAACAATAAGCAGTTGAGGTGACGAATTTCCTTATTTACCTCAGTTCCCCTTGAATCATTGACTTCTGATACTTGTAGTTCCATTTATATTATCATTTGGGAACTAATGTCAACACCATGTGATCCTCCATTATTTTCATTAGTGTTTGGAGTTCCCTTCATTGTTTTCTGCTTCTTCATACAAATCTTTCTTTAACAAAGGACATATTTCCCTTGTTATTCCTTTGAAGTGAGATGAGCTAGATCAAAACTTCAATTTTGCGTCTCAATCATCAATTTGCATTCTGTAGGGAACTAGGCATCTCACTTCAACCTGCAATACAATTAAGACTTACGCACCCAGACACGCTTGGCTTTTCTGGGTTTATGGTAATGAGTGTTCCTTTGCACCTGCAAGTTGGTTGAGTAATACACATGACCACTGATAGCGTATTTTTCAGTCGTTCACACTATCAAAGTAATCCTAATATGCAACTAGAGTATAGCATGCAAGTAGGGAATCGTACCCAAGGGAGTTAAAATGTCAATTTCAATGTAACTACTACTTTATCAACTTTAAAGAACAAATGGGGGGATTTGGTTTTCTACTAAAACTACTCAATTGCAATAGCACAAAAATCAGATTAAACAATGGGAGAAAGAGTTTCACCTAGCAAGTTTCCACACATCAATTAACCAAGTTGTAATTCGGTTCATTTCATGTTCATCATAATCCTATGGATTTGTCCCAATTCTGATCTTATGTAAATTAACAAGCCAACCGGTCTTTGCTAATTCTTATTAATTGAAAACCTAGAAGACCTCCTAAGTTGATTCAATCAATAGCATAAGGAATAAGATTAGTGGATTGCAAACAAAACTTAACACCGCAAGTATGTAATGCAAATCAATTTCCTTCTCACAATTGAATTCAATATACCAATTTCATGCAATTGTGGTTGCTACAAGTGATTAGGGATTCCACCGTCTATCCCTATTCTAGCAATTAGAAAACTATAAAATCGAACTAGGATGTCAATCTAGCCAATAATATAGAGAGCCGAATTATAATCAAGGAAATCAATACCAAATAACCAAAGGTACGAACAAGAGAAAAGAACCTTACAACCAAGTCAATCGAGTGCTTCCACGCTAGGCAAAACAAAGGTTTTAGTTCCGGTTCATGTTCTTCACACAAATCGAATCCAAAAGAGAAAACATGGTAAAACTAGAAAATTGTTCTTGAGAGGAGAAGAAAAGAAAGATCGAAAATTTGTCGCTCCTCAGTCTGGACATGCCCCTCTCTAAACCTAATCCCAGCCCATTTAATTACCAATTAACTCAGCAAAACGAAACGGCCAAGCAGAAAGGAAAATCGGGAGCTGTTCAGTCGCGCGGCAAAACCGCGACCAACCGCGATCGCCATGGCTCGCGGTTTGTGCTCCAGCAGCTTCTGTTGGACTGGATAATAACGGCGATCGCGGTACATCGCCCCACCTCGCGGTCTTCACTCCATAAGCTTTTGTCTTCTGATCACCAGCTCTCCTACATAGCTTCGAGCTTCGTCTTCAATGCGTAAGTGCTTCCAAATCATCCACAATGTAGCTCCGGACCACAACCATCAACTTGGCTCCAAAACCCTGTCAAAGTCTCCTAAAATGTGCTAATAATCCCTAACTACGCCATACAGAATATGGCGTATCAAACTCCCCCATACTTAGACCTTACTCGTCTCGAGTAACTAAAGAGAAGCTACCCTCACCAAAATATGCATTCCAGGTCTCAGGAAATATGACGAACCTTGTTAGAGATTACAACAACTCAACAATAAACATCACAACCAAAACAACAACCAAAAGAGCAATGCGAACAACAATCAAGAAGAACCCAACACACCTTATCCCTCCAAGTGGTAGCTTACCCGAATCCTCCTATACTCCGCCCCTTATGTCGCCACGCCAAGCAAGAAAATCCTAGATCACTCACACTCATTTTGCTTAGGCGCCCTCTCGGGTTTTCACCTAACCACTCATCATTTTTCTTAAGATGGGCTCACCAATCTCGCATCACTCCAAGACTCATTCTTGCCTCAACCTAGTGTTGAGCGAGTCACCTTCTTTTTGCCTATGCGGCCCTTTCGGGTTTTCCGCATATCCAAGGATTTTCATATGCCTTTTTCATTTTTTTTCTGGCTTTTTTCTTTTTTTTTTTTTTTTTTTTGCGTAAATAATCAATACCATACAACATGTGAATACATTCTCTCCCCCATACTTAAACGTTGCATTGTCCTCAATGGAATGAAAGACAAAGTAGAATCACGGGGAAAGAGAAAACAGAAGACTCACATACAAGACCGGATGGTCTCCCTCCAATGAAACACAAGGTGTGGTAGAAGTGGGATGAGCAACAATGATGATCCAATAATGCACCGCTCATCCAAGACAAAGGGTAACATAGAAGAATCCCAAAACAATTTTAGATTCACAAAAGAAGATAGTGAATGACGAATACAGCAAATCGCCAACTTCCGAAAGGTTTCTGAGCACATACCTGTGATCGCAGTTTGCAACCTATAATCACAGGCTCTTCTTCTGGAAAACTACTGACATAGGATCTCGGATTCCTCGCTCTCTTTTTTCTTTTTTTCTTTTTTTTTTTCTTCTTTTTTTTTTTTTTAAAGAAGGAACTTACAGTGGGGAAAACCGCGAGCGGCCGCGATCGCGGGAGGTCGCGGTTTTGGCTGCAGAATGCAGCTGAACCTGTGCTTCGGGCATCCTTCCCTAACCACAAACACACTAAAAATGGCAGTTAAAATGAACAAAAATATAACAAGAATTAAAGCATCACAAACCTCGGGTTGCCTCCCGAGAAGCGCCTTATTTAATGTCGTGGCTCGACTCAATGGTGCTCAATTCAAACCTCAATCTATATCATCAGGTCCCTTAGGAACCCTCTCATTTAGCACCTCCTTCTTGAACCATTCATGGAAAGGTTTAAACCTTAGACCATTCCTCTTGATATTCGAATCCTTCAGCGGCTCCTCCATCTTAACCTTCTTAGTTGCCTTCCCCCCATACTTGGATTGATCAGGGGGGTGTTTAAACTCAACTTCTGGGGCCTGCACAATAGAAGATGGGAGCTTCTCGCTCGGCACTATTAGTTCCATGGGGCCACTGCCGAAATGAGTATGAGAATGCTTACCTTCAGCATTCAAATGAGCCAAGACTAGCTGCATGTTAGTGGACAAAGACAATTTTGCATGTGGATCCACTACATCATTCTCTATAATAGATCGCAACTCATCACAGCAAGTAATATCAAACACATCTTGAGCTAAGGGTTTAATCACATCAATGGAACACAAGGAATGATCATCAAGGGGATGTTTCATAGTATCATATATGTTGTATTGCACTTTCTCCCCATCAAATTCCATTATAAGTGTTCCACTATTCACATCAATTTTTGTTTGTGCTGTTTTCATGAAAGGCCTTCCTAACATTATAGGTGCTGCATGCTCATCATGTTCCATATCCAACACAAAAAAATTAGCAGGAAATATCAAGTCACCTACCATGACAAGAACATCTTCAACTACTCCCTTCGGGTACACATTGGACCCATCAGCTAGTTGAACAACAATTCCTGTCTCATGCAAGGGTCCTAATCCTAGTGATTCATACAAGGAAAAAGGTAGAACATTGATAGAAGCACCAAGATCAAGCATAGCTCTTTCAATTCTTGTATCACCTATCACACATGGAATGCTAAACATGCCCGGATCACCACACTTTTTAGGCATTCGCCTTTGAAACACCGCAGATACATGCTCACTAACTTTGACCTTTTGTTTCCCTTTCAATTTTTGGTTCCTTTTAATAGTGCAGATTTCTTTCAAGAACTTAGCAAACCTAGGAATACTCTTAACCAGTTTAAGCAAAGGAATGTTTACCTCACACTTACTGAAGGTCTCGAATATCTCATTGTCACTCTCCGGTCTTCTAGTATCCTTCAACGCCTCAGGGAAAGGCGGGACCGGCTTCTGAGAGCAAAGCGGTGGAAAGCTCGGACGAACATAGTCATCAATGGGAGCTGGGTCCAAACCGCGAGTGAGGGCGGGCTCCGGCGATCGCGTCTCCTGAGTGGTGGTTCCTGGCGCTGAACCGCGGGTGGCCGCGGGTCCACGCGATCGCGTCTCTTCCATGGCTCCATCTTGGCTGCCCTCTGGTGAATAACGGCGAGTGGCCGCGGGTGACCGCGATCGCCGCCGCTGTTCCAGTGGTTCATCATCTTCAAAACCGCGATCGCGGTAGGTCACCTCGGATCGCCGTTTCCTATTTTCAGTTGGTTCAGAACCGTCTTGCACTTCACCCTATTCAGCATAAGGGTTCAATAGCTTCCCACTCCTCAAGGTAATGGCACTCACATTCTCCCTCGGGTTGACTACCGTTTATGACGGAAATTTTCCCGACACATTAGCCTCTAGAATACTCACAGATTGAGCAATTTGTGCCACTTGTCTCTCAAGATTCTGAATGGAAGACTTTGTTTCAGCATCCTTCTGCATAACCGACTGGGCCAATGACTTGATCATGTCTTCAGCTGACATGGTTTGTCTCGGGTTGTATTGTGGCCTCAGTTGTTGTTGTTGTGGTTGCAAGAGATTAGGATTTTGAACATTTTGCTGGTTACTCCACCTCAGATTTGGATGATCTCTATACCCCGGGTTGTAGGTGTTAGAGAATGGATCATACTTTGGTCTTGGTTGCCATCCTCCTACAGCGTTCACCTCGGCATTTGACTCCTGAAGCGTTGGGCATAGATCATTCGGATGTCCCACTTCATTACAAATTCCACATGGTCGGGCTTGAGACGGAGTGCCATTCAGCATGAAGCACTTCATCATTTCCTTCAGCTCATTCACATCAGACTCAATCTTGGATGGAGAACTCACAGCCTTGAGACTCTCTCTCTTGCTAAATTGCCTTGAGCCCTCGGATAGCTCCTGAAACATCATGAAAGCTTGGGGAGGTGTTTTGTTCAGAATATTACATCCACAAGCGGCATTCACCATTCTACGCTCCTCATCCGAGAGACCATTGAACAAGTAGAGGATGAGGTCCTGATCACTGTACCCATGATATGGGCAACTTGCACACAACCGCTTGAATCTCTCGTAGTACTCATATAAGCTTTCACCTCCTTGTTGTTCAATAGTAGCAATGGCTCTCTTTAAACTATTCAGCTTTGTGGCCGGGAAGTATTTCTCAAGAAAAGCTTTCTTCATTTCGGCCCATGTCGTGATACTTCCCGGGGCAAGGTAATAGAGCCAATCATTTGCAGCATCCTTCAAAGTGAATCCAAATGCTCTCAACATGATGGTGTCAGCAGTGACACCTCTTGGCTTCATGCTAGAACATACCGCATGAAATTGCGCCAAGTGCTTGTTCGGGTCTTCTCCAGCAAGACCATGAAAGTGAGGCAGCTCATGAATCAATCCTGCCTTTAACTCAAAATTCACTCCTTCGGCTAACTCAGGAATAGTTATAGCCAAAGGCTGTTGCTCTAAGTTAGGAGCGGTAAGTTGTCTCAACGTTCTATCAGCCATCTCAATATGGTTCAGACGTTGACGGGCTGCTCTTTGGTTCCTCAAAAATGTCCGTTCAATTTCTGGATCACAATCAACAATGGAAGAATCAGTAGCACGGGTGTGAACCATACAAATGGTTCACACCAAAAGTTGATAAACAAACAATTACAAAGAAAAGAACAATTATTAACTCCCTGGCAACGGCGCCAAAATTGATAGCGTATTTTTCAGTCGTTCACACTATCAAAGTAATCCTAATATGCAACTAGAGTATAGCATGCAAGTAGGGAATCGTACCCAAGGGAGTTAAAATGTCAATTTCAATGTAACTACTACTTTATCAACTTTAAAGAACAAATGGGGGATTTGGTTTTCTACTAAAACTACTCAATTGCAATAGCACAAAAATCAGATTAAACAATGGGAGAAAGAGTTTCACCTAACAAGTTTCCACACATCAATTAACCAAGTTGTAATTCGGTTCATTTCATGTTCATCATAATCCTATGGATTTGTCCCAATTCTGATCTTATGTAAATTAACAAGCCAACCGGTCTTTGCTAATTCTTATTAATTGAAAACCTAGAAGACCTCCTAAGTTGATTCAATCAATAGCATAAGGAATAAGATTAGTGGATTGCAAACAAAACTTAACACCGCAAGTATGTAATGCAAATCAATTTCCTTCTCACAATTGAATTCAATATACCAATTTCATGCAATTGTGGTTGCTACAAGTGATTAGGGATTCCACCGTCTATCCCTATTCTAGCAATTAGAAAACTATAAAATCGAACTAGGATGTCAATCTAGCCAACAATATAGAGAGCCGAATTATAATCAAGGAAATCAATACCAAATAACCAAAGGTACGAACAAGAGAAAAGAACCTTACAACCAAGTCAATCGAGTGCTTCCACGCTAGGCAAAACAAAGGTTTTAGTTCCGGTTCATGTTCTTCACACAAATCGAATCCAAAAGAGAAAACATGGTAAAACTAGAAAATTGTTCTTGAGAGGAAGAGAAAAGAAAGATCGAAAATTTGTCGCTCCTCAGTCTGGACGTGCCCCTCTCTAAACCTAATCCCAGCCCATTTAATTACCAATTAACTCAGCAAAACGAAACGGCCAAGCAGAAAGGAAAATCGGGAGCTGTTCAGTCGCGCGG